>CP045898.1:10204262-10313676 GCA_013387185.1 Caligus rogercresseyi | reverse complement strand
CGGAACCGGAAGTGACCATGTTGGCCAGCTGCGCACGATGCCGGCTTGTTGTCCAGAGCGCGGTTCTATTGTGGCGGCCTAGAGCAATCGTAACGGTAGTAGAGATGGGAGAAACCATGACTTTGTGGACAGCCAAGCTCCTCCTCCCCTCGTTCGTCGCCAATCCTCATACTTGCGTTCAAAGCACTCGGGGCAGGAAAAACATGAAGACTCTCTAGTGAGAAGCTCGCCAGGAGTAGTGGTGGTGTGAAGCTGGTGAGGTCACGTGTCTCGTCATCAACCCTCTCCCAATCTGCCTGAGACACTGAGACGCTTTCTGGGGCAACCACTTCTCCATGGAATCCACTGTAAAAGAACCCATTTTTGTCCTCTTGTCCTGCCTGCGTCTTTTCAAGGTTGACAAAATTAAGGTGGGTCTGCACATGATGTCAATGTCGGTGATCTTCCGAGAGGCTGCCTTTTAACTCTTCTTTGCGGAAGCTTGTTTTGGAGGAGAGACACCGACATGATCCACTCGCATTGCCATGACTGCGCAGGAAAAATGAATGGTGACTAGAGGACAGTCAGGAAAAGTGGATCTGAGATGTTGTGATTCACACAGAGGGACGTCTCGACTGGGCAATGGCCCAAAACACCTTCGATTGCAAAACTGTCGGCGGGCATTTGTGAACAAAAAGTGATTGCCTTGAAGGTTAGGCGGAATTTTGGTTGATCCATTTACAATGCGCTCAGACAGTGAGAGGGCCCATATAATGATCTTGTTCGGGCCTCTCTGAAAAGAAATTGAAGTAGACCTTCACTTTCTTCCATGTGCAATTGGTTGGTCCATGCGTGAAACAGAGCCACAGATGTGAAGATGGTGATGAGAGCACTGCCTCCCCAGTGAGACTCTGAACTGTGGCTAAAAATGCAACGAAAAAAATGTAACTTTCCATCCAAGAATTTTAGGACTTTAGGTTGCATGGAACACACCGATAGACAGACAGACAGTGATACGGAGGACAGGTCCGAGCAAGCCTTAGATGACGGACAGAGATGGAGGATGTACCTCAACTTTTACGGACGCAATAAGATCATCAAAACACAATGTATGACAATTTTAGGCTAATTTGTATAAAATCTCAATTAACTCGTCAATTAATGCCCATTAAGGTTAGCCGAACATATTTTTAGATGTCCCAGACATAATATCACTGCAGGGAAAACAAAAAAGATGATTAGTAAAGTTTCAAAATAGTGGTTATGGACCACTTAGGGGAACCCTATTGTGGAATTCACCTTATCTACCTCTTTTGAGATTATAATTTTGTTATTGCATTTTTCTGACGTGCATGCTACTTTATTTTATATTGTTATATACTGTACTTTTTGTGGCACACCAGTGCTGATAACTTTGATCGGAGCAACGCTAATTATATATATATATTTTTATTATATGTCTATTGATAATTTTTTAAATAAGGAAACGTCCGAGTCCCGGCTGTTTTTGATGGCTGTTTTTATATATTCGTTCGTTCGTCATTCTGAAAGTGACGACGTTTATTTTTAGAACAAATATTTTTATTATTTGTAAAAAATATTTAAAAATTATTTACAAAAAAATGTCGTCACATTCAAATGACGAAGAAAACGAATATATTAAAGTCCCGGCCCGGTTTTTCCCACCCGGCTTGAAAAATTGAAGTCCCAGCCCAGCCCGGTTCCCGGCAAAAAAAATGTCCCGTCGTTATATATATATATATATAGAAGAGCGTAATGTACAATACAAAGTTAATTTATAATTACTATTGTTTTCAGTGGAGGAACATCGATAAATAACTTAATGTCGCTGTAAGGATATTAAGTATGTTTTTGAATCTAACTAGAGATTACTAGAATTAGTTGCATCAAACTAATGGCTTTCCTTTCATCGAATGGAGGCTCAATTTACTACTTGCCTAGTAAAAGTTTCCAGCCTTCTAATTTGAACAACAAGTTTTGTTACCTTTTTTCGAGTTTGTATATATAAGATCTCCATTTTACGATCTGAACAGATGAGTTTGAAACTCTTGCCCGTCTGTATTACTCTATAATTAAATCATATCCGTTAAGGCAGATCTTAGAGAAGAATAATAATATTATTATTTTACTGCATAGCGATGTTCTTAGTATTTAAAAAGTAAACCATAAATACTAATTAACTTTCATTACAAAGTCTCTATTTGAAAATGGAAGGTTTTTGAAAGAAAAATCAAGTAAATAAAACTCTATTATTTCGACTTTTCAATTCTAATCAATATGATGAAAGTTGATTTTTTTTCCAAGAAACTTATAAACTCTAATCAATCCATCTATTTGAAAGATCTTGTGTAAATCCTAAGACTTTGAACTCCCTAAGCAGAAATGCATTGCCTCTCTATCATTCTGCTTATCTTCCACTAAATTATTATCGTCATTACAATTTTTTAAGTAAAGAAAACTAATTTTCAAAGTTAATATTTGCCCTACAACCAAGCGTCATCATGACCAATATTTGAAAACAATATTAATATATTTATGTGAGCCTGTGACGTCAAAAAGAACAAGCTTTCACTTTATATCATTGATAGTTTTTGAATTTTATATTTAGGTGGAAAACGTGTTTTAAAAGATTTTTTTTTGTATTTTTTCTTGTATGTTCCATTCTGAATTTTAATTTCTACTGCCTGATTCACTAGAATTGGGACTCTCATATAACAAGTATGATGGCTTTATTAATTTTTTTCATAAAAATTCTAATTAGAAGAAATATAGTATGAGTATAAAATATATATTGAATGATATATAGTATTGATTGATATGTTGATATTAAGAACTATTATTTCAATAAAGGTGGAAGTAGTACAGGGAATATATCTCCCCTTTGGATAAAGAGGGCCAGGCCTAAGACAGCTTATTTTTCATAATTTCTACTGAAGGGCAGACATTGAACCACAGCCTCATCTCCAGATTGAATTACATCCTGAAGTCCATTGGGATCAGATCTGGGGACTAGATTGGCCACAAGTCCTGGAACTACAGCCTTCTCTCCAGACTGAACTACATCTTGAAGTCCATTAGGTTCAGATCAAAGGACTAGGGTGGCCACAAGTGTCAATGCCGAAGTCCTGACCAATTTGCTAGTTTGGGAGGAGGGAACCCCATCTTGTTGGAACACCAAAGGAATGTCTGGGCATTCATTTGTGCCAATAGGACAACCTCCTCTGAAATAAGATGCAGCTACACTACCTTCACGCCCTCCTCCACGGGGATGTCTTCCTACTTTCTAACTAAAATACGATCATTATGGCAGCTGTGGATGATCTGAACCGTGGAAATCCTCTCATTTGTTCAGAAGGCTGGACAATATGATCAAACTCAGGTCAAATTTCCTTGTTCTGGAGCCATTTCTACTGGAAATAGAAGATTATAAAACTGTTTATTATAGTAAAGTTGCAGCTTACGTGACTGTCAACAACATACACCAGAAAAAAGAGAGTAATTTATATACGTGTACCTGAAGAACCTATCAAAGAGGGAGTCTCAATTCCAGTGAATCACTCTGTATATTCTTTCGTTAAATGCCATACTCAATTTCTAATATTAATCAGAAGAACTATGGATTTAATGCTACAAAGCATGACCAAAGTGATTAAAATACGATTACATAGAAGGAGGGATACTATATGTATAGTTTCAAATTAACCGGCTGAATAATTAATAATCTATTAGCATTGAAAGCTGAACATCAATAATTATTTAATAAGGGAATTAAAGAACAAATATATATATATTTATATATATACTTATAAATATATATGTAGACTTAGCAATATTATGGACATCTATCAACATTGTTCTTACGTTTAAAATCTATTTGTTTGTCCCCGACTCGATCACCTCGCTGGAACGGTAAATATGACATTTATTATTAGACTCTGCGGTACCATTTCTATATATTCAATTCACTTCAAACAAAGATTTTGGCAAAATTTGAAAATATTGATTCTCGGCTAGAAATTTGAAATAAAATTTAGATTAACGGGTTCATTGCATGCCATGTAGTTGATCATTCTTTAAGGTCACTTGCTTAAGAGAATTTTTATTTGAAACAAGGATGCAGGCACCGAGATAGGAGGATATCTTTTGAGTTTGAGACTATGGAAGAAGGAATGCGTAACTCCTTATTTTATTTTACTTTGAGATTGTCTGCCCAAAGATGTCTTTTCATGCCCCTCGATTGATAATTTAAATATTTCACAATGAAGTTTTGGCTACTAACAATTATAAATGGGGACAAATTATATCAATCTAAAAAGCTGATCCTTTTTTGTTATATTGGTAGCGTACAAAAAAATATCTTTGTCATCTCGATCTATAAAGGATATAATCAGCACAAAAAGTATCGCCACCTTCCGTTTATTCCTCCATTCGCTACCATATATGTTATTGCTTTCTGTATTTATTGACTTTAGTAAATTCAACCTATGAGGACAAATTTACAAAAATACTCTACAGCTGCTTCAAATTTCATAGAAAATGAGAAATTTATTCATTCTTAAATAAATTTTAAATTATCATTTGTATTTCAAATACAATTAACTAGGACATTAATATTAACGTTCTTAAAATAATGTAGTCGTAAGGATAAAACATGAAACAGGTAAATATAAAAGAGGATTTAATAAATCTTTAAAAGACGAGGTTATAGCATAGAGATATACAGATACAGAGAGCTTATCATTCCGTGGGAGGTAAGGCAATTATTCTAGCGGCTGCGGCAAGATACGCAGCGTTGAACTTCTAGATCCCCTCTGTCACCGATAGAAAGTGGAGTTGGGCAGCTGATGTAATTCGTTACTTCCCCTCGAATTCGCTGCCTTATGGGAAAATTATTAAAAAACTTTTACCCCAATTCAAGGATTTAAAATAGAAAGGTTTATCGTTTATATTTGTTATGTTTTATTTTGTCAAGTTATTTTATTGAAATTGTATTTTAGTGTTTGTTCATATTTGATGTTAAAATTTTAAACTAAAATGTTTAATTATATTTTACGCATTACATCATTTTACCTATAAACTAAAATGTTTAATTATATTTTTACGCATTAACATCATTTATATACATTCTGTTTTTTTCGTGTTTGTATATTTTTTATGAACTGTGTTTAAAAAAATAGAGAACTGATTCCCTTCAATAGCAGAGAAACATCGTTCAGCTGTATTTTTGTGTCCAATATTAACAAAGTAATTTGTACTACGTCATCGTAAGCTGATCATAGAAATAAAAAGCTTTGTTAATATTATCCAAGCTTATTTTCGCCACGCAAGCAATCAATCACTGGGGGAAGAGGAACTCCATTCCCTCTAATGGCATATAGGATCCCCTGTACAGTCGAGAGGATGTATTCAATTTTGAGAGCATGGTTGTAGAGAAGGCAGATGTGGAGATACGCAAAGTTATTAAATTTATTCGTCATTAGAATAATTCTGCCTTCTAAAATTACACATTAAGTTAATAAATCTAAAGATGGAAGATAATCATTTAACTAATAGATTTATAATTGTGATATATTTAGGGTCCTAAGTATGTTATATGCATATATTATCGGATATGGTATGCTTAATGAAAAATAGTAAGTCTTCAAATAGGACCTAAGTTTCTGATATTTAAAATATTATACGTTTTATCTTTTTTCCTGAAGAAGGTTTCATCTAAAATATAATCAACAAAAACCATATGGTATCATGTTGTAGTTCATTGTAGCTCATATTTACTGCCCTGAAGAATAACCTTATATAAAAGAACGAATCATTTATTGGATTGTTTTAAAAAAGCACGATGTCTTCTTAAAATCCTTCTTATAGTGCTTATGTAGAGCTTCGATCTTTCAGGCACATATTTAATTATATCGCCAGCCATTTCCATGTTGGCGCTCCTAAATCCGGGATTTTGATGGAGAGAGCAACGTAGCGAGCTAGAAGCACCAATCATGATAGGCCTTAGGTCTTCTTCGACTACGTAGGCATTTGTCGTTATTTTTAGTACTAACAAAGATTTTATATTTAGTAATGTACATTGAATTGCTTTGTGACTAGGGGGGTATTAAAAAAAATTATTACTTCCAAAGAGAATGAGAGCTTTTAAAATATTCGGAGATATATCGCCGTTTTGACACATGTTTAGTTTAAAAATCTTTTAATTATTTGAAGAATGGGACAATCGGCAAACGCATGTAAGATATTATTTAATAAAATCCACAATTCATACCAGGGTTCTGATATTTAATAAGCATCCCTGAAATTTATAATTGGGCTGTAAATTTAGAACCATCAGCAATCCCATTAGTTGATTGTAAAATTCTTTTATTCTATGAAGAGGGAAGGTTAAGCAAACTTAAGTAGGACTCTGATATAAATCTCACTCCATCATAACTATTCCTAACACATTCAAATTTTAAAAACCATGGCATGGAAGGGCACATAAACTAAGTGAACGTTTAAGAGGAAACTTGAACATTACCACGTTAAAACTTGACTTCACAACCAAATCGTGGGTAGTAAAAATCTCTTGTGTTAAGGCTGTTCGCTCTCAAATGACAGGATCACCAAATCTTTTTATAAAAGGTTTTTTGTCTTTATTTTGGTATAAAATATCTATTGTCGTGTCCGATTGAACTTAGGGTTCCAACTTCCATAAAATTCTCTGAATTGAAGCTAAAAATGGCGAAAAGTTTTCCAAGTCCTGATTAGTTAAAAGAGTATCCATGTATAACCAATTGTAAAATTGCGAAGACATAAATATTTTCTCCAGTTTCTGTTATAAAATACACCCATTTTCTGCACGATTCTTAGATAAATTTTAATAAGATAACAAAGCCCACCTCCTACACAGGTTTTGGGACGCTTCAATGAGGGAGATATGTTTTGTAAAAAGAGTCCCCAGCCAACAATCTTCTTCTTTAAGTGCTAATTTAGCAAGAGATGGGATGGATGTGGCCCTATACAAAACGAATGGAACCACACGGGAATTATAGAGGTCGACTCTTTTTTGTAGAGATAAGTTTCGCCATAGTCTAATTTGTCTTTTTTATCGTTTCGTTGTACAAATTTGTGTTGATTCAAAGTTACTTGCTAACAATTTTTTTAAATCTTTCCATTGAACTAAAACAATTTTTGAGTTGGTCTGTATTAAAAATATACTTTTTTGTTTTGAAGTACTTGTTCTGATACAGGACATTCTTCGGTTCTATGTTCTCTACAAGTTCCAAAAGCAAGATATCCACGCTTCTGCAGTTCATCATAAGAATAATGCTGGTGAAGCAGTTATCGAGGTAATTTCTGTGTCCTTTTTGTGATTTTTTTTCTTCGATATTAAATTTAAAACTGTACTTCCTCCTATACATAGTTTTTGCACACCATTATTTTTATTTTCATTTTTTTCGAAATAGAGATCCAAAAGTGTGCAAATATCCCCCTTTATAACATAACACCCCCATTTTAAAACGCAAAATGGATAGGCGTGTCCCGGATAAATTGTTTGGTATAATGCCTACCAAAATATGTCATCATGCTCTCATCAATATACAGGTGTTCACTTAGCTCTCCATGCTCTATGAATTATTCTCGCAAATGTTTTATTGCGGTCAACTTTTTGTATGCTCGATCTTCGATTTGACTGGCATTGTCATGAAAATGTAGATCGTGCAATATATCAAGAAAACTATCTCTTCTGATATTATTGGAAAACAGCTTTGGAACATAGTCTTTTGACGCCCAATTCTTTTTTCAATGGTAATTTACAAAAAGATGTGAGAGAAAAGTCCCCAAAGAATACTTTCAATTCATCCACAGTTAGATCCAAATGGACATTTTTTTTGAGTGGTATATACATTTGTATCATCAATTATTTTTTAAGACCTTCCGTTTCGTTGTCTGACTTATCGCTGTCTTCATCGGAAAGATCGTTAACTTCTGGTAGTTCTTCGAGAATATATGTCTTCCGAGGAAATTCTAGAGAAATGATTGATTTTCAAAACTTTGGTACAAATTAATAATAGTGTTGAATTTGTATACTCAAATTAAAAAGAAAAGTATAATTTTAGTACAAACTAACTTATAAAGAATGTAGACACCATTTATCCAAACTATGATATTTTGTGCTGTAGTGCCGAAATGTAGATTCTTCAACGTTTCATTTTGAAATAAAAGTTATATAGTTTTATTTTATAATTTGAGATTTAAGTATGCAATATAATTGCAAGATATGTATTTAAAAATAATTTGTAGAATTAAAGTTGAAATTACTTATGACATAAGAAGACTATCAATCACAATTAGTACTTACCCGTCAGAAGATAATGAGGTACTTGCAACCATCGCAAATCAATTGCTTCTTTTCAACTGAAACAAAGAACCTATGGAGATCAACTTATTTTTGTTGTTTCTAAATACTCAGCGATCATCCTTGGTGCAGCGGCTCGTTACGAGGCGCTCGATGTTAAAATTCCTGACCCTGGATCTCCTTCTTGGAATTGGGCGGGAGATATTGTACGATTTGTGCCATCTCGCTCAGGAGTATACCTGAAAGCTCTGAAGAGGATTTTAAGACGTCATCGGGATTTTTTAAAGAATAAATAAACGCTGTTTCGTCCATGTATATAGATTATAATCTCTTGACAGTAAATATATTCTACAATGTTCATTCATGTTATTTATTTTAATGCAACTGTCAAGAGTATTTTTTATTTATTTATTTATAGTTGTCTTGTATTTTAGTGTAGTTATTTTTTACACTGTCTTATAATATTTGATAGCCGAATAAAAAAATTAAAGCCGTAAAAAAATATACTCAGACAAAGACATAAACAATCATTTTGCGTATAATTTATGCATTTAGATGTGCAGTAGAGTTGCCGCGTAGAAAAATCTACGTTTCGGCTCTAATGGATTAAGATCAACCATCGGTTTTAATATTAATCGATCTCCAATGTCATCCTATGAAAATAAAAACTAATAAATATATGATTAACGTCTTTTTGCCCTTTTGTAGATCTTGGAAGTTATCTTTTTCTCCTCATATTATTATTTACGTATTCTCAAACAATATATCATACATGCTTATCTCAGGTTTCAGATGCTTTCAAATGTACACTTCCTTATACATACATTTCCTTATAGCCCCTTGAAAAAATATCATATAGCAATTATACAAATGGACAATATTATGTAAAAAAATATAATATATATGTATATTTTCCCATCCCACAGACAAACTCATGTGAGCATACCTTGTCTGTACTTATAATGTAAATATTGAGTTATTGTGTGTATTTGAATAGGAATAAATCAAAAATATTTAAAAATAAATAATGTGTATGGAAATGTATTTGTAATGTAATCCTCTACGATAAAGGCAGAAAACAGACTGAATGTTTTTTTCTACATAAATCTTTTTTAATGTGGCTTTTATATTTTTGATTATAAGCTTAAAAGTAAACTTCTTTTTTTACAAATAAACTTGAGCTTATATAAATATTTTGAAGCTTAATATTTCACTTAAGAATAAATGAAGATATAATATTTTTCGAACCAAATTTTAATTAATTTCTTGTGTACATACAATGGCACCAATTTGGCAATCGGTATTATTACTTAAAAAACATAAATTCTGTTGATATTAAAGTTATAAATTTATATTTACACTTTAGAATCCAATCGCTGAATACTATTTTGACTACTTTTTTCGCATCAATTGAATGAAACTGCAATAGATTTGTGTTGAATATTTGTTCTGTGAGCGCTTCTAACGTCAAAGTTTAGATTGATGTAGAAATGGGCTTTCCCGTGATCTCAAAACATTAGTCTAGAAGCGTTAAATGGCACAAGCGAGGCGGCCAGTTGACTAGTCCAATTCAAGAGATAATACGCTCACCAAGTTACTCTTCAATGAATCGACTGTAACAATTCCCATTCAAAGGAACGTGAACGATTGTCATCGTCGACGAAAAAGTACGGCCCAATTACACCGCCAGCATGTCATCCATACCAACAGTGATTTTTTCGGGATGTAGTGGCACCTCATGAATCACGTGTAGGTTTTTGCCGACACAGTATCGCATATTTTGTAAATTTTCTTTGGAATAGAAAAATATCATTCGAATAATTTTAGTGGTTTCATCGCATGATATTTTTATATAAAAGTCAGTTTCTTAAAACATATAATTGGTTCTTTATCGTAATTTCTTCCTTTTTCTATTGCTTACGTCTAGATATTTAGCCATCGTAAAAAGAAGTTATGTTTAAGTCATTTCATAGAGTGCCGAAGTCACATATGGTAGTGCTGAATATCAGGGGATTCGTTTTGGTCGCCATTGATTGGAGAAAGACAGCATTAGATAGATCTTAAGTGAAAGTGATACTTCATATGTTGTCATATAGAATATAGAGTGCTGAAATCACGTATGGTAGCGCTGAATATGGGGGTATTTCTTTGGTGTCCATTGATGGGGGAAAAATAGCGTCTGAAAAAACTTAATAATTAGTGATTCTTTTTATAATTATCATGGAAAATGGAGATTGATGTCACATTAATCTCTATGTTTGTAGAAAGATATCACCAGAAAGATGTTTAGAAAGAGTGATATTTCATATTTTTATTATGAAATAGGAATACTGATGTGACATTAATTAGAGAACACCACTCTCCATTTTTAATACTTTTAAAAAATTGGTTAACGCAAGTTGTGTTCTAAAAGGTTGTTATTTTACCAAAAAAGATATGGTGGGGATAACCCATTAAAAAAAGTAACACACTTTAACACTCAATGTCACTCAAAAAATATGGTGCCAAAATTAAAAGGTCATTCAATAGGTTGATGATTTGGTATATATATATCAATACTTCATAGTAAATTATTTGATTACTTCTATATAAAGCGTTAATCCTAATCAAAAGATAGTCACCAATTAAAAAATAACTTTCAAGAAAGAAAAAAATAACTCTACTAAAAGAGTTTTTTGATGATTAACAGCGACCTGCAAATAATTTTATAGTAGAAAAAAATCAAACGAACAATTACGGTGTTTATGACGGTCTGGCGCCAAAATTGTTAAAAACACATTCCTAGTCTAGTAGTTTTATTTTTTTTAAATTTCTTTTGAAGAGAAAATAATTTCTTTAAAAAAATGTTACATTTATGGTTGGAGTAATATTACAAACATCTTTTATAAAACGACAACACTTTTCGCAAAGAATGCATGCTTCTTAAGTTTCACTAGCGACCGATCAATGGATGTTCATGAAGTAATTCTAACAAAATGTCCTTTTTGAGGAATAACTAAGATGGCTTTAACGATATAAACGATCGACGAATGTCAAAAAATCAATTTTAAAATGAACTATGAACGACAAATTTAAACGTAACAATAACTAAGAACGACAAATTTTCAAGAACGCTCTCTCTCTCTCTATCTATATATATAAATATGCATTAAGTAATAAATTAAAAAAGGCTTCAAATCCATAAAAAAGGAGTATCACATAATAAAAACTATTTGCCTTTTAAGTATTGTAAGGTATTGTTTTAATTCACCATTCAATGATAAAAAAAGCTTTTTTAAAGTGAGTATTTTCCTTGTATTTTGAAAGGTTTTCTTTCCTTCTATCCTTTTAGCTTGAATGCACGGTTGATTAATATGTATGTGACTAAATACAGAGAGAACCTCAAACATAAAATATTATACCCCATGAACTTTTCTCACCTCACTCTTCCCATGCACACACACATTACACACAAAATGATGATTAAGGTAATGGTTGTTTATTCGATGATCAACAGTTAACAACAAACCCCTACTGGCTATAGTTTTGACATTTAATAACAAGAGTATTATAATATGTTTTTGTCAGATAATAAATATATAATTTTAACCATAACATCCTTCTTAGAATCACATGAATTAACTTTTTTAATACATAATTCATTTAATATGCTGACAGTTTTTGACTTCATATCAATAAATAAGTGGTTAGCTTTGAAACAAAATATAAGCTCCAAATATATTACATACTCTGAGGTTGGGAAATAATTGGCTTTTAAATTGCAATTTCTGAGGAAATCTTATTTTTAGAGCTGCATATTCGATTTTTGTGAAATAAGATATATATATATATAATATATTATTATAATATAGATTATATATAGATATATATTATATTATATATAGTATATATATATAGAAGGTATAAAGATAGCATATAAAGTATATATAAGTATGTACATATAAATATAAATATATATATATATCTAAATATATGCATTTATATTATTTTCATAGCATGAAGATTTATGTTATCTGAACTACAATCTGTATTTTTAACCTTAGAACAATTATAATTAAACACCAAGGTGTATCGGAAGCAGTGTAGTGGGACTCTCAATATTGAGGGCAGCGATTCTCAAGAGAGGAAGGACAAGATTGATCAACCACAATTGAAGGAGGTAGTCTTATCCACATGGATACTAAAAATTGTTTCAAACCAAATATGAAAGTATCTTAATATTTTAACATATTAAAATAATTAATTATACATTCTTTATATAAAAACAACAAATATAAATCAGAAACAAAAAAAAAGCTAGGGAGCTCGATAGCCGTGCGTGTTAAGGCGTGACTCTCAATGTGGGGCGCAGTTCGAATCCCGATGTCATTTTTGGTCTACCTCATTAATAAGTCCAGGTCGATAGACTATAATGCTATAATGCTATTATAGTCCTATGGATGCAATCTATCGACCATAAGGCAAACAAATTAAAGCCCGATTGAAATAGTAGATTTTTGCCATTCATGAAGTCTTGCATGAAACAACATAGATACAAATATACTTATACATTCAAAAGTTGTGAAAACATAGCATTATAAATGTAAAAATCAAAACCTGCAAATATATTTTATATACTTATAAAAACCACTAGTCTTTCCCCTTCTTATTCTCTCTTATAGAAAACATCAATGTTTTTGACAGTCATAGAAGAAAAAGAAGGAGGAATAGAAAGGAGTTTCGAGACGGACGAGAAAAAAGGCAAAAAAAGAAGAATACCAAAAAATAACAAATCGTCGTCCTGAAGAAAAGAGAACTTCTTCTTCCATATAATATAACAGAACATTCTTACTGTATATATGTGTATAAATTCAGTTAGTGAATAAGAAGGAAGAGAAAGGTCCGTTATTCGCTTTTGCTTTTAGTTAAAGCCTCTGTTGATGCTACATCATTAAAATAATTTATGAGATTTACGAATTTAAATAAGAATTTTTGTGGGTTTTGTGTGTTTCCTTCTCACTAGTCGTGTTTTTTTTGTTGTCACTAATCATCGAAAGAAGAGGGAGAGTTCGAGATGATTGAAGGCCCGGCTTTGGTTCTTTTGGGTTGGTGCCTGATGGCCTCACATGGTGCTGCTGCTGCCCTGGGTGAGGACAGTCTGCCTCGTACGCGGATTGTGAGAACCAAGTATGGTCAGGTCCAGGGACGGATTCATCGGCTCTCTGGCGTGGGTGGGGGAGTGAGTCTACCTCCGGTAGAGATCTATCAAGGGATTCCCTATGCTACTCCGCCCGTTGGATCCAACAGGTAGGAAGGACAAAAAGATCACTGGGAAAAAGGGGCTCAGGGTTTAATATGTTGCATTGAAAATATATATAAATGAACAAATTAAAAAAAAATATTTAAGAAACATCTATTTCTTCTTGTCAGAACACGGTGATTTATGAACAAATGATTAAACTAAAAGTAGAAATGAAAATATACAAGTTTTATTTAAAAAAATCTGAAGACAGTTACGTTAAAAAACCTTATGATCATTATATTTTTCAATTTAATGTATTATTTCTTTCTTTAGCTGGGTCTTCATTTTATTCTTTAATATACATATTTAATATATCTTTCATACTAATGTAATTTATAAATTTATGTGTTAAACCAAAATATATATATATATTATAAAAAAGAAAACATTCCCTTATATTGGTCCATACAATAAAGTATAACTTAAAATTGTATAAAAAGTGATGATAATGCGTAAAAACAATTAAAAATTATTTTTACTTATTATTTTTGCAACCAATAAGAAAGTACGATATACTGCAATATTATTTTATATATGCATTTTGTCTTCAAAAAATGAACTTTTCTTTTTTCGATATCAATCTCACAATTTAGAAAAATTAATATATCATAGTGCAGAATTTTGAGGCTTAAATTTGAGTGATAATTTTTAAAATAGTTTTTAGTAATCTTTGTAGCTACTATAGTTTTGCATCTGTTTCGATTGAGTCTGCATATTCATGTATAGAATAAAATATTATCTTTTCAATGAGTTAAAAAATCGATTATACCTTATATTATTAATATTACATTAAAATCAACAACTATGAAATATTGAAATCTCAAACCCTAAAAAAGGTTAATAAGCCATGTGTCATAAAACAACCACAACAAAATTACATTATTCTTGTTAGAGATAAAGCTTAAGGTATTCAATCGAATTTATATTAATGGCCAGGGCGATACAGTGGATGCTATTCTTTTTATAATAAGAATAGATGAATTCTTACAAAATATGGTATGTATATACATATATATAACTATATATATATATAACTATATTATATATATAGGTATATATATATTGTTTTCAACACACATGAACTATATTATAACTTATAATCATTATTATATAGGAATGCTACACTGCTGATATAAGTAAAGCAAGGAAATATTACAATTCTAAAAAGTATTAAGTAATTTGTACACACACTATACATATATATTGTATTTATTGCGAAATTAACAAAGTTACGAAGATTAAAAACAGAGTGATATTCAACATACCTCAATTATAATATGTTGAGAAATCCTTTGGCAACAAAATTTAAATGATTTGTCAATCCCTTTGTTTTATGTCATATATTTACATATCAATGTCTGTGATAACATTAAATATATTAAGAAATTTATTTTTAAATAGATGCAATTCCAAACGTAAATGGTATATAAAGTCAGCTTCGCCTAAGGCGATTCTCTCGGGACTGTGCAAAAACAATCGACTTAGGCGAAATTCGAGTTACAATTTTTGATTGCTAAGTCGAAGAAAAGTTCGATATATAGGTAGGCATGTGTGTGTATGCACTCGCTCACATGTAGTCGCAAATCATCGGCGAGGCAGCAGTTGAGGAGGACACAATTTCTTTCTTTTTAAATTTTTACCTCGCTTGGAGGGAGGAACATATCTTTTAAATTCTCAAATTTTATTCTCATTTGTGAACGGCAGGCGCAGTGCATGCGGGCTGTGTTTTGGAAATGTGAGCGCCCTCTTCGACTTATGCGAAGTTATTTTCTTGTTTATGTATGTGTTACTGTCAAAATATCTGTTCGACTTAGGCGAAATATCGACTTACAAAAATCGACTGGTACGATTTTTATTACACACATGTCAATGGAGAAAAAATGGGACTTTAGATTATATTCGAGTTAGGCGAATTTTCGACTTATGCAATTTCGACTTAGGCGAAGTTGACTGTATATATATTTATAAGCTTCAATGGATTGAAGATTATGTAAATATAATTCAAATTGATGCCTCATCAGAGAGTGAAATGATGACTATGATAATGTTTAAAAATGTATAATGATTTATAAAAATGACTAAGCTTTTCTATTTCATTAAATTCTTAGCGAAATTGAAAAATGTCAAATTATTCAAAAGCAATGTAGGTACTCCATTATATAGCATACATTTTTTGCCTACCTTATGATTATTATATTTTTAAAAAATATTGTTTAATTCAATATATTTTTTTAAATTTTAAGTTACAATTTTACTTTTTGACTTCATGAAGGCATCAATGAATAACACATATTTTATGGAATTGTTTTTCTGTAAACGAAAATGAGTATAAAAATAGGGATAAATACAGAAATCATAAGAATCAAACATGATCTATTTTATGAACAAATTAATGAAAAATATAGTTCGATAAATAATTATATTAAAAAACGCCGCCTATATTTTATTAGTGTCATTTTTAAGATTGTTAAATGTCTTGAAAGTGGCAAGTAAAAAAATTATACTATTTATTAGGCAATATTAAATTAAAAAAATTATTTGGACAAACGCTAACAAAGACGGTAGCTTTTAAATGAATTTTGACCAGAAGCAATTAACCTTTTAAGGGATACAAAGGGAGAGATTTAACTCTATGTTGATAGCGCTGGTTCAACTACTTCATAAGGAGAATGCTAAAATTTATCAACCTTATAGAAAATATCTTATGTTCGATGAAGTAACTTGATGCTTTAAAGCTTATCAATATCCTCACAGATCACACTCAATTGAACCATATAAAAATAAAATAATGAAGGCTTATATTGTTATTAGAACTGAAAAGTTATTACAGAGCAGTAAATAGTTTTATTATGTACTAACATTTGAATTCTTAAACCTAACAAAGGATTTTTGTTTGTTATAGTATATTATATTTTATTATTTGATAATATAATTTTGAGTTGCACATTATTACCAACATTATATCTTTTGGTTTTCGATTTTCGATAAATATAATAAACAGCTCTGGCGAAGATCAAATTAATTTGCTTAGGATTTTGAAATAAAAAGTAACTTATTTTGATTAAAAAATTACTTGTTTAGGTTAAAAATTGATATTTAAACACAAGGTATTCTTTCCATACCAAAGGCAATAATGTATTCACTTAATAATGATATTGAAGGCACAACTTTATGAAAATCCATTTTCAATATATGAAAAACTCAACGACAATACTATACATATATTTTCAATAAACTTCATTCATTACATGTGATATAAAGCAATTACTATATACTTTACAGTAATCGAAAAAGTAGCATTGAGTGAATCCCTATATAAGTTATTAAACAATATATTGAATTTTCGTGAAACCTATTTATTGTTGAATTTTGTAGTTTGCAATATATAATATATTATATATTCATATATATATATTATTATATATATATATATATATATATATTTGCCTATATGGTTCGATAGAATTGCATCCAACAGGATATAAATAAGCATTATGGCATGTATTTTAATAGTTTTTTGCGTATATGCTTTGATAGAATTGTATCCGATAAGATATAAATAAGCGTTATAACATTAAAATTGGTCTATCCAACCTAGGATCTTATCAATGAGGATGTTCAACTATCCCCTCTCGGAGTATTCGAACCTGCGCCCCAACATTGAGGAGAGTGAACACACCTAACGCACATGGCTATCGCACTCCCTAATATTATATATTGTTTAATATTTATTCGATACAGACTCACTGATGCAAATCAAAATTCAATGCACTCTCCATATTTTTATTGAAAAGATAATAACCATCAAGAAATAATAATGTGAATACTTAAAATACATGGAATTATTAATGAAATTCTATATAGTTTATATTATTAGTATGGTGTATTAAGTAAAGCTTATAATTTAGAGCAAATTAATTATTTAAAAATATAGTAAAAAAATCAAAGAAGAAGTTAAATGATATTGCATATTTTGACAATTCAAAATTTGGTTAATGTATCCAATGTTGACTATGATTAGCAAACATATTCTCTCATTGTTGATTTAAAACAGCTTCCATATTGATTTGAAAGAATTGATCGAAGGATAATAACTAATTTATTTGTTTTAAATGGGCATGATGCTTTGAAACTCTGATATTG
The DNA here is from genome assembly GCA_013387185.1 of Caligus rogercresseyi. Lineage (NCBI taxonomy): Eukaryota > Metazoa > Arthropoda > Copepoda > Siphonostomatoida > Caligidae > Caligus > Caligus rogercresseyi. The sequence continues at coordinate 10,295,911 of CP045898.1, read as the reverse complement.
CCTAAAAATTGTTACAAGTACCTTAAGTAACTAAGAAGAAGCCATAATATAAAACTATAAGTAATGTTTATTGTTTTCATAACTATTGAAAATTAAAATTTAATCAAAATCCATTTCTCGCCTCAATAATGACTGTATATTTTAGACATGGCTCATTTCAGTAACAAAACTTGGAATTCATGACTATTCACCGGCCCACTTTTTAACTTAGAGTACTTTATATTTTTTGAATATTTTCAATAAGAAAATATCGAAAAAAATGTTGAACTGGTCAAAATATACTAACTTCTTCATCTGCAACTCTTCCAGAACAGACTATATAATCCTGTATATAGTTAACTTGAGCGGAGTAAATTTGTTTATTTGAACCCAATCACAAGTTTCTCTGAATTTGCTCTTAATTTTATTTGAATTTATATGGGATTATTTAGCTTATGTGATATAATATATTTATACACTTAATAGTGTAACCTTTGAACAAAATCTTCTTTGCGTTTATAAAAAATATATTTATGTATAATGATCTCAAAACAAATGAACTCAAAGGAACGAAAAAGCACTATATCAAAAGTTAAAAGTACAAAATAATAGAAAATATACAAAAAGACCAGATTGAAGGTGTCGTGATAAGTCTTCTACATACTCTGGATAAGTCTGAGTTATTAGGAGACACTAAAAAATCCTTGCTACAGCAGAAACAAAAAGTTTATTTTTTGGCCGGAAGACGTGTCCAGGAGCTCTATATCTGGTTTATCATGGCGGAGGATGGCTTGGAACCCTGAATGCTGTGATTTCTGCTGGATTACTATCGTCTACAAAGCCATCATTAAAATGATATAATGCTTTAGTCAATCAAAAGTTTGTTTTGATGGTTTTTATGTACTGCCTCTGATCTTTAATACATCCTTTATATCATTCGTTTCAAATAATTAGTTAAACATAATTTCTACTTATCTTATATGTACATAAATTACTTTTCGGTTTTAAAACTATGGAGTCATCTAATCGTGATAATAAAAATGAGTTAATTTTTAATAAATGTATTTTGTAAGATTTTTTCCTTATTATTACATCTGTTTTCGGTATCATAATATATGTATAGATAAATGAATACATTAATCACAATGTGACTCAAACTTCCAATGACAATCATTATAAAAAAAATTCATATAGCATAAAATATTTAATCTGACTTCATTTAAGAAAATATATTTTTACATAGTTATGCATAGCAGGTGCACTTATATAAATGTACTCTGATTTTCCCTTTAATTATAAACCCGCACAGAATCACCATATAAGGCATAATGAAAATATAAAAACAATCTTTACCTTAATGTCTTTATTTATTCACTATTTTCATTGCATTCTGTATAAAAATCCCTTTTTTCAATCAGAGAGACCTAATTACGTCTTTTTGTTCAGTTTTAATTAAAAATAAAGCCGTCAATTTCCATGGGGGGGGGGGATTGCATGCTTAAGAAGCTATTAATAGTCCTTAATTTTGCACAAGACTCGCTTAACCAATGAAGCCGTAATATATCATTCTGGTCTTAAGACCAAATGAGTCCGCTTTTTTGTACACCGTATGAATGGAGTAGATCAACGGATTAGGTGTTAGTACTCATGTTAGTGGGAGCGGAGATAGGTTTGAGAGGATAAATTAAAGATAAATCAACATATATTTGCTTAAACAGTTTTTGCAAAATTGCTTCTAATATTTAAAATTGTGTCTCCTAAAGAATGATAAAAGAGTGGGCCCCTCCCATTTTGTGTGTTAGTTGCATTACACAACTTAGAAAATGGTATAAAGCAAGAAGAAGAACTCAAGTTTGTGTACCTATGGTGTAGAGAGAACCAAAAAACACTAAAACAAATAAAACAGAAAGAGTTTAAAGTATTCAACTTTGAAGATGTTCCAATTCCAGTGTTCTAGTCACTTCCAGATGTACAAATGATGAGAGTGCGACTGTGCAGTTGCAATGTGATAGTTCACACAATGATCATTATATACACTTTGAAGGTACAACATCCTAGCCGAAGCAGTTCAACCAGGGTGAATTAAATGACCTTGCGAGAGACTTAAACTCGCTCAAAAAATATGCAGAACTTATGGCCTCTAGGTTAAGTGAGAATAATCTGCTTTAAAGTGGTACAACAAAATCCTTCTACAGAACAAGAGATTCAGAGTTTGTTCCTTTCTTCTCTGAGAAAGATGACTGTAATGACATTCCTGGTCTCCTGGATAAGTTAGGTATAAGTAACTACAATTCTCAAGAGTGGAGACTTTTCATTGACAGTTATAAATACAGTCTCAAAGTTGTATTGCCCCATAATGGAAATAAATATGGATCCATTCCAGTTGCCCATGTCACCAAACTAAAAGAAACCGAAATCCCTTACTTTCTATTTCACTGGGATAATAGAGCAAGAGAGGAACACTGGGTGAGGTAGGAGTGGCCAGAGAGGACTCATATGACTGTTGGAGAGAAAAATGTTATTCTTGAGCCTCTGGTGGAGAGATCAAAGATCATTTTCCCTCGTCTTCACATTAAGGATTAATGAACAATTTTTCAAAGCCCTAGACAAAGATGGAGACTGTTTTAAATACATTTGTGATGCTTTCCCTGGACTGAGTAAAAAAGAAGGCTGGAATTTGTGATGATCCTCAGATCAGAAAGCTAATGAGTTATCATCTGTTTGTTTTTATTATGAACCAGATTGTTTATAATGCTTGGAGTTCTTTGTCTTGGTTGTGGATAATTTCTTGGAAACAACAAGTCAAGCAGTTATGTGAAGCTTGTAAACAGTATGTTTGTGAGCTAAAAGCAGCTAAATGCATATATGAGCATCAAACTTAATTTCCTTTTCTGTCACCTGGAGAAATTTCCAGAAAATCTTGGAAGTGTTAGTGATGAGCAGGGTGAGAGGTTTCACCAGGACATGAGTAACATGTAGAAGAGGTACCAAGAAATATGGGATAGCCACATGATGGCTGACTATTGCTGGAGCATAGCTCTTGACTATCCTAATTTGCAGCACAAGAGGAGATCTTTAGAGAGAAGTTTTATACTGCTAGTAATTAGCATTCCATGCATTTTCAATTTAAATATGTTTTTTTGTATAGTAAGAAATAAAAAGCTTAAAAAATAATTTTGGTTTACTTAAGAAGTTGTAATATAAATAATATGTATACTGAAAAATATGCAAATTTGGTCATTTTAACAAAAATGATGTAATTTTTTGGGCCTCTCTCATTTTCAACTTAAGCTAGTCTCCGCCCCCACTAATATGACCATGCGATTTCCAAAAACACCCATACCATTTTTGTAGCTCAATAAACAAAAAAGTTGTGATTTTGTCTAAAAGTTGAAAATCGAAAACAAAAAACTCAAATTTCAAAAAATTCTGACCTGTTTGAGCAAAATGGTTTTTTAATTTATTTATCAGGGACCCATTAGATATTCAAATCAGTTGATATATCCCCAGAAACTTTTTCACTGTTCCCCAGTGTAATCAATCATTTAAATTACCAATAAGCTTATGTACTATACTTCAATTTATTTTTTCGCATTTATTTTTTTGACGCAAGACTATTAAATAAAAAGAGCGTATAACTATATATATATATATAATATAATATATATATATATATATATTAGATAATAAATAATAATTTAAGCTGACAATCGTTCTTACAATGTACATTTTTCATGTTTTTATGGTTTCAATCATCAACCCAACCTTCACAAACTTTGATACTTTGATAAAATATGTGAAAATCCATGAGACTTGTAAGAAAATGGGGTAAATATACAAAGTTTTTGATTAATTGATCAAAATAAATATAGTAAAAGTTTATTTTTTTCCGATTAAAAACATTTTATTCAGTAATCTGCGAAAATTTTATACAGTCTACAAAAACGCTAAAATTATATACAGGAAGCTAAGTAAAACTATTCGGGGCAGTTGCGAAGAGACATAAACGAACATTTACTGCCTTGATAAAAAACTTTATATAAAAGGATGCATCACTTATTACATTTGTTTAAAAACTCGCGATGTATTTTACAAATCCTTTTTATAGTTCTCATGTAATGTTTTGATGTTGCTGGTGCATTTTTTATTATGTCACCAGCCGTTTTCCGTGTCCTACATCTACTATTTATAAGCTTACATCAAATTACACCAGTCCAAAGTTTATTTGTTATTTGCATGTTCGATTCTTATATCTACACAATTCAAATGAAAAAAAATCATAATAGGATTTGTGGCTTTATCTTGTATAACTTTGGTAAGAACAGTGAGTTTTTTTAAAGGAAGAAAATATAGCAAATAATAAAGTTTTATAGATTATAAAGACCAAATAAATATATATCTGTGACCGTGCTAACTTTTTCTTTGTACTTCCTTGCATAAAAATGGTCTGGTATCACGTAAAATATTTATCATGCCATTTCCTTATACTTTCATTGTTTATAAGCCAACTTATACAACCCTTGTAAGGATCATGATGAACCTAATTAGTTTTATATATTACATTTTATAAATGAAAATGGCAGTATAAAAATATTTCATTGTGCATATAATTTTTTTTTACAAGATTTTCATTTTCCAACTATTTTCTTAACAGATTGTTCGCAAATAGTTTATTCGGTTCGTCTTGTAGATTTTAAGCATAAACCTGTATAAATGCACATATTTGTCTTATAAGATAATGTACGAACACTTTAAAAGAATAATAAATAAAATCAAAAACAAACTTCAAACAGTTAATGTGACGCATTTTCTAATATTTTTTCGCCTTTTTATAGGGCTGGAAATCTAACTTTTTTTAAATAAAGTTTTTGGATATATTTGTTATTGATAAAGAATGGTTATATTCTTAAGAAATGATCTTTTAAACCTACGATATGGAATTTCATATTTATTTATTTACACAGTTGTGCTGTGATACTACTTTCTTCATGGAACATCTTTTCCCCTATTAGGAAGCTATGACTTCCCTCCGAAAATTCCTCCTCGCGAGTGCCAAAAACTTCCAGGCATAGTAGTAACAGTACATCTATTCATATAAATATGAATTCAGTGTGTTCCTTCGTCTGTACGCTAGTCTCCCTGTATCACCAAACTATTCATTATATATTGACGAAAAAATTGAGTGAATAATTTGTAGAGATTTGGTGGTGGTCGACACTGCCTCGAAAATTCATTAGTTCCATGTTCATCTTATTTGCCAAAACGTTTTTTGTGAATTCTTAAAATTCCCAGGTTGATTTGGACTAAATTGACTGTGGATGGCATTGAGTTGTCCAAGTGTGTTATTGATTATTTGATCATTCTTGGAAATACGTTTTCTATTATTTTCAACGATTTTCGATGATTGTGCGTTAGATTTTGATTATCTAATGTAAAGTGGAGGAATCGGGGTTGCCACGAAATAATTTTGAGTGGGTGGTTGGAAAAATATGTACCGTTAAGAATCGATTCGTTTATTTGTTTGTTCAATTCTCTGTATCTCCTAAAGACTTGCTTATATATGGAAAGGTAGGAGGTACCATGGAAACATTAGGTCAAAGTGGAGATTCCCCCACAGCATCCGCTAGTAATTAAATGCATATAATGTTATAAATTGTCTGCCATTTAATTTTTATTGTAAATGTATTTTTTTAAAAGTATCTGATTTTTAGCAAATAATACTTCATAATAACATGGTGCCAAAATCAGATCTGTCAAAAAAATATATTTCTTCATTTGATTGACTTTGTTATCAAAAAACTTTATGCATTCATTAAAACTCAAAGCAAATGTGGATTGCAAACATACATAAAGATTATAGCTTAAAATATTCGTTTGTTGATAGAAGAAATTCACTAAAATATTATTTCTATTTAAAATAAAATGATACTATCTTAAAACCAGATTATATGTAAAAAGTTTCTATCATATTTGTGATGTATTTTCTTAAAATAAAGTATATACCCCCCCCCCCCCCCCCGAAAAACAAGTGTTTACTACTCCACGAAAGATGCTCTACATTTTTATTATTGCAACTTTTCGATTAAGTCGCTGGAAAGTGCGCTTTTGAAGATTTAATCATCCTTAAAAATCCCATGAAAATAAATCTAGCTGCAATAGTTGATATCCTTAATTTTTTTAAGGCAATTAAATATAAGACAAAGAAAAAATGGTTTTATTTTCTTTGTCTGACAGTAAGAAGATGTCAGATAAGAACCAGTTGATGTGCTACAGTTACCTACGACAATAGTTGCTCATCATCTACGGCTAAATAAAATTATCCATAACTTTAGGAATCCACTGCACATTTTCTGAAGCTATTATTCGTAGGGTTAATTTGAAAATAAAAGCCCTTGTTTTTTGGTTGCTGTGATTCATTTTGTCAGTTGTTGATAAGAGATAAAATGCCGAGGAATAATATCTATGGGATCCTTGCTTATGCAGTAAAAATAGCTAAAAACAGAAAAAACCGTTTTTTCTCTTCTTCTTTTTTCTCAAGCGTCATTTTAAGAAAGTACATCACATATTTGTATATAAATTCCAAACATAAATCTAACTAATAAAGTAAAGAAATATGCTGACGGCTAAAAATTATTATTAACTCCTTTCCTAATAATTCTTATACGTTTTTGGGATTGGAGGGAGATGCTTGGTAAATATTTTGTAATCCTTTTGTATAATAGCTCTATGTTTGAAAATGAATGCTCCCATAAATAATTATATCTCATCATAAAAACTCATATAAAAGATATACTCATAGAAACATCCATAAAATTTTAATAAAAAATTATGAAAACTTATCCAAATATTTATTTTTGATTTTAAAAGATAGATGGAAGAAAAATGCATGATCCAGCAGCATGATTTCCATTGGGCCATATGAACATACGAAGCAACATACCTGGCTGACGCAGTTGATGTAATTGCCGTCTCCTCCTCTTCTTTTGTGGTTGGTATAGTGTTAGTAGCATTTGGACTAGTTGTTTGGTGTAAACAAGAGAAACCCCAAAGCTCTCGTTTTTCGGAGAGTCTCTTGAGACTCTCAAAAACGAATTGAATATAAGAGAAACTCCTACTCATTTATTATATACCAAAAGGCTATGTTTATTTTGACAGAACATGATACATACTACATATAGTAAGGCCAATGCTGGTAAAATATCCCTGTCTTTCGTGAAGTATGAAAACCGCTTCCATGAAATAAAAAAAGGTTTGTTTGTTTCCTTGTCTGTCTAAAATTATTTCTTCCATTTGTCTTCATGCCATTGATATGCTTCCAAATCATTGCAAAATAGGAAGAAGTAGGAATCCAAATCGTTTTAATATAATACTTGTCAGGATCCAACAAAAGAGGGCTAATCCTTTGCTTTTTATAGGTATACAATATCAACCCAAGCTTGACTGAAAGTTCTCTGAGTGGTTCAAAGTCTACAATAAATCCAACAGAAATATTCGAAACAAGGAATAAATAAGTTATTCTAAATAAATTATACTTTTGTTGTCTACATATTTTTTCTATAAAACTATATAATAATTTAAAAAACTACATTATGTGACCAAAATAATGCTTTTGCCTTTTGACAATCAATTTACTTATATCTGACACAATACTTTGATTGAAAATACATATACTTCAAATACCGAATATATCTTGATGATCATTTTAAATCATTTTTCATGCTCGCAATATGTCAGTTTAATTTTTATCTTTATATTTTTAATATCCCCCAAATGTAAAGAGATTCGGTTAAAAATATATAACACAAACAAACTCATTAATGTCTACGCAAAATATAAACTTTATCCTCTAAAATCGTAAGGTTTGTATATCATTCTAAAAACTATGATTTTTTAAAATGAATAGAAGACTAAAATAATAAACAACTTATACATATATTAAATGTTTTATTTTTAATTTTCATGACTGAGTTACCAAATTAAAGGCCAAGAAAAAAATGTATATTCCTATAAAGTTTAGAATTCAGCAATTACATTGAAGGCGATTCTGAATATTTTGGATTGGGAAGGGAAAAGCATAGAGCTTCTCATCTCTTTATATTTTTCTACTTCCGATACTCTTAAAATGTATTATCCAGTCTTTCTCACATATTTATTATTTTGTTCCTCGTAAACTTCATATTTACTTATTTTACTAGATTAAAATAATTTTATTATATTACTGTAAATAAGAAATACAGTTTCATATAAAAAAATACACTAAATACGTACAGAAAATCTGAACAGTTACGTAATAAAGCATTAATGCACATTATAGTTAAAAATTAATGTCCATATAAATACCATTTATATACCTCAAATCCGGCGTTTTTCTTCTCTCAACTTAAGTACACAAAATCGTTAATTCTGTTCAGTTTTATTTATTTAGATATAAAATGCTCATACAGTTGTGTAGATTCTGCTTATTTAATCCATCCGCCTTCTGCGTCGATGACGCGCTGGACCTGGCGCGGATGGAGGAGCAGGCCTTGGCCACCAGGGCCCCGTCTAACTTCCTGGCTCTTCATTATGGAATTGATCAGGGCGGCCTTGGTGTTGTGAGCCAGTCTGTGTCGCTCAAGGTAGCCCCAGAAAAAATAGTCCATAAGATTCAAATCGGGGGAGCTAGGGGGCTTCTTCTGCGTCAACAGCTGGCCAACCTTGAGTTTGTAGCTGTGACAACGCAAATCCTCATTCACACAGGCCAACAAAGTTACGTGAGAAACGTCCAGCTCCTTGGCGACATCCCTGATGGACCTGCTGAGGTCGTGCTCGAAGATGTTTGACATCCTCCTGATGAAGTCGGGGGTCCTGGCCTTGCGGGCGCTGCTGAAGGGCCTGAAGGCCCTGTCGACGACAGCACGAGAGTCCTTGGTATCCTTAAGCTGCTGCCTGAGCTCAGCAACCCTTCTTCTGTCGATCCCGAGCAGCTCAGAGACCTGGGTGTTGCTGATGGTGTTGCCCTTTATACAAAGAATCTGGATAACGGCATTTTTCTAAAATGTACTATATTTTTTGGCATGAACATCTATTTATTGTGACGTCAGGAATGAGGTAAGTAATTATTTTAATCAATTGATCTGAAGACTAAGCGTCATTATTGAGTCCCTTTCATTAAATATTTAGTTATATAATGTATTTTACCTATATAATTAGATCTTGAAGAAACTTTATATATACTCTAATTTATATTTGACATCAGTGTAAAGAGATGCATACAGTATAACAGTGAGCCTAAAATCTATATTACAGCTGCTTGACAAAAACATTTTTTTTGCCTATTTGGTTCGCTAGATTTGCATCTGACTGGATATAAATAAGCATACTAGCGTTATAATTTGTCTATCGGGATTCTAACCTGCATTTTGATCAATGAGAGCTGAAGACGCCTTAACACACATGGCTATTGCACTCCCTTAACCTTGTTAAAACTTGATAAAGGAGGGGAGACGACTTATTAGGACTACTATTCTTATTTATGTATTAGAGTCAAATACTTTCAGTTTATTGACTTGAGAGTCATTTGTTGGAGTTCTTCATATAATAGTATTATAAGCAAAGTTTATTCATAAATCACAAATTATAGAATATTTAGTTATATAATTTATTTGGCCAAATTATAATTAGATCTTAAAGAAACTTTAAGAATAGTCTAATTTATATTTAGTATCAGTGTAAATAGATGCATACCGCATAACAGTTAACCTAAAATCTATATTATAGTTACTTGATAAGAGCATTTTTAAATTTGATAAAGGGGGAGGGGTTGACTTATTAGGAATACAATCCTTATTTGGGTATTACAGTATAATACTTTCAGTTTATTTGATTTGTAAGTTGTTTTTATAATAGTATTATAAGCAAAATAATTCACACGTTATAAATATACATATATATCAACTACTTATATACATCAAATTTATATACACAACTTTTATTATATTCGATAACAAAACAGACTCTTTTGTTGCATTTATTTTTTATCAATGGAAGCTTCAATAAATATATGTATATTTATACTTCATGATTTACTTACAAACATAATTCAATTGTACTCAAAAAAATATACAAATATTATTAAGCCATTGAGTCTTTCCTTTTTGAATTGGTTTTATTTAATCGAGAATAGCCTCGAAAATAGCCTTAATTGTTTGTTCCATTTGTCGTTCGTACATTCACTCATTGTTCCGATTATGATGGATCCGCAAATGAAGAGAAACACCATCAATATACAAAAATATTACTGTGTTCTTCGTATAAAGCGTAAAGTCAAAATGTAAATCTGCTTTCTACATTTACTACAGTTTTTAGAGGGTATGCTTTTTTGTTTGTTTATTGTTTGAGGGTACTATTTTTGTGTATGTATTGATGTCGAATCTTTAATCTTAGACGGAATCTTTATAAGGTAAATAAGCATGAACAGTGTTTTTATTATTATTATTATTATTATCACAAATACATTTTGGTATGTTTATTTAATGTATTTATTGAGAATATAGTTTAATCAAGTGAATACAGAGATAATATTTTGTCTTATTATAAAATATATACTAAACGTTTTATGGATTTTAAGAATGTTAACTCCTGAATGGACAATCTGAAAATATCTTCAAATTGTAAGAGGGGGATTTGAAATTTGCATTCAGCCAATTTAAAAAATACGTCAAAGAGAGGCTGCAATGAAACTAAAGATCGTAGTCGGTATGAAATAGGAAATATATTAAGGCTTCTAAGAAATAATCATATAAGAAGAAATGTATGGGTTAGCTACAATTGTTTACATTTAATTTAATAGTATAATGACCTTTAAATTTTGATGAACCCATTATTGTTGTAAAATCGATAATTGAATTCATGGACAATATTATGTGCTTCAGAGGGCCTTTACGACTTAAAATGATTTTATCTCATCGGAAGTTATGACAAACATAAATATTTAAACTTATAAGTAGAATATAATAAACAATTCAGTTGTACCTGTGAGTTTATGAAGGTAGCGAGGAATGAGTTCTGTAGCCATTGATAACGCATTGACTTTCATTAAAAATAAAAGAGTGTTGAATAATTTTATATGGTTAACGAAAATTAAAAACCATGTTTTTTCCTAGAATATAATAATGTTTTGGTGTTAACACATTTATATAATAATTTTTATGAAATGAAATAAATAAAAGACAAAAAGAACAACTTTGGTTTTGGGTAGAAACAAATATTTTTCAGCATAACATAATATTTTGTACATAAAAAAGGAATTAAAATATTATATTTATATATCAGACTTGTTGATTTATTGTTCATTTTGGCCCCCTAAAAGACCTACAATTTTAATTTTCATGGGAAAAATTCCCTTTCTATAAAAGGTCGTCACTTTTTTTCAGAATGGCGGAAAAAATTCCTTTCTAAAAAAAGTCATCATTTTTTTCAGAATGATGAACGACAAACGAACAATGACCGACGAACGATAACTTTTGGTGAACGACAATTTCTCGCAAACGTCAACAAGTCTTATATATATATATATAACAAAAATTATGTCTTTTTATGTTTTTTTTTGGGGTTAAAATATATATTTATTATTCTAAAAAAATATAGTGAAATACACAATGACTATAGAAAACAATATATAAATATATATGTCTTTTTATGTTTATAAGAGTTTACTGTCACAATGCAATGTGAAGGTTCATCACCATAAATACAGTGCAGTTATTTAAAACAATTCATTGAGACAGAAAATATGTATAGCGTTCATTTTACATATCCACTATCTGTCTGAATAAACTCATATGTCTTTGTTTGTTGTAAGGTATGCAATTCAATTTATTTATAAAATACACATTCATCTCTGCAGTCATGCCCTATTTTTATGCTTATTTCTTGTCGTTTCACAAACTGCATCAATATTATTATAACTATGTATCATTAAAAATGTTCATGTAGATAAAGGGAAAATTTCATAAATATATATTTTGTCAAAACGACGGAATAAACCTAGGGGATTAACTACAGCAATAGCTTTTCAAGAGATGACTATGCATCCATAGTTATACATTATACCAAGATATGGGTGAAGAACGAGGGAGGATTGTCAATATTCAAAAATTGAAATATTGTACCCATATAAGTAAGCTTAAGTTAGCTTTACATTTTTATTATTTGAGAATGATTAAAGGGAAAATTAAAACATGACTGCGCCCGAACACTATAATAATGTGTTAATATAAGCCGAATATAATGTCACCTTTTGTTCATTGACTCTATAAAAAACTTTAGTGTTCCTTTCAAAACAACTCTTGAAGGAAGATATATTCTTGTAGTGTGGAGGTATTGTAGGGCTTCAAAACCTATATATATATATATTATATATATATATCAAATAAGTAAAAATATATTAAAATATTTTAGTTTAGATTTTTGCTCTGGGATTGAATGCATTCAGTAAAATATCAAATCAATATTATCTAAAATTTTATAAATTCAAAACAATAAATTATGCAATAAAACATATATTACATGTATTAAAATGCTAAGCATAATTTATGATAATAAAAGATAAATAACAGGCTTTAAAAAATTAAATCTATTGGAAATTGTTCTTATCAGTGTTTGATATTTGACAGAGAGGCGGACGTGTCCACGTTGCTCTTTCTTCGTGCGTAAAACTGTTTTATAATCCTGTAACTTTCAAAATACATTCCTCTCTATTAAAATAAATAAATGGAAATATGAATGTTTTATACCCTACCTATAACCACGGGTCTTCCAATAAAGTTCATGAAAAAGGTCAAAAAAGGACCAAAGGCAGCTTTAGAGAGCAAAAAAGGAGGAAATTTATTTAATTTTCTATTCAATTAAAACGAGATGGAATGGCCTTTTTCATTGCCCTCTATATGTATATATATATATAACTTCCTCAAATTCAATTAGGATGGGTTAAAACGGAGAACATATATATAAATATACATATTATATGTAGCAGTGCTCTTTCATAGGGTTAGATACTAGCATTATTTGAGATCCATATAAACTTAAAACAACTTTATGCTCGTTCGACATGGATACATATACTATATGTATATGATTTTACATAGACTTTTGAGATAGAGATGAAGTTAAATGCTTTTGATTACATTTCAAAAAACAAAAATATATTGTATGTGTGGGCCATAAAATTGGGCAAGCTTATTTGTTTATATTATGATATATATCCCCGGAAATATATGTGCTAATAAAAACAATATAACCAAATGTCCTGAAGAAATGAGTGGACAGCTTATAAAGCGTGGCTTATTATCGATCGCAATTCTATTTACAAGTATAATTTTGGACATATGAGGTACTTGACAAATATATATATATATATAATCAAAATACAGACATAATAACCAATCTTACAAATAATAAATGCAATAACAAAGATTGATTATAAATATTTTGTTTGTCGTTTGGCAAATTTCCTGTGCTGTTTCATAATCTGTTGATGAAATTGGAGATGTCCAGCGGAGCAAGACGTATAAAAACGCACCAGATCCCCCACATATTTCCGCGGAATTGTAATATTTGTATGTACTATGGTAAGACAGCAATAAATACTTAACTAACATATCCAGTTGGGAGTACTAAATGCATAAAACTCAAAGAAAAACTTTAACAAATCATATATAAAGATGTAGTAGTTTATAATTTAAGATGTATGGCAAAAGGCATCAAAATAATCCAAATGGATCATCAGTCTGACTGACGTAAAAAGAAAGAAAATTGTGTTTGCAAATGAAAAATCATGTATATTTAAAAAAGCATTTTAACTACTCACCACAAAATCATCAATGAAAGGTTTTGTCGTTTTTGTCTTGTACTCCGATATATTTATCTCAGGAAAGATACATGATCTGTTTGTTTTGAGCCTGTTTCCTCGATAGATGACAAACTCACGTAATTCTCTGAATAACTTCTTAAATTATGTCTTTGACACACACCAATTTCTTTTAGATAACTAAGAGGGAATTCTCTTGGGCAATTCATAGTTATATGGCAAACAAATGCTTAACTTTCGTCCAACTATGTATACTAGAAAATAAATCCTTAAGTTCCGAGAGCTGTCCATGCATCAAATAAATGGTCTGAGTGTCCCTGGCATCAAAGAAACTAAATCAATTTATCATATCTATGAACACAAAAGATTAGATCTATTGTGTTGTGCCTTTACACAAGTATAAAAACATAATAACTTATCGAAAAATCAACTGGAGTAATGTAGTCCATTAGAGTTCTACATTAACTATTCTGAGACGACATAGGTAAAGCTTTGTATATCTAATCATACTTTTATAATTTCACCTATAAATATATATATATATTTATTTTTGAGAGCGTGGAAAATATATTTTGTTGAGTTTCTTGATCAATGGATTGGAGATCTACCTCAATGAAATGATTGAACTGAATTTTTTATTGAAACATATTTTAATAGTTTTAAGCTGATGAAATATTTAAGTGTTAATTATTATTCTTTATGTATTAAAAGCAGTTTTATTCAGGAGTAATATTCTTGTGTGTGATAATTGAAACGTTTTATTGCTTTTAGGGTGTTCTAATATAAAAATTATTTTATTGAAAGAGAATGTAATTTTATGGTTACAAATATGTTAAAATAACATTAATATTAGCTTAGAGATTTATGCAGGCAGTATTCTAATTTATAATTTATGGCGTAAAAAACTTCTTTAACAGAGATCTATATATTTTTTTGTCTCTTTGATTCGATAGCATTGAATCTGTGGTGATATGAATAAGAATTATATTATTAATATTAGTATACTGAGTCTTTTTCACGAAATTGACCAGTGCATGATTACAATTCCACTGAGCTATCGTTCCTACACACATAAGCATGACTTAAATTAGCAAATCTAACCTGCTTCTGACTTATATTATAGGGAATAAGCTACTTTAGGAAAGGTAGGGACTATTTGCATTATTACATTATATGTAATGAATTTTACTATTTTATGTATAACTCTATTTAAAACCCAAATAAAAACTAATATTTCTTATTGAATGCCATATAAACCTTTAAAATTATCTAAATCCATTTTATCACTGAAAAAGATCCCAACTTTTCCTTTAAAGATTGAAAACTTTTAGAAGCATCTGACAATATATTATATTGAATACTTTATCTTCAAAGAAAAGCTAGAAAAACCTTTGCAATAAAAATATACATATTCTTCCTGGATTCAAAGTTTAAAAAACTTGGACGAGGACCCTTTTTATTTACTTAAGCAATATTTAAATTGAAAGACACCATTGCTTCATGTAACTCTCATATATATATATCCAATATATTTCATATGAGGGGAGTATTGTTTTGTTTGACCACCCATATTGTTTCGGCCAAGGTGAGTGAACATGCTTTGTTTTTTTTTGTGTGAATACAGTGGTCACAGTTTTCAAGGGTTAAATAATAATAAACCTTTGGCATGCCCCAAATGGACAACTGTCTGAACAGCTTTATTCATGTCATCAGCCATACTTTGAAGATTGAGTCCGACCACGATAAGGGGAACGTCATCTGCATATCCAACTGCTTTGACTTTGGTTTCCTTGGACTTGAGTTCGGTTCGGTTGTTTCTTGTCAGGAATTTTGATAGGAAGTGAAGACGTATCGCTTACAAGACCCTCCCTTTTACTTGAATTGTCTAGGTGCTTACATTCTTCTTTTTCTTCATGTCCTGCGGTTTCACCAACCTTCATCACTCCCTCCTTTATGGCTTCAGTTCCACGAGAAATGTTCGTTGATATTTGGCCGCAACATTTTCAGAACTTTCAAGTGAGGGTGTTTGTTTGGATTTTTTTATGGAATCATTATTTATAGTAATGGGAAATATATTTCCTTCTCCATCCCTCCTCGCCATTCTTCTCACAAGCCATCTTTGATATTCGGGAAACTGACTTGGATTTGTTTTTTCAATCACGCGTTAGATTACCAAATTGATAGCATCTTCCTTTCTGCTTTGTTCTCCTTGAGAAATATAACTGCCGAATCTCTTGATCAAGTGGTATATAGCTCGAAATGTTGTTAAAAAATTATAATTCTCGAACAATAACCTGAGGAGTTTGTTTGTTTATTTTATTTAGGGTTTCTTCAGGCCAATCACATATATTTTTGTTGGTATGAGTTCGAACATTTTCGTCAGGTCATTTCTGTAGTCTAGCAACAGACTCCACTTTTATGAAAAGACCTTTACTATGGTGCTCAGTGTCCAGAGAAATAACCCCTTTGATTTCAGGCACTCTTACATCAAAAGATAGATAAACGTTGAGTTCCTTCATGAACTGTCTTAACTCAACGTTAACTGCAAATTCAATACCTTTTTTGTCAATTAAATTAATGACACAAGGCAACATATATTGGACGGAACTTCTTCCTTCATAATAATTATTATTGAAGTAAAAAGAGGTCTGTTTGGGAGAAGTAAGCATATCGAATCCAAGTCCTGTGGGCGAAGTCCTAACACTTGGCTATGGACTCGCAGCATTAACAAAATTAAAATTCATTAAACACCATCTACCCTTCTTACAATGAGAGGAATCATGAACTATCCCTTTTCATTGGTTAATTCATCCTTCTCTGAAGGTATACTTCCCTTAAGTGTAAAGGGATTGTTTTCTTTGATTTCCGCTTCCGTCACTTCATTAAAATGGGCCTGTTTCTTTTTTTCTATCTGCGTCTGCATCTTCATTCTACTTCTCCTCATTCGACACATCACTATTGTTGTTCTGTGACAATTCCATTAGAGGTTCCGTAGATTGCAATTTTTCAATTGTTCCGTTATTGTTCTTTGACGTACATCCATTAATTTTTCCACGAATACCACGCTGAAAGACGACATCCAGCCTTCCCCATTCCACAAG
Source organism: Caligus rogercresseyi (assembly GCA_013387185.1). Classification (NCBI taxonomy): domain Eukaryota; kingdom Metazoa; phylum Arthropoda; class Copepoda; order Siphonostomatoida; family Caligidae; genus Caligus; species Caligus rogercresseyi. The sequence continues at coordinate 10,278,982 of CP045898.1, read as the reverse complement.
ACGACCTCTGTCCGTTTCTTCGCCATGCAGCAAATCCATTATAGTCAAGGGTTTGGTAAGTTCACCGGTATTTAATCATTAAATGCTAAGACAAAAAAACAATCCACGTCTACACAGCACAACAACACAAAATCTGTGTATATTTACTATAATCCAATATAAACAAATAACAAAATAATAATTCTATTACTCCAATCACCACGTGCTCTTCTTTATTCTTGTTTTGTTAATTTAGCAAAAATTACTTCCTAATATTACTTTTTTTGCTCCATGATTGTGGACCCAGGTATATTCTACTGAGCATAGTTAGTTAAAACTCCAAAAAGCTTATTTATAAACTCTATATTTTATGACAATATAATTGTCAACATTACTTTTGTCTCAACCATTATTTGATGTAGAAATATCCGCCGATATTTTGATTGGTAAATAGTTTACTACCGAATCCTCTTTCTTCATTTCTATAAATACATATTTTACATTCAAATGAGTAGTTAAAATCATGCTTTTAACAAAAATTAAAAAATCTCGTTATGAATAAAGCAATATTTGATCCTTCTGTTTTACATGTTCAGCCAAAGTGAGTATGTTTATAAGGAAAAGTATATAATCATATAATATTAATCTTAGATATGGCATATACATATCTATATGCATTAATAATCAAATAACTTTACTAATTACAGTATAAAGGCACGCAAAATTTATTAAAGCATCTCTAATCTCCATAATTTTCCATATGTCTTCATCTATTTAGAAGCTTTATCCATTGCCTTTTTCCTCATTCATAACTTGTAATATGATATTAAAAGTTGATACAACGCTGATAACAATACTTATAATTTAATAAAGTATCAAGTACTTCGGCTAAATCATATTTATAAAAGATAAAAAAAATTACAAAATATTTCTTTAAAGTGAAAGTGAGTTTGTAGTTTTATTTAGTCAATATATATTTATTGCCGTAAAAAATAGATATACTTACAAAATATGAACACGATCACGATATACATACATATTAGTGATTTCTGATCCAGACGGTGAGGTCCCCTTAATAAAGTCCCTTCCCTCAATACCGTCTCTTTTCTTATTTTCACCAACAACATACAAAACAATACCTTGGGTCTACAGGACGTTGAGCACGAAATACATGTTAACCTTTGGCTTATGAACTTATTCCTTCTCTTTTTCTCTTTATCTTTATCTCTTTTCCTACATATTATCTAAATAGATATGTATTTCTTTTACTCATTTGATCTCTATGTTGTACCACATTGGAATAATAATGTATTCGTTTCTTCAAAGATAACATCTCCAAAGTCACATTATTTCGTAAGCTTCATCAAAGAATTGGTAAAAGGCTTTCTCAAAATATTAATAGCGTTGAAATTCAATGAATTATTTACGTTAGTTAACATTTGAATGTACAACTTTAAATGATTAAGAAAACACGTACATGCAGGGATATTCATTTTTTGCGTTTTTGGTTCGATAGAATTACATCTGTGTGAATATAAATAAATATTATAGGGTGTAAATTAGTCCAGCGAACCTGGGTTCTCATCAATGAGGTTATCATTATTTTTTATGATTATCATTCCCCTTTCGGAACTCGAATTTGCTCCTATAATCAAGATTCAAATATCGATTAAGCATTAGTTCAATAATTACGTTTCCAAATATCATTCTTTGTATTTTAACTTCATGTCCCGTTGATTTATACAAGACTAAAGGACACTTAAAAATCAACAAAGTCTACAATATTAATTGATATTACAAAGAAATACATTTTAAAAAGATATTGAAATTTAGAAATTTGAATCAAAAGTATATATATACAGGTTTTCAGGACATCCTTCAACAAAGATGACTTCATCCGACCCGCGTAGCTGATTTTTTAGAAGACATCCAACATATGAGAGATCATTTCAGTTGAATTTTATCATCGTCATGGTTGCATATGGAAATCTACAGCCTGTTATCTGGAACAAGCAAGAACGCAGGTGTGCCGTTATCCAGATTCTTTGTATAAAGGGCAACACCATCAGCAACACCCAGGTCTTTTGAGTATCCTTGATCTCCACTCTTCTCTTTCAGAAGACTGGAGATCAAGGATACTCAAATCTCTCTCTGGAATTTATGACGGTAAAAAGTTCACGGCTCAGTAGTAGATATCTGCTGGTTGTATATCCTTCGATTTCCATTGCCTTAATTGTGGCAAACTGTACAACGACGTTGATCATGCATTTGTGGATTGCCCGTTTGTCACAGTTTTAACTAAGTTTCTGTCATTCAACGTGAAGAGACTTAAGACCAACGACGACAAGTATACCAAAGCAAAGATCCTATACGGTCTCCTAAAGAAAAAAGGACACAATTCCCCTAAAAGTCAGGCAATGGAGTTGCTCTATCAAACTCCAAAGCTTACATAGCGAGCTGTTTGACAAAAAAAGAAACAATAAACCGTCTACTCTTCGGTCCATGATGATCTCTGCTGCCGCCCGATACGCCGCCCTCAAGATCCCCTCCGTCTCCGAGGATTCATGGGTTCTTGCGGGGAACGTCATCAAATTTTATCCTTCAAAATCAGAAGAATATTTTAAAATATGAAAAAAAATTGTGAAATATTAAAAATAGTTACCTTATGATATGTTTTATTGATATACCTCTTGTTTAGATTTTTTATTATGAACTATAATGTTTATTTTACTTATATATTATATTTTTATATAATTCTATATCTATTATCTAAACAATAAAGGAGAAGAAGAAAAAAAACCACCCAGGTCTTCTGCTCGGGATCGACAGAGAAGGGATGCTGAGCTCAGGCAGCAGCTGAAGGATACCAAGGACCCTCGTGCTGTCGTCGACAGGGCCTTCAGGCCCTCCAGCAGCGCCCGCAAGGCCAGGACCCCGACTTCATCAGGAGGGTGTCAAACATCTTCGAGCACGACCCCATCAGGTCCATCAGGGATGTCTCCAAGGAGATGGATTTTTCTCACGTAACTTTGTTGGCCTGTGTGAATAGGATTTTCGTTGTCACAGCTACAAAATCAAGGTTAGCCAGCTGTTGACGCAGAAGAACAAGAACATGCGGCTGTTCAAGTCTGTGAAGCTGCTGAACAAGCTCAAGCACCCAAAGGAAAACGACATGCTCTGGTTCTTCTATGATGAGAAGAATTTTTGCCAGGACCAGAAGTTGAACAAACAGAACCAGAGGTGGGTTGCTAACTGTCCAGCTGATGTTCCAAAGGTGATGAAGACGAAGTTCCCAGACACACTCATGGTGTTCGGGGCCATCTCCAGTGATGGTGACGTTATGCCTCCACACATCTTCGAGAAGGGGTTGAAGGTTAGCACGGAGGTCTACCTTGACGTTATGAAGAAGTCCTTCCCTGGATTAAGAAGGTGGCGGCGACAGGCCGTGGGTCTGGCAACAGGACTCCGCCCCCCGCTATGTGTCCAAGAAGTGTAGGGACTGGTTGGCAGCAAACACATACGACTTCGTCCCAAGACCCACTGGCCCCCTAGCTCCCCCGATTTGAATCCTATGGACTATTTTTTCTGGGGCTACCTTGAGCGACACACCAACCGACTGGCTCACAACACCAAGGCCACCCTGATCAACTCCATAATGAAGCATACCAGGAAATTGGACAGGGCCCTGGCGGCCAAGGCCTGCTCCTCCTTCCGCGCCAGGATCCAGCGCGTCATCGACGCAGAAGGCGGATGGGTTGAATAAGCAGAATCTACACATCTGTACGAGCATTTAATGTCTAAATGAATAAAATTGAACAGAAATTAACGATTTCATGTGTATTTTAAGTTGAGTTAAGAAAAACGCCGGATTTGATCTTACCACCTGTATTATATATATATATATAATACGAGAAAAATATTGGATGTTAACAACTTATACTCTCTACTACTCCTCAGACCTAGTTATGCTTATGTTTATAACAAACACTCCAATATAACACGCAATAATGCAAGATAAGGAAACCCATAGGAGTAAACAAAGATGACCAAACATAGAAAATCATTTTGTGGGGGGGTCATCATGATTTTGTATTATCAACGATGTCACTGGACATTTACATCCTATATTGTTGATACCATACTCAAAAGGTACTCTTTTTTAATTGTGAAAATGAGTTCAGATAAAATAAACATTAAAAAACTCTATATATTGAGCTTTCTTTTCCAGGTGCCTTGTTTTCCTAATATGAGCGAATGAACTTTTTATTATTATTAAAACATGATTTTAAATGTAAATATTTCAAATTAATATTTTTTAAATAATTTATTTCAATACTTGTAAACAAACCAAAAAAAGCATACATATTTTTAAGTAAAAAGAGTCTTGTGTAAGAGTTTTTGGTATGAGTTAGTCTGACAATTATTTGCAAATATATAATCATTCAGTCTAATGCATAGCCCAGGCATAATCAATGTTATTCTCTTACCCACTATAGGACAATTACCTTGTTTTTATAATATACTTTAGGAAAAGCTTTACCATGGAAACATAATTGGCTTGGATTATGTAACCACCCTTAGAATTTATAAATAATCCCTATACTCATTTTCTCCTTCTATGTCAGATCCTCAGGTGACAAATTTCGTCAACTGCTTTAATATATATATATATATATATACATATATATAAAGTGCTAAAAACTTCTTTTGTCAATTTGATTTCATTATAATAGTTTGAAGGAAGTGAAATACTGATAGTTTTTTAAATAAAAAAGTAAATGATATGGAAAAAGGTACAAAAAGATTAAAAACTTCTAACCTCCAAAAAGTTTATTAAAATTCTTTAGGCTCTTGAGACTACTTTTCTTTTATATGAAACTTATATCTATAGGATCTTTTATTGAATGGGATGAGTTTTAAACTCAGTTGAAGGAAAGGGATTGCTCTTGGGTATACAATTATTCCTATTTTAAGCTTAATAAACTCTATATAAGGACGCAGAGTCTTGGTAGTTCATATAACATTAGCAAATATAATAAATATGCCCATCATATGGCTGAATGCACCTTGTAATTACATATGCTTTAAGGAAGCATTAAAAATGCGTAGAAAATAAATTTTAAAGCTCATTTTTTCTTTTAAAATATTTAACTGCAGCACCATCAAACTTCCCCATAGTCCTCTCGTACCCAGTTTAAGGCTTAAATGCACTAGAGATTTGGATCTTGTGTACATAAATATTATTTGATTTTATCTTATAATTTATGTGACCCGCAATTTAAAAAAAAGCCCAATAAGATTTGTATCAAAGTTTTTTTGTCTTTCTCTAAATAGCTGATTCATCTCAACACATTATGTTCTTTATAAAGGAAGAAACACTTTTTTAAAGTAACACAATGATTTTTGACCTATTTGGATCCATTGCATCAATTGTGTCGATAATAATAAACCTTCTATTCAATCCAGGATCTTTTCAATTAGATTGGCCAAAATTGGCCTCCCCCTTTAAATGTTGAGAGCTGAGGTCACTTACACTGAGCCTACGCCGCGCCACCTTATGGATCTTCGAGAAACTTTGTTTGTTCAGTGTCTTTCATCGAAAAGCCAATTGGTCACAATGTAATGTTTTCTTTCTATACATAAAGTCAAACCTGTATTTAAAGGTCATTCAAGGGAACTCCCCCAAAATGGCTGCTATACGCAGAAGGTTTTTGGTAGAATTTGGGCCGGCCACTATGGACGCCTGACGGCCAATAGAGGTTGTTTGACTGTATATCACAATGATTGAAAAAACAATTCCCGTAGCCCTTTTCTACAAATAATGGACATTTCTCTCTTGACACAGATCTATGAAAAAAGCTTTGTACCTAACAGATACAAGGTATGCCTCAATATATAATATCTCTTGCAGCAATGATATATCTTTTTCATAATTACACGTGTTGTCCTTGAAATAATTAAAAAAGAAAATTTCAAAAAAGTGTTGCACTTAATCTAAAGTTTCATGTATGTGCCTGACATATTTTTTTCTCTATCAAATTATACTATGTAATAATCATTAATATTAGAAAGTTGAAAAGTAATTAAGTTCTTGTAAAATCAATAAAGTAAAGAGAAAGTAATTGCTGAAGTTGTTAATGACATCGCATATATATAGTCGTAAAAAGAAGAGTTTGCAGTCGACATATATATTGTTTTTTATATGAAGGGTGCTTCAAATATAAAAATAATATTGCATGAATCCAGCTTCAAAATGATTTTGTTATTGCAGGTATTAGTATTTTAAGGGCATTGCAAATAATATCTGTCCACGGACCAATAACATAAATAAATAATATTGTATAATATTCCAATAGAATTCAAAATAACAAGTTATTAATTCGATTTTTGGTCTATACCAAGAGGTAAATAAATCGTAAGCTTTTAATGCGTAGCGTTCTACAGTTACAACCACTAATAGTCTTTTGTGTTCTTTTATGCTCTGGTAATTGTGACATTCTATCTCTGAATTGTGGCAGTTATAATATCTCAAAAAAGTATATATTACTACTTTTTACTTTATTTATTCTACAAATTGTTAATGCAATTCATAAAAAATCTATAAAAGACAGTCACACAATACACTGTTTATTTAAAAAAACGTATTTTTTACACTATAATTTTTATTTATTATATGTATACGCCTTCTGTATCAACATACAAATTTATACGCGCCAACAAATTTTTAAACGACTTCTCCAGCTCCTTTATTGAAATTGCCTTTTAAACGTCGATCGTTGCCTTCTCAATGGTTTCAATTGATGCGTGCCATTTTCTTTTAATTACCAAATGCAATTTAGGGAAGAGACAACGTCGCACGGAGACAGATTTGGCAAATAGGTTGAAAGTGTGATTTATTATCAAAAATTCAGTTAAATATCGCAACCGATGTCATGGCTCATTTTGGACTTTGGTGAGGTTATGGGGTAGAAATCGCAAATTAATCAAAATTTCAAGCAAAATGCAGGATTGCGGTTGTTTGAGGAATGATGGATTCCATTTAAATAACTTTCACTGACGGGTTCTTTTAAGAAATTCACCCACTTTTCCAATATTTTCTTCCGATAGTCCAGTTCTGTGTCGCTTTATTCTTTTCTTCATCATCCAACGTTTCTCGACCCGATTTGAATCGCCCAAATCACCCGTAAGGTAGCGAACGGTATAAACAATCATCACCATATTAATTTGGTATCATTTGATACCTTTGAATAAAAGTTTGACCAAGTTTAGTACGAAAACTTATCTTTATCAATTACCCACCGACGTACCAAACTCATTAACGTTTGAAACGTAATGTCTTTTGTTTTGTGCAAACAAATGAGGGACTGAGCAATCTTTAAGTAAAATATTTCAGCATATTACACTAGTGAATCTCGTATTTTACTAATATAGTTCGGTATCATTTGAACTGGATGCTGTTAATCAATAAATTTCTGAAAGATCGTTTTACAAACTATCAAAATCAATTAAAATTAGCTTTGATAGTAATTCGTAGCTGCATTTATATATTAACTTATTGAAGATGTATTTATTACTCTACGTCATTTGTTCAGCCATCATATATTTTCATATTTATTACTTTATTACTAGTTTGATGTGCTTTCACTTTTAAATAATGGACAAAACAGTTACTTATCAAGTGAATAAACTATATTTCCAACAGATTAAGATATTCTTTATTAATATGCTATTGGCTTTTCCTACCTCAAATCATCATTATTATAACACAAATCCAGTATTCGTCGATCTTCACCATTTACAATATGACCAGAGTATGTCTTGTTTTAACCTATTTCTTAGGCGTCAACTGGCTTCAATATTAGAATGTGAGAACAATAAAAAATATGCCCAAAACTCTTTAAGCCATATTTGAATTACATCACATTCTGCTCATACGCTTTACTGGTATTTAGTATGCAGTCAAATAATTTTCTTAAGAGTCTTTTTTACAGAGCTTACATGTTACTTTTTTTTTGCACATATGAAAAGTCCCTTCAACAACTTCATTCATATATTTGCAAAAATATAAACATAACAATATAAATAATAATAACATTCAAAGCTTATTATTCCGTTGAGAGTCGTTTTTTGAATGACCCAATAAAGTTCTACCGTCAGGGAGAGTATAAAAATAAGAACGAAACCTATTGTTATTTTTATTCATTATGTACGTACATAAATAATTGATGTGTGTCATCTGTGTACACCTGATATTGAGTTAAAAAGGGCAGTCACCATGCCCTTTTTGCAAAAAAAATATGAAGGCCTGACAGGTGAGGAAGACATTATTTGAAGTGGAAGTATAGAGTTTATTATTATTATTTCATAAATTTATAAAATTTGATAGAACATCATTTGATCCAACGAAAAAGGTATAAAACCCTTCAAGACCTTTAAGAATATACAATTACAGATGAATATTCATGCTTCAATAAATAAGACCCCGAGCTTTTTTGATAAACGTCTGTTCATATTTTCATTCCTGAGGCCATCAAAGGACTTTTCTTTTGGCTTTCACCATGTTATAAGAACAAATATATACAGTCGAATGCAGGCATGATTAACAAAACTTAATATTATACTTTTAACAAAATCTTCTCGAAAGCATTTAGACCTCCTGGACTTCCCTTTGAATGATGGGAAACACTACCAAGGAGTGATGGTTTGTGGTTAATGGATTTCAAAGAGATTTAAATTAGCAATACTAATATTGTATAGAAATACAGCTCTTTGCTATATGTGTCTTCGTTCACAAACATCATGTATTTTAAAGGAAAAAACTTTGAATTTGACTGTAAAGCTCAATCAAATACATAAAAACATACAAAAAATTGGGTATTGAAAGATATACATTTAAAAGGGTCGAGTAATAATAATACAAAGATCCCATTTATTTGCAAGTCTTTACATCTTTTAATACATTTTTAAACTTTTTTGAGAGGCTTAGAAAAATACCCAATGTCCTCGGGTTCCATTATCCACGAAAGGTCGAAAAGGAAATTTATGGCTCTGCGGTTTAACGCTATAAATTGTATGAAAACATTATTCATCACTTACTAAATTTAAATGACTTTACATGGATAATATTAAAAAATTTCACTAAAGTGAACATTTCAACCTTTTCATTAAAGCTTTAACAACTATTTCTTATAAGCTTTACATATCTATCCATGTAATATGCATTATTAAACACCAATGAAAGAGAAGTTTTAGCTAATTAAACCTGCCGTTAACCTCAAGGCGAGGAGAAAGGCTTCAAAGGGTTAAAAAATATTATTATAACTTTTATTATTATTACTGCTGCTGCTACGACTACTACTTTGAACCTCATTCATGAATTTATATATATGTACAGTTATATATATATAACTGAATGTCTATGAGGATTTGTTTAAACAATCAAATAACGCCCTTTTTCTCCCTTTTGAAACCATTCTTCTTCGAATCCTGGATGTTTTTAAAAGCTGTATATGTTTTTATCCAATTAATTTTCGTTAAAATACTTAAAATTAATGCTGTTGTTTCTTATGACTATGGTATATATTTTTCAACCAGGTGCAAAATTGTTTTCCATATTTTAAATGTACTTATATACCACTAAAGCTTTAAAGTAAAGTCGTGCATCGGGGCAGGTAGCTTGGAAAGATTTTCATTAAGTCTCTTTTTGTCCAGCAGATGTCGCTTTGGGATTTAAAAAATATGACGTTATACCAGGTTTTTTCGATCTCATTCATCACATCCATTTAAATAATTGCATTCACTACTACTATTTTTTAACTTATTTTCACAACGATAATTAATATTTCAGTATATTTGGCAACTGTATTAGAGCACATACGATTTTACTTCAATGTTCTACATATAATCTAGGAGCTGAGGTTTCAGGTAGAGTATCGAGCGCAGAGTTCCGCGGAGCAATAAAAATAATAGACATGACAATGTTATTGAAACAATTGTTTAAGTCTACGTCACTAAAACGTCACAAGAGTACTTTATATATCCCAAAACTCCTACGTATTTATTTACTTAGCTGCATCAACCTCAACGCCTCCAGCGGATAAATAAAACGAAAGGAAGCCATGAAAATAATCAAAAATAAGAACAAAAAGCTCTTGATGCGCCACTTTCCTTTAAAGCTTTATATACCACCAACTTGTATAATATCTGGATGATTGTGTCTTTTAGGAATTAAAGTTTAATATAATATTGTCTAAAAAATCCAATAGCCATAGCAAATTGATTCTGGTTTTGCTTCGTAACATTTCTTTATGAAATCTGATTTTTTTCCCTATTTGGTACTATGAATGTGAGCATGTTCATAGGCATTGTATTTAATCAATTTAACCAAAGACTTTTTAGTGGATTAATGTTTATGGGAGTGTCCTCATCATCCTTTGATGTTTTCAAATGCCTCAACAATACTCAGTTTGATTGCTCCATGTATTGGTTAAAGTACAAGATAGTTTCGAGTACGCTGTCTCTAGGAGGCAGTCGTCCGCTGAAATGCTATGTTTCTTTGCAAAGAAAAGACTGAATCTCTAAATCATTTTCTAGTCGAGTGTCCATTTATTTTAAAAGATCTCAATACACTTGCAAACCTATTTTACAACAAATTTAAACTTATTCATGTCCTAAAGAATTTGCATATTTGGGTCCTCAAAGTAATGAAGTTAATTTTATTACAGCAAAAATTCAGTTCATTCTATACAAATTTCGTTGTTCAATAACCTCCAGATAATATTGTTAATGTATTTTAGTGATTTTAACAAGATACTAATGCTATGATGTAGAAAAATTATAATATAACCGATTTGATGGAAAATAAATTGTTGTACTGAGGTACCAAAAAAAAAAAGACACTTTAGTGAAGTTTATCAAATTTGGTCATCCTTTATCTACCGCCCTGAGCATCGAAGCTGATCACATTGATTATTATAGTTTTAAAAGCATATTAATATATATTTTACTACGTTTACTTGTACTTTATATTTGCATCAAATATCCTATTTTTTCGAAGTGAACGAAAATTCAAAGGGAGCTCGATAGCCGTGCGTGCTAGGCGTGTTCAACTCTCATGTTGGGGCGCAGGTTCGAATCCGAGAGGGGATGGTCATTTACCTCATTGATAAGATCTAGGTTCGATTGATTAATTTTAACGCTATAATGCTTATCATATCCTATCGGATGCATTCAATCGAACCATATAGGCAAAAAAAAAAAAAAAAAAAAAAATTCATGGAGTTATTTATCCTTGCTGTTCGAAATGGAAACGAATATACTTAAAATTTTATGTGTTATCAATGACCTAAAAATATACAAAGCCCTTTACTAATAACTTAATATAAATTATGTTTAATACAATATTTCATTTATATTTCAGCATTCAACTCGTATCGGTGAAGAAAAAGTATAGAAATGCATATAATGGAGTTTATTCCCCCCCCCCCCCCCACACACAAAAAAACTTTTCATTTTTTCTTTCTATGTTTTTTTATTATTATTAATCAAATGCCTAAAGGGAACAAATAATATTTTTTGTTTAGTAGCTCGAATCATCAACAAATGCGGATCTCAAAATAGAGGATGAATCGAAATATAGTAGTTATATCTGAATAGGTATCATTTTTTTTTTGCCTATATGGTTCGATAGAATTGCATCCGATAGGATATAAATAAGCATCATAGTGTTAAAATTAGTCTATCGAACCTAGGATTTTATCAATGAGGTAGACCAAAAATGACCATCCCCTCTCGGGATTCGAACCTGCGCCCCCACCATTGAGAGTTGAACACGCCTTAACACGCATGGCTATCGAGCTCCCTATTTATTTATTGGTATCTATTCAATTGGATGCCAGGAGTGTAGTTCGTTGTACGTAAAATATATATTTATATATTTTCCGTCCTTCACATTGCTTGGGAAGTGTTCATGGCTTGGAAAATTAGGGAATCCCTTGATGTGTATTTTTTGGAACTGATTGTATAAAAAAGGAGCTATGGAATGTCTAGAAAATAAAACTCAGGGCTTTTGTTTATCTTTTTTTTTGAAATATCAATATTAAATAGTGGGGCTTATTTTGTGTAAATGGTGCGATCAACTTGCATCCCTGTGGATATGAATTGACATTATAATATTGCAATTAGACCAATAAACTCAGGATATTCTTTTCAATGAACTCAAGCAATATTTGCCTTCCCCTTTATGGAGTATAGCCTAATAAGAACACTGAGAGTCAAACATGCCTTCACTGAGCCAACGCATTCTCCTGCTCAGTTATTATATAATGTTTTGATAATTGAAATGTCCTATGAAAAGGAAAATTTGTAAGATATAATAATTATTATATAATAATAATTACAAACACCGGACTAGTACTTCTTTCTAGAAGGGGATGGGTTAAAGGAAAAGGAAAGCAAAAATAAAAAGTACTTGTTTTTATGGAATGAGGCATGACGTCACTTTTGACTGTTGAGATCTAATCATCTTTTTATAGATAAGATTATCATTCTTTAGTTTTTTTAATGCTTTATACCCGTTTCATCACTATATTTTTTTAATCATGAAGAAAACTGTTCCACTATTACCTTTTCAATAAAATAATGTAGCTCTTTACATTCTGACTAAAATTGAACGTATTTTATTGTTTTTTTAGCACCTTTGAGCATTATACAATCTTTACTTTCATAATAACAAAACCAAAAGAATAAAAATTGAATTGCAAATTTAAAAATACATATGTTTATTAGTGCGTTTGTAAAAACTACCCTAAAATCCATCATATGATCATTCTTTTGTATGCATATCAATGTAAAAAATAGAGATAAATTAGCTACATACGCTAGAATATTTCAATGCCTGAATTGAAGTTTATGAGTGAGTAGTACCTTAATGCTCTCATATATATATATATATATATATATATATATATATATATATATATATATATATATATATATATATATATATATATATATATACCCATTATTATCATATCATGACAGCTTAATGAACACATTAGATATAATCTGTGACGCTGCAGACATAAACAACTATTTTATCATCATCTTAGTTTCACGTCATCTTTTAGTAATATATATATACCATTTTCACAATCATTAAAGCATTACATTGGACTATAATATTGTACATATATATCTCATATAGCTTAATAGTTTTATTGGACCATATGCTAACGAGGAGTAAATTGAAAAGCGTATTGACAAGTTTCCTAAGAGTGTATGTAGTAGGTCCATGCACAAATTATATACGTATAAAAATGTTATTTTAGTCGTCACAATTCATAGCAACCTCGACTACAAACATATATATACTATACAACATTTGATTATACTACTACTTTAGGAGCTCAGTGCAATCTTGTACATGTTATATACTTATATGTATTATACTTGATTAATGACAAAACTTTTAGTAAATGACTCTTTCATTTGAGCACGTAGGAAGGGTTGAGAGAAAGAGAGTTTTGTATGTTGCCTGTTAGCAAGGCATTGTTGTATCCATCTCCTCGCAAGAGAAACAAATCATTGATTATTATTTGTCTGTACATATTTATGAGTGTCGTTTAAGTGGGGGCTTATGAGGAAACATTTTTTAAAAATATATAAAAGATATCAGAACAACAATAGTTCGTGATGATTCAAGCTGGATTCGTGCATTGAGAATATGCTCCCCTATCAGAAGTCTTTATTCTGATTTCACAATATATTTCAATTTATAGACTCATCAACTTAATTTTACGTTTATTAGTGTTACTGTGTTGCTAATTATGAAAGTTGGTTTATTTATTAATATTATTTTTTCCTTAGGGAGAATAACATTAATGAGGCATTTAAAAAAATAATTTAAACTCTATGTTTAAATGGGAAAAGTTCGTCATTTCATTGACTGAATCGGAAAATGATCGTGTCTTCAATAATCGAAATTTGAAACAATTTGATGTTTATAACGCCGCTTTACATTACGGCTTTACAGAAGATGAAATTGCTGGTGCGCAAGCTCAATATGGATTTGGATACGCTTCCTTCTATACCAACACTCCAATGGGCATTCGTCCACGACTGCAAAGATTGAAGCAGCCTTACAAAATAAATTTAAAAGGATCATACGGCGAACTAAAGCCTATCTGCATGAAAATAAAGGATATGGACACCTTTGAATGTGACAATAAGAAATATTTTAGGATAACTGCTGTTAAACATTTAAACGTGTTGATGAAATTAAATTAAAAAGCTGATCAATAAATTTTGTAAAATTGTCAAGGCTTACCCGGAGCTAAACCCTTAAGACGAAGACGCGGAAAAATATTCAAAAATTATAAATCTGTATGGAGAACGTCAAATTTCATATTTGAGGTTGAAGGGGATCCATCAAATATCCCACAGATAATCCCTATTGACGATTCCCTCGTGAGCTTGAGATTTGTTGGCGTGCGTCAGCAGTGCCAAAAATGTTTTTGATTTGGTCACTCGAGAATCAATTGTACAGAAAAAGACTACAAATTATTGAGTACAAGACCGTACTTCAATATAAGACTATCGAATATGAAAAACACAACGCAAACTCTAAGTCTGACATAAGAACTAATGATGACACAGAAAGTGTTATAAATTCTACTGATGCTCACAAAGAAAAAGAAACAATCAACAATGTCAATAATGACGTAAGAATTGCTGACTTGGAGGTTACCCTTTTGGAACTCTCTACTAGACCAGTAAGGGAAGAACCATTAAATACAGAATCTGACAGTACAGTTACAAAGTCCCCATCTTCTTTAGATATTGAAAACAGCGATGATAAGGAATGTTCAGAGGGTTGTCAAGACTTGGGCAATGAAGAAAGTCAAGTAAACGATTCAGAGTCTAATGGTAGAGATAGTTCAGATGAATTTAGCTGCAACAATAATATGAACGAAGAAGAATTATTAATCAATAACAATCTTCAATTCAGAAAATCTAGAAAAACTCCACCTGGCATCTCTAAGGTTAATATTTTATCTTCTCGCTCAAGATCATCCTCGATCACAAAAAAAAGACTAGCGCCTGAATCCCACGGTTCAAAAAATAGTCCGTCAAAACCTCAAAAGTTTTTGAAACCATCATGACTACTCTCTTATCCTTGAACTCCCTTCAAAGTACAAAATAAAATATAAGCTGTCAAGGTTTCTCAAATATTTAGAACTACCTGACATCGTAATTTTATGCGACACACGGTGCAATTTCGAAAACCATTTTTCTCTTCCTCAAGTATATAAGTCTTTTTCGTCATTTGACGCCAGTCTAACAAATCCGAAACGTGGAGTTACATTTTTAGTTAAGAAAACCTTCCAGCCCAGCATTGAATTTCGATGCCCTAATGGAAATCTATTAAAAATCAATAGTAAGCCAAAGATGGGCATTGTGATATAATAGGGATCTATGGCCCTAATAACGACGATGCTGATTTCTTCAATGTGAAACTTAGCTCAATAATATCATATCGACCCACTATTATGGCAGGTGATTTTGACGTTAAGCTAAAGCCCGGAAGGGACTCTAATCGAGTCCATATATGCTCAAATCCTCGAGCTACTAAAGCTTTAATATCCCTCATCTCCTCCTTTGATTTTCATGACTCCGCGGACATATGCCAAAACTATAAGCATACTTTCTTTTCTGTTGATAAATTTTCGAGACCTGTTTCCTCTAGAATTGATTTGATACTGTTCAAAGGTTTCCGCGATAGCTCATTGAAGTCCTACAGGGTCGTTGATACTAGTTTATCAGATCATCATGGTTTGATAGCCAACATTGACATCAAATCTAGGACCTTGAAGCATAAAACAAGCTGGAAACTGAACTCCGAATTATTGAACAACCCAGATATAAATGAAAGAATCATTTCTTTGATTGAAACTACAAAATCTCATGTTAAAAACGGCAGTGAAGTTTTCACTGAAATGGAAGGTTTGTTTAAAAAAATGAAAGGGATCTTTAGGAATGCCGGAGCAGTAAAAGCAATGCAGAAACGAAGGGCAATCAACCAAATCGAAAACTTTGACAAAGAAAAGATTTCACAACAAGAAAGAAATTTTAAATTGGATCAACTTTACCGAAAGGCTGATCTCATGCACAGGACTAAAAATAAAATTGAAAGTATCTCAGACCTAACCCATTCGAGATTACAGTGCGTTAAAATGGAGAGAAAAAGAGAATCATCCAAAAACATGTGTATCGTAAACTCCATTGGAGAAACTTCTAGTCACCCTGATTTTATATGTAGGGAAATTAGCTCCTACTACTCCAAATTGTACAGCTGCTACGACTGCAGAGATTCTATATTATGCACCCGTTGTAAGTTGGCGAACGCCGACTTTTGCAAAAGCATAAGATGTTCCGTGGACGACAGTCTACATATTTTAGACGAAGACAAAACAAAATGGAAGTCCACCTAACTATTAAAGAAATTAAATATGCAATAGTAAATAACGCAAAGGTCAATAAGTCACCTGGTCCTTCCGGCTTAACCTTTGAATTTTATAAAAGATACCTGTACAATCTATCTCCTCTCTTACTCATGTTTTATGAAAAAGTTTTAACCGTTGGACACTTCCCAGAATTTGCCTCAGATGGAAGAATAGTCTTAATACCTAAGAAAAATAAAGATCCAATTTTTTTAGAAAATCTACGTCCTCTTACTATGCAAAATTCGATTTACAAGATATTTTCATATATTTTAGCTAATCGAATAAAAGGAGTTTTAAATAAAGTTTAACACGATTCTCAGTATGGATTTAATGGATATAATTCCTTATACTCTTCAAACACTTACCGAATGTGAAAATAATACGTCTTTAATGGCTATTGATTTTGCCAAAGCGTGAAGATTTACTTTTCGTCATGATTTTGCATCAAGTATCGACACGAAAACCATCTCTTAAGTATGTAATCATATGTTGGTATTTATTAACATTTATTCAAAATAATGAAGTGGCAAATTATAAATTATAATATTAAATACTCTGCTGTATATTTGTTATAAAAATCTTCATTTTGTGCGTGTTATATCGTATTATTTTCCTTATGGATCTATATAATAACTGATTGCACAATATATAAAAATAAGAGAAAGGAAATACAATTTCCGAGTCAACAGCTGACGACAGCCATTTTGTATCCCCTTATATTTTGAAATGTATATTATTACAGCTGGTGAAAAGAAAGAAGAGAAGAAAATAATGTTTATTATCCCTTTTGTCGTCAAAGTTTAAATATCAATTATTAAGAAAAAGGAATAAAAAGTTCTAATAGTAATACTCAATGACATCATTTGTGGAGACTTCTTTTTATTTAACATAAAATAGGGTGACGTCATCAGTAGACATTTTTAGTAGAGCTTCTTTTTTTCTACTCTCAAGACAACACAATTGTTTCATCACCAACTGGGGCAGCCATTAGAGCTCTTTAAATGGACTGAATTGCTTTTCTCTGTTGAGTATCCAGTTTTTTATAGGTCTGTTTTCATCCATGATCTTAATCATTATTTTATGAACTGCTTTTTGTATTGTTTTCATTATTATAAAGAACATTTTAAATGTTGAATCAAAAGAAAGAAATGACAAAGGTATATTAATGAAGGAATAAATCCTCCAAATCCACAAACAATAAAAGCAATTAATCGACTACGAAAACATTCATGAATAAAATTACTGCTTTCTCCTTGGTAAAAAGTTCTTTTTATTCTAAGATATATAACTTATTTTGCATTGCTCATATAGGTTGTCCAGTGTTTAGTTGTTGTCAAAATAAACCCTTTAATTTATATATTCCTAGTATTTGTTGTTGACAAGAATATTAAGAAGAAGAAGAAGGGGAAAAGAAGCTTACACCACTTTTTAAATCCCCTCAAGAAATTAAGAGGATTATGTTATTTTTTGTGTTCTTAAGAAAGGGAAGAAGGAAGTTAGAATGCATGAAGAAATCTTTTAGAAAAAATATAACTAAAAAATTGCGCAAAAACTAGTTTTTTTCAAATTATTTTTATGGAGTGACTGCTAAAAATCAAGGGTACTTTCTTCAAATGGTTGAAGGGATAATAAAACACAAAACTAATTGTTTGCTTACTTTTTTAAATTGTTAATATGTTTATTTATTGGCTAAAATCCATACCGTGTAAAAATATAAGAATACACTAGAAAGTAGGAGATTAAAAACACAATCTTAAGACAGTTACGTCAAAAACAAAACATAGATGAACATTATAATTCAAAATTACTGTCTAAAGATAAAACCATAATATAAAATGACTTATAATTATTTGCTTACTTTGCTCGATGGAATAGCATCGGTGCAATACCATAAATTGGAGATTTGTAGAGTAATTGTTCCTGGAATTTGTGTCGTAGAAATAGCTGCCGTCAAAACCTAGAGTCCTGTTTTCAAGCATGTCTTTTAGAGCCTTCAACAACATCCTCTGTTGTATAAAACATATAAAGACATAAGGGAGCCCGATAGCCGTGTGCGTGAAGGCGTGTTCAACTCTCAATGTTGAGGGCGCAGGTTCGAATACTCCCGAGAAGGGATGTTCATTTTTGGTCTGCTACCTCATTGATAAAATCCTAGGTTCGATAGACTAATATTAATGCTAGTATGCTTATTTATATCCAATCGGATGCAATTCTATCGAACCATATAGACAATTTTTTTTGTAATTTTGAACTATAATGTATATTTTGTTTTTATTACGTAACTGTCCAGATTTGATTTGATTTCTTCATCGGTATGTTTTTAGAGTATTTTTTACATTGTATTCTTCTTTGCAGTAACATAATAAAGTTATTATAACCATTAAAAAGGATGTGTTTTTGGAATATGCGAAGATAAAAAGAAGTGAATGGGTGCTTACATAGTTATGGGTTATATAATGCCGATTTATACAGCAAAAACGCTTAAATGTATTACACATTATGTATAAGGTATCGAAAATTGTTACATATTTAGTTTCGTATGTCAAAGTCAAAATGCTCGATTGTAAGTAATGATGCTGAACTAGAACATTGGTGCGTATTCTTTCATCGACTATTCTATAAAAAACATGATTACATTTTGGAGTATTTTGGCACATTTTGAAGTATTTTAGTACATTTTGAAGTATTTTAGTACATTTTGAAGTATTTTAGTACATTTTGAAGTATTTTAGTACATTTTAGAATATGTTTCGAATAACTTTGAATTGTTTTGTTGTATTTTAATATTGAGATAACTATATTTTAAACATCTCAAATAAGAGAAAATCATTTATTAGTCTTCTAAAGAAACACTAACATGTTTCAATAGTCAAATAGGTTTTAAGGACATTTATTAAACTCTTTATGATATATATATATATATATATTGGAGTTGATGAAACATATAGGAGAAGAAAATAATTTTTATAACCCCTTGAGGTGCCAATGTATGCATATAAATTGTTTAGTTATAAAAGGAGGGAGAAAAAATAAAAGTAGTAGCTCAGTAAAACAACAACACTATTGAATGTCAACTGGTCCTTGAGACTACCCTTTTTTAAGGAGTAAAACAATTCATTTCATAATAATAACTTTTTACTTTGAATAAAAAGAGTATTTATGTTGGATTTATTGCTATAGCAAATAAACCCTCGCTTCTGTGAATAGCTTTGCAGTCATTGCTTTTTTGCGTATTGAACGCGGGAGTTTAACTCAGCTTTCTAATTTGACAATGCCCTAACAAATACATATATGTATGTATTTATTATTTATAAGAATAAGTATATATTCTAGTTATGCGGCAGTGATTTAGAATAGTATTAATAATCATAAGTCTTCCTTAGACTGCGATTTTTACTCTGCATTTCCTTAACGAATGAAAATAAGGAGTAGTAGTTGTTTTATTGACTTATGATAGCCATGGAATGGCAATCAATAACTACTCTATTAAATAAAATAATTTGAATCAATAAATAAACTGGAAAAGATAATGAATGTTAAAGTTATTGGAATCAGCGTATATACGTTAAATATATATATATATATAATCTCTTGTCATGAATATTATGTAATATAAATAAACTATCAAGAACTAAGCATTCATTTTTGGTCATAATCATTTAATTTAATTATTGTATCTGTATGGATCTCCATATAAATTTCTTTAAAAAAATATGTCCCACAAAATAATAATAAAACAATGTAAACACCTCCCTTTCAAATATTATCTCACATCATAACCTTTTCCTACCTCATATGAATGGATTTTCGTATTATTTAAATTGAATTAATTAATATTCTTCTCACATTTATCAAGACGAAAATCCAATAAATATCTTAGCATTTCATTAATGATAGTGAACTTTATTTTCCGTAATCCAATAAAAACTAATCAGTATGTATGTTTTTTGACGTTAATTCTCTTTTTATGTGCATATGATTTTATACTTTCGTTGAGTAATTTTAATACTCTAGATAAATCACATCACACACTTCTTATGGGCAATACTTACATATATATATATATATATATATATATATATATATATATATATATATATATATATAGAGAGAGAGAGAGAGAGAGAGAGAGAGAGAGAGAAAGATAGACAAAAACTATCCTTAAAGTATTATATTTTTATTTCATTTTAAATTTTAGGCCCCTTTATGGATATTTTTATTAATAAAAAATAGTACCTAGGTATGCTACTACCAGCTGATATCGGAATAAATTATAGTGAAGTGGGCCTATTCTTAGGGTTAAACAAACAAGTATATTAAGCTGAAGGGACAGCTTCTATGATGGGGAAAATTCACAATTTTTGCAGTATATCTACAAACCTTATAAACTCCTTAATTTAACATTTTGAATGAAAATCACACTTATTTGCACTCAATACTTTGCACTCAAAGTATTTTATATGACTGTCTACATGTATCAATTAGAAAGTAATTTCTTCACACTTATGTTACTGATATAGAAAATAATTCTAAAAACAACTTTTTTGCTTTGAAAACTAGAGAACAGGTAAATATTTCTTTGTAGGTTAAGTAAATAACCCAAATGTTTTTAATAAAAATAACATTTTTGATTAAATATTTGCTTTTCTCAACTGTTACTAACTCTGTGATGACAAAAAACTAAGTAAATATATTGTTTTCCTTTATATATCTCCAATTTTTCATCTAATACACATATTTTAATCAATTAAAAATAACATTTGGCTGTACATAACATTTTTGTGGAAAGTTTATCTTTCAGTTGAAAAGAGCGGCAAAAACCATCTTGTCCCCGGCCCATGGCGCGTGAGGATGAACTTTGAGTCCAATGCAAGAGAGGAAGCGGACAAAATTTCATATCTCTACTTGAAAGAATTAATTTACCTTAGTGTTGGAGGAGAAGAATCCTCTATTTCTAAAATTGTTTCCGGGAAGCGATTTACGGCACTATTCCGAATATCCTCTAGATCCTTGTTCTTTTATACTCCATGTAAAGATTGCAGAAATATTTTTATTCAACTATTCATGCATTTCATGGTTCTCCCTTACTCAAGATTTTGAGAGAATATATAAAAGTGAATAAAAAACTAAAATAGATGCTTATATGGCTCCTATACTTCACTTCGGTCTTTTCTACTTCAAATTTGCACAAAGCTTCTATCAAGACGAGAGAGCCATTGAATTATCTCTCTCCAGTTGTAAAAGCCTACTGGCGGAGCACTTAGCCACGGGGATCTCATCAGGGAAAACAAACTGAGGGGGATATTGATATCTGGGGCAGTTCGGTATTCGGCTCTCAGTATCAGGATTCCATGGACGTCGGGAGAGCGGTGGAAGCTTGCTGGAGAGGTGGTGAAGTTCTACCCATCCTGCTATGTGACATGAAATTGTTTTTACGTTTTCACAGAAAATTATGATTTTTATCGTATTGACTTTTTTAATTAACCATTTTTGTGTGACATGAATTATAGTTGTTTACTTTATTTTTGTTATTAATGTGAGATTACTTTTTGGTGTAATAACTTTAAACTGAAATGTTTATTAATATATGTACTTGTATGCAATTCAACAAAATATCAATAAGTAAAAAAATGAATTTCAACAAATATCGTTATTAAAATTTAATCATTCCAAAGAATGTTTTTGTTGATTATATCCAAGCTTCAGGAATGTTATAAAAGGATTGTGGAAATATTTTGAACTGATATTCTTTGTATTCAATCATCTTAGAGCCCTAACGTAACTTATTTTATTATAAGTTATTTATTTTAGAATGTTTATATTGAGCATTTCATTTTAAAACTTTCAGTTTAATTTTACAAGAAGCCATTCGAGCTGTGTATTCAATGAGAACCTATGGTTCATTTCTAAAGCATGAGCTTAATTGAGGACTTTGGTCACTTATGAAGAGTCTTTTAATTTATGACAAAATTAATTGAGAGCCATTTTAAAGCTATCCAATTCATGACAATGCGACATCTATTGGACAAAATTACTATATTTATGATTTTTGTTCACCCCAAATTATTTTCCTATCAACCCTTCGGAACCAAACACTCAATGATTTAGGTTTCAAAAGATGCCGTCGGAAGATTTGAATTACATCCAAAGAGAATTATGTATACAACTATTTTTCTAATATTCAAACCCTATTAAAACGGACAAAGTCTTATATTTCAAATTCAAAAATAATGTGTTGTTCTTACTGACTGTTCTGAAACACATAGAAGTAATTTAATATGTTCCAGCAAGATCGAAGCTCTACATAAAAACTGTCAAAAGGATTTTAAGAAGACATTTTTAAACCAATCTAATTAATGATTTGTCCTTTTACATATAAGGTTATTCTTCAGGGCAGTAAATATTAACTCAAATGTTCATTTATGTATTTTTGCAACTGCCCTCAATGGTTTACTCTGTTTATGTATATAATTTTAGTGTATTTTATTTTTACACTGCATAAAATTTTAACAGTTAACCGAATAAATGTTTTAAATAAAAAAAAACAGATAGAAGTAAAGTTTTAAACATTAAAATTGAATTAAAAAGACACAAATAAACAATATTGCATCAATTATTTACCTCAAAAACACAAATACTAAATACAACGACTGATTATAAATTAATTACTTTAGAGCAGTAAATCAACCGAATACAAAATAACATATTCTTTAATTCTTCTAATGAATTATTTATGGTTTAGCCTCAGACGCCGTTTTTTCATAAATTGTGGAAAAGCGAAAGTATTGCTTGTAATTTTATTAATGTTATTTATTATAATATTATTTAATTATGAGTCAATAATCGACAAAAAAGATTCTTTGGCACAAAAAATCCAACTCTTTTCCCCATAAAAGGGAAAGTTTTATGCATGCATTGAAAATACTTGCATTTCTCCACTTTCCAAAAATTAAACAATGAGGGAAAAAATAATACAGAGCCCACACATTAATTGTTGTTTATGAATACATAGTAAACTATGGTTATTTTCTGTTACTTTCCTTTTTTCATGCTTATAAATTAATATGCCTTTGAATAATAAATACCACATACACAAAAAGAAGTACTTTTTGTTCATTAGTTACGAACATGAAATTATTACACATTTATATGTATTCCTGCATTAGCATATAGGATGCACTCAAAAAGACAATGGGCAATGTTGAACAAGAAGCTTATAAAAACTTTCGATTTTGTATAGAGATACAAATCGAAATTTTTTATTAAGTATATTATTCTTACCACCCAAGAAAACATTAATTTTTTGCCCTAATAAAAACATGCGCTTTATTTTCTCACGTTCAAATTATTACATTAAAATATCATCGAAAAAATGTATAAAATAGTACAATTATGTTAGAATGTCATGTAAAAACACCTTAAGGACATGTCGTTAAAAAGATCAAATATAAAAACAATATAAGCCATCAATAATAAATCAGGTTTTCTTGATACGCTTCTTATCCGTCAACGGCTAGTGACGTATTGCTTGTTGTGTAAAGAATTTAGGCGTCATGAGTGAGAAGTGTTAGTAGTTTTTTCCTCAGAGGAGCTGTTGAATTCCCCCGTGGCGAAGCCCACGAGTCCAATAACCAAGCGTCCTTCCCGTCTCCTCAGAGCATCCACCATCGACTGAAGCTTAACGAGGCCCCAAGAAAACATTAATTCATAATAATACTTTCTTGTATTCAGAAAAATCAAACTATTGCATAGAAGCAATGGTTCATGAGATATAAATTATCTTCTTAAAAAAACTTTTAAGCGCCCGGATGTCAATTTTTTATATATAAATAGATTAAGAAACTTTTAGTTAAGTTGTTGTCAATTTCACACCAAAGAGATCAATCCCGTTTTTTTATTTGTACAACACTTTTTTTATAGTGAAATGATTGTTTAATCTATGTAACATTTTTTATGAATATGTTATAAAATTACTAAAAAAGATATTGTACTATAGAGCAAAAAAACATATATACAGAACTTTCTAA
Source organism: Caligus rogercresseyi (assembly GCA_013387185.1). Lineage (NCBI taxonomy): Eukaryota > Metazoa > Arthropoda > Copepoda > Siphonostomatoida > Caligidae > Caligus > Caligus rogercresseyi. The sequence goes on along the minus strand of CP045898.1, from coordinate 10,254,474 downwards.
AATAATCAAATACAGAGTAAAAAATAATAATGTAAAAAGCTTTAGATTTGATTTACACAAAAACTTGAGTCGAAAGAAAAAGCTTTTTATATTTTTAAAAAGCTGAATTGACTTAAATCATCCAATGGCTTCATAAATAAAGCCATTGACTTATAGTTCGACTTCCAAGTATTGCCAACATGGTTAGTTCTGGTGATGATGTGGGCTATATATGTAGAAGCTGAACAAACAAGCTGGATTTGAATTGGAAATACATAGTTGAATTTTCCTTTCAAAAATTATCAAATGCCATTAAAATATTTGCCAACTTATAAACTTTAAAAAAATTAATCCAAGAGATATTACCATTTTATAATGTCTATAAATGATTAACAAATATGTGTATTTTTACAATTTATTTCGGTCTGAACTCATAACAATAACAAGTTTTTGCTATTTTCCTTTCAAACATAATTTTTCTAATAGCTCCACAACATAGTTTGAGCCAAGAATGGTGTATGACTTGGAATATTATTATTTCCTTATACTAAAGATCAAAGTAAATTTATGTTTAAACGTGTCAAACAACAAGTTGTATTTAAAAAAGAAAAGAAAAATGAACTTACATGGCACAAAGTGTTTTGATTATTACGTTTGATCAAATATAATAATTTTTGAAAGGAAATATGTTATTATTTTATATATATAATACAAAAACCCACTTCAAAATAAAAAAGGTTGCTGTACCGAATACCTTTGCTTTGAAGATCTTTATAAAAATCGGTCAATGTATTGTTAATTTTTTTTTCTCAAACACTAAAAAAGTTTATCAGTATATTGCACATAAATACAGATGTATAATTAATGGGTACATAAGTAGGCATCTTTAAATAAAATTAATATACATAACACACATGCATCAATACAAACACCACTTTTCATGTTTGGATAGTGTAAGTCTAATTTGTGATCAAGGTGAATTTATGCAAACTGAAATAAACTGATATTCAAATTAGCATGAGTAATACAAGATGGGATGAACACGATAATAAGATAGTGAAGCCGGTAAAAAAGAGGTTTAAAAAATAAAAATCAGTCAATAGAATAACTATTGAGATCCCCATTTACTGGGGTAAAGGATCCCGGTACTCCAATTGTTTTTCTGCCATGATAAGGTGGAGGTTTTTCTTTTTATTTGTTGTCTTTGTCCACTTGACGGGGAGAGGGCCCGTTTGTTTTGAAGTCTTCCCTGGGGATGGAGCGCCGAATGTCTAGACTTCTTCTAACGAAATCTTGGAGACCCATAGGAAATCCATCTCCGCACGTTCTTGAAACATTCAAGGCCCATTGTACCGTGGATATGATACCTATGTTTGATCTTGTAAGCCTCAACGTAAGTTGGAGATGTTGATACAAGCCAGTCAGTTGAGGTTAATGATACTCCAAGTGCTTCGAATATTATCTCTTCCACAGCTTTAATTACTAGGACCGCTTTAAGACAGGATAGAAGAAGTGGATAGATGTCTCCTCGACCTCCCCACACCAATGGCATCCCTGCTTCTTTGGATCCATTATTTATTGTTTAATAAGTAATAAATTGGATTGTTCATTGCTGAAAAATGTTTGGTTTCCTTTGAGTCGCATTGAGATTGCTGATCATGGGATCTTAAAGAATTAGATGTTACGGCAGAGCCATATCCATTTCGAGATATGGCATGTTATTACCGTTCAAATGTCTTTAAATGGTTTTAAAAAATCCCCAATACATAACTTTGGTAAAAAGTGAATATGTAATTTTTCTTTTTATAATTTATATAGATCTTAATATTTTATTGGCATCCTCATCTAATAGATATAGAAGTCTAGAACGGTAAATTATATTTCTTAGACATTTTCATAGAATGTACATGTATATATTTATTTCATTATCATAATTCACTAACCGTAGTTTTTATTGTGAAAGTTAAATAAGTTGCCTTCATGTTTAAAAAATTATTCACAATTATTTACTTATTTTTAAAATTGAAATTTGTCTGATTACATAAAAAATATTATATAATAAACTTTATGATTTAAAATTGTTAGTAAAAATTAATCTTACTACGGATGAACAAAAACTTTATAACTATAAAATTTTATATTTTTATAGAAAAACGTTAAAGAATTTCTTGGCCAACCTTAACATTCTCATTGCAGGATGGGTAAAACTTCACAAGCTCACTAGCCAACTTCCATTGCCTTGGTCTATAGTATAAACTCCTTCGAAGGATGCTGTGAATTGTATAAGTCTCGCTTTATTTCTCCATTATCAGCAACTGGACTAGGGCTTATGTTATCAATAGGGATCCTGACGTCTCTATCGCCCGTAGATTGGGGGTCAACAACCCTCTTAGTGGTCAAAGAACTTAGACTATAAGATTACCATAAGATCTTAAAAGAGACGGGGGTAGGAACAATACTGTTTGAGATGACCATGATTAAAATTGTTTAAAAATTGTAGCCTATCACCCTTATATATTGATATTGTGAGGCAATCTTGACAGGGAATACCGTGAGATAAAGTACCGGATCCACAATCAATTCCACTATATAGTAGCAGTCTCTACATATGTATTTGTACTCGTTATACTTCCTTCCTGCCGCCTCCTTCGCGATTTTTAGTTTGGATAACCACTAATCCGTATTTTCGCTACTATTGTACTTTGCCGTCTTCACGTATCCTTTTAAATAGGTTCTCCATTGGTATTATCCCACACAGACATTACTTTCAAGTTATGATCTTTTTAAAAGTCATTTAAACTATTCCACACATCATTCATTGATATAATTATTTTGTCCTTGTTTCACCGCTCATGAATAAACCTATAACTTCCCTTCCAATGCTCCATTCTTCCTCTCACAGACTAGCGGATCTTCAGAGGGATCTCTAAGGATTGAGAAAAGTTTGTACTCGCAAACTCATCAACACACGTCATTTTTTTATTTGTTGATAAAACTGTTTTTTCTTTCTACGTCCAATAGTCAGATGGGTAATCCATGTATTTACCAACAGATATATTTTTTCTTCTGTTGAGTATTAACAGCTGATTTGTTCAATGAATATTAATAGATGAAATGGGAGGAGTCCATTCAAAGGATTCGAGAATGACGTCATGGATGTTGGCCCATGAAGAAGAGACAATTAGACAATTTTTAATGACGAATTTCTTCTCTCTGAATTGATGTTCTTAACTGTTGGTAGTGAATTGATACTTTGTAGCCTGTGTCAACTGTTTTTAATATTATTCCCTCGCATCTTCTTTCAACCAATCACGTTTCAAAAAGCTTTTATCTATCTCTAGGGATCTTCTTTTGTATAGTTTTGAGTATTTCTCCTGACCAATCAGGAGACTCTTCAGGTAAAATGTATTATTATTATTATCATTTATACTCTCCTTTCGACAATTTATCAGCTTGCATTCTCAACTATCTCACTCTTGAGACCCAATCAGTTTTTGGTCTTGCCATCATCAATCCTTTTCCGTTTCATCATTGAAAATGATGACAAAAAGGTTGATGCATTTGCATTATCTGCTACGAACCCCGCTCAAGGTAGAAGGGAAATGTTGAAGAGACAGTAATGGATTACATCAATAAATAAAAACATAGCCCTCCAACAATTCATCTTTGTACAATGCATAATTAATCTTTGACCGAGTAATAATGATCGTCCTTAAAAGGAGTTACAAAATTAATTATGATTTAAGTGCATACAAAAAACAGAGGCCCCTTAACGAATCAAATAAAAAGAGAAGGCAAAAGGGATTCAAGCTTGGAAGGTGAAGAAATATGCATCTAGAAAAAAATATCAAAACATATATTTCATGATATTCACAATACGTGAAGGTTTACTCATTAATCCTTGCTGACATTTCGATGTTCACAAATATCGGTATCTGAAAGTCTTGGCAACAACAATACTTGTCGATAGTTAAATATTTCATTTATTCGAAGATTTAGTTTCCATTGTTTTTGATTGCCTCTGAGGGCTTTTAAATATATGTTATTAAATAAAGAAAAAAGGTTTATTTCGTTGAACATACGAATATAAGTTTCTTTTCTTTTTCGGAGGTCATGGTAGTTAAAGAAGCAGCTGCTCCTTTAAACACAGCTTGCACGTAAAAACAAACACGAATCATTATTAACTACATTAGGATTTAGATATAATATGTACAGAACAACAATAAAGAATCGTAAAAACCAATCCGAATAAATATATTCTATAGATAAAAAATAATAATAAAATAATGATTGGAAAATGGAGATCAAAAGGCAATATTATTGTTTTTTTCTAATAAAATTTTGAAAGTCATTCCAAATTTTTAGATGATCTGAATATATAGCCATAAATAAAAAATATCTTTTCAACTACATATATTATTGCCATTCGATATATGTAAATTATTTTATGTAATTAAGACAGGCTTAATGCCAATGCATTGCCCTATAAATTAAGTTCTCTCTCAAATCTAAGTACATTTTATAATTTATGAATTCATATTTTTACATACATTTGGTAAAAATAAATCTTATATAGCTATATGTTGGCAAACGTCAATAAAAAAGGACTTGAGTTTACATTTCAGTAAGTATTAAGGACCAATAAAAATCCCTTGCATGCGCGTGAAACGAGAAGGGGGAAATCACGAGCATCTTACAAGTCATAAAGTAAACTTTTATAAAATATATGCAGGCGGTGCTAGAATTAAACATTGAAATGTGAACCCAGGAATTCTGCATAGTTATATTTTTTCTTTACTCATTATTTCTTAACTTTTTCTTATATATAATAAATACATTATACTTTCATATAATTATAATTAGTATTTATTTGGAACCATCCACATATAATGTAAATAAGTTATAGTTATACTCAGGCTACAATATATATATATATATATATATATATATATATTTATAAGTATGTATATATGAAATTTGAATTTAGGCAAAATAAACAATAATTATTTTTTTGTATAAGATAAGACATATGTTTTAGCACTATAAAGTTGACACTTTTCCATAGAAACAAATCTTCCAAGCGCAAGGAATTCCTGAATCTGTTGCTATTAACTGTCATTACAAAGTCATAGATTTAATGCTATATACAAAGTACTGTATGAAATGAAGTATAAATAAATCGAATGTATGGGCTTAAACAATATAATTAAATACCACTGAATTTTATATATATCAAGATGGCTGCAATATTAAAAAAATATTTCATTTATTTTAAGACCTTTCCATATTTCCTTTCCTGCTTTTTCCATGTTTAAGGAGATCCTCGATCCAAATGTGGTCCCGTCTCCTGCAACCGGCGATGCTCATATACTTTATGTACTTTATAAGGAACACAAGATCCTGGCCAGTGTTTTTTTTTAAATAAATAAAGACATTATAATTCAATTGAGCTTTATATCTATATGTCATATATTGATTAAAAAATATTTAATCCTCTCTTGGGGTATGCCATACAAGGATGCAGTTTATATAACTTATCAAAAAAATCGATTAACTAGAAACTTTTTCATCTACTTACGTGCATGCTAAGTAGGTTGAGCTAATCTATGTTGAAAACAAATGTGTATAGCCGTGAGTAAAGTGCATCAATATGATTTGAACTACACACTACATATTGGTAAACGTAGATAAACGAGTTACGAAAACATTAAATGAAACAGCACTCAAGGAAAAGGTAGGAAAATATCGATGAAATAATTAAAAGGTGAAATAAAGACGATTAGCCAGGAATCATGAAATATACATAGATACTAAATGGAAGAAAGGAAAATATCTTCCATTAACACATCAAATATTTAAAGCGTGGCATAAATATATTTGAAGTAAATATTTATGGTTTATCCTGCTTTAAAAAATATATATTACTACTCCTTTTTTATACGAAAATGGGCAACTACAAATAAAAATACTAACACGAGTGTATAGTCTCGAAACCCAAGTTTCAGATATCAAGTGTCGAAGCCTGAAAAAATGAATCTTGAGAAATGAATTGTTAACAGATAAATTGATTTGAGAAAATAATAATTTTAAGCATTTATAAGTATGTATATACACTTACTTTCTAGAGAAAGAAAAGCAATATCAAAGAATAAATTAAAATTTGCTCATTTTCTTTTTGCGAAAGACATTTCAGTCCCTTGAAAAATATTGATTAATTTACCAAGAGGATATTTTGATGAGCTTACGAGGGATTGATATCATAAACTTTGGCTATTGAAGGGTAGTTTAAACTGATGGTAAGAGGCTTGATCACAGACCTAATAAAACAGTGAGAAGCGGCTGTGCTATGATAATTTTCGTAGTACAGCCGCTTCTCAATGTTATAATTATAATTAAACAAAGAGTCCCTAAGGCACTATATATATATATATATATATATATATATATATCATCATTGAGATCCTTATTAGAATATATTAATATCTAACTGGAGCATATTGTTTGTTCAGTTTCTTCATTTTCGAATATAATAAATGTTTTGTCTTTAAAAAAATTCTTAATTTTTTTTTTGAAAAGTAACCATTTATAAATGAAATAAAAATAAATGGTTTGGACGTCCAAGTAATATCTTGAGCATACTTTGTGCTAACTCCAAATACCCATTCCTCCCACATTCTCCTTCCCTCCTCTATCCACAGTTCATATCCTTTTGGGATGAAGTGGGATATAATATAAATCTGTTTTTCCTCTTTCATATTTCTGATAATATTAGTTTTTGCTTAACAAACACTTTTTGGAAGACGAAAGATAGATATAAAGAGAGAGTAAGAAGAACTCTACAGAAGCTTGTTTTTATTTTCACTCACTCGTCCTTATAAGAAAGCCAATCAGAGTATTATTATGATTATTTTTATGTATAACGATTATAAATTCTGACAACGGTTCTTTATTGTTTGTTCTAAGAGTAATATTTTTATTAGATGTATGATGAAGAAATTATGTGAGAGGTGTGAATAAGTGTCTGCACCTTACAAACAATCATATATTTATAGCTATATAAGTGTTATTATAAGGGAAGAAAGCAATGTGAAAGTTGTGATAAATGTATATATTTTTTTACTGTTTTTTCTTTTTCTTTCTCGACAAGGTGTTTTATTTATGTATGTACATATAAGCCCGAATTGTATATGCTGCTTATAAGCACTTGTTTCAGGTCGTAAGAGCCTTCTAACATGGATGTTATAATCATGATTTCTTTTTATTGTTCCGTTCTAGGTAAGCCATCAAGGATTTTAGGAAGCATGCTCTGGTTTAAATATGTCTCTTTTATTTCATATTTAGTTATTTAGGGACATGACTCTAAGTGACTAAAGGCCTTAGCTCCTTAGGATCTAACCCAATCATAAAGATCTTCTCCCTCTTGGTCCTTTGTGTATGTTTTCGATAAAATATATCGAAATTAAAATTATGTAACTTTAAAAGCATTTAAAGTTTGTCAAATCGTTTTTGAAGCTATGTTTGATTTTTTAACTGATTATGTTGTTTATGATCTTATTTTTTGGACATATATGCATTTGAAGTATATACCAATTGGATTTTGTATTTAAAGAGAGTTACCTTTTAAATCATGTTTTTATATTTTTCTTAAGTTGATAATTAACTAATTCTTATTTTTTTTAAATGTTCCTTGATGAGTATTTATAAATACCTAAGGACTTTCTACAATAAAATACGTCAACATATTATTACATATTGCCAAAATACATTATATAAAAGATCATTACAAAACACCGAAAAAGATTATAAAAATGAATATCAGGAACTCAGCAGGATTGTTTCTTTTTACATACGTTCTCTTTATAGGAGACGTTTCAATGCCCATTGTCTTACCAACAAGCAATCGTTTGAAACTTCATGGCAATCCAGCAAGACGGATTCCAACGTTCTGAATATGTCTCCTACTTCTATCTTTACATCACTCAATTAAAAAGCCAATGTCGCGCCCAGAATCTTGTTGAGGCCGTTCTTTTGATGTGTGCTGCATATAGGCTATTATGGGCAATTAACTCTTGATTGAATAGATAATATAATCGAATATGTTTTTTATGTCTGAACCGATTTGTTTTTTGAAATTATGAAATTGTATCTAAATTGTAGTGAAAAGGACCACGTGTTTCGGCGCTTTAACATTTTCATAGTTATTGTTTTATTGATAGACTTTTCCCCCCCTTTTTAAAAACAAAGAATAAAGAAAAAAACTTTTAGGTTTTTTTATTAATTAAACACAGAAAAATACAGACTGAAATAAGGTTACCATTTCAAGACATTATGAACTTAAGGGACGTTTGTTTATCGATGAAGAAAAATACAGTTTTTAAGAGAATTACTGTTTATTCCTCTCTTAATCACAAATTATTAATTAACATGTGTAAATAAAGTAAAATATTGAAATATAATTTATTGCAGTATATAAATGTGTTCTTCTAATGAGTTATTTGTGCACCAAAAAAAAACAATGCACATAACTGTATGTATGTTGAACTAGTAAAATAACCAAAGCTTTAATGTTTTAAATGCATAAGGATTTATTTTTGTATATAGAATATATTCTTACAAACTGCTTCATCATCGGAAAGCAAATTATGTTGAGAGGACTTCATATTTTGTGTACCTTGAATCACCTCAGACAAAAAAATATAATAATCATTGGTGCATAATTGAGTGAAAAAGTTAATACTTTTTTCTTGTAAATTTGAGTTTGCAAAATAAAAACACATTAGTTTAATCAGTTCTTTGCAGTTACCCATCTTTTTTGTTCTTAATATCAATTTATTATGATATATTCAAAAACTAACCTTTTCTCTTTGTCTTGTTCCTAATCACCAATTAACATGACATACGTAAATTATGAGATAAAATGTGTAATATTTTTTTAAAAGTAGCAGGTGTTCCAATAAATTTAATGCACTTTTTATTTTCCACAGTTGATTGGATTAGTTTCTTCTAAGTACATATATGTAAGTATTATGAGAACAGCTCTGAAAAGGACACACAACATTTTGTCCATTAAAAACAATAACTTTATTACATTTAATCAATTATATCTGGACCAGAATTTAGATATGCTAGTGAGCTTGGAGAATGATGTAAGTAGAAAAACTATTCATAGTTTTGATATATGAATATTTCCTTCTTAATGAAAAAGTATTATTTTCTTTTCAAATTTTTAAAATGTTAACGATAATCAATTTGTCGTTGCTCCTTTAAGTGACATCACGCCCTGTGCAGTTCCGTTGGCCATCCTTGCTCAGGCTTTGAAATAACAAAAAGTTATCATCACTGTGTGTTCGTTATGATGTCGGTAACATTCATTCCAACTCGTCTATCACTTAATCATAACTCCATGTGCAATTCAAGACGAAGATTAATATGTATATATATATATATACATATATGTATATAGTACCCACTAGATACACATATGTATATATATATATATATATATAAGTATAAGTTTTATATATTAAAAAGTAAAAACTCATTGCAGATCTTTAAATTATTTTTATTATGATCCCTTTTTCCTGAGTTGTAAAGTATGATTTAGATTGACAGTTAAAGATACCATATATATTTTTGCGTGAGCATTATAATATATATACACACACACGCACACACACACACACACACACATATATATATATATATATATATATATATATATATATATATATATATATATATCAGGAAACGACCGAGTACCCGGCTGTTTTTTGAGCGTCCCGGCCCGAATATATATATATATAGGGATGTACTATTATAATTAAATAAAATCTCTAAATAATAGTATATATGACTTAAGAAATACGTTTTGCAAAAAAGTCGTCAAGAGAAAAAAACAACAACTTTCTTTGCTCTGTTTAACTCGCTTTAATCTTTTGAAAGAGTTATAAGTGTAATATGTTTTGGATGCATAACTTCATGAGGATTAAACATGCCTTCAGTGCTTATTATATTACACATCTAAAGAGATCTCTGTTATGATTTAAATAAGCTTAATTCAACACTGACATCATTTATTATATATTAACACATTCATAACATAGGAAAATTAGAGGCTTTGGCAAGTCTTACGAACGATAAATTTAATTGATTTATGATTAATAGCAGAAGCTGCAAATCCATCAAATAAAATATTTAAAAAAATACTCAGAAAATAAGGAAATAAAATTGATGTCTTTACAAAACTGCTTTGAATTTTTATAAATATCTTTTATTTATATTTATCTTTACTTATATATTATTTGGCTACACAACTATGAATTAAAATTACTTTCACTAACAAACATAGGGAAAAATGCTTTGTTTATCAAACTTTTAATTAGTGTTCTCTGAAATAGACCTTGCAATAAGCGATTAGTTTTATTTTGCACTTTTATACCTCTTATTGTATGTCAATATTAGCTTATTCTGCGTTTCCGAATGGATATTGACATATTATATATATATATACGCCAATAGAACTATTCTGTCTTGCAGGCTGAAAATATGAAAATAAATATTTTTATAAGAAAAAAAAACACACACACAGAGCCTAGCTATGTTATTAGGAAGGTTAACCTCCAGGAGTCCTTACATTTCCTCCATACAACATACACATAGAATGCCGTTATTGCTTTCTGAAAGTTACTTTATTACCTTTCCATAGCAATCACTGAAAGGGATTTTTTAATATACAGAATAAGAAGACCAATACATTTAATGAATAAGCTGTGATTGAACACTTCAACAACTTTTTAAATAGTTTTTTCGATTGTGAAGACTGTTTAGTTCTTATTGTACGCCAAAGGAACATATAAAAATATTTTTACCATTTTTAATCAAAGAGGAGTTTTCTCTGGCTTTAAAATGTATTTGTATAATTTTATCCAAATAAAAAAATAAGCTGTAGAAAGGCTCTTGAATGATTAATTCAACGAATTGATTCAGCTTTATCTTCTTTTTTGATTAGTTTACAAGATGCATTTGTTAATTGTTGATAATTAAAATAAATATTTATTGAAGTAAACTAAAAACAGATGTGAAATGATTGAAAAAAGTAATTTTTTAAAAATATTAGTGGGTTTCATATTTTAAAAATTCATGTTTGCTAAAACAACTTAATATTATTTAGGAGGCATTATCCTAATTTATCCATGTGGAACCTAAAAATATTTCCGCAAATTTTGCTGCTATTGGTTTATTACCCTGAAATTAATTTCCATAACAAAATGAAATTTTCCCATTAATTTAACATTTTGTGCAAATATAATGAAAAACCTTCTTTGATTTAATTGATTCATGTTGAGGATTTTTAATAGAGACGTTCACATTTTACATTGAGAACGATGTCACATTTTTTATTGCTTCTGTGATCAGAAGCAATTGTCGTTTTGTTTATTTGTGTCAGACTATCAGATCACTTCTTTCTTCAAGCCAAATTTACGGAGGCAGTCCCACAAATGAAGAATCATTCATGGAAACTCAATCGTGGGCTATTAAAAATACCTCTTGTGATAAAATGCCTTAAAGAAGGAATGGACGATATCAGAAATGATATTAATGCCGTTTGGACAGCTAGACAAGCCGGAACAAATTTAAAAAGTCAGCCAAAATAAATCTTAAATCAATTGGAAACAGGAAGCTCGAACAAAAATTAAGGAAAATAAAATTTGAACCCTTTTAGAAAATTCAGAAGATACCGGACTAAAAGAACAGATGGAGGAACTTATGGATTATAAATTTCAAGGAGCAAGAGTGAGGACTAAAATGCTCAACAAAAGAATCAAATCAATTACTTATGCTTATTGAAATACTTGGAGAAAAGAAAGGGAGAACGATAATAGAAGATAATGTGAACTGCCAAAAAGTTACCGCACCAGAAAGAATTGCAAATATGGTAAAAAACTATTACCAAGATCTTTACCTATCGAAAGATCCTGAACATATTTACGACAAAGTAGATAATTGCTTGGAAAATGATTCACATTGAACTCCACTGGAAAGTTTTACTGTTTTCTTGATCAAAGAGGGCCCAACTGGTGGAGTTCCCCTGGAAAAGAATGCATCTCAAGTCATGTGTAGGAATCTTCTCAACCCTTCATAAGCGTCGCCTTGGAAGGAACTAAGCCCATCAAATAAGGTGCTCAACACTCACTAAATAACATTGGAGTCTGTGGTCCAATCGAAGGAAATCTGCTGATCAAAATAGCCATCTCAAGCAAGCTCAGGAAGGACTTGTGTCTCGAAAGAATTAACGACGTCCTTGTTCTGGAGGACACAATCCACCCTGGGATGTATCTCCTCAAGAAGTCTCTCAGACGGATTTTCAAGCCCAAGAAGAATATTTCTCCACTAGCAGAGGTCTTAAACGTCCCTAATTAAATTTTAAAGGATGAGCTAAGAAAGATGCGCCCACCGTTTGACCTCACACATAAACTAAATGTCCCCATGTTTAAGTTCAAAGAAAAATAAAAAAATGCGTCATGACGTTCATATTTTATTTGATTCTTACATCCCAACAGGTTTACCTGATATACAGGATCTGTTTTGGATTGCATTATTTAGGACAGGAAACAGAGGAAGAAAAAAAAACAATACCCCATTCAATAAACTTCGCCTAAGTCGGTTCTCTCGGGACTGTGCAAAAACAATCGACTTAGGCGACATTCGAGTTACAAATTTTGATTGCTAAGTCGAAGAAAAATTCGATATACAGGTAAGCGTGTGTGTGTGCACTCGCTCACATGCAGTTGCAAATCATCGACGAGGCAGTAGGTGGGCGAGTACACCATTTCTTTCTTTTTTAATTTTACCTCTCTTGGAGGGAGGAACATACCTTCAACCATCTGTGTCTGCTTCCTTGTAATACACAGTGTGAACGGCAGGCGCAGTGCATGCGGGCTGTGTTTTGGAAAGTGAGCGCCCTCTTCAACTTATGCGAAGTTATTTTCGTGTTTATGTATGTGTTACTGTCAAAATATCTGTTCGACTTAGGCGAAATATCGACTTACAAAAATTGACTTGTACGATTTTTATTACACACATGTCAACGGAGAAAAAATGGGACTTTAGATTATATTCGAATGAGGCGACTTTTCGACTTATGCAATTTCGACTTAGGCGAAGTTGACTGTACTTTATTTATGAATACAAACACTAGATAATGAATATACTTAAACTTTTTCTAAAAGATGTATTATTGCACTATATTTTTATACTCTTTGAAGATAATATCTAGATAAATGAGAGAGATTTGGGCCTTATAGTAAATTATCATCATGTGTTCCACATAGTGGTATAATTTGGTAGATAAATCTATGTAGTCTTTTTCTGCATATTATAAACATACTAAGTATTTTGAAAGACTTGGATGATGGTAAATTTAAAAACATCGATATTAAGAGATCAACTTTCCATTTTTTATAAGACTGCTTTTTTAAGAATATTAATTTTAGTTTTATAAATGTTAAACAAAAATATTTTAAACTTATAAAATAAATTAATTTACACCTTTGTTTCCTTCAAGTCGCCTTATGTTCTGTCTTTTATGTGGAAAATCGTAGGCAATATTTTTGCACACGAAATGCCTGCTAGACTGATATAACTCATGATTCCAGCGGGTGAAAGTTTAGGGGATAACTCCCAAACATGATGTTAATTTAATAATCTAAGTTTCCTAGTACATTTATATCAGTAGGTCCTTTTCTTACGTTCATCGTATGAAAAAAATATTTCAACTATAAAAACAAAATATTTTTATGCAACATATACGCATGCCTATAAAAAGAGACATTTCTGATTTGAGAGTCATTAATTCCTTACAGCAGGCACAATCCATGAGAATCAATCTATCTCCTCTCTAAGTTACTATATAAAAGCTTGGCAATAGTAAGACATTTATTGAATACTCCAACTCTTCGTTTTGATTGATCTAAATTGATATTGTTTTTTCTGCTTCAAAACATTTTATTTGGTAATCTGCAAAAAAAATATGCAGTGAAAGAATAAAAGGAAGCAGAGTAAGACTATTCAAGGGACCGCCATAGCCATGTGCGTTAAGGCGTGTTCAACTTTCAATGTTGGGGGCACAAGTTCGAATCCCGAGAGGGGATGGCCATTTTTGGTCTATCTCATTGATAAGATCCTAGGTTATACGCTATAATGCTTATCTATATCCTGTCGGATACTGAAATTCTATCGAACCAAATAGGCAAAAAACCCTATTCAGGGCAGTTGCAAAGATATATAAATGAACATTTTAGTTCCCATTGTAATGGTTTGAGTGTTATCTACCAAAAATAAAACTTTGTTGCTAATAAAAATCATTTTTTTGTTAGAAATTCATATTCTTATATTTTCCATAACAACTTATTATTTTCTACATTCAGACAAAGAACAGACAATATGCTGATTGTATCCAATCTACCTTTTTTGATTCAAAGCCAATAAACTTAAAACAAAATGCAGAAAACTGATATAACTCTAATCAAACAATAAATTACTTTGCAATCAAGACTCTATATAAGCATATATATATATATATATATATGGCTATCATGCAATTTTCTTTTAATGTAAATGCCACTGATTGGCAAAGGAACTTACTATAAGCCATTAAGTTGCTTTATAAAGGACACGATAAGAAATTACTCTAAAAACATGCAATGATTAAAGGGTTTACGCAATCATAAATATATAAATATTCCTAACTATGTGTGTAGCATTATTTTTATATTTAGTGTAGCTTCAAAACACACGCAAAATATATAAAAAATATGTTCACATATTCATTGCATGTATCCCCTCATTTTTTTGTTCTAAATACTCTTTCCCAAAACTCAATAAAGTTATTTACACTCTACAAAAATATTGAGATATTTTTTATAATTGTTGCATACATTAAAATTTAAATTTGCTTAAAAAATGAACAATGCATTTATTTAACCAAATAGTTGATAAAATACACATTAATTTTTTGTGAATAAATACACTCATAATTTATAACTAAAATCATACAAAAATATTATAAAAAAATTGGCTTATCTTTTGAAAATGTTTGGTAGCTTTGGTATTAGCGGATTAGTCGTCAAAGAAATTTCAGGCTCCATTGCGTGCCATCAGGGTAAACTGTATCAATTCGCCGGCGTAAGTCTATTGGGTCTCCGAAACACAGGGAATCTCCATTGCTAACACGGAATAGCGTGCAGAGGTAGAAATTAAGATTGCTCTAAAGGAGTGTTGATCCAGAGTATGAGAAGTAGCCAGATGTTCAGCTAAAAGAAAACGGATGCTTGACAAAGCATACTCAATGGCTTGAGAGTTTATTGTTTAAGCGTTGTTTTCAAGTTGTACCGAATAAAAGAATGGGAGTAATATATTTTTTCGCTATACCACTAAGACTTAATTTTTATATATATATATATATATATATATATATATATATATATATATATATATGATACCAGTGAGAAGAACGAGTTGAAAGTTTAACTAATTTGTATGCTACAGTACTTTTAAAACTCTACATTTTTGGACTGGGAAAGTTAATATGAATCAAGCACGCATCAAAAAATTTATTTTGAATAAATGTTACATAATATTGAAAATATTTTTAAATCAAATGACGTACAACTTATTTTCATCCACCGTATCGCTTTTATAGTAAAATACATAAATACGGTTTATTTGAGTCTCTACCATATGGTTTTTGAGGAATAACGAAATATTTTATTTTACATGGCGACATTGGATAAATAAAATAGTCAAAGAATTTGAGAGTCCTAACAAAAATTATGAAACTATAATGCTTATATATTGACATGGAGGCCATTCATAAACCATTAACCATATTTCATTAGTCACAAGAATGATATGATTCTTATGCTTAGCCTTCTGGTGACGACAGTAGCAGTTACTCTACCTCAGGACTTCAATACTCTAGTTTTTGCTAACAATTAAATCTATGAATCCAGCTCAAAATGTTATGCATGAAAAAAATTAACATATTTAGACGTTTGAGAAAGGACGATTTTAGGTGGAATCTTTGATCTATGGCTGGAATAGAATCCACGATCTTATGCCAACATATAATGCACAACCACTTGAACCATGTGGTTTACTCATTCTACCTCGGTAAACCAAACAAGTAGGGAGTAATATTACATTTCCTAAGAATTGCTTGAATCTACTTAAGCTCTGATGGATGCCAGTTAAAACTTTTTTGATTCATCATTGTTTGATAGAAGTAATCACACTCGTCCAGTAGTCTCATCATCCTGCCGACAAAAACGACACTCATAAATGAGTGCTTTGCTCCACAAGAACTCGTTATATCTTTATAAAAAATAATGACCACTACTGATCTGCATATGAATGCTGAGAGATTCATGACTCACATTGATATACTAGAGGCATATATACACTCACAGAGTGCAAACCTCCGCCGTCACGGGGTCCTTATGAGCCTTCCGAGGCGGATTTTTCACGACTGGGGCGGCGTAAAGGGACGGGGGAGGTTCCCCTCGACGGAAATTACGAGAGGAAGACGCCCCTGGCACCTGATTTCACAGCACAGCGACATCTATTGGCAGAGTAGGCTAACTTGAAATATTTATTAGTATTTAGCTCTTTTTGCATCTTAAAGAAGCACTCAGAGATGCCAAAATGTTATCACTTGTTCCTTTTGGCATTTCCAACAACTCCACAAAGTTTCATCTGAATCCGTTCCGTACTTTTTAGTTATCCTGCTGATAAACAAACCAACCAACAAACCAATGCCAGTGAAAACAATACCTCCTTCGGCGGAGGTAATAATCTCGATTAATTAGTGTCTGGAAGACATATTCTACTTTGTGTCATTTGAGTTATATAAATATTTTTCTGGGTCATTTAATTTGTCCTATGGGAGAATCATCATATATGTAACATGCACTCCTTCCAATAATAATAATATTGCTTTGACAATCATGTCTTCTTAAAAAAGCTACATATAAATTCTTTGTTTCTCAATTCATTATATGTATGTATTTTGATAATTGAATTATATATTAATTTTAGGAGGAGGAGGGATCTAGCCTTATTCCATGATTAATAAATGTACATTTCTATGGCAAATATAAGTATAATTTGATTAATCGATGCTGTGAAGACAATATAGAAATTGTTCATGTTTTTTTCTGCTTGGAAGATAGAGTTGAGAGTGGGATGCATCGTTAATGGGGCCGAATTTTCTTTGCTTGGAAAAAAAGTGCATAGGGCTAGTCTTGAGATGCCAACCAAGGAGGATTTAAGCTTATATTGGAAAGGAACTCTCTTCAGGATGGGATACGATCAAAAATATTTGAAAAGCCGTAATAACATATAATGATATAATTTAAAAAAAACCATAACTCTTAAGTTAAAAAATAATATTTATAATATTGACTATTAAGGTCACATATTACATTTCCTATTTCTAGAAGAACTAAAATGGCATGGGAAACGTTTTAATATCATTATTATTATTATTTGATTTGTTTTACTTTTGTTATACTGAAAATTAAAAATCATTTATTGTTTGCTTAACTCCTAGAATACACCCACCTCATCGGAACTAAATCTTGTATCAGCCGTTCGTGAATAATCAATGATATTTTATATTTTTTGTTAAAGTTTAGTTTTTTGCTTCTACATGAATTTGATCCTAAATTAATTCCTCCTCACCGGAACATAATCCGATATCATCTTACAATTATATATACCACTATATTTTTTAAAATATAGTTATTTATTTGAAATATTATAAAAAGGGTCATTTATAGACTATCATATTAATAATTTGAAGAGCAAAAATAATATGTCTTACAAAGAGATACAGTTTCATATATTTTTAAACTACTCTTTTCAACAACAAAAAATATGTACAATGTTAATAACAGATCATCTCCTCTGCATGTACATCAATTATGTGCATTGTCAAACATTTCTCCCTCACGTCTTATTTCTTCACTAGCCCATATATTCATCTTAAAAATATAGCTCCTTAGCAAGAGTACGAGAAAATTTTGTTTCCACTTCTTTTTTTTCTCTCATTATTTATAGTTTACATCAGGTTGCACACCTAGCTAATATGTACATTATTATACTTTAATCTACTTCTATAAAACTATATGTGATGTAGCAGAGTATATACATATATATATATATATAAATATAATATATATATATATATATATATATATATATATATACCTCCTTCCTTGTGTCGTTCATGATAAATACATTAAGAAAGGAGTCATGGAACGCCCAGAGAGAAGAGTCCGCTAAGCACAATTGTCAAAAAAGGGTTGACTTTTTTAAGAGAAGAAAAGCGGAAATAAATAATGCTTCCATTCTTACTATTTCATTTTCGATTCTCTTCCTGCCTTTTGTCATATAAAGCAATGTATTTGACAATTTGTCTATACAAAAATATAAATGTAATAGAATTAAAAGGGATTCCTTTGAGGGTAGTTTCATAATTTCAAATGTTCATACCAAAAACTGGCTGATAAACGGACACAACATTTTATATATAAGGAGATTTGAAAATAAAATAAGGTTTGGTAATATGTGTATGTCCAGTCAGATTGTTTGAATCTATTAAACGTTACATCAGCAAATGTTTTTGTTCTTTCTTGCAACGGATTTTTTTTCGTGATAAAAACCAATATTGTAAGTTATATTTTGGTTTCTTTACAAAAGATATACATTAAAAAATACAAGCAGTAAATTAAAAAGTACGACTTGATAACGTGTAATCTAAAAGAAAACAATGGAAGTGATTAGGTGTCGAAGATTTTCTACAAATCTAATATCCTTTCCAATTTTGGGAGTCAAAATGAGTTTGCCCATAGAAATAAGTTCTTCAAAGGAACCACTTATACCTATGAGCCTCCTTGTAAACTTCTTCTAAAAGAGGGATTAAAAGCCTATTAACATAGCGTAAATTCCATAAGGAAGCTATCGGATCCTGGTGACTTGTGATTCTTATATGATTTAATATAGCTCTCAATTTCTTTACCATCAATGTATCTTTCTATTGATCTACTCTGGCACTCTTTTAACTGAGATACTAAAGTATTAGACCAACCTTCACCGCGACATATGTATGCGGAGCTAAAGGTGCACTTAAGGCATTTCTTGGTTTTGGCAGTCTCTGCATGCATACAAATTTTCATAAAAGTCTGTGACAGTTTTATCACAATTTTTATCCAATATGCTCTACATAGTTATTAAATAGAGCCCCAACTTCTTTTTTACTTCCACTTCAACGTTCAGTTTGTTTAATTTTTTAAACAAATATTTGTTGTAATCTGGTCCTTATGAAGTAACCTCTAGAAAGAGTATGAGTTATTTCATTTAATTCCTCATCTTCCGTAAATCCATTATACCCAGTCATTTTTTCATGCACGCTTCTGTATATCTACGTCTTCTTTCCTCACTTAACCTCACGCCCAATTTAATGTACTCTCTTCAGCAAACAATTTAGAATCTAATTTAAACCATGTGAAGATGATTTAATTATTCCAGTTGTCAATTATTTAATACATCTTCCATTATTTTTCAACCTTAGCTTTGGTATATTTATTATTTAATACATCTGTATATACATACCTTCCATGTTTCTTAGAATATCTTTTGGAAATGTTAAAGTCATAAATATTGGATTGTGGTCAGGCATACGACTGGGGTTTGTAGGGTAATCTGATATGAGAGGGAAGAGGCTCTCAGAGACTTAAAAAAGTAATCTAATCGATAACTTTTAATCACCGCATTAAATACTTTCACAGAAAAAGTATGAACTGGGGTTTGACTAAATTTGATGGCTGCATCTGAAAGTATGTTCTTATGTAAAATATTCATAAAAACTTTTCTGCTTTATATTTATTTACATTTTTGTAATTAGAAGGATCTCTAGATTGCTTCATTACTACTTCAAGCTGCATTGAAATCCCCATTTAATAATATAAAATCCTAGTTTTTCTAATAGTTTCAATAACAAATTTTTCTTCTAAATAGCTAATAATGGACAATCATCCTTCGGTTCGGTTCATATATTAATAAAATGTACTTTATACATCTACCTCTCCAGACTTTTGTAAATACAAAGTACTTACACCCAGCATCAAGCTTAACAACCAATAAATTTCATATAAAAAATACAGTTGGTTAAGAAAACAATGATATTGGTTGAAAACCTTCTCCAAAGGGCTGAAGTAGTTTTAAAATATTACTAAAGAATATCAAAAACATCAACTTTAGTAAAAGTAATACCAACTTAACAAATACTTCGACTTAAAATTACTTTTACTAAAACTATGCACACCACAAAAGAAGTTTAGATTCTAGATTTTAAGTAGCTAAGCCTAAGTTTATAGAATAATATTATATGATAAAAGTTTACAACTTTCAAAACTTTCCTTTATTAAATAATTCATCAAGATAATAATCAACTCAGTAAATATATTGTATATAACAACCCTTAAAAAGTTATGCAAACTTGAAGGGCGTTGCCACATCATTTCGAAATATTATATATTTCAATAACATTAAGTAAATGCAGTGATTATTCAGATATGCTTATTAATATCCCAAAAGTTTTGTTAATTTAATTAAAAATCAAAAACTTAGGACTACAAATGATGGTGGCTTTAAAAAGTATGTAAATAATGGCGAAAATTAAATTTAAATGTGACATTTATCAATAATATCAAGTCCTAAGAATTTCAAAGCTAAATTTTAATGCTTAAATGCTTATTTATATCCTCTCGGTGTGCAATTCTATAGAACCATATAGGCAAAAAAAATCCCCTCCGACACCGTGGACTCATGGGTCCATGCGGGGAACGTCATCAAATTTATCCATCCAAATCAAAGAAATATTTTACAATTATGCAAAACTAGAGGCATATATACACTCAGAGAATGCAAACCTCCGCCGTCAAGGGGTCCTTATGAACCTTCCGAGGCGGATTTTTCACGACTGGGGCGGCGTAAAGGGCCGGGGAGGGTTCCCCTCGACGGAAATTTCGAGAGGAAGACGTTCCCGGCACCCAATTTTACAGCACAGCGACATCTATTGGCAGAGTAGGCTAACTTGAAATATTTATTAGTATTTAGCTCGTTTTGCATCTTAATCTGCACTCAGAGATGCCAAAATTTAATCACTTGTTACTTTTGACATTTCCAACAACTCCAACAAGTTTTATCCGAATCCGTTCCGTACTTTTTGAGTTATCCTGCTGACAAACAAACCAACAACCAACGCCAGTGCAATACCTCCTTCGGCGGAGGTAATTATTGGAATATTTTAAAATAGATACCCATTTAATATTTGGTTTATTGTTTTCCCTCTTGTTTAGATTTTTATTATAAACTATAGTTTTATTTTACTTACATATTATTTTTTTATATAATTTTATATATCATCTAGACAATAAAGGGAAAAATAAATTCAAAGCTAAAAAGTATAATTTAAATGGGCTAAGTTTCTCAATTATAATATATATTAATTAAAATGTTATGACTGAATAACGGATCAACTTAAATAATAAAACGGTCCCATCCTCCGACAAAAAGATTTTCAAATAGTAATTATTATATTGGCTCCATGGAAATACAGTCAACTTCGCCTAAGTCGATTCTCTCGGACTTTGCAAAAACAATCGACTTAGGCGAAATTCGAGTTACAAATTTTGATTGCTAAGTCGAAGAAAAATTCGATATACAGGTAGGCGTGTGTGTGTGCACTCGCTCACATGCAGTCGCAAATCATCGGCGAGGCAGCAGACACTTCAACCATCTGTGTCTGCTTCCTTGTAATACACAGTGTGAACGGCAGGCGCAGTGCGTGCGGGCTGTGTTTGGAAAGCGAGCGCTCTCTTCGACTTATGCGAAGTTATTTTCTTGTTTATGTATGTGTTACTGTCAACATATCTGGTCGACTTAGGCGAAATATCGACTTACAAAAATCGACTTTTAATACACACATGTCAATGGAGAAAAAATGGGGCTTTTGATTATATTCGAGTTAGGCGGCTTTTCGACTTATGCGATTTCGACTTAGTTGAAGTTGACTGTAATACTTTATAACTATAATACCTTTTTATTTGCTTTTCAAATTACAATGAACTCTTTCTAAGAAGTTAATAAGTTTTATGAGATCAATATATGTATGTATATATATATATGTAAAATACAAGGAATAGAAACACATAGGCTCAGAGATTTATATCTTGCCTTCACACTCTCATGGACTTTTATTATATTTCCTCTTTAAATTTTAAGCACGTTTACAAGAGAGCAAAGGGCCCGAGCACCACCATTTCTCTACAGCTAATTAATATTGTATAGCATTCGGAGAAACTCCTGGGAACCTTCTCTAAATTAAATGAAATATATACCTACAATGTAATCCACCAGGAAGAGAGACATACTCTTAAATCTTTATTGCTGCTATTCACGAACCTTCTTACTTTAAAAGACAAAAATACATACATATTTCATTAGAAACATATGCAAACAAAGTAGGCACTTATATAGATTGATTAAAGAGCATAATATGTATGGATAAACAAACTTTGATTTTACATGATATTTGTTGTTTAATCCTTTTTATTGTAAACAATATATTGTTACTGTGTACAAGTTTGTATGCTAATCTAAAAAGGCATGATATTTTTTAATGTTAAATTTATATAAGCCAAAATATTAGGACTTTTTATTGATATATACATTTTGGCCAAACGTATTTAATTCAGAGCATCATTGCTTTCATATATACTTCAAACAATAATTTGAAAAAGAGATGCAATTGTTTAGGATATCTTCCAAATGAATAAGGGTACAGTTTTAATTGAAAATAACAATTGGATTAAATTTGTGTGGATATTGTGGAAGTTCCTTACATAATTCTTCAACGTTTTCAATTTAGTTTGCCGTCACACACACAAAACCCCTTAAAACCCTTATACATCAAATGTAACAGTTTTTGTAAAACAATTTTGTTGGTATTATTTATACAATAAAAAAATGCAGCGTTTTGATACTATTGGTCACAATGTAGTAAAAGTCTACAGCCAGCTACAATATTTCATCAACAATGGTTTGATATATATATATATATATATATATATATATATATATATATTGGTCTTTTTGAAAGCGATTGTGCCTGAGGTATTGGTGAGAGATTACAATCATTAAATCACCAATTTATCTTTTTTTGTCCATAGAAGTAATATCTGCTTTTGTGGATGTCTGTTATTGGATAATAAATATAGCCATTCATAAGTTAATTAACATAGAATCAACCCAATATTAAGCTTCAACACACATGATAAAGTTATCTAACAGTTTACATAATACAATAAACCTTTATGTACATTGCAACGGTATTAAACTAAATTTAATAAAATTAGTTATGTATTTAAAAAAATAATAGTTGTATGAAATACTTATATATTCAAGCTCTTTCCAAGAGTAATACTTTTATTTATGACTTTAATACCTAAGACACATTTTAAAGTCTTCCAGTCAATTCACTGCTGGCTATCCTTCTTTCTTAATGAATTATTTGCTCTCTGCTTAATAATAAGAAAAAAATATAAAATAAAATCAATTTTTAAACAAATCTTTTACTTGTGAGTGTTCATGCTAAAACATGTATGATAAAGTTGTTTATTGGTATTATCAATTTGTTTCTTAAATCCATATAGCTAAAGTCTTCTTACAAATTGCTTTTGTCATATATAATATTTTATACGTTCTAGGACATCTTTAACTTTATAGGCATTCTTGAATAAGAATACCCAAACAACATATTTACTCACACAATATTAGCCTCAATGCAAGACATTAAAAAGTTTTAACTTGACAATAAAGCCACAAACTTATCTTCAATATATAGTTTTTTTTTCATATAAAAGAATTAAGTTTGTACTTTCTTTCATTCTTTTCTTTGTTATTTTATAAGCTTTTTTTGTATATCATGTTTATAAATATTGGAATTCTATAATTTTGCCACATAAATAAATACTGAAGGAGAGCTGAACTTACATAAATTTTTATTTAAATATACAGACATAAAGAAAGTTTGCCTTGTTTATGTTAGGGGTGTGTAGGCACAAATATATTTTGCAGCTAAAAGTTTTTTTTGTTTATTAAGGTTCAATAATATATAGAGCATATCTATCTCTTTTTTGTTTTATATATTTTTATGTGTTTCAGATAAATCTCTAGCATTCTATAGCTTTCGTGTTCGCTAGAAAAATAAAAGAATAATAGTTTTTGTCTGTTGTTTTTCTCAGGCAAAGAAAATCAATCGTTTTTTTATAAGGGGAAAACAGGTTAGATAATTTGGAGCATTTGATTGCTTTCCTCGTTTGTACTTTTGTGGCTAGTATAGGTTGCATTAGGAGTTGTGGGAGGTTTTTTTACAGTCATCATTACAAAATAAACTTTAAACAAGATCCTTTTTTCCCACTCCATTACACAAAAGAAACCATTAATAAGAAATATGGTTTCCATTTATAAAGAAACGTATACATTTTTGAGATTTAATATACTCTTCAAGAGATTGTATGAACAATTAAAATTGTTCAAAATAATACCACCAAATTTATATTTTTTTTTAGCAATGATGTAGAAAAAACTTTCGGTTATTGTATACATATTAAAGTATTTATATCTTTGTTAAGAACTATTAATAATCTAGAAGATAAATTGATTTATGCCCACAAAATACAAAAAAATATATTAAATTTTCATTTTATATGCAAAATAAAAAGTTTAATTCTTCTAGGGGTCTTTATTTCGATAGTTGAAAAAGACGGTAGATTTGTGTAAGTAAATTATCATTAGATTTTCGGAAAAACCCGAATTTCTTACAGCCGCTGCGCTATAAATATAGCTCAGATATCTCGGACACATTTTTAGCAGAATAACAGTGGCTCTACTAAGACTTTCAACTCCGTATTGTGGGATCTGCTAATAAAAAACAAAGTTGTTATCAAAATAAATACAAAATGTTTTTTGGCATCAAGTCTCAAAAATGCAACATGAAGTGTTTTGACCTACAAAATAAATAAGTTAATTTTTGTGTTTTATTCATTGCCCCTAGCCAAATAGAATACAAAATGCTAGGGTCTCTCCAGCAGCCTCTTAAACTAACACACAACTTAAACATATACAGTTATTTGTAAAGTACTTGAAAGTATTATATATATATATATATAAAACACATATTTGTGTCTTGAGTACCCTGTGATCGTCCAAGAACAGGTTATAAAAGAAGAACTAGTGTACCATATCACAAAATAACCTTGTACGTTTGTATGCAAATTGTCTTAGTTTTCAAAGTTGTTTTATATTTACCTCCGCCGAAGGAGGTATTGTTTTCACTGGCGTTTGTTGGTTTGTTTGTCAGCAGGATAACTCAAAAAGTACTGAACGGATTCAAATGAAACTTTGTGGAGTTGTTGGAAATGCCAAAAGGAACAAGTGATTAAATTTTGCATCTTTAAGTGCTTTTTAATATGCAAAATGAGCAAAATACTAAATAAAATGGGGTCTCTATTCAGGGAGTAGGACAGAGCAAACGCTAAAAAAATATTCATTGACGTATTATTGTTCATATATCAGCTCAGGACTATGTTAACCCAGTGACGTAGCTTAAACTTCTTCCTCTTCCCGTCTCTGAGTGCTTTTTAAGAAGCAAAATGAGCTAACAGAGAGGAAACAATGATTAGAGATAGAAAATCGGGCGTGTGAAAGGGAGAATGTTTGAATGGGAATGTTGTGGGATCGGCGGAGGTACACACTCTCTGAGTGTATATATGCCTCTAGTTTTCACTGGCGTTGGTTTGTTGTTGGTTTGTTTGTCAGCATTAACTCAAAAAGTACAACACGGATTCGGATGAAACTTTGTGGAGTTGTTAGAAATGCCAAAAGGAACAAGTGATTAAATTTTGGCATCTCTGAGTGCTTCTTTAAGATGCAAAAAGAGCTAAATACTAATAAATACTTCAAGTTAGCCTACTCTGACAATAGATATCGCTGTGCTGTGAAATCGGGTGCCAGGGGCGTCTTCCTCTCGTAATTTCTGTCGAGGGGAACCCTCCCCCGTCCCTTTACGCCGCCCCAGTCGTGAAAAATCCGCCTCGGAAGGCTCATAAGGACCCCGTGACGGCGGAGGTTTGCACTCTCTGAGTGTATATGTATATGCCTCTAGTTTGAATTACTTTTTATCAACAAGGTTATTATTTTACTACAGTATGAATAACAAATATAATGAACGAAATAAGATATAAAAGGATTGGGTGCAGTTAAGTTTTTGTATCAATTTTAAATATGTATCTATTATACCCATGTGGCCGCTGACAATGTCCACAATGTTTTTGATTTCATGGATTTTTAATTTATTGATCCCGGTCCTGATAATGTCTGACTTGTGAATTGTTTAAGTTGCCAGCAAGTTTTTAAGCTTCATCAATCTGTTTTTATGCAGGTTTTTTTCAAATGGCACTCTTATATTGGCACAACTGTTTTGAGGAGGTGACGGGTCATCCTTTTATGGTGCCTTTCTTCGCCAAGGCACCCGCTAACTCGTTGTCAGTACTATTCTTGAGGCCTTTATACCACCCAACGATATTTTTCACTCAGGTTTTTCGAGAGCAATTTTACATATATTTATGTCTTTACATATTACTGCGCCTGGTACTATGTCTATATTTTTTAGCGTAAAGACAATTTGAACGTATTCTTTGATAGTTGCTTTATCAAGTGGCATATATTTACCAAATCACTGAGTGCTTTTTGATATACGTATTGGTTTCATCAAGATTTTGGAACAGCTCGTGTATTACGCATTGATTAGGTAGTGTCTCTCCCACATCTGTATCTCCATTTATCTTTGATACAACGATAATATCATAATCCGTTATATCACACTAAATGACTATTTTACATCGCAGATGGTGCTATTTGACTACATAGCCATCCAGATAATGTATATGCCCTTTGTTTTTATGACTAATCCATTTTAATATGTATATACCTGCTCGTACAATTAAATATAAATGGAGTAAGATGGATAAAGTACCTCCATTGTTGCAAATCGGGGTTGACCTCATAGGTTCTTCTTGAAGTTAATTTCGCATAAATTCTACGTTGGTAGCCTTGGCGCGAAAACAACAGCCACGGTATTCAAAATACTTATTTATATCCACATATAACTTTACCGAAATAAATATATATAAGAAGTAAAACTATGTTTTATTGATGCTTAATACAGCTATGCTTCTTGATATGTTAAAAAGTTTGAATACATATTTATTTCATTAATCTGTTTTTAGTTTAAGAAATGCATTTTATCTTATGCATGTGTTGAATGAAAATACTATTTGGGGTGCATTTTATAACATGCATTACCCCTTCTCAAAGTTTTCTGACTTTAAACTTTGGCACATGATGACATAAATAAAAAAACAGGATATTTTATTACATCCCCCTCATTTTTAAGACTATACTTTTTATATACCACAAAGAATCCATCTCATCATCCGAAAGATCTTTCATCAAAAATATTTATTAAAACTTTTCTACCAAACTATGAACAAGAGTATATTTGATCATCTTTTTTCTATGTGATATATGAAACTCCATATATCTTCATAATGGTAATTATTAGTCTTGGAATCGAAAATTAATGAACCCTTTATTGAAAGTTGTAGATCCACACACCCACAAACAAAGGAGGAAAAAAACTATGGGATGGAAGCGGAAGTTAAGCCATGTGCTTTCTTTTTCTTTAATCATAATATCTTTGGGAATGAAAAATTTGGTATTTTGCTTTTTTCGCTATGTATTTTCCTCCGTAGATAAAAAATAACTTTAATAACCATGTGGAATTCAATTGATAAAGCTGAAAAAATATCAACATATTAAGGAGAAAAACAAGTCTATTATTATTCAAATATGATTTTTTGATTACTTCCAAGGATAATATTATTGACTTAAAATATTTGTTTTTATAAATTCACTTTTGATAAATTTTAAGAAAATAACTTCTGTTATTGGTTATCTAGAATATACATATTAGTGTAGATCTTCATAAATATATATATATATATATCTGCATGAATTTATTTCAGTTCATCATTTTATATTATAATATTTTTATATAAATAGTGCTGTTTATGATAGGGATATTTTTTGAAATAATTAAAATGAATTGTTTTTTGTCTCAATTTTAAACGATGTCTCTCTTGAAAAATGCCAAGTTTGTCTTTTTATTTATTTTTACCAATAAAAAGTAATATTAATTTATCGATAATTCCAAAAACTGATCTCATGTAATTGTATTTTTACCTTATTTGACAGTTCAAATGGAAATAAGTGAATTTATTTTTATAAATTTATTGTCTTTCATATTTCTTTCATGTTTGGGACATTTTTTTCAATATTATTAAAGTAAGTGTTTTTCCTCATTATGAATATCCATATGAACAACCATTCACTTATTTAGTTCTCTATGACCTCCGTAACTATCATGAGCATATTAGCTTCCTATAGATTAAAAACATATTTATAAATAGGTATACAGGGTTTAGGCCGAATTAGTGCAACATGGAAATAAGACAATAGCTCCCAAAATACGCATTTTAGAAAATATATTATTTTATAAATTTGGAGGACAACAAACTACTTCAAAATATTTATTACAAAATTATTCCACGTGTTCACCAATTGCACGAACTAAAGCCTTATGCCTCTTGGCCACACAAGTGCTGCTGTTACGTACAATCTTCTCGGGAATCTTGTTCCAGGCAGCCTCAGCTACGGCTATCAGCTTGTTGGCCCATGCTTCAGCATTGGCCTCCCTCTTCACCATCCCTTACTTGGTAAAGTCAAGGGAGATACAATCAGGAGATAAGGGAGGTCAAAGCTCCTTGCTCCAAAAGTTGTAAAAATTGGCTGCACATCAGTCCTGCACAATCTTTGCAGTATGGACCGGAGCTCAGTCTTACTGGAAGCAGACAGGGACTCCACCAAACTCTTCATGGATCCACGGGAATACTGTGGTCTTCAGAAAGTCCAGGTACACGATCTTGTTGATTTTAAAAAACGTCTTGAATCCGGAGCAAGGGTGATTTTTTACCATTGG
Organism: Caligus rogercresseyi; assembly: GCA_013387185.1. Lineage (NCBI taxonomy): Eukaryota > Metazoa > Arthropoda > Copepoda > Siphonostomatoida > Caligidae > Caligus > Caligus rogercresseyi. The sequence continues at coordinate 10,225,274 of CP045898.1, read as the reverse complement.
AGGCCACTGCCCCCAGACCATCACATGTGCCGGCTTCTGCATCGGGTAGACGTTTTTGGTGTTCTCTGGATCTTGGAGGCATCCCTGCACAATATACGATCATTCTGAGGGTTGAATTGGCTTGTGGTCTCGAAAAGTTTATCATCATAGAAGATTACAACGACACTTGGGTTGTCTGCGTACCATTTGAGCAGTAACTTTGATCTTGCCTTCCTCTTGACCCTTGTGGCCACATTTAGTATATATATCTTCTTGTGCTTGAACGGCATTTTGACCAGGTCAGCTTTTACCACCCTCCCGAAGGTCCTTGCAGATACATCGTACTCCTGAGCCATCTTATTCATGGAGCGGACGGGTTACTAAGTAGCTTGCCACCGACAGCCTTGGTCAGCCTAGGTGTCTTAACTGATCACTTCTTTCCTTGTCCAGCCCTCCTTGTGGTTTTGCCCGTCTCTTTAATAACTTTTTTGGTGCGCCAGATGAATGTACGGCTCACCCTAAGCATGTTCATGATAGCCTTGTGGGACTGGACTGAGTCCAACAACTTGAGGACGGCCGTTCGCTTGCTTTCAAGGTCCATTTCGTCGTTGTTTTTCTACAAAAAGTTGTGAAAACAACAAAATAGATGTAAAAAGGTCGTGTCACATAATTCTATATCTTAACAAAACCTCTCAGAGTTATATTAAGAAAGATATTGCACTTACAATCCGATGTTTCACTAATTCGGCCTACCCTGTATATATATATATATATATATATATATATATATATATATCGCATATATGTATATATATAATATATATATATATATATCGCATACATGCACTCAAACAGACAATTTTACTCTCGAGTGCCGTCTAGACAAATGCAAAAAGTCAAAAAGGAAGTAATTTCTAGTTTCAACTACTTAATTTGAAACTAGTAGATATTTTTTTCACTCTTTAGTTAAATTGAATTAAATGATTTATGAACAGAGCCTGTCAGAAAGGTCAGTGTTTAGAGAAGCAAGAAAAAGTCTCAGTTGCAATAATTTACTTAATTAATTCTCATAAAATGAATAGATTTTTTGTTATGCCTTCAAATAAAAATAATATATTTTGACAGAATTTTATTTTCATTGAAATATTGGATAACAACCAAATAAAATATTTGAAGATACTCTTTATATATATTAAGCTCTCTGATATGATATTTACTCTTATTCCAATGTAAGCGAATGGAGACGCTCGAACAAAATATTAAATATATGACTAGGTTTTGTCCATTCCATATGAAGCCACGAAATTAAAGAAATATAAACGTAAATATCCAAAGTTAAACCCTTAAGCCATAAAAATGAATTTATTTTTTAACAATCTTTAGTCCATGAAACTTTTATGACTCTTTAAATGTTGAAGACCATATATTATACATACTGATGTATATTATTCTTTTTAGGTATATATATTAAATTACAGATTCAAAAGTATTTATATTGTAGTATAAATCGATTGTTTGATTGCAGCTCTGGAATGGTACGTGATGAAAAACGAATTATGAAAAAATATAATGAGTTTGACAAATTTTTGCGTCGATTTGAAGGGGGTTTATGGTATATTACGAGTATATATTAAATAAAATAATGTGATTTAAAATAAATAAAAATGTTTTTTATTTTAGATTTGATATTTTATAATATATTTCATTAATTAAATGATATTTGAATCATATAACGCATATAAATTAAATAAATACATGTTCCAATATCAAGTTAAAGGGTGTCGATTCGATTCCTATCGAAAGGGGGAGGTCTGTGTGGTAGAGCTTTCGAATTGATAGAAATAACGCTTTATTGTTTATTATTCCTATCCTTGGAGATAATACTGTTCTTTCAGGTCAAATAGTAAAACAACCCATATATACATATTTAAAGTGAATCAAAAATGTTATTTTCACTCATACTTTTACACTGTTATGTCGTCTTAGTTCAAGATATATATATATATAATATATATATATATATATTATATATATATATATATATATCTATATATATATATATATATATATATATATATATCATAAAAATCACGTTGACAAAGTATTTTTCACAACACTGTGTTTCATGGTTATATTTAACCAATCTTCAGGTTCAAATACAATATAATTGACAAATATAATTGACAGGAATTATATTGTATTTGAACCTGAAGATTGTTAAATATAACCATGAAACACAGTGTTGTGAAAATACTTTGTCAACGTGATTTCTTTATATTTATTATATAGAGCTCCAGTTTTATACTGAGGTGCACTTTTCTTCCTGAGTAGTGAACTGTTACCTGTTCATCTATCGGATATATATATATATATAATATATATATATATATATTAATAAATAACATATAAACTGAACATATGAACTATTGTTTGTTAACAAAGACTTCATTTAATTTCTTCATTGTTCTGCAAATACGTCTAAAGTTCTTGCCTATATTTTGAACAACATATGCTAACTATAAACGTATCACTAAAACACTAGCTCAATACATGACTTAATTATGATAAGATCTACATAATATAAATTAAACAAGCAGAACTTATTCTTGTAAATAAGTGAGTCAGTTTGGTGGTAGATGGTTAAAACTTCTTACCCTCATCACATATGATTTATGTAAAGTTAATATAAAACGAATAAAGATATAATTTTTATAAGTATTTTTACATCCTAAATATAAAGAACACTTTTGTTACAATACGCCACGTGTTAAAATTATATTAAAAAGAAATATTTCATTTTTCATATATATTATTTGTTTTTAATTGATTTTTTATTATTACACTGTATTATTGTGACAGATGTAAAACATAAAAAGTATCACCGAAAGGAAACAATAAGTTATTTATAGACTGTGATGTATTTTAAATTCTTCTAATTTCCAAGATATATATTTTTCTAACTTACAAAAATGTTGATGTTTTTTCAAATCATCTTATTTCATATATATATTGTAATATATATATACATTTTTATATATATATATGTGAAAAATATAAATGAATTCAATTCAAGATGTACTGAAATGAATTAAGCCATGATAAAATATATTTTTTTATGTTTGTTTTTGAGTTGAAAATAAAAATGAATTAACATACAAACTACATTTTTTGCATAAAATTTAATTTTATGTATATTTGAGCAGTATAAAAAAACCTCACCCTTACAAGAATACTATTTTATTATTGAGCCTAGTTCTATTAAATTTGTATTGGTAAGGCTTCCCCAATTATATTTCTAATATGAAAAGCATTTTGCTTTCTTTTTTACTGAGAGAGAGCTCCATTTATTTTAGCAGGCTAGAAAACATGAATTCTATTTTGTAAGATATTTATTGTCAGGTGTTGAAATATATAAGTCTAACGTTTACTTTGAAAAAACATAGTTGCTTTTGAATCTAAAAATGCCAAAAATTTGCTTGGCGATTCCCGAATTCAGCGGTATTAAAACTTTATTTAAAAATATCAAAATATTTTGAAGTGTTTTATTACTACTTTGCATTCAATAAAATAATATTATACAAAAAAATTAGAAATACTTTAACGTAATTTCTTGTCTAAAATAAAGAAAAATTATAATGTTATGAGATTATTGCCAAAGAAATAACTTTTTGTCCGAAAATTTTATTTTCATGAATTGTCACTTTAGCATCCTAAAGAATATGATAAATCATTATTGTCATACAATGTATCTTTGATTTTGGAGAAGAAAAAAACCATATGTCTACGAACTCTTGCCATACCATCACAAAACATAATTTTATTTTATGAGCTTCCACCAAAGTACACTTCAGTATGGTTTCCCAAAAACACTGCTTGAATGTAGAGACAACCAAGTCATTTAAATGAATAAATCAAAAAGTCGATTCCTCAAGACTATGATTTTTATATGCTTTTAAGAAATCCTGAGAGAGATAATTATTCTACTTTCAAAGACATTTATCAAATAAGAATAATATATAAGTAAAGTGGAGTTTAAGATATCAGAGAATTATTACAAAAAGAGTACATACATCTTACTCTCAGTCTTGATGTGTGACTACTGGATTTGATGTTAATCTAATACAGACATATATTGAAAAGCGTTTGAGGATTAAAGAACATAAATGAAATAGATATATAGAGATAATGATTAACATAAATGTTGCTTTAATTCTTGATATTCTTTAAAAAATATATGTTTATATGTTTTTTTGCATATATGGTTCGATAGAATTGCATCCGACAGGATATAATTAGAATACTTGCATTAAAATTAGTCTATCGAACCTAGGATACTCTTATCAACGAGGTAGACCAAAAATGACCATCCCCTCTCGGGATTCGAACCTACACCCCAACACTGAGAGATGAACACGCCTTAACACGCACGGCTATTGCACCCCTTTTTAAATATTTAACTGTTTTTTTATCAATTGCTTAACATATATTAAAAAAATATAATCAATTTCTAGACAACAAACTGAAATTATATATATATATATATATTATATGCTTTATACCCCATGAAATAATTTTGTGATGCTTATATTCCCAGTATCACAATTCGGGAGCCTAAAAATACTAGTGCAATATGATGTCAGTTTATCGAAGTAGAAAAAAACTATTAAACACAAGAAAGACTGAGGGGAAGCCTGCTCGAATCTCAATGTGAAGGGCTCAGATTCCTCTCTAAGCCAATATGATCATTTCATTCAAAGCATCCTAGATTCCATTAACTAATTATAACGTTATAATTCTTTTTATAATCGCACGAATACTCACATTCTATCAAACCATATAGTCAAAAAAACCTTGTGATAATATATATTTTCGTAAACTTATTTTAAGATAAATATATTATTCTTTTAGCATTCTTTTTTTCTAATCTTTTTTTCGGTACTTTTGATAATTTGTATACCATTTGGCACTAAAGTCAATATAATGAACTCTATCATGCAAACTGCATTCAACCTTTATACATATGTTTATACAGGGGTTGCAGGCGAATCTACACTAACTTTGAGTACTTGTATCTCAGAAACCAGTTTGGTTAGAAGCTTAAAAATGTAGGAACTGGTGAGTATATCCTATGAGCTTTGTTTAATAACAAAAAGATTGAAAATGTCCTCGGAACTTGAGCGCAGGACGGCCATTATTGTGGCGCTCCGTTGTGGCCGTCGCCCAAGGAGATCATCGACTTCTTCAAATTCCCCAAAGCTATTGTTTACAGCATTGCCAAGTCCTTCAAGGAGTCGGAGGACATCGAGGAGGATTCATAACACCGGAAAGAAAGACTCCAGACCGATCCCAAGTCAGGAAGAGGAGTGCCATGTTCTCGACATGTTCTGGTCAAAGGAGTTCTGGCCCCCCCAGCAGCCCTGACCTCAACCCCTGCGACTACTACTTGTGGAGCGTCCTTGAGAGGGACACTAACAAGCGTACTCACAACACTGTGGACTCCTTGAAAGCTGCCATCATCCAGGTTGTTGGCCAACTTGTCCAGGGAACAGTTGGATCATGCCGTTGGGAGGTTCAAGCACCGCGTGGAGCTGTTATTGTGAAAGGAGGAAGTTGATTTGAATGAACATTAAGAGAAGTCATTTAAATTTGTGTGATATGAAAAAGCCAATTAAAAGGTCTTGTTATTGGATATGAGTATCTTGTTTCCCGTGCTAAAAAAAGTCTAGATTTGCCTGCACACCCCTGTATATTAAATATATATATATATATGCAAAATTACAACACAGTAATACAAAAGTAACTTTCTCATATAAACTAGGGTGAAAAAATAATAATAGTAGTAGTAGAAGAAAAGTACAATTTCTAGGGTATGCTCCACTTTTCCTAGAAAAGAATAAACACACATAATATGATCTTAGCATTGAAATACGATCACATTTACTTCGTAAATAATTTGTTTATCTAATCTTCTATAGATAAATTAAACTTAAGCAAACTTTGTTTTGTTCCTTTTTTTTGTTGCATTATTTGAAGGGATTTATTTTCAAGTTATTTAAGACCCCTTAATCCAGGATATTTTATTTCTGCATAAATGTTCTTAATGATGCATCAATCCCTATATATATATATGTATGGAATTGATTATTCTGACCTCTGCAAATGATAGTATCTTCTTCTTCTATTATTCTATTAGTAAAATGATAATGATTTGATTAATAGTAGGCTATTAATCATTCTGATCATTATTATTAGCGCAATAATGGAGAAAAAAGAGTACAAATAAGTAGATGCGTTGCAAGTAGACAATCAAGCTTGATGCAAAGACAATTAAGTGCCAATAACTTACAATTGGATTGCTTGGAGCAATGCGGAGAATGGAATCATGCATCGAATCATATAGTTTTTATTATCATGAGTGGTATTTATTTGAAAGCAGGGATACGTCTTATGTGTATTGAAGCCTTGGAACAATTCAATCAGTAAGGCCATGAACCATTTCGTTGTAACTTAAGCCGTATTTATCGAGTTTTAATTAATATAAACAATAAAGGTCATTAGCGAAAAAACCTTTAAAAAACAATCTTTAATGAATTGCAAAACGTAAATATGCATAGACTGATAATGAGTAAGTAATTGTTTTCCAAATCAGAATGGTGATTTCTTTCGTATAGTGGACCCTGGGACTGAACGCCTTGCACGTTTACTGGTCGTAGTCAAGGGACAAGTCTGTACATTCCTTCTCATCGGGGCCTTGAGGCGTCCACGTTTGCCATGGAGGGTGGCACAGGTCTTGCTCTTGGCTGCACCTAAGATGTCGACGTATAGGAGTTGCAGCCAGCGAAGATGGGGCTACATCTCCACGGCCAAAGGCAGTCAATTTTCCTTGCATAACTTCTGCATCTTCTTGGCCTTGTGGCGGGGGCAGTTGCTTTCTGCCAGGGAAAAGACACCCTCTCCATGACGTCCATGTAACACGTCGGCGTCGATCCTAGCCCCTTCGTCGTGATGTGGACCAAACACTCCACTTCCGGAATTTTCTCTCGAGGCTCTGGTTGTTTTTCCTTGGCTTCTTGACCCTTTAGATGAGGGATTTGGAGCATGGGGCAAGTCGAGCGATATCGCTGTAGCTAATTTATGCGTTAAGCAGGGAGGACACGCAATATTCGCTTAAGTGGCGAGACAATTCGTCAAAGGATGTTAAGTATATTTGAAAAATATGTTTTTTTAATGTTTTTTTTATCTCAAAGATGCAAAACGGCCAGAAAATTTGAATGGCTTCTAGTATAACGCCCCCTATAAACTTTTTTTTTTTCGTGTGCACACTATGAATATAAAAAGAAAGAAAATATTATGATAAACTATGAACAACAAACTTTTCCTTGTGACTAAGACGTACTTCGATAATGACACAAATATTTAGTGGCTCAGTAAAAACAGTGGCAAACTATATACGTATTAACTCTGCAAATCTCATGACCAAAAACAAACCATTGCATCTATTGGCGTAAATGAAGAATTTACTTGTATTATAGAATGCATCTTTATAGACTTATAAAGCATTGTATAACATCGAATAATATATAATTCAAACCAAATTATTCAGACATTTTACATGACATTGCAGCATGTGCTCTTCCACTTGATATTGTTTTGATATGGAACAACTTTGTTTATTTGTAATAACTTTCAAGGTCAAGGAAACTTTAGTTCATTTATAAGTTTTATAAAATTGTAATCCTATTATGAACAACAATAATATTGAAAAATAGCTTTTTTGCAAAGTTACTGTGATTTATACACGGAACTATACAACAACAATATGCACAATATACTGAAATTGAGTAATAAATAATAATATTCAACGAAGAAAGGATTGGAGTCATCTTAAGTACATATTTGACAAAAAAATTATATAAAACAAAAAAATATATATATAGTTACAAAGAAATTGATAAGGGGTGATAGCCGTGCGTAAGGGTGCGATAGCCGTGCGTGTTAAGGCGTGCTTAACACTCAATGTTTGGGGCGCAGGTTCGAATCCTGAGAGGGGATTGTCATTTTTGGTCTACTCATTGATAAGATCCTAGGTTCGATAGACTATGTTAATGCTATTATGCCATTTATATGCAATTCGGATGCAATTCTATCGAACCATATAGGCAAAAAAAATTAATTACAACTCTAAAAAATATTCAGATAGAAGAAGTATATTGTGCTAAATAAAAAGGATTGCCAAAACAGAGCTCATTTTCTAATACGATTGATAACTAATGTAACTGCATCACGTGTGGAGGAGATACTCAACATAGGATCAAATACCATAGACCAATAGCTTAGTCGAAGAACGTTTTTTTTTTGACTTTAAAGGAAAAAGAACTGATGTTCCTATCATTATGTATCAAATATTAATGACGTCAGTGGTTTTATATTAAAATCACCATCGATAACTAACAGAAAATATATGACTTATAAAGTAATATCATCAAAGATCTCAATGTACTTATGTTATGAAATAAAAATAATACATCTTATAGTTTTTTGCACTTTCATACGTCATTATGCAGATGGTTATTAGGCTATCACATCCTTCCCTTCTAAAACTTTCTCTCTCTCTTCCACATTCAGCGTCTTTGCATAGTTTTCTTTTAGAGCAACAATAAAAGTGTGTTGCATAGAGATGGCAATTACTAATTTACTTCATGGGGACCAAAGAATGTGAAGCAACAACGTGCTCACTATATTTTGAAAATAAGCATATAGTCATGGGGTTCGCAAAGGCTTACTTTATGTTTACTCTCCATCCCTTGTTTTGTGAAACTGCATGGATAGTTTTTATGTGTTTTTACTCTTGGAGAAGCTTATGACTTCAAAAAGGATGGACAATAATGTTAATATGCTCAACTTTTTCCTTTGTTATCTGATTGGCCCATGATTTGATAGCTGTATAGCGGCTCCAAGAAGGGAAATCATGTATTCAACACTTTATAAGAAACATGATGCTATAGTGGAGGAAGAAGATCCCTTTCGCAATAAGCTAGAAATCAGTGTTTAATCCATAGCCATTTGCAGGAATATTTCAGCATTTTCGTCTATTTCCATGCACAAAACAAAATAATCATGACTCTTGAAAGCGAAAGGATCATAAGTTTATCCTCAATGACACCTGGATGAAGGCATGCTAATGGAGTAAAAATAATAATTTAAAAGATTAAACTTTATCCATGAATAGCTTTTTTTTAATCACTGATAACTTCTGAAGAGTTTTCAAGATTTTACATCAATTGATCAATGTAATTATTTAATTTGCGTGAGTACTTTTGCTAACCACAGAGGAGGATTTGGTTAATAATAATGTAATTGGATATATCGCAAAACTGCAAAATATGTATATGACTAAGCATTTAAGTGGTACATCACGGACTCTAAATGATGTACGCATTTCATTCACCAAAAATGTATTTGCTTATAAAGATATAGTTTAAAGTGATTTTATATTGATTTTTTTCTTTGTTTATCATATAAGGATTTAGACGAAGATTATTTTTATATTAATTATATTATTTCTTAAATCAAAAGCCTATTGTATTTTCGAAAAGATTCCATCATATTGAAAATATTACAAAAACCTTTAGTGAACAAATATTTATAAAAAACGAAAAACGATAAAACAAGAAATTTTAAATAATAAACTAAAAGATACAACAAGTTAGTTTTCTTATAACTTTTGACTAAAGACATATATACTTTAGTCTTTTTCATTATAAGAATTATGTCAATGCTTTAAGCGTAAGGGATTCTAATCCTATCTATTGTGTCCAATATAAAAATAAAAACAATCTTGCCTCCAATAATAAATCCTCCCAGTCTCTAGATGAGAAGGTTTGGATTAGTTTTTTTCGTACGCTGTGGTAAAGCGTTAAAGTAACTAGCGTATGCAATGAAAAAAGTAAACCAAAAAATTGGCCAAATTTTTTTATTTTCTTTAACGTTAGATGTTTCAAGTCATGAATTACGTTACGGATCAAAATCCTATTTAAAACCGGTTTAAAGGGATTAAATTTAGATGATGTGAAATAATATCAAATCATTACAAATGAACATTGTGCTTTGAGATTCCAATATAAATACTAAAGGAGGACTTTGTTATATTTTTCAATGATTTCAAAAAAAAATGAACTAGAATGTTCATTTATGTACATATTTTCGCAACTGCCCTGAATAGTTTTACTCTGTTTCTGTATATAACTTTAGTGTATTTATTTTACATTGTATAAAATTTTGCAGTTAACCGAATAAAATGTTTTACACAAAAAAGGGATGAGGAATTTTTTAAAGTTACCTTCAACTAGATAAATATAATGTTTTCATATATTTGATTATTGTTCGAAATAGTATTTGTATAAAACATTTAAAGATATATACCTTAAAGGAACACTTAGGAAATATTGCAATTTTTTCTTTCGTTTTAACATTAATTGATATTTGAATGATTACTTTATCCTATAAAAATGCATGTACATTGTTTTACTTCTTCATCACATCTGCTGCAGAAACAGCATCTGTGTATATATTTTCATTTTCTATGATTTCAAGTATACACTTATATGTAGGAGAAGAAGATTTATGCCTTTAAAATAAACTTAATTTAACACAATATATACAAAATTCAAATTAAGACAGGCATAAGTAAGCAAGGATAAGAAAGAAAAAGGATTTGAAGATACCATACCTCTACGGAATGAATAATTCAATAAAATGAATATCTTATTTTGACAAATTAAATTATGTTCATTCATACAGCTTTTTTTTCTATTTATAACATCAATTATTTTATTCTATTTAATGGATACTCAATAAATTGAAGCTTTCCATATTTTCCCCCTCAGAAGCTTTTTGGAAGGTCAAAAGTGTCTTAGGTGATTCTTATTGGCTGCTTAGTTATTCTTCCAGTTCCATTTTCTCAACCTGATTGATTGATTTCTTAAATCTGCTTAGTGAACCTTCTCACAAAACTTTATTTCACAAAATTTGAGAACAAGCCTTCAATTGATTCGCAGTTCAAATACAGGTCCTTGGTTTTGGACCGAGTAAACAATGAATCATAAAACTGTTTAGAATAATAATTTATATGAGCCGTTAAATATATATGGCAATGTTGTTAAGGCTAACTAAAAGACCTTCTTAATTTGAGTTCTGCATTTGTTGGGTATTGATGTATTCACAACTTAAAAATGATTTTTTTGGTGACTTTGACAGGATCAAAGACATATTCAACTTATAGGTTACTTGATGATACAACATTTGATCAAATATAATACTGAATTGAGCCATGGCTTTAATCAATACATTTATGTTTAATTGAAAGGGGGTTTGAAAAGGTGATTTAAATCTAAAGATCCGTTTTTTTTCTTAAGGTGTACCTATAATACTTGATATTTTTTTAAAACCACAATCCATGTCCAGTAGTATCTATTAAAACATGCAATTTCAGTCCGAAGGGGGCGTACTCAAGTAATTAAAAAGAAGTAAAAGTTATGTCGACCGTTTTGTTTGTGTTTTCGACAGAAACATAAGTATGTGCTATATTTGTCCGATTATTTTTTGCTTTTAGAGGAAGGACCTCAATTAAAATATTAATAAATCATTATGTATTTATATTTACACTTATATACATTTATTATCATTAATAAAATATATATACTATTCAAATACAATAACAAAAATAAATTTATATATATATATACCAGTTAATGGTATATGATATATATATATATATATATATATATACAATATATATTATATACATATTCAATTATATCTTATTCTATTACTTTCAATTTTCTCCATCATCATTTTTGTTTAACGTAAGCCTTTCTTTACAATCAACTAATAGATACCTTCACACAATCTAATAATTGTGATAATAATGCTAAAGTATTTTTTTTTTGAAAAAGTTATTATCATAAAATAGGACATATAATAGCCACATGATAATATATCAATTAAGGGTGCTATATATTAATAAACGAAAATGAATGCAAGGTTTGTTTACCAGTTACTTTATAATATTTTATTATCATTTACTTTTCATAAGAATTTGAACCTTGATTTTATCACTCTTATGTTTCTACAAATATTGTTAGCGTTTGTTGAGTAATGAGGAGTATGTATCATCATTTTAGAAAATATCCTTTTCGTTTACGGAATCATGTATGATATTAAAATAAGACATTAAATATGAGTTTAAAATTCAAAAATATTATTGTCTTATTTAGGCTATCATTATACTTTATCATTAAAAAAATGTTTTTATTCATTTTTAAGAGTTATGAAGGTGGAGATCATCACGATGTATTAACATTTATAACAATCAGAAGTTGAGAATCATGTTCTTTGATTCCAGAAGCATAAATGATATTAGTATTAAATTTTAAAATATCCATGAAATATTCACCTTCATTTTAATGAGCCAGAAAGTATTTTTTTTCCCTTTTTGAGGTTAGGAAAATAAATGGCTTTTCTGCTGATTCAGCACATATTTGCATTTCAAAGGTAGTCTCATTTGCATACAAGATACTTGGAATGTATTTGTACTTTGAAATATTAAGTATGTTTTTATGTTTTCAATGGTATATCAAACCCATTAGAGTCATTTGTGGATCATCGAAGCTTTCAAAAAATATATTGATTTCCTTATATTTATGAACAGCATAAAAATATTTGTATTCGATTTGTTATAAGCACAAGGAGATAGAAAGTTATTAATCTCGTAGTCTATTTTGTTGTGTCGCAATAGACATTGCTTAGTAAATAGAATGTTAATTGCAGATGATACAATATTTTCGAAACTAATAGAATAAGCTCTCTATATATATTTTGTACATAAATTAGATATTTTTTCTAATATAAAATATTTGTAAGCTCATGTTTTATCCATCTTTCATGTTATCCTATATTTTTATTACATGTTATTATATATAAACATATATATATATATATATATATATATATATATATATATATATATATAAAATCAATCGAATAATCAGTCCTGTTACAAATTACCTGAAAAAGTAGAATATTTAAAATTATGAATTAATTTTAAGAAACTATAATTATGAACACTTATTGAATCAATATAAATATTACTGAAAAATATTTGGGTCAAATATGGCTTCAGCTGATTAAATAACATAATGCATATTTTCAAATAAATAAAGACACCTTTATATTTTCACAAATGATATATTTAGTTATCATATCTCTTAATTATCTCGAAAAATCATTATGGAGACTTAAATATGTTTAATTGAGTATTTAAAAATAATAATATGACAGCTAGCAAGAGTAGCTAGCATAAGTATGTAGATAGATAGTTTTCTTTCATAGATAATGACTTAGCCCTCATACGAATAATTTTAATAACTCCTTTTTTCTAATTCTTTTATCATCTTATATATCATACTTTTATTATCAATAAAAGGACCTCATATATTATACATTCACACGGGCCACATTCTCCTCTGTCCTCGTCTCCCGGGACGTCCAGCACGAGTCTTCTTCTCTAGGGCAAAAACACCCTTATCGAACTCAGTATGTATTCTCTGGTGGGTGGAAAGGCCAGGGCAGGAGTCAGGGAAGGTAGAGAGCAGGTCCCCGTGGATCTCATTGTCTGTCCTGGCGAGCTTGATCCGGATCAAGAAGTAGGAACGAAAGTCGGGTGTCTCCATTTTCAGCGGCGAGTAGAATGAATGATAGAAATGACGCGACTCACCTTATATATTAAACTTGGGTGGCACCATACAGTCTGTTCCATGCAAAAATATGCGATAAGAACGCTCCCGTTGAAATTTTTGAGATAGCGTGTGAACTTTTCGAGATAGCTAACCTACCTCCTTATTTATGGAACAACTTAATATATGCCTAAATGTATACAGCAAGAAAATTATACCTTATTAAATTCAGTTAAAGTGGTACTATCCTGGAACTAAACAAGCAATATAATACTTTGATATCACAACTTTTATGTGATTAATTATTGTTTTAAGTATTTCTGAAATTGTAAAGAGAATATATTTTGTGACAGCCGTAGTAACCAATTTAAACACCCTTAAATGGTTTCGAAATCCCTGTAAATATTAAATTATTTTTTGCCATTACATTTAAGAAAAATATAGGCGGTGTATAGAGTAAAAAATCTTAAAGCCCTACAGATACATTTAAAAAATAAAGTAAAAATGAAATCATATTATTATTATATATATACATTTATATAATAAGATTCAATGCAAAGGCGTAAAGAAAACCTAGATAAATATTGTGATTATTTTTTGTTCTCTTATAAGAATATCCAATAAAATAATTTAAGACATTATGCCCAGTTAATAAAAAATATATATTTAAAAGCAATATTATGTCCATTCCATGTTCTTGAATGGACATCAATGACCAAAAAAGCTATATGTCAGTATTTCAATTTGTCATGGAATGGTTATTACCAAGAGAAATGTTGATTACCTGCCATTTGTCCATACAAATAAAGGCATGTATTTGATTAACTTAGATTTTATCTACTTGCTGAAAGTAATTTCTTTTTCTCCCTAAACATTGTAGGTATGTATATACATACAAGTAGGTATATACAAAAAATTAAAAGGAATCCAACTCATGCATTTAGATAAAAGATAATCTGATTTGATGTCTAAGGTAGAGAGAAAAAAAATCATAATAACGACCTGTATGTTAAAATATATAATGCTCAGTTGGGAATAAAAAAAGAAATCTAATTTAGGAAGATATATAGAATCATGTCCATGTAAAGTCCCATGAGACTCTAAAAATGGTTTATGAAAAATCAAATCATACCTACTTACTATTTGATTACTGAAACTAAAATAACACATATTTATATATTTTTTTGGGGTACCTCAGTACAACAATTTATTTTCCATCAAATTGATTACATTATAAAAAATTTACATCAATACATAAACATATTTAAAAAATCACTAAAATACTTTACAATACTATGTGGAGGGACTAATCTTGTAGAACAAAATTTATATAAAATTAACTGTGTTTTTGTTGTAATAAAATTAACTTCATTACTATGTGGACCCATATATAAGTATTAAAATAACGTATATTAATCAAAGTTGATACGTGATTGATAAACAATTAGAGGAATGGATTATCTATAGATAATTAATAAATCTACTTAATTTGTTTGAAAGGTACAATATATATATATATATATATATAGGGCTGTTCTTATTTTTCAAATGTTTGAAATGTTAGCAACATTGTGGATTTCTGTTTCTGGTGATAAAAGAAGACGACATAAAAAAGAAGGGAGAGAAGTGAGGCAAAATACTCCCTCCCTTCTTCTTTCTATCCAGGTAACACTAACAGCATTACCAGATGGTAATAGTATATTCTCATATCAAAAGACAATTTTTGGGGGAGAGTACGTATTTGCTTATATCTCTTAAAGTATAGCGATTTTTAGAACACCAAACATATCAAATGAAAGCTTGGTTAACCAGCTTTAATATTTTGGTATACTAAATCATGTCAGTTTAATAAGTAGAGAGTTATATGTACATTAAAAAAGCCTATCTCGCGTACAAAATGACGCATATAATGGATTATAAATGCGTCAGAGACAAAGTAAAATTTTGAGAGGATACCTTGACGCAAATCTAAGAAACACATTATTTTTTATTTTTTTCATAATCGATTTCTTATAGGTCAATACAGGCTCTGAATCATATGATGTAAACTCAGATTGTACTGAATTCTGAATTGATAGAATGCAACCAAGGTCATTTTTGGATTTATCATCTAAAGTTTTACTAAACTTAAAAGTACTATTTTACTCTGAAGCGAACAAGTCATCTTCTACAGGCGAGTGAAGTTAATTGATACAAAAAAGCTATGAAATAAGCTAACAATACACACTCCATTTTTTCTTTGTTTTTACTGAAAACTTTGTTTTTTAAAAAACATCAAACATACGTCTGGTAGTAAATTAGATTTCCTTTAAATTAATAATTATTATTGAAGTCTGTAACGTCCACCATTTTGAAGAAATTTGCGAAAACTATATTTTTACTAAATTTTTAAAACTTTGACCTCGTTGCGCGACCTCGTAATGTTGACCGATTTTGTTCAAACTTTGTATGTCGTCTTCTTTTATCACCAAGAAACAGAAAACCACAATGTTGCTAACATTTCAAACTTTTGAAAAATAAGAACAACCCTAATATATATATATATATATATATATATGTGAGCTTACAGAAAGTTTTAAAAAATATAGATCTTTTACTTTGAAAGATTATACCTCATTTACAATAAATGAATTGTCGTAAGCAATCTGTAATGGGTTAGTTGGTATTTATTTTTATAAGGTCTTTATTTCAATTGTAACAGGAGATACAAAGTAAAATGGGCAGTAGAATTGTGTATAAAAATAATACATAAATAAACATATAGTTTAAAATTAGACTACCTACCAAAAGACCTAGCTACAATATGGGCATATCAAAGTTTAAAAATGTTTCACAATATATATACTTAATTTTGTTGACACGTTACAAGACATAATATAAAATAACATTTAAACAAAAAACAACAATAATTAAAAACTTTTGATTGTAATAAAAATACTGTTTAACAATTTTCACTAGATGGCTAAATATTTGTAGGAGGTCTCCCAACTGAAATTCACCAAGTCCATGGGGTAGTGATGGGTTAGTCAGTATTTATTTTAACTATGCCAAAACCAAAATTGATGACTTTTGTACTATATCAGGCTCCGTCGATATTAACTAAAAACTTGACTGGTATTAACCTGTATGTTTTTTGTAATCAATTAATCTGTAGCCATGTATATACAATCATAAAAAAATATTTTGTGAAACAATAACTGATTTAAGAATTAGAATAAAAAGAAGGAAACACCTAATAGTTGCATATAAAATGGAAAAGCAAGGACAACTTTTTAGAAACACCAATAAAAAATATGCTTCTAATTCTATGGGCATCATTCTTTTTGCAAAATAATTTCTTAACCTTAGGACTACGTGTTATTAAATCCCAATTATAAACATGTCTTTCTCTCTCTCTTTTCACCTGTCAATTAATAATGACTGAGTTAAAAACCGCATTGAATATTTTCCCATTAGGTTTTTTTAACAACTATTAAAAGATACATAGAAAATGTATATATATATATAACCCATTGAAAGTTTGTTCTTTAGATGTCATGAGATGCAAGGCTTACATTTTTCTCATTCTCATTAGAAAGACGTGTCCTTATTTTTTCTTGCTTTAAACTTTTGATTGCATAGAAATTAGCGAATTATAATATTATGCATCATTTAAAAAAGTCATTTTTTTACTTGCAGGACAAGAAATATCATTTGTTCCTTTTTATGTCACAATTTAATGCTTGTACATTCATGTTTGTTTATTTCTTTAATATTTTATATACAATAACTTGTGCCAAGAGTTGCAGAATTGAGAAACACTTAAGCTTAAGTGATATTATAAAATATAAAATGCATATATTATAAAATGCATGTAACAAAAACGAATAAACAGTTTTAATGTTATCGCTACAACAAGAATAAATTTACTGTTACTATAATGTTATTTGTTCATACTATTTTTTAACTTCAACTAAAAAAAGGGCGATTATTCAAATGAATACGACTTCCTTTATCTTTACAAGGCCAAACTATACATATTTCTTATATACGGTTATTACATTGTCCGAAGAAATTGGGCGATAGACAAAGCCTACAGAAGCATATTAATCTCAATACAGTACTCTGTGAAGGAAAACAATAGTTAAGAAACGGATGAGCTTAAAGAATCAACAATTCAATTGATTGTATAATAATAATATAGATACATTCGTATGAATAACGACATTTTTGTATACATTTATACAAAAATATATGCTCCATAAAACTGAATATTTCGTAAATGAAACAGTGTAAGATTTTCCTTTAAAAAATAATCACAATTAATAGTTAATATATAAATGCTGAAGAAGGTGTTCGATTACACAATATCCAATTGACTTTCATAAGTTATAAGATTTCCTATAGAAAAATATAACTTCTTATCATATACCAACTATTACATGCCCCGTGCAGACTTTGCATATATTTTATAATATTATTTGTCATTCGTAAAATCTATTTTTAACATTAGATAAATAAGCCTTACAAAATATGGGTTGTATGTTTAAAAAAAATCATAAGGAATGATCATATGAGCAATGTATATATAATTAAATATGTAAGAAGGACAATGTATGAAGGCAACAAATATTTTTCATTGCCTGACTGATTTGATGTATCTTTTAGAAAATGAATACGCATAAATAATACAATACCTGAATCGAACCTAAGATATTTTTGACTAGGTTGATCGATATTGAGATTCCTCTCTCGGAGGCGAGCCTGAAACTTATGAATTGAGAGCTGAGCACGCTAATGCACCGTGGGTAATCGAATTATCTTCAATATATCATAAGATGTTGGTTATATAATCATTAAAAGTATGCTTTTATCTTTTTTTGGTTAAGATGATTATTTAGTAGCTAAAATCTATACATTGTAAAAATAAAAGAATACGCTAGGAAGTAGGAGATAAAAAAACACAATCTTAAGACAGTTACGTTAAAAACAAAACATAAATGAACATTATAATTCAAATTTACTGTCTAAAGATAAACCATAAAATAAAATGACTTATTAAATTATTTCTTATTCAATATAAAACGTTAATGTCGTCTTATTGTCGATTTGATGAGTTTGAGGTATTCGAGAGAATTTGAAGGAATACACTTTATCAATCTCCGGCCCATGTCCATGACGTTGCATATGAATTGGGAATTTTTATTGAGAGGGCTGAATAACGAGCCGCTGCCCCAATCTTAATTGCTTAAGGTCTTCGATTCGCATATATGAGTATTTGTCAGTCCTTCGCAATTAATGATTTCATGTTGGCAGTGCAAATTCAACAGCCTTTTGATGAGAAGAGATCTTCCTTCTTCTTCTGAATGCTTCAAAAAGAATTGTAGCTCTAATCACGTTCGAAAGTCCATATTACCCAAACGTTTAGATGAGTAAAGTCTTGATCGTCTTCAGTAGAGGACAATCCACGAAGGCGTGCATGTATTATAAATAGAAATCCGCAGTTATTGCAAGAATATGCTTTTATCTTTGTATATCCTTCATAACTATAAAAACATAGCTATGACCTATAGGTAAATATATATGCAAGAGATTACAATGGTTTTTTCCATAATTTTGATGCTGTATTCTTTATTTCATATTTATTAATTTCAATCTAAATATGCCAAAAAAATTTTGGATTTTTGTAAAAATGTCTATAAGAACAAATATTTTGTATAATACTTTTATAATATTTGTAAATTCTGGTAGTTATAAATCAAGATTAACATTCACTGATAGATTAATATTTTCAGCAAACCCCACTTAAACGTAGATTCTAGTTGATGAACCACGGATTTATGGATTCTTAATAATATATTTTTAATATAGTAACTACTCCACACAATACACAAACTATAAAAAAAACTGCATGTAGAGTTATTGTAATGCTTTCAATGTTAGTATCATACATAAATATAAATATTCAATATTACAAAACTAAATCACATATAAATGTATAGTAATGTTTATTACAATGGCCATGGAACATTATATACACATGGTTCCAATGTTAGTTTGTATTCACTTATAATCCATATTGCTTTTTTCAATTACTGAGAAATAGTATTATATTAACTAGATATGAGAGTTTTTTTGAAGGAGGAATATATATTATATATTATATATTATATTTATTTATTTATATTATATATATGTATGGGTTTCGATTCATTCTTGATTTTAAGGAAAATTTATATATTTCTAATGAATAGCTAATTTTCTTCGTTACTTCAACATTTACAAGAAGTATGGCAACTTTTCGATGGTACTGATGATAACAGTTAAATACTATTTATTTAGATGGAATTGCATATATGTGATATAAATAAGTATAATATTTATCCATTGAACCTAATATCTTTCAATGAAAGTGGTCAATATTGACCTTTTTATCTCGTGAGGCGAACGAATGCCCGGTCGATCACACTTCAACTGCTCTAAGCGTTCCACTTTATTTGATAGGTATTGCAAAGCACAATTATTTTTAAGGTATATTTTGTATCTATTTCGAATGGAACTTTACCTTGTTATTTTTCATTTAACAGAAGTATTTGGGATTAGTTATAAAAGTAATTGGAAATTCTGTTTGTAGTGGTTATAAAAGTTATATTTTAAAAATTATATTTAGAGCAACCTTTGTATTTAAGAATTGGGCACCAGAATCCATAGGTATAATTATACCAATCTCATGTGAAAATGTATATATTGTTTTTTTTTTTAGTTTAAGGATTTGGATATTATAATCATAATAAAATATTTAATCAGATATAACCAACTCCATTTTTAGTAGAACAATCACTATGATACATAGTTTATATATTTGATTAGAGAACGTTTCCTCCTCATCATAGATTCAATCTTCAATTAGACTAATAATTTAGTATTCATTGATTGACGTCGATGCACAAATGTAAAAATAAAAAACAAATTAACATTGAAAAAATATAAATTTAATATATGACTAGAAAGCAATTTTTTATTATCAACTGTTTTAAACGTTTCATTTGAAAGTCATAAAATTAAATGGAAACCTATACCTACTTCATATATATTGTTAAATATATATATTGTGTAAAAATGCCAAAAAATTATTTTGAATTTATAAAATTTCTCTTTCGGGTTAGCCCCGAATCCCGAGAAATAATATTATATAATTTTCTCCTCTCGCATTTATTCCTCTTTATTATATGAGACCTTTGGCATATTATTGTATTGTATGAAATACTATTTTGTCTGCTAATAAAAGGTAAAAGACGTTTTGCTTTGAAACAGCCTCCAA
>CP045898.1:10168377-10204162 GCA_013387185.1 Caligus rogercresseyi | reverse complement strand
GGTGCCCATTCTAATATATGGTCATTCCTTGTCTTTCCTTTGCGATGAGCAAAAGTATCAAGAAGCCCGACTGACACAGTATCGGTCTGGACGGTTCTTCCGGAAAAGAGAAAAAAATATGCAGTTATGCAACAACGTACTCAGAGGCATTGTGGACCATTACACACCTCAAACTCCTATTCTTCCCTCTTACCTTGAACGTATTACTTACAATGTATAAATGTAAAAATAAAGTTATGTGTGACAAAACAAAAATTTATTCATTTATTCCTCATGAAAAGGCAAGCGTAAAGCCATTTAAAGAAACAAGAAAACGAAAACTATATTTTTAGGCTATGCTAGGCTTATACTCTTGTATGTGGTAGTGCAGTAAAAAAACATATTCGCAAAAATGTTCAACATAAATGAATGCCAGCAGCATCAATTGCACAATTATAATTTTGGATTCCTCAGTCACAATATTAATAATTAACGGCTAAACATTAATTACCCCATGGAAATAAAATCCAAATGATCATTCATCCATACTTAAAAAGCCCATTAATGTATAACACAGATAAGACCCCAGATTCTTTAAGCGGTGGGTTGAATTAGGTATAATTAGGGAAATTGACGTGGGATTAGGTTTTAAAACTCAATATGTTGTATATACACTTGGCATATCCCGATATTTTGTTTGGACTTGTGTTTTAAAAACACTCATAGTCGCAGAAAAAATCTAAGGGTTCATTGGCGGTATGTTATGAGACATTTCTTATGGGATTTGTAACTCAAAAAAACAGCCGATTGTGTTTGGGCGGAACCTGAGGCCCAGTGGCGGAGGATTTGTAACCCCGAAACACTATGATTGTTTTCGGCAGAACCCGAGGGCCCATTGGCGGGGGATTTGTAACCCCAAAACAGCCCAATTGTGTTCGGCGGAACCCGAGGGCCCATTGGCGGGGGATTTGTACCCCCAAAACACCCCCGATTTTTTTCGGCGGAACCTGAGGGCCCATAGGCGGGGAATTTGTAAACTCCAAAACCCCCCGCGTGTGTTCGGCGGAACCCGAGGACCCATTGGCGGTGGATTTGTAACCCCAACCCCCCGAGTGTGTTCGGCGGAACCCGAAGGCCCATTGGCGGTGGGTTTGTAACCCCAAAACAACCCGATTAGGTTTGGTGGAACCCAGGGCCCATTGGCGGGGGATATGTAACCCCAAACATCCCAATTAGGTTTGGGGGCGGAACCGAGGTCCCATTGGCGGGGATTTGTAACCCCAAACACCCCAATTGTGCTCGGCGGAACCCGAGGGCCCATTGGCGGGGGATTTGTAACCCCAAAACACCCGATTAGGTTTTGGTGAAACCCAAGGGCCCATTGGCGGGGATATTGTAACCCCAAAACAACCCGATTAGGTTTGGCAAACACGAGGTCCCATTGGCGGGGGATTTGTAACCCCAAAACAACCCCGATTGTGTTCGGCGGAACCCGAGATCCCATTGCCGGGGGATTTTTAACCCCAAAACACCCCGATTGTTTTCGGCGGAACCGAGGGCCTATTTTATTGCGCGTACATTTTTATGGGTGTCTAAGAAATGCCCCTGTCTAAGAAGTGTCCGTGTCTAAGAAGTGTCCGTCTAAGTAATGGCTGTCTAAGAAGTGTCCGTGTCTAAGAAATGTCCGTCTAAGAGTGTCCGTCTAAGAAATGTCTGTCTACAAAAGTCCTGGAGCCTATATATATATATATATATATATATATATATATATATATATATATATATATATATATATATATAATATATATATATATATATATATCTATATATATATATTATAGATATCTCTATATAATTATATATTATATGCAATATTTACTTAATATTATAACTTTCCCCGTTTTCTTTATGTTTTGCTGTAATTTCTCAACTCTGCTACAAATATATATTATTAATTCCTTACAAAAAGTGTGTAAGTACAGAAGGGAGTAAAAACAGGGAATTTACAAAAGGTCTAAATATTTTCCATTCACAAAAATCACATGAATGGTGTTAAATTTCTTTATATGAAAGAAATTATAGTTCTCTTTTCATCCCTCTTCGCTTGAATCCATAATATTACTCAATATACTCAATTATCTCTTTTGACAGGCGTGGCTTTCAATCTTACATAATATTTTTTGAAGTACGATTAAATAAAAAGTTATGCAAAATCTATTTTGTATGATAATTTGTAGTTTATATTAAGAGTAATCCATCCAAACAAAGATCGAAGCAGCTTTATTAATGTGTTTGAGAGTAATATCAGTCTATCATTTTTAAACCGCCGCGAAGGAGGTATTGTTTTCACTGGCGTTTGTTGGTTTGTTGGTTGGTAAGTTTGTTGGGTTTGTTGGTTTGTTGTTTGTCAGCAGGATAACCCAAAAAGTACTGAACGGATTGGATGAAATTTTGTGGAGTTGTTGAAAGTGCCAAAAGGAACAAGTGATTAAATTTGGCATCTCTGAGTGCAGAATTAAGGCGCCCAAATGAGCTAAATACTACTACATTTTCCAAGTTAGCCTACTCTGCCAATAGATGTCGCTGTGCTGTGAAATTGGGTGCCGGGAGCGTGTTCCTCTCGGAATTTCCGTCTAGGGGAATCCCTCCCCGTCTCTCTACGCCTCCCCAGTCGTGAAAAAATCCGAGTCGGAAGGCTCATGACGGCGGAGGTTTGCACTCTCTGAGTGTATATATGCCTCTAGTTTTTAATGCAACTAAGTAAGAAGGTTGATAATAGCTTTGCAATGTTTATATTATATTGTTAGGAATGGAAATCTGGTACATACTTAGCTTTGGTGCTTACATATTCTATGACTGTTTTGGCCGTGAAAAAGAGAGAGGGAAAAGGAGAGATAGAAGGAAAGAGAGAGGAAGAGAGAGAGAGAAAGAGGAGGAAAGAGAGGGAGAAAGAAAAAGTGAGAGAGAAACTTCTCTCTCTCTCCCTCTCTCTTTCCTTCTATCCTCTCTTACACCCCTCTCTCTTTTTCACGGCCAAAAACAGTCATAGAATTTGTAAGCACCAAGTTAAGCTCCGATTTCCATTCCTATATATTGTGGTGGATCAACTCCTCATCATCAAGTACATATCTTCTCCCTGCTTGTAAGAGGGATTAAAACCGTCTTCCTCCAGGGATACCTCATTAATATTTTTAAGCTGCATGAATACTTTTCTTGCAGCTATATATACTGCTTCCACATATCTCTCCGCACTTCCGTTCCTCCTCCTAGAGGGACGGGGGAGGGTTCCCTGGACGGAAATTTACGAGAGGAACACGCTCCCGGCACCCGATTTCACAGCACAGCGACATCTATTGGCAAAGTAGGCTAACTTGGAAAATTTAGTAGTATTTAGCTCATTTGGCGCCTTAATTCTGCACTCAGAGATGCCAAAATTTAATCACTTCTTCCTTTTGGCACTTCCAACAACTCCACAAAGTTTCATCCAAATCCGTTCAGTACTTTTTGAGTTATCTGCTGACAAACCACAAACAACAAACCAAACAAACCAACAACCAACAACTAACAACCACAAACGCCAGTGAAAACAATACCTCCTTCGGCGGAGGTAACTAGAGGCATATATACACTCAGAGAGTGCAAACCTCCGCCGTCACGGGGTCCTTATGAGCCTTCCGAGGCGGATTTTTCACGACTGGGGCGGCGTAGAGTGACGGGGGAGGGTTCCCTCGACGGAAATCCGAGAGGAAGACGCTCCCGGCACCTGATTTATCAGCACAGCGATATCTATTGGCAGAGTAGGCTAACTTGGAATATTTATTAGTATTTAGCTCATTTAGCATCTTAATTCTGTACTCAGAGATGCCAAAATTTAATCACTTGTTCCTTTTGGCATTTTTAACAACTCCACAAAGTTTCATCCGAATCCGTTCGGTACTTTTTGAGTTATCCTGCTGACAAACCAACAAACAAACCAACAAACCAACGCCAGTGAAAACAATACCTCCTTCGGCGGAGGTAATTATGAAGTCATTTGTTAAAAGAAAAAAGTCAGGCTCAAAATAAAAATGTTAAATAAATAAAAATTACCAAATATTTTACTGACCTAGAAATGTAAATTTTGTTTACAAATATGTAATGAGTTTAAATAAATAAATTGTAGTTGACCTCGAAAAACTTATATAAAAAGTCATATAAAGGCGTAAACTTGTTTTTGGATTTAAAAATACATTTGTCTATTATCTGTATCCATAGACGGATTTTTTAAATTTCTTAGTCATTTTCAAGCTAATTTTATAAGTTAAATAAAATATAATCTCTTTAAATTATTTTCACTTGAAATAATGGAAAATTATTCTATTATATTTCATGGAATCTTATAGGAATTTTGGATAACAAAAAGTTAATAATAATATCGAGAAAATCAAATCTCTCAAACTTAATTTGAAGTATTTCTAAAAATATATCAATGAATGCTTGGAGGAGTGGTTGTTCAACTATATTTAAAATGATATTGTGTATTTATAAATCAAATATTACAATTGATGAAATACTTGAACTTGAATTACTTAATGCGATGGAGAACATAATAAATTACTAATGAAGCATAACAAAAATATTGATGTTTTTTATGTATTTACTTAACGTTTTTATTAATAACATATTTATTATCCATTTTAACGGAGTTTGATTCTATTAGTAACTAGATTTATATGTTTCTTTATATACAGTGTACAATTATGTGTGTATTATTATTATTATAATAGGCTGTTTTATGACAGTTTATTACTTAATATACTCGTAGTTAGCCTTTTTTATATCTTTGATTAATATATTGGGTTGGAAGTTCGTAGAGTTTTTATTGTAAAAATAACTATATTAATAAAAAATCAATGACGTAGTCTCTATTAACCCTGTTTACGACCGTCTCCCATCTCTTGACCAATTTGTTGATGCCGTTCTGCCAAAAATCGCTCGGTCTGATGTCGAAAAAGTTGTTGAGTTAGTGTTTGAGGAAACGCCCCTCATTTGGTTTGATAGAGAGAGGGAAAGGTGATAATCCAATGGTGTAAGGTCTGGAGAGTACGGTAGATGCTAAAGAACCTCCCATTCGAAGTCTTGAAGTGCGGGTTTGTCGACTTGTGCAACATGGGGCCTAGCGTTGTCGTGTAATAAGATGACTTGGCCTTGTCTATCGGTCCTTTTCAGTAGAATAGCCTCATTTACGCTATGCAGCTGAGCATCATAGAGCTATTTGTTGATTGTGGCGTTTCTTTCGAGCCTTTACTAGTGCACTTTACCCTCCCAGTCCGCCAAACGTAGATCATTCTCTTTTTTCGGAATGAGATCCTGCTTTACTCTATGCTTCGGCTGTCTCCTGGTCCACCCATTCCTTTTTTTTGGCTTCATATTAATGTATAGGCACCATTTCTCATATTTGCATGTTTCTGGTCAAAAATAGCTAACATTCTTATTAAGGAGTACGTGATACAAACTTGTCAATTTAAAAGGAACTAGAGGCATATATACACTCAGAGAGTGCAAACCTCCGCCGTCACGGGGTCCTTATGAGCTTCCGAGGCGGATTTTTCACGACTGGGACGGCGTAAAGGGACGGGAGAGGGTTCCCCTCGACGGAAATTCCGAGAGGAAGACGCTCCCGGCACCTGATTTATCAGCACAGCGACATCTATTGGCAGAGTAGGCTAACTTGAAATATTTATTAGTATTTAGCTCATTTGCATCTTAAAGAAGCATTCAGAGATGCCAAAATTTAATCACTTGTTCCTTTTGGCATTTCTAACAACTCCACAAAGTTTCATCCGAATCCGTTGGGTACTTTTTGAGTTATCCTGCTGACAAACAACCAACAAACCAACGCCAGTGAAAACAATACCTCCTTCGGCGGAGGTAAAAAGGGAGATGAGAAAGCAACTCCAGGAAAAAAAGTACCATGGCAGTTCTTTATTTGTCCAAAACCTAGGGACGGAAACCCAAATGTGTTTCGTGTTGCCGAAATCGCAAGAGAGGAAATGACAAGAAAAGTTATGTTCGAATATAGTAAGTCAAAAAAAGATAGACAAGACTATTCTATCAAAGAAATCTCTGCACAAAAAATCACAAAATATTGTTGGAAAATATGCAATAACAAAATCTCTGTCTACTTAAATATTTCCATAACCACTTTCAAGAAGCTATTGGTGGAGGAAGAGAAAAAAATCTTCGAACAAAAAATAATAGCAATCCACTGTATATTCCTACGAAGTTGTTCTTAATATTTCACACAAAATTCATAGATTCCTGACTGTATAAAAGGTAAACATTTAATATATATCTTGAAGAGGTCATCCCTTACCTACTAATCTTCGAATCATACATGGAAAGGAAGGCTTCCTTCATCCTCAACCTTTGGGCGAATATCTCTTATTCCAAAATAAGGAAACGGAATCAAAATGAATCATTGTAGATTATTAACAATTTTAAACGACTAGTACACATTCTTAGCAGGAGTTTTAGCAAGACAAATGAATCAATTTTAAACAAAAAGGTGGGACCGGAAAAGGCTGTCTTAAGGGAAAGAAAATTGCGTATATTTAAAAAAAATCCAAGTTTGCATTGAATCCACGAAATATAGAGGAAAACTTTTGGCTAATTGATTGCAATATATATATAAATATTTTAAATAAGATCATTCATTCATTTTAAAAGATAAGATTTTTTTTACCTCGTCGGGTTTTTTTTCGGTTATGTTTTTTATTTCTTCTACAATAAAAGTGTAAATATATACACTAAAACAAAGTAGACATAAATGTATATAACTCACTGTGCATTTGCACAAATACAAATACTAAATAAGCATTATAGTTTAAAAATAAACATAATAGTTTAAAACTCGTCGCTTTTTTAAATCCCATTCGAGCATGTTTTTTAATGGCACTTTTCTTGTATCCCTAATGGAATACAAAGCGATTCTATGAGATTAGGGTGATTAGGGAGTAGCCTTGTCTTCAACTTCTCCCTGTATTTCATAGTACATGCATAGCTCTCTTACAAAATACGTATATACATATTTAAGCTGCTTGTAAATAAACTTGAAATTAAAATTAAAAAATTGATTATTTTAACCAAAAATGTCTTATTTGTTATACCCGTTTTGCACAATATTTTTTACAAATCTCATTTCGACTACTAAATCAAATAGCGACTCAATTTTTTCCACGGGCCAAAATTTAAAAATATTTTTTCCTATCGATTATTATCTAAGCCATAGAGAACCAGAAAATCATATATTTGAATGTTTTTAAAGGAAAGTGGAAAATTTGACAAGTCTGATATATATATATATATAATTTTATAATAGTAATGGAAAGAAGAAGAAGAAAAAAAAAAGAGAACTTTGGCTGCTTGTCAAAACGCCCCTGGAGGCCTAGTTGACTTGACACACAGTGGAAGTTAGTCCGTTTATATACGCATATACACATATTTAGAAAACCAATATAATATAAGAATTCGAATATGATATATATACACAAAAGCTCCTTTTCATATTTTAAATACATAACAATACATACATAACAATTGTATTAATTAATTGTTAAATACATAACAATTGTGATGTATTTAAAAATATGGAAAGGAGCTTTTGTGTAAATATATCATAATTGATTTTTGATTACAAACCACTTATAAATGAAAAATAACTTATTTACTCACCAGAAAACATCGTATAAAAATGGTTTCTCATATATTTATCTTTATAGTTCTATGGCAATATTAATAAATATAGAAGTATAGTGTTTACTTGCTGAGTGCCTCTTACAGGCATGACTTCAGAGAGAAAAATATAAGTTTATTATTTTGTTTTATTTAACTTTGAGCATAAAAAATTATATATATATATATATATATATATATATATAAAATGTTAGCAACATTGTGGATTTTCTGTTTCTTTTTTTTTTTTTTTTTTTTTTTTTTTGCCTATATGGTTCGATAGAATTGCATCCGATAGGATATAAATAAGCATTATAGCTTAAAATTAGTCTATCGAACCTAGGATCTTATCAATGAGGTAGACCAAAATGACCATCCCCTCTCGGGATTCGAATATTAGGGCTGTTCTTATTTTTCAAATCTTTGAAATGTTAGCAACATTGTGGATTTTCTGTTTCTTGGTTATAAAAGGAGACGACATACAAAGTTTGAACAAATCGGTCAGTATTACGAGGTCGCGCAACGAGGTCAAAGTTTTAAAAATTTAGTAAAAATATAGTTTTCCGCAAATTTCTTCAAATGGTGGACGTTACAGACTTCAATAATAATTATTAATTAAAAGAAATCTAATTTTTCTACAGACGTAGTTCGATGTTTTTTAATAAAACAAAGTTTTCAGTAAAAACAAAGAAAAAATGGAGTGTGTAATGTTAGCATATTTCATAGCTTTTTTGTACCAATTAACTTCACTCGACTGTAGAAGATGACTTGTTCGCTTCAGAGTAAATAGTATTTTTAAGTTTAGTACAACTTTTTTTTTTTTTTTCATCAAATCTTTATTTACATGAAGTTATTGTGTATAAAAATACATAAATAGACATTATAATCTAAAATTAAAACTTCATAAAAGATTAAAACAATTTTACATTTCTAAAATCAAATATGAATGCACTACAATAAACAAATATTAAGGATTAATAAAAATTCAATAGTTTTTTTATTATTTTTAAAAGACTCTTTGACTTTGATGGGAAATATTTTATTTCTTTCGCGGCGACACTCCAAGAGTCTTCCACAACTGACGGTATCCGTAGCGAAAGTGCTCCATATCTCGCCGCCGCTGAGAGCATTATGGCTCTGAGTTCCTCGGATCGGATGTATTCGTTGGTGGTCAACCTCTTTGCAATAAGAGCCTTAGCATTTATGATAGTAAAAGAAATCGCTTTTGAAGCATCTGATCGGTTTTTTTGCTTTTTTGGTAAACCAAACAATAAAACACCTTTCATAATGTTATTGGGAGAGTTGTTCAATCCCTTAACATTAAGAGCTAGAAAGGTCTTCAAAATTGATATCGCAGGACAATCCGCAAAGGCATGTAACGTATTGACATATAATTTGCCACAGTCCTTGCAATGATTTTTAAAAATGATGCAATTGGAGGAAATCTGTAACTGGGCCGTAAATTTTTTATCATCGTGAATCCCTGACGTGGAACTCATAATTCTTTTCCTCCAATCATCGGGAAGCTCCAGTAAATCCATGTAAAAGTTTACTAATTTATTGACCTCCTCTTTGAGATTAGGAGGCTTCATCTTGAGATGCCAGGGACACGGTAACTTATGCATTTTAGCAGCTCTTTGAAGAGGGTATTTAAATCTCCCATCCTCACAGAAATCGAAGTTCATTATGGAACTAAAATCATAAGCGCCATGAGCTAGTGCTAAATCCTCTAGTAAAGGTGGGGCGCCCAAATTTCTAAAGAAGAATGGTTTGCTTGCATTTTGATGAATTATGTCTATTATACTGTCTCCACTATATGCCGGACTAAACTTCCAAAGTATACGCTGGGCTGCTGCCCATACTTTTGATAAAGATTCTGTCGTCTTATTAGTTAAAATGGTACCAAATAAAAGCCTTAAATAAAGAATGCTATTGGAGATACCTCTTCTCCATTCCGTTTCTGGATTTTTGGTTAAGTCGATAAAAACTTTTATATAAATCTTAGGAATAATAAAGGATAAAAGGGTTAAGCCTCCACCCATTAGAGACTTTGGTCTCTTTAGAGCAGGAAGATATCTCTTATGAAAAAGAGCAGAGAGCCATAAATGCTCCTCTTCAATGACCTTTTCTGCTATCAGGGGAGAAGCTGTTGCTCTATACAATACACAAGGGACAATCTGAGTATTGTATAAATCAATCCTCTTTTGTAAATTAAATTTTTTCCATGCGGAAATTCGATTTGGAATTGAACAGAACAATATTCTCCAATTATCATCATGGATCCCTTCAGGTCCCCAGTCGATTCCTAAAATAGAGACTTTCCGTCTTACCGGGCAACCCCCAATATTATGTCTTTCCTTTGCGTCCCATGCGCCAATAGGAAGAACAAACGTCTTCGATCGATTTAACTTCAATCCGGACTTCTTTTGGAATTTCTCAAAAACCTCAAAAGAATTTCAACTCTTTTGATGAGTTGGGTCTCCGTATTGGCTTCAACCGAGAGTGTTACGTCATCAGCATACAAATCGATGAGATGCGTGTAATCTGTCATTTTAACCCCAAATCCATTATATTTCTTTTTTAGAAGAAGGACTAACTCTTCCATAGCTAAAACAAATAGAAGAGGGGCAGATGGGCAGCCCTGCCTGCAGCTCTTTTTCAATTCTATGGATTTTCCCTGTAAACCTCCAACAGAGATAAAAGATGATCCATTAAGTAGGAGTGCTCGGACAGGATTGAAGAAATGTTTGGGCAAAAAACGTTTTACAGATCGAAGAATGTGGACATGTGAAATCGAGTCAAAGGCTTTTTTGAAATCAATTCCTATGATTGCTCCGAATTTATTCCGCCTTTCGACAGAATCAATAACAGCTTGCACGTTTCGTGAAACATCCGAAATTCTTCTGTGTTTTAAAAACCTTTTTGAGAGATACTAATCTTTTTATTTAGTTCCGGTTCCATCTCCTGGGCCAAAATACCCGAAAGAATCCTGTAGGAGTTGTTAAGAACAGTAATTGGCCTCCAGTGATTGAAGTCCGTTCCATTACCTTTTTTTGGAATCAGTACAATTCTCCCCCTGGTGAGGGATTTGGGAAGCTTGCCTTTCAATTCCATGGATTCTCCTATCTGAAGAAGGAAAGGAGCCGTTTCTTCCGGAAGGCGTTTAAATAGTCTCCCATCAATTCCATCGATTCCAGAGGCTTTTTTATCTTTAAACTTTTTCATAATGTAGGTTGAAATGCGTTCTAGAGTAAAGATTCTACATCTAGAAGAGGCTTTTTTCCTGGGAAAGTTGAGTCGTTCAGATTGTACTACTTCCTGGAAGCGATTATGAAAATATTCCAATATTTCATTGGGTTTGGTTAACTTTTTGTCTCTATGCAAAATACACTTAATAGTCTTTGCAGAGTACTTATCTTTTATAAATAAAGTTTTTAGTCGTACGTTCGTCTGATTTTCCTTATCGACTTTTTGTGTCATTTCAAACTCTGCCACTTCGGCGAGCCTATAAGCTTTTTCTAATTCTGAAGAGAATGTTTTCGTGAATAGAGAATGTTTCATCGTTAGCTTTTCCATCTTGCGCTGATCTTCTTTTGCACTTTTCATTTTACTATGAATAAACTGTACAACTTTGAATGATAAATCCAAAAATGACCTTGGTTGTATTCTATCAATTCAGAATTCAGTACAATCTCAGTTTATATCAAATGATTCAGAGCCTGTATTGACCTATAAAAAATCGATTATGAAAAAATAATAATAATGTTTCTTAGATTTGCGTCAAGGTATCCTCTCAAAATTTACTTTGTCTCTGACGCATTTATAATCCATTAAATGCGTCATTTTGTACGCGAGATATGCTTTTTTAAATAACATATAACTCTCTACTTATTAAATTGACATGATTTAGTATACCAAAATATTAAAGCTGGTTTACCAAGCTTTCATTTGATATGTTTGGTGTTCTAAAAATGCTATACTTTAAGAGATATAAGCAAATACATTTTTGCACGTACTCTCCCAAAAAAAATGATCTTTTGATATGAGAATATACAATTACCACTTGGTAACTGCTGTTACTGTTAGCTGGATAGAAAGAGAAAGAAAAAAAGAAGGGAGAGAAGTGAGGCAAAATACTCTCTCCCTTCTTTTTAACAAATTAGCTTAAGTAGTGTTTTCTATATTTATGATAAAAGATAATATAAAGTGTCGAATTAACGTGAAGTAGTACTGAACAACGGGTTATATGATAGCTACTATAAGTATATACATTATTTTGCACTAAATTAATTGTTAAATCCTGTTTCATTGTGTAGGATATTAGTACAACCCCTCAGCAAAAACTGTATTACGCTTTCACTGGGTTGTGCACTTAGTTAGTCAAGTGTCAATATATCATAATAAAAAGAAGACCGAAATCTAAGATTTTTTTACATGTCTTGTATCTGCTCAAACACTCTCAATGTATTAAGCAAATATCTTCTAATATAATCAAATGTAAGTAGATTTTGTTTATTCTAGATAATATTAATAACTAAATTCGGTAAAGTAAATATATCTATTATGCAAATACTTTGTTGTCATTGCGTTTGTTTTAATGCATACTATTATGTACACAGACGGATGCACAATTATTTTTTTATTCTTCTATATCCAAATTGAATAAGCAATTAATAACATAAATTAATATTTATATATATACCTAATATATTTATATAAGAGAGTATCGTTCTTTTAAGTAAAACTTATTTGGTTATGTTATCGTTTAATAAACTACTGTATCAATTGAAATAGCACACAAATATATATATATATATAATTTTTTAAGATCAGATCCTTCATTTTTAGTCATAGTGATGTTACAAAGTTGTACCTAATGACAAATATTATGACAAATCGAACACTTTTGCAATGCCAGTGCAAGTTCTTACATGATACATAACATAAGCAGATTTCCAAGAAAACATGAAATAAACCTAGCCAAAATTTTAATACATGCATCAAAGTCAGCAATATTAAAGAAAACCAAGTATTATGTATACACACACACACACACACACACACACATATATATATATATATATATATATATATATATATATATATATATATATATATATATAGATATATATATATATATATATATATATATATATATATATATTTACCTAACCTAAACAAAAATAATCTTTGTAATTTATTGAAGAATCAAAATATTTATGATTCTTATTGTTATTTAATAATATTTGTGTTAGTTCAAAGCGACAAAATATAAATATGAAGCCTTTTTTAGTATCATCAGTCAAATCCTAGAGAAACCCTACCTTGTCTATATTTAGGATCCTCTACGCTAAGAATTCGTGTTCCACCTTGAAGTTTCTAAAGCTTATGGAGCTGAACTCGAGCTCGGGGAGAATCAGGATCAGTTACGGGTAAGAAGAAGCGAACCTGACTGGATGGATCCGGGACTATCTGTTGTACTGTGGAGTTCCAGCACATATAAGTTCGTCGAATGAGGTTTGGCACTACGAGTGTGGCAATACAATACATCACTCGATTATTGTTGGCTTCATCACAATTCCGCCCGACAGTCTTCTAATAGGGAAACTCAACCCTGGGGAAGTCATCAAGCTCGAGCGAACAATGGAGTCACTATTCATTCCAAGAAGATGGTGTGGAAGGATTCAACTCTTTTATTGAAGTATAGAGGATCCTAGGCCTACTTTCAAAAGCCACAATTTTATTTGATCAATATATTAAAAAGATAGAAACTAGTCAAGGATCTTAAAGCCTATTATGTATAGTAACATGCAAGTTAATTTAGTATTAGTTCAAAGTCACCAGAATCATTAAGGAGAGGTTCTGGAGAACAATTTACTCAATCAAGAGTTTGTCACATATGATATCATGTCCTCATCCAACCTCCAAGACTACATCTACACGAAAGACAGAATCCTTATGGAGGCCAGTGTCCTTCCAGGGTTGACTCCGTCCCTGAGGAGGTATGACTTGGCTTACATTGCTACAACAGACCATCAGGAGCGATCCTCAACTTTTGACGTACCCCTTGAGGACAGGCAAGTGCTTGGGGTCCTTTTTCTGTTCACTTTTGGCTGTGCTGAGATCTAATGGAATCTTCCTCGCCTCTATGATGATGGTCGAAACGGTGCTTGATGGGGACTTGAGGAGCTTCATGATCTCTTGTTAACTCGAGCCCCACGTGTCTTTGAAAGATCTACCACAATTGCGTATCAAGAGTAGAAGCTGTGTCGTTCTTCCTTTCATGCTTGCATTTCTTACTATTTCATCAGAATTAATAGCAAAATAATATATTCAGTTGGTTTATATGAAAAAAAGCACGACCAAAAGCATATATATATATATATATATATATATATATATATATAATATATATATATATATATATATACAACTCGTGCAACCGAATCATTTGAAATCCATTGAAGCAAAAAATAGATGGAGGTTTGGTGCTTTCAATTGAAAGTAGCCGCTTTTCTCGCAATATTTTTCTTTCTTTTGGCCGGAAAGGATAAGGAAATACACGGTTGGGGCTATATCAGCATTTTCTTACATGTCTATATAAGTTGTCTGATGCTTTTTATCAGGTTCCGATTCTTTTATACTTGTCTCCCTCAAAATTAACTCTTCTTCCGTAGTGATTCCATTTTTTTGTGACAATTTCAGTCCTTCAAGTAAAAGTGTCACTGGGTGACAATACATAGTTTCTCATGGAGTTCGCCCTATGCCGGAGCGAAAGGGGCTGTTCTAAGCAAATTGATCGTACCATAGTTCGTTAGGTTTGTTAAACACTTGTCACATTATCAGGATGTCTTGTATGTCTCTTCTACAGATACCGTGATTGGGAGTGGATGGGTTTGCCATGGACGACTTACATTGCCCTTTTGAAGAATTCAAAATTCAGAATGCACCTTTATCAACGAAAATATGCAAAATGTGTTATGCTACTACCTGGCAGTCTTATTATCGTTTTCCGGATTTGAGAGTCCCTAGAGTTTTACCTTAGTCCATAGAGATCATCTTGTGAAAGTTTGAACGACATTGAATAATGTCTCCTTAACGGACAGAAAAGATATGTAGTAATTATTTCCGCCATTCGATTGCCTCTAATGTCGTCAATATGCTACTTTCAAATTTTTGGAATATAATGTAGTTATAATCTCAAGAATTCCAAAAGGCTTTTATTATAATGTACATCCAAAATTAAACGAAATATTAAACTTTTGGAAAAGTCATTTCTATGTAAAATAATACAAAAATGACTATTTCAAAGCTTTAAAATATCGTTTAATTTCGGATGTATATAACAACAAAAGCTAATTTGAAATGCTTGTAATAATATCTATATTTTTGAAAAAAAATTGTTTGAAAATATCATATATATTGAGGACATTAGAGGCAACCGAATGGCGGAAAAAATTACTACATATCTTTTTGGTTTTTCCCAAAAAAATGATCTTTTGATATGAAAATATACAATTACCGCATGGTAACCACTGTTACCTGGATAGAAAGAAAAAGAAAAAAGAGAAGGGAGGGAGTATTTTGCCTCACTTCTCTCGCTTCTCTTTTTTCTTTCTCTTTCTATCCAGTAACAGTGGTTACCAAGCGGTAATTGTATATTTTCATATCAAAGGATCATTTTTTTGGGGGAGAGTACGTGCAAAAATGTATTTGCTTAATTCTCTTAAAGTATAGCAATTTTTAGAACACCAAACATATCAAATGAAAGCTTGGTAAGCCAGCTTTAATATTTGGTATACTAAATCATGCCCATTTAATAAGTGGAGAGTTATATGTACATTAAAAAAATATTTCGCGTACAAATGACGTATATGGATTATATCAGAGACAAAGTAAAATTAGAAAGGATACCTTGACGCAAATCTTAAAAACACATTATAATTCATTTTTTTATAATCGATTTCTTATCGGGCAATACAGACTCTGAATCATATGATGTAAACTCAGATTGTACCGAATCTGAATTGATAAAATGCAACCAAGGTCATTTTTGGATTATCACCCAAAGGTTTACTAAACTTAAAATTACTATTTTACTCTGAAGCGAATAGTCATCTTCTACTGGCGAGTGAAGTTAATTGATACAAAAAAGCATATAAATATGCTAACATTACACACTCCATTTTTTTCTTTGTTTTTACAGAAAACTATAATAAAGTAAAAAACATCAGCAATACGTCTGGTAGTAAATTTCTTTTAAATTAATAATTATTATTGAAGTCTGTAACGCCCACCATTTTTAATAAATTTGCGGAAAACTATATTTTTACTAAGTTTTTAAAACTTTGACCTCGTTGAGCGACCTCGTAATGTTGACTGATTTTGTTCAAACTTGTATGTGGTCTTCTTTTATCACCAAGAAACCGGAAAATCCACAATGTTGCTAACATTTCTAAGATTTGAAAAATAAGAACAGCCCTAATATATATATATATATATATATATATTATATATATATATATATATATATATATATATATATAGATTATATATATATATATATATGTAGCAGCTTCCATGTTCCTCTCCCTCGTCAGCTGTACATGACGTAGCAGTGAAATAAATCAGTTCCTTCTCAGACGTCTTAGAGTGATTTCCTACATTGGTGACCCCGACTAAGAAATGCCCTCTACGCGGCGACAAGAGTCTTCAGAAGCCCCCGAATCGAAGGCATCCTCGGCGGGTTTTACTTCAGGAGCTGACTGCTCTTCGGACCCTCTTAGGTACTCGAGTTTCTGCTTTCCGGACTTCGATGAAGAGGACCCAGAACCCTGTTTCTGAAGATAAATTTTATTTTTAATGGAAATCGCATTTCTCTAGACTATGATAAGATTAACTCCGTGATGGCAGTTCTCCCCATCCGGGTTATTAGGATAATCCCTATGGGAGCATTGTCTGGCTCCTTCGAGGACCTTAAGCAAGGAGTACTCAAAGTTTATGGTGGTTCTCCTCAAAATCGAGTTAAGAAAGTGGTGGATCATGCAGGACTCCTTATCTGCTAAGGACATTCTATTGACCGTGGATCGCTTATTGGATCCTGAGTTTGTGCCTGATTTAAGAACCTGTCTTATTAAAGAGCTACTTATCCGCTCTGTTCCCGTCTCCTACAGACCTATGGCGCGCGCTCAAGTGCACATCGACGAAGATTCTCTTGCTGCGCAGTGTGAGACTTTGAAGGAGTGCTCAAGCGCTGGCCCTATCATCCCTTCTTCCTATTCTCAGCCGCAGTTCTCTGTACTGGGGGCTGGGAAAGAGGCGTGCTCTACTTTTGAAAAAAGGAGTCAGGATAGAGGGGAAAAAAGAGGGAGTGTATGCAGACAACACTCAACTTATGGTACATCTGCACGCACCTGCAAGGTCCACCCGTCTTTTATTGTCTCCTTTCAAAAACTTGTAAATCCTCAGCTCTGCCGAGCTGAGGGTAAAAACAATAAAGGGATTTTGTTACGTCACCGATTCTAGAAAAACATCTCCTTTCTGATAGACTCCGGGGCTCAAGTCTCTATTTTACCCCCTACTCTTGCTGGCCACATAAAGAGGAGTGAGTCTCTTTCCCCCCTTGTGGCCTTTGGTGGACAACGGGTAATTCCCTTGGGCACTACTACTTTCAAATTCGTGTTGGATGGGGTCCGATTCGCATGGGAGTTCTTCGTGGTCAGGGACGCCTCCCCCATTCTCGGAGTGGATTTTTTTAAAGGCATTCAACTTTAGTGTTGACCTTGCCAACAAATGCCTCTTTCACCGGGTGAGTCATGTGATATTTGGAGAGCGCTCTTCCTCTCTTCCTTCTTCCCCTTCCAGGAAAATGGCTTTGTCTAAAAATTGCTATACTTTAAGAGATATAAGCAAATACGTACTCCCCCCAAAAATTGATCTTTTGATATGAAATATACGATTACCATATGGTACCGACTGTTAGTGTTACCTGGATAGAAAAAAAAGAGGGAGAGAAGTGAGGCAAAATACTCCCTTCTCTTTCTCTTTCTATCCAGGTAACACTAACAGTCGGTACCATATGGTAATCGTATATTTCATATCAAAAGATCAATTTTTTGGGGGGGAGTACGTATTTGCTTATATCTCTTAAGTATAGCGATTTTTAGAAAACCAAATATATCAAATGAAAGCTTGGTTAACCAGCTTTAATATTTTGGTATACTAAATCATGTCAATTTAATAAGTAGAGAGTTATATGTAAATTAAAAAAAGCCTATCTCGCGTACAAAATGATGCATATAATGGATTATAAATGCGTCAGGCAAAGTAAAATTTTGAGAGGATACCTTGACGCAATCTAAGAAACACATTATTTTTTTTTCATAATCGATTTCTTATAGGTCAATACAGGCTCTGAATCATATGATGTAAACTCAGATTGTACTGAATTCTGAATGGATAGAATGCAACCAAGGTCATTTTTGGATTTATCATCTAAAGGTTTACTAAGCTTAAAAGTATTATTTTACTCTGAAGTGAACAAGTCATCTTCAACAGGTGAGTGAAGTTAATTGATACAAAAAGCTATGAAATATGCTAACATTACACACTCCCTTTCTTGCTTTGTTTTTACTGAAAACTTTGTTTTATTAAAAAAACTCAAACATACGTCTGGTAGTAAATTAGATTTCCTTTAAATTAATAATATTATTGAAGTCTGTAACGTCCACCATTTTGAAGAAATTTGCGGAAAACTATATTTTTACTAAATTTTTAAACTTTGACCTCGTTGCGCGACCTCGTAATGTTGACCGATTTTGTTCAAACTTTGTATGTCGTCTTCTTTTATCACCATGAAACAGAAAATCTACAATGTTGCTAACATTTCAAACATTGAAAAATAAGAACAACCCAAATTTTATATATATATACCTATATAAACTGAATAGTTGCTTAAACATCAATGATAATTATATAAAAAAAATATTCTGAATTATTCATATTATTAACAAGTTACAAAATTATTGTTGATCTAGTTATGACGCTCTAGTAAATCTTTGTTTGTGATTTTGTGCTGGACTTGTAGTGTGAGGCTCCAAAAGAGAATGGAAGCCTCAAAAGCTCCGGAGAATCCGTTGGAAATGGAAAATCTTCTGGAAAAGTCTTTATCCGAGGAAAGAGAGGTTTATGAAAAAAACTCAAATAATTCTTTCGAAAGTAAGGAAAAGACAACAATGGAAGAAAGAGACGATAAATCAACATCACTCTCCTACTCTGATGTTGCAAAAAGAGAAAAAAGTTTTGGCACTCCTTCCGGTAAGCCTTCTTTACAGGCCTACAAGCGCGATGGGAAAGATATTGGCAAGAACTCCGAGTTGGGCTGGATCAAGTTCTCTCTATTGTTTGTGAGGCAAACAGTGGAAAGAGAATTACCTTCCAGCAAATGAACTTGGAAAATGTTGCTCTAATTGCTCGGGATGCATTAGGACTTAATCTAATGGATGTACGGTCCGTGTCCTGTGAAACTCCATATCGGCCAGAAATCATTTAACAAAATCTCAACCTCTAGCTCCCCTAGGAAAAATAATTAATTTCCCCATCATCATGAAAATGAAAGATAAAAATGATGAGCCGTTCAAGGCATAGATTGGATGTCGGGATTTCAATGACATTATGCAAAGGGATAAAACCTTCAATAGAAGACTGAAGGGCGCTTGGGGAACTGTATCATATGATGAATTGGCCAGACACTTGGCCCCCTTCGTTTGTGTAGAGGGAATTAAGGTTGCTCAACATAAGCAAAGTGAGGTTTCGGAGCTAAAGAACTCTTCAATTCTGAAGCAATTCCCTCACCTTTTAAAACAGCCCAGTTCTTCATTGAATATATTGGCAAAGGGTACCCCTAAAAACTTACCTATCGTTTTTACTTATCAATGGTAAAATATTTCATATGGAATTTTCAAATGCTGTTAAGCAATGTTCTCTCTGCTTTAATTTTGGACACGGAAAGACAAAGTGCAACCAAAAGGCCAGGGGTTACAAATCCTATGTCCAATGGATTCTAAACAGGCTAAAAGAAATAAGGACTGCATTTTCACCCAGGAACTCGAAATAATGTTGAGGTAGAAAGTCAGGTAGAATACAATGCAAATGATCATGAAGCTTGCAAAGATGTTGAGTCATGTAAAAATATAGCTCAGGAGGTGATTATCACCCCACCTGAAGTTGATGTTTCATGCAAGAACAACAACATGAAACTTAATACTATACAGGAGGAAATTCATTATTCACTTGAAGAGCATATGGATGGTGAAGATCTTCTAGAGGAATCAAAAAGCAAAAATGCTAAAAGGAAAAGGGAGAAAAGTAAAGCGACTCTAGAGGACCAAATTGATCCTGCTATCGAGGACGTGCCAAAAAATTGCCCAAGTATAGATTCGAGTCGTGAATCTACTACGGACAAAAAGAAAAAGAAAAAAACATGGCGTGTATGCGGAATTGGCTGACATTCTATTATACCAGCCCATAAAATAAATACAATATAAAGGAATAAATTAAGTATTAAATTAAAGTACTACAATGTACAAGTTGAAGAACCGCGCTACGCGCGGTCTCCAGCTTGATAAGGAGGATGACACTAAACGTCGGTCACACCATGGTCGTTAGATGCCCCATTAGAGAACATATATCAGTTACTGAAAAGGTGGTCACAACTGGTTGCAACTGGTCACAACTGGTCACAAATTGTTACCTGTCACAGCTGGTCACATTGTCACACCCTGGCCTTAAGATAGCTTGTTAAGGAAAAGATTTCAGTCCGGACGGAAACACGGACGCTCGCCGTTTATTGTATGGAGATAAATATATGTATGTATGTGTGTGTGTGTATATATAAATTAATGAAATAAATATATATAAAATATAAATTAATGCAATAAATATATATAAATATAAATTAGATTAATATATATATCGTTCTCCAGTGACGTCATTGAGTAGTTATACTGCTAGGATTACATGTTTGTTTTTGTATTGCCCAGACCTTATATACAGACCCTTGGTGAACCGTGGAGCTTATATGCAGTAAAAAAGTCTCCCTATGAGGTTACATTAGATTATAATTTAAGAGCGCCCCCTAGGAGTAAAAAAGAACTAACATTAGCTCAACTCTTATGCTATATTATATAGCCTATGTACTTAGGAAATAATGCTAACAAATAAACTTTTTTGTTTTTCGTCCACTTTTAAAAATTCTTCCGATTTGCATTATTCTCCCCAATTGGGACACATTTATATTAACAAATTTAAAAATTTAAAAAAATGCCAAAAATCAGATTTTTGGGTTTCTGAAAAAATAGGAAAACACTTGAGAATGATTTTATTTTATAGTTTGTTGTCAGGCTCTTTTAGCTCCTTCTTATGAACTCAAGTTGAAATCTGTGAGTTCCCCAGTAGTGGAGAAAAAACACTTTTTCAATTCCCAGTTTTTATGCTAAACTCAAAAAGTTAATAACTAAAATATTTTTTATTTATTAGACATGCTACTTATTAGAAATGTCACACTCTATAGATACTATTTATAACTTGATGCGATCAACTCAACAGACAACCCACAGAAGCCCCCCAAAATTTAGGATTTCAAAAATATTCCGCTTCGTCCATGAAATAGGACCTAATATTCAATCCGGATTTGAGGGTCTTAACAGACCTCGGATTCGGATACTGAATACATCAAAGTTGCTCCCTTTTGGAAGCTGATATGATTGTGCAAAATAAATTGAGAAAACTGCAACTTTTAAAAAATCAGGATCCCGGCCCAATATGTCCTGAGGCCGGAATTGACTTAACCCACCTAGGCTATTTTGCAAGGCCTTCATTTCGTATATTTGTTTTGAAATTTTTTCGTTTTAAAAAGTCGCTACCCAGAGGTATTTATGAATTTCCCGACAGGCGGTCCGGTTTTCCGAGAAATTTCTGTGGGACCCGATGGAAACCCTATTCTTGATTACTTTCAGCGTAGCTTTTTTTTCGAAATGGGAAAGAATGAAAGTTAAAGGAAATGTCCTAATCTGGGTCCGGGGGTTCTGGATCCGGAATTTTTTCCAGATCCAGGTTCTTTGGGCAGAGATGCAGATAACTTTTTGGTTACGTTCTGTCTCTAAAACATCTCACTTACGAAATATGGACAACCAAAACTTTCTAACTTTTTTCAGGCCTTTGCAAGGCCGCTAGGTCTTAGTTTTGTTTATATCAAAAGATGCCTACGCTAAAGCCCACAAAACATCTAATTACATCCCGAGCCTCCTAACCCTCAAAATCCATGCAAACCGCAAAACCCTCGCACAGACACAAATCTGGTCTGATCAGAATTTAAACCTAGTCCAGGAACCATCACAGTGTCAAGATGCACTCTGTTTGCCAATTTTCAGTAGTTTAGAGATTTCAGTCGGACGGAAACACGGACGCGCCCGCTTATTATATAGATACACTATGGAATCTAATGCTCAAATAACGATATAAACAAACACAACGACCAACTACCAATTGGCATGGTAAATATACGCAAATAAACATGGGGAAAAGAATAACATTTGCTTACTGAGCTAAATCAAAAGAGTACTAGGCAAGGAACAGCTGCATTGTCATGGTAACTTGAACACCTTTGATCATGGTGGTTCAAGGTGATAACTTTTCAGGTCTAAATGTCCTTGCAAATCAAATCCTAAACCGCGAGCAGCCCTTATAGCATCACCTGACCTAGTGGTCACTCAAATACCTAAGTTTTGCTCAAGGGATCTTGTAGTATGTTCAGTGAAAACTGACAACAACAAGAATTTGATTATCGCGAGCTATTACGCCGACATTACAAATAGAATGTCTGTGGACTAATAAGACCTATCGTGACTACTGTGATAGAAACCATAAACCTCTGTTGTTATGCGGTGATTTAAATGCTAGGAGTACTCTATGGCGAGATATACTAACAAACTTCCGTGGAGAAATATTGGATGAGTTTATGGCAACCTTTAACTTAAGCCTTCAGAATGTGGGTTGTGTGCCCACTTTTGTGGGTGGCATGAGGGAGTCAATAATTGATCTAACAATTACAAACCGCTGGAGTCATCATCTTGTTTCAGCCTGGAAAACAGATAAACAATACTCTGGTTCTGATCACAAGTTTAACACTTTTGATATTCAATGCAACTAAAATTATGTCTAGCCATATAAATATAAAAACGCGAACTGGGCTCACTTTAACCAAGAAGTGATGAGTTCTGAACTGATGAGGACAATTGATCTTTTAGATACAAAAAACATTGACTTAGAGGCAAACAACATTGCAACTCTACTAAAGAAGGCCCTGCGAAGCTCATGTAGTGTAAGGTCTGGCATTCTTAGGAAAGCTAACCCATGGTGGAATGACAAACTAAGAGAGCAAAGGCGTGTTGTCAAATACCTTCAGCGTAAAAAGCGAATGTCTGAATATAAAGCTGAGAAACAAATTTACAAGTCCATGATAATCAAGGCCAAGCGGGAAGCCTTTCGTAAATGGGTCAGTACTCTTGAAGGTCCTAAAGATATCCAAGCTTATGAAAACACGTGCTAACCATACAAATGTACGTGTTGGCATAATGGATGATCTGGTGAGTGAAAAAAAGGCCTAAAACTCCTTCTCAGGGTACATTTTCCA
The DNA here is from genome assembly GCA_013387185.1 of Caligus rogercresseyi. Classification (NCBI taxonomy): domain Eukaryota; kingdom Metazoa; phylum Arthropoda; class Copepoda; order Siphonostomatoida; family Caligidae; genus Caligus; species Caligus rogercresseyi. Next base: position 10,180,779 of record CP045898.1, on the reverse strand, counting down.
GGGTCAGCTGAGCATGTACAGGATTATGACACTGATCATGTGTTATCTGAAGAACAAGCACCGTATACAAAACACTTTAGAACTGAACTTGTGAGAAGTGCTATAAATAGTCTGAAGTCATATAAAAAGGCTGGTATGGATGATATTCCAACCTAGCCTATAAAAATTTACCTGACTGCATGATAGAGCGTTTGACAGACCTTTACAATGCAGTATACAGTACTGGATACACACCAAAGACCTGGAGGGAAGCTAAAGTGATCTTCATTCCAAAACAAGGAAAAAAGACTATCATAATCCAAGATCTTATCGCCCTATTACGCTTACAAATGTGGCTTTAAAAATTCTTGAACGTATGGTTCTATAGAAAATACATGCAAAATGTGATATGGTTTGCCAAACCATTATGCATTCACAAAGGGCAAATCAACTAACACAGCTATTAGTAAATTAGTGGACTGCTGTGAAAGTAGTTTCCATAGAAAGGAAGAAGCCTTAGTAGTTTTTCTTGATATTGAGGGTGCTTTCGATAGAGTTCACTTCAACCGTATCATTGATGCCATGCACAGGCATGGTGTTGATGAAACAACAACTCGCTGGTATAGTAATCTTCTAAAAAGTCGAACTGTTTTTGCCAAACTTGGTGACGAGTGTGCAACAGCAATACCAACAAGAGGATGCCCGTAAGGAGGGATCCTTTCCACTTTAGCTTGGAACCTTGCCTTTCAAGAAGCGGTCAACCAACCTGATAAACCAATTCATAGGATCGCATATGCAGATGATCTAGCACTATGTGCAAGGGGTGTGGATCGCACAACTCTGATGCTTCTTATGCAAGGAACTCTAAATAAACTTTCACGTTGGGCTGATAATAGTGATACTATCTTCAGTGGAAACAAATCCAAGTTTATGCTGTTCACGAATAGAAGGAAAGGCCCGAAAATCACTCTTCATATGAATGGTACAGAGATCGAAAAAGTCAAAACTTTTAAGTACCTTGGAGTCGTATTTGATGATGGATTAAAATGGAACGACCACATAAAATATGCGGTTGCTAAAGCGAAAAGAAGTCTTTTTCCCTAAAGGCGTTCATTGGTCTTGACTGGGGAATTAGCCCTCTTAAGGCAAAATGGATTTATGAGACTTATGTCCGCTCAGTTATAAGCTACGGAGCTATTGTCTTCTCGGCAAAACTTCATTCATGTGAATCTATGAAGGCTGAGCTCCGTAAGGTGCAAAGGCTGGGTCTTCTAAGTATCACAGGAGCCAAAAAATCGACTCCCACAACAACAATGGAGGTATTATGTGTGCTAATTCCACTGCATTTATATGTTATGGAACGTGCCTGCCTAACAAGAATATATACAAAATTGGACAACCCACTGAAATGGTTTGACCACTCAAATAAAGGGCATTTAAATACCTTGACATGCATATAGGAAATATAAAATCCCGGCACCAAATCGTGGTATAACAACATGGTCACATAGTGCAGAGTATAAGGTGGCAAAAGTATGGTCCCAAAATGATTATGATTTAATCGGATACACAGATGGCTCCAGAATAAATGATAGTTCAGGTGCCGGTTGGGCAATAACATGTCGTGACATTGTAATAGATCAACGCTCACTTAAACTTGATGATACTAATACTGTATACCAAGCTGAAGTAGAAGCCATTAGAAATTTGGCAAGTAACCTACCGACTAATAAAACAGCAGGTAAAAGTCTGCTTATTCTTTCGATTACACTATGCAACAAAAAATTTGCCAACGGCCAAAACTTTCAAAATTGATTCTATGGAGTCCATGCAATGATAAATTGCTATTTCGAACAATGGGATTTTGTTTATCTGGCCACAATTAAAATTTTAAAATTTTCATGTTTTAGGCCAATGGTACATACGGATCTATGATTTTCAGGGACAAGGCAGCAATTAACAATAATGCATTACCAATACAATTTCGAAGAAAGATCCAATAAATCTATTGGTAAAGTAATATTTCCAAAACACTGATTATGTAATGAGATAATTGCATTGTAGTCGTAAAAAATGGGACAAAACGGACACTTTCACGTTATGATAGATATAACACTCATGGACAATTTTTTCAGCTGCAAAGTTATATTTACATACGTTCCAGGATTTAGAATAGCCATCGAGACCATTAGAACCATTAAAAACGACTTTATTATCGAATAATTGAGCAAAAATCATTAGGCACCTATGCTCCTCATATCTATGATCATCATTCTAAAGGTTTCGTGGATTGTTAAAATTTTCTTCGTTCCGTAACAAAAGGATTAATATCAATATACTTATACTAAATACTTATTTCGAATATAATTTTAAAATAAAAATATTTTTGTATTTATATTTTCCCATTAATAAAAATTTATTGTGTTAATTTTAAGGACATGTAACTTACTGAGGTAGAATACATGCAAATGTATATATATATTTTGATATTAATCCTTTTGTTACGGAACGAAGAAAATTTTAACAATCCACGAAACCTTTAGAACGATGATCATATATATAAGGTTTCGTGGATTGATAAAATTTTCTTTGTTCCGTAACAAAAGGATTAATATCAATATACTTATACTAAATACTTATTTTGAATATAATTTTTCAATATGAATATATTTGTATTTATATTTTCCCATTAATAAAAATTTATTGTTTTAATTTTAAGGACATATAACTTACTGAGGTAGAATACATGCAAATGTATATATATATTGATATTAATCCTTTTGTTACGGAACGAAGAAAATTTTAACAATCTACGAAACCTTTACAACGATGATCATAGATATGAGGAGCATAGGTGCCTAATGTTTTTTTCTCAATTATTCGATAATAAAGTCGTTTTTAATGGTTCTAATGGTCTCGATGGCTATTCTAAAGCCTGGAACGTATGTAAATATAACTTTGCAGCTGAAAAAATTGTCCATGAGTAATATATCTATCATAACGTGAAAGTGTCCGTTTTGTCCCATTTTTTACGACTATAATGCAATTATCTCATTACATAATCAGAGTTTTGGAAATATTACTTTACCAATAGATTTATTGGATCTTTCTTTGAAATTGTATTGGTAATGCATTAATGTTAATTGCTGTCTTGTCCCTGAAAATCATAGATCCGTATGTACCATTGCCCTAAAACATGAAAATTTTAAAGTTTGAATTGTGGCCAGAAAAACGAATATCACGACTAAATAATCATATATCTGTAATCCCCATTCTCTAAATTACTAGATTCATTTGTTTTTTGCGTTGGCAAGACAAAAGTCATTTTTTTGTTGCATAGTGTAATTATTGTATTGACTGCTTAAAACTCGGCCTGGAAAATATACTTACAGAAGAAATTATAAACTGTAAAAGTGCCCTTGAGAACTTTATTTGTGACATCACATTGGTTGGACAAGGGACACAATAATAACACCGGAAACGAGTTTGCCGACTACTGGGCTAAGGAAGGCACAGTATAAGGGGATCCTTTCGCTGTTCCTGCTCAATCGGCAGACAAAGGCGGCGCTTAGAAAAAACATCTATGTCTTTTGGAGAACTATTTGGAACAACTTGGACAGCTGTAGACAATCGAAGCAATTCATCAATGCGCCTTACATCGGAAGAAAAATCTACAAATATAAAGGACATCAAGCATCCGTTACACAGGGCAACAAAAAAATATTTTTTGAAAATCGTCCAGGGTTTTCCTGCTGAATGATATTAATTTGATGCTCTGAGTCCGAAAATGACCTGGTTTTGCTCAATCAGGTCAGGTTTTTTGTACATAAATTTTTAAAAAATCGATTTTTTGTATTTAAAAAAAAAAAAAATTCTGTGGATCATCAGCTGAGAAACCCCTGACGATTTTTTCCATTCCTCAAGAAATAAAAATTAACGTATACAATTTATTCAGTTTTTATTTAGTCCATCAAATTTTTATAAGCATAATTATATAATATTAGTATAAGAATGTGCGTTACATGACACAGAAGTTCAGAATTCACGCATAAATCGGCGTTTCTTCGATTCCCGTGTGAGCAGCTGCTGTGTTGTCTCGCTTCAGCGACCAGCAGTAGTCCCCCATCTGACTGCGTCCCTACCTCCCCTGGTACCTCTCCTCCATTTGGCGCAGTCCTGATGAACCTTTCTCCCTGCTCGTCGCTCATCGCCCCGAGATTTTCAGTAAACTCTCCATGTGTGAGAACAGGAAAGTGCATCTTATACTCATCAAACACCGAGTTTTTGGAAGGCCTCTATCATGGTGCTAATGAGTCGGCGTGGTTTGCTGCCTTCGTGTTCCCCAGGAAGTTGTTCACCACCTGCACAAACGATTTCCACGCGGCGCACTCTAGCGTGTTCATCGAGTTCTGGAATCTGGGTCCTTTATAAGCTTCCGTATCTGTGGGCCATCGACATGCGGCCTTCACCTTCTCACTGGTCAGTCGAGGAAAGGCTCGGCACAGGTAGTTGAAGCACCTAACATCCTTGTCGAGAGCGCGCGTGAACTGTTTCATTAACCCAAGCTTCAAGTGTAGCGGTGGATCAATATCTTCTCCCGGTCAACAAAAGGTATGATGTTTCTCGCCCCAGGTACTAACTGATCTCGCGCCGGCCACTCTTTCTTTACATAGTGCTGGACTCTGTCTCGACTGTCCCACATACATATATAGCATGGGTACTTCGTAAACCCGTACTGCTGACCAAGTAGAAAGTTCACCATCTTTAAGTCAACGCAAATGATCCATTTGTGATGCTCATATTGGATTTGTCGAGTACGTACTTCAATGCTTCATATTTCTTTTGAGAGTTGTTGAGTGCGCAAGAGGGATTGAGGCGAACTGGTTCCCGTTGTGGAGGACACACACTTCAAAGAACGCTTGCTTCAATGAAGAGTCGCCAGTCTCTCGGATCGTATTGAGGAGCGCCGAGTTTAACAAGAAGACGGCGACATCTCGGCAGTACACGAGGTCTTCCTCCTGGCAGAAATAGCCCATGTAATCCTCATGCCTTCTACGAAAGAAAATGATACGCACGTCCTTGCCAAGTAGATTTTTCTCTTTGAGTCTGGAGGCCAACAGCTCGGAGGAAATCTTCCACAAACTGAGATCCCGAACCAGATCATTAAACTCACATTGTGAAAAGGTCTGCGGACCATCTTGTGCTTCATACTCGAACTCTTCTGTATCTCCCGCTCGTCTGTAATGGTGGCCTCGTCGTCGCTGTCGGGAAGCTGTGTGAACGCTGGTACAGGAATGTCTTCGCAGTGAGCCACTGGACGGCGGGCAGATGGAAGGTCGGTGGTACTGGAGGCTTTGCCGATTCTTCCGGTTGATGCCAGTAGTATTGATGGCGCAGAAGTAACAATCCGTTGCATGGTCAAACGGCTCTCTCCATACCATCGGAATCCCGAACTTCAGCGAAGTTTTCGCGCCCTTCGCCCACCGCCGGAGGTATTCCACGCACGTCTTGCACACCGTGTACGGTGCCCAGGACTTATCTTGGTTACCCAGCTTGACTTTAAAGTAAGCCTGTAGGCACACTTCACAAATCCTGTGATGTTCTTCCTGTCCCCTGACAGCGGTATTCTCCACAGATGTAGCAGAATACGTCAGGATTATTCCTGCATGATCGTCGCACGAAGCCATCACAATAAAACTGAAAGAAAAAAGAAAGATTTAATTGAGTATCAGACAATGAAATTAGGGATTTATAGCCACGGAATATGCCATAATTGTATTATTTTCTCGGAGAAACGAACCTGAATAACAAAACCGACGTGCGCCCACTTCCATTTCTAAAACACACACTGAGCCCACAATGAGTTAATTTAAGGCAAAGGCAATGAATATGAATATGAGAGAAGAATCTAAGAGGCAATATTGTCACTACGGAGTCCTTGGGAAGAATGACCCAAATTTGATAAAGTATAAACCCTGTCGGCCTAAATTCACACAAAAATATATTAAATATTAAATAAATTCTACACATATTTTACACATCAAGTTATGATAAATACAAATAAATTATTTATAATAGTATTCGTGTCTGTGAATTGTAATTCGATATGTTTTTCAAGAAAAATATGACTGAACTGAAAACCGCTGATATTAGAATATGTATAGCTCGTGAGGTAGGCCTATGGCTGAATCTCAAAAAGTTGACCTGATGGAGCAAAATCATGTGATATTCGGACTCAGAACACCAAAATTAGTCTAAGTCAGCTGAGAAACCCTGACGATTTTTGGCTGTTGACCAGTGTATCATTGCAATGGCCAGTGGCCATTTAACCTAAACGAACATCAATTTATTATGGGGAAATCACTGGACTCAACTGTAGACTTTGTGGAGAAGATGAGGAAACGCTTACCACTTGATTCACGATTGTGGCTGCACAATGCGGAAATGACGGAATTGGCGGAATTGGCGGCGGCCGCTCAAGAAAGAAACCTATCGTTGGAGGACCAATTAATAAAAAATAGACAACATTTTATGTAAATATAACTTATCTAATAATAAAGCTACTTGCTCTAGGTAGACCTCTACCGGCTGATACCAGATTAAGTTATGGTGTGGTGGGGCATATCTAGGAGTTAAACAAACAAAAAAAACAAACAAACAATTAAAAAGTCATTGAGATAAAGTTTTTGTAATTATTATTTAAGTAGAGTTTCTACATTTCAAACATTAATATTCTTAAATGAAATGAAAATTCAATTAGGTTATAAAATTTGTGATATCTTTAATTTTAAAAAATCTCAAAAAGTTATCTTTCAAAGAAGGATCAATTAAAAAACTATTTTAAATTGCGGCTGCTACTATTTTTTCAAATATGTCAAAATATTAAGATTTTTATTCAACATTGTTACATTCTCAATAAAAATTAAATTTTGCTCATAAACACTATGTAACAGGATTTGCCCCTGGGCTGAAATTTCTAAATTAAGTCCCATTTTTTACGTAGATTCCAAAAATGCCACTCAAAATTCGTCTGAAAAAAGGTTTGGACTTTATGGGCCTTTTTTTGAAAATCAGGATTTTCATCATTTCTAATGGTCAGGCCAGTATCTTCGTGCAAAGTAAGAATAACACCAATGTCAGTAGTATTTATTTTTCTACTATATCTCTGCATTTCAAATCAGTTATTATAAAAATAATATTATAATTGGTCTGTATTCGCATTACTGCTGAACATTTTTTTCAGTCAAAATCTTCTAATTTGCAATATAATTTGACATAATATTTATGTTTTAATATTCATATATTTCTCGGTTTCTATAGAAATAACCCTGAGTATGTGTATAGCTTTTACGCACCATTATTTTTTAGTGCTTAGCATTAATGAAAACGCAGTTCGAAAGCTTAATCCAGTAAGAATCACGAAAACACTACTTATATATATGAAGAAACCTAAAATATTAAATGCACTCTTTGTGTTCATTATGCATTTTTGTTGTTCATACACGAAATAAGCCATATGAATGCATTCAATATTTTTTGCAAGGAGTTGTTAAAAGTCTATGTAAATCACTCCGTTCTTTAAGAAAATTACTTTATGTCGTGCTAATATAAGTGATAACTTATAAGCTTTAAGGAAAATATAGAAACTCAAGATGGATTGCAATTCTGCCAAATGAAAAAGTTTTGAGAATACTACGATTGAGGTAAAAACTTATAAGTTACTTTGTAAACCAATCAATTGTATAATTTTAACTAAATGTACCATTTTTATGGCTATTAAGTATAATCATTAATATGATCGTATTTGTATGGAGATATAAAGTTTTTAATTGGAGACGTCTTAAATATTGATTTTATTATCTCTGGAAGTCTAAAAAGTTATTGACTTAAACCAGTACCATTTGTATCGGTGAGAAATCTTTAACTAAATCATAGCCCGATCTTGTTCATCAGTCCATAAAAATGCATTCTTCGTTGATAAAGGTGTTGAAGAGGTACCATAGCATGCTTCAAATCCGGTGCAAAATCAGAGAATTGATTTGCCAAACCCATGAAAGACGCAAATCCGTCAGGTTTTCGGTCTTGGAAAATCCTTATAGCATAACTTTAGAGGGTCAGGTTTAGTACTATCAGGTGAAATAATGTATCTGCGAATTTCACGGTTTCGCCCTACTTGAAATTTGTCTTTGAAAGTGTAATTCCCCAACTTTCACAACGAGCAAAAACATCACATATTCTTGAAAGAAGTTCATTATAATCACGCCCATGAATGAGAATGTCATCAACTAATTTGTTGACACCTGTGATACCCGCTAATGCTTCATCAGTTCTCCGACAAAACTCATCCCCACTGCTGACAAGGCCCATGGGAGCTCTGCAATATCGATACCGGCCAAATTCAGTGATGAAAGTCGTCAAGGGTCTTGATTTTCATCCAAGGGAATTTGCCAATAGCCATTTAAACAGTCAAATACTGCAAAACATTTTGCATCAGGAGGATTGAGGTGATGATGTCCTTAGGAGCAGGGAACGGATGTGTAGGACGGCCAAGTATTGTTCAGTTGAACAGGTCTACAACGGTCCTCACCTTACCATTAGATTAGGTACAAATGAAATGGGCGAACACCACTCAGAAATCCATTGACTTTTCGATTACTCCAAGAGCTTCGTCTTCTTCAAGTTTCTTTTCGCAGCGTCTTGAAACGCGTATGGAATTTTGCGTGCATGGTAAACATGTAAGGGTTTGATTTGTCCCGACTTTAAATGAATCGTCATAGGACCGCCTTTCATCACTTTTAATTGTCCATTTTTTCATGCTCAAAAACTATTTTAAAGGCATCCATAGCTTTTTGGATCCTTTCTCTCGGTGGTAGATGCACTGTTGAAGATGAAATATCTTTATTAATACAACTCACTTTGACTGACGTCTTGGGAATGGATGGGAAACTTTGAGGGATGACAGCCAGACTTCGAAGTATTTTCCATCCTAATAGAATTTCATCTTTCAGGGACATAGAGACAAGTGCACGTACCGTTGTTGAATTTCCCTCATATTCAACTTCAACGATGTACTCCCAACGCAGTTGAGAATACTGTTATTTGCAGCAGATATTCTTTTTTTGTCATTTTTATCGATAAACATCCCATACGTTCTTGCAACGTCATTGAGACTATCGATTGCTGAGCCCCGGTATCAGGGCATGCACAGAACTTGAAGGGTGTTCCTTCCTTTGTCGAATGACAACAGACATCAGAGGCGTCGGTTCGTTTGCACAATTAATTGATTTAATTGACAACCACGTATGTATTGTGAACCAGAAGCAGTTTCCTTGATCCTAACAAGCTTTGTTCCGGATCCCTCGTTGCATGTTCGTAGACTTCTGCTCTTAGAACGAGCACTTCTCTCCTTAGCATATGTGTCACAACATTAACTAAGTGATCAAAACGGCCACATTTTGAACACTTTTTCCCAAACGCAGGGCACATTCTTCTTTGGCATATTCCATTTTTCCCGCATCCCCAGCATTTCTTTGATCCGCTATACTCTTGTTGTATATTGTTCTTGACTTTCCAATTATTCACTTTTTTGGATTTGTAAGTGGAACTAGAAGTTTTTGATATCTGGACATATTCAGTCCCATAGATATTGAAACTGATGCAGCAGTTTGCCATCGTTTCGCTATAGCAACAAGGTCGTAGAGAGTCGGATCCTTTTGTTTCAAAAATTCAGCTCGGAGATCATTATCAGCCACGCCACGAATTAGTTCAAGAAGTAGAAATTCCTCTCTAGTTATGTTCTCCAGCTCACATTCCTTTGCTTTAGTTAATTTGAGAGCCCACCAATCGGAAAACTTTTGACCTTTGCTTTGAGTGCAATTTTGAAAATTGTGACGTCGACAGAAAAGAGGGTTGTCTTGGAGAAATATTTCTCTCAGTTTTGCCAGGCATCCATTGTCTCCCATAATAGCTGTCCCTTCGCTAACATCCTCCCTTGCTGCAAGCTCAGCAACGAGGTTTGACTCTATTAAATTGTCAAAGAGTTGTCTCTTTACAGAAGTATCTTGTGCTGAGAGATGCCTTTCATTGTGATTGAAGTAAGCAACAAACTTTGCCGACCATGCATTGAACTCGTCGAGAGTAAATGATCTCTCGAGAACCTCTCTCGGTTTCAAAGTATCATCCATCCGGGATGTATTCACGGATCTGCCTTGTTCTCGTATTAACGTTGACTCCCCCGTTGCATGACCTTTTTCAAAGAGAAATTGATCTATTTCAACTATCATTTTTTCATATTCTTTCTCAGAACTCATATGCAGTGAATCGAGTTGATCGAACACCTCGCTTGGAATGTCTTCCATGGAAAACTTATCCATCCAAGCGGTATTCAGGCGTTTCCATTGAAGTTTGAAATCTTCTGTCTTTTGCATAAATTTGCTCTCTTGAAATTGAGTCATGGAGTCGTGAGTGAATTCATTCATATAACTTTTTACACCCTCAAGCTTATTGATAAAATGGCGTTTAAACATGTTCATGGATTTGCTAGGGTCCTTTGACAAGTATACTATATATAAGGTCGAGGCATCTCATCAACACTGCTAACAAGGCGAGTGACGTCACACCCGGGGCAGAAATCAAAACAAACTCACCAGAGAAAACATAATTATCAATTTTTTGCAATTTAATTTACAATGATGGACCCAAAATTCCAAATAGACAAGGTAATAAATAATTTTTTTAATGTATTGGAGTTTATTCATCATACAATAATTATGTTAAAGGACGCTGAAGAAGAATGGTAAAAAAGCTTGTGCTATATATGGATGTGAAAACCCAACGGCATCGTTTACCCGATTTCCCAAAGAACTAAATCAGTTTCAAAAATGGGATCTTGACTTCCAAGGGCTCAGTTATGTGTCTGGATATATTGCCTAAAAAATGCAACACTCATTTCCAAATCTCGGTAAAAAGAGTAATGACATTATTCTAAGTATGTTGTACACCTTGGTTGTACCATTTATCAAGAGGAGGATTGATGGTGCCTTCAGATTCTTTCTTATATGATTGTAAATTATTTGATGAAAAGTTTAAAGAATTCCATTCGCCATCTCTGGATCGTAGTCCTCAAGTCATAAATAGATTTTTTAAAGTCCTGGTGGAATCATTTGGGAGTAAATATGACAAATCTGTTCTCTTTTTTTTCCCAAAACACGAACTATGATAAGACTACGATATCTTAATGCCCAATTAAATTTAAAAACTGGAGGGAACGAATTAATAAAGGGGAAAAAGCAACTCGGCCAATTTCATTTATAATTATACTTGTTGTGAAATATTTTGTACAATACAGTTTGAAATATAAGTCATGTAGAAGTATGGGAATGGTTTCAATCAGTTTTGACTAATTTATTGAAATATCAACAGTATTTGTAATTTTTTAATGGATCCTTCAAGCGTGATGCATGAAAAAAGTCTGGAGAACTCGGGAGGAATGTAGTGAGTGATTTTATATGTATCAAGAGTCTGCATAACATACGATTGGTGTAGTGAGTAGCTTGAGGTTCGAATGAAGATTTGAATTAGTAAATTAAGACCAATTGCACAAAAATTGGAGAAATTTGAGCAATTCTTCAAATTATAATTACATATAAAAATATATGCCCCGGTGTGACGTCACAGTTTTTTTATTTAGTTTTGTTTACATCAAAATGCCACGACTTATATATAGGATACTTGCCTTTGACAACATCGTTATAAAAACAAAGGAGAATCTAATCAAGTATCTAACCGGATTATCAACAAAACTACCTTCTATCACTTCCCACTCGAGAGAAAAATAAAAAGAAAATATTGGACACAGTAAACCCCCCCACAAGACACATCATATTTTAAAGACATAATCTCAGGGATATGGGACCCATATTAACTCCGAGGGAACAATATTTGAAGTATAGAATCTCCTCTGGGGATATTTTAACGAGTGGTCTGCTTCAAAATGAGGCGGCGATTTGTTCTTTGTGTGACAGCCGCAAAACCGTTGCTCATCAGTTCCGAGATTGCACGGATCTCGTCCATACTATGCAAATCATAAAAAAGGTCTAAAGGACAAAATAGGCAGGGATCTGAGCCCAAACGAGGTCCTGTATGGTTGTCTAACTAAGGACCCTAAACTGACTGGCATCGAAAGTCCTCGCTAAATTCCAATCTATTCTGGCGAGGGCCAGGTTCAAAAACCCACAAATTTCCACAAGGATAGCGGGGTGGCCTTAAAAGAATATCTATCTCTAAAACATTTTAAAGATGCATTTACACTATAATTTTTATAATCATGTTTTTTTTTAAACCATACTTCAAAATAACTTGTCTTTCTCCTTCTAGTCATAGTATAATATGTGTTATTTTTGTTGTTGATTATTATGATTTATT
>CP045898.1:10124911-10168277 GCA_013387185.1 Caligus rogercresseyi | reverse complement strand
TATGTATGTATGCTAAAGGCACTGTGAACGGGAGTAAGAGCTTCAATCCTGTATGATGTCCTGTTTTTGGAATTCATAAAATGAAAGCCCTTTTTGGAAAGGAAAATTCGCAATGGAGAGTCTTAATTTTCAAAGTCCTATCATGGACACTTGATAGAAGCAATTGTCGCAAATAGTTGGTATGCATTTTTGTATGAGGCTTTTTTAATGCCTGCAAGAATTGGATTTCTTTTTTTCTATCGGTACAATTATTATGTTTATATTCACGGACCTCAAACTTTATTTTTTATTGAATCTGAAGAGAAAAGGACTCGATTTTATGTCGATGAAATAAAAAAATTGAAGTTCTACGTCCTTTTTTCTCCCTCCATACTATTTCTAATACATTTAATGTAAAATTAAAAGAATAGGATTTCTTTTCTACCTCGCGGTACAATTATATTATATATATCCCCGGAACCTCAAACTTAATTTCAATGAATCTGAAAGAAGAAAAAGTCACTTAATTTTTCTCAATAACATTTGAACGAAAAATGTAAGAAATTTTTTGTCTTCTTTTTTCCAACTATACTTTTTATAATACATTTGATGTAAAATTAAAACGTAATAGATCTTAGCTATATAATTCACCGACCTGTGCAATTACAATTAATACTAAAGTAAGTGCATAGAAGATGTGCATTAATCTCATAATACCAACGGAGTAATAAAAGAAATGGATTCGGAGCTATCAAATGTTAAACCTAAATGTCTATGCATTTTTCTAAATAACAATTCTTTTACTTTACCGTTAATATATAATAATCTAATACATAAATTAATCAATCATTATTTATGTAGTATTCATGGACAAATCTCCGACCTAAATATAACTGGATACTTAACAGATACGAAAACTAATTCGTGGGAGGTAAGGGCAATTATTCAGCGGCTGCTGCAAGATACGCGGCGTTGGACCTCAAGATCCCCTCTGTCCCCGATGGAAGTGGAGTTGGGCTTGGTGATGTACCTTGCTACTCCCTTCGTGTTCCTGCCTTATGGAAAATTATTAAAAACTTTTGCACCAATTCAAGGATTTAAAATAGACCGTTTTTATCGTTAATTTATGTTTTGTTTTAGATTGTCAAGTTGTTTATTATAATTGTATTTTAGTGTTTGTTCATATTTGCTGTTAAAATTTTAAACTAAAATGTTTAATTATGTTATTTAACGCATTAAAACTTTTTATATACATTCTGTTTTTTTTTATGCTGTATCTATTTTTATGAACTGTGGAAAAAAAACAAAAAAAACTGAAAAGCCTTTGATACATATATAGAGTTAAATGGCTGCAACCCATTTCGTGATGAATAATAAATCGCTTTGAATTTAAAAAAGATGGAAATCCTGTAATAAATACAGAGTGATGACATCCTATCTACGCTTCATAAAAAGTAGCTCTTTAAGATGACATCACTGGCTATAATTATGCCCCCTTGTTTCTATTCCTTACAACCTTGTTATTTAGACTTTGCTGCCCAAGGGATAATAATAATTTGTATTCCTTTCTTCTCTTCTTGTTTCAACAGCTGGTGACTCGGACAAGATCTTCCCTTTTTTAAAATTCAGGCTTTAGTGCATCCAAATACTATTTAGGGTTTGGCTTAAATAATAATTCTAAAAGCAGTACATTAAAATGTAATTTTATCATATAAAGTCTAAGATAACGAATACACTTTATTATTATTAGTAAGGATCGATTAAATTCCATTTTTATATCAAATTCATTTCAGAGGGAAAAGAATTAAAAACTGAGATTTGAATTTGAAGGGGGGGAGTAAAATATTACATATTTAAACATAGGTAAATAGATGGGATTCTTTGATGATAGCTACGCATGCTCATGAAGAAAACGTTTTTTAAAATTGACCAATTCAACATTCTTTGTTTTTTATGTCTTATCGCCAGTGAAAGAATCTTATTACTGAGCTGTAGGCAATTGGTAAATCAACTTTCTGCACGACCTTTAACACTATAATGCATATATGGCCTTTTTGCATATTAATCGCATATTTTTTATAAATTTTGAGGAGGTTCTTAGAAGAAAAAAAGTCTCCACTATGTAGAGCAAATTTTGTGGTTTTTTTCACTGTCTCTTCTATTTAGAATAACATTAAAACATTTATTACCTCCGCCGAAGGAGGTATTGTTTTCACTGGCGTTTGTTGGTTTGTTAGTTTGTTGGTTTGTTGGTTTGTCAGCAGGATAACTCAAAAAGTACTGAACGGATTTGGATGAAATTTTGTGGAGTGTTGGAAGTGCCAAAAGGAAGAAGTGATTAAATTTTGGCATCTCTGAGTGCAGAATTAGGCGCCAAATGAGCTAAATACTACTAAATTTTCCAAGTTAGCCTACTCTGCCAATAGATGTCGCTGTGCTGTGAAATTGGGTGCCGGGAGCGTGTTCCTCTCGGAATTTCCGTCTAGGGAACCCTCCCCCGTCTCTCTACGCCTCCCCAGTCGTGAAAAATCCGCCTCGGAAGGCTCATGACGGCGGAGGTTTGCACTCTCTGAGTGTATATATGCCTCTAGTTGAACTTATTTTTCTATAAAAAGTCGTTGCTTTCGACCAGAATATATATATTATATATATATATATATTTGTTTCGCATATTTAGCCTTTCCGACTATTTTTCTGCCTATAGAGTAAATTTTTTAGTCATATTTCTGGACATATATGACATTTTATTTATTTCAAATTCCTACAGTCCTACTTATTACCATCAAAGTTGATAAAGAAAGATTGACAATTTCCTGAGCTTGATGAGTTGTTTTATAAAATAAAAATGAATAGGAAATATTTAAGTAGCCTTACAGAGAAAGTTAGCAAATGGAATTCTTGATGTACTGAGCATGATGTTATGTACAAATATACTTTTTTGTGTTCAAAAACGCAGAAGTTGTATTGCTTATATGATATATGTTCATAGCACAGAGAGAGAGAGAGAGTAGATAAATTATAATAAAAACAAATATCCAATACCTGTACACATATAATATTGACATCCCTGTTATTTTTATAAACATTGTGCTTAAGGATGCTAATTCTTCATCGCCTTGCTATCACAATTACATTATGCTAGTACTATTTTTTTTCGTCGACTATATTTGAATCAAGGAAAATATAATAAATAAGGTGAGTCAAAGAGGAGTTGAAGGCGTGTTCAACTCTCAATGTCGGGGGCGCAGGTTCGAATCCTGAGAGGGGATGGTCATTTTTGGTCTACCTCATTGATAAGATCCTAGGTTCGATAGACTAATTAATGCTATAATGCTTATTTAAATCCTGTCGGATGCAATTCTATCGAATAATATAGGCAAAAAAAGGAAAAAAAGAGAAGATCTTTTGTTTTTTGACGTCACGAATGCTACAATAAAAAAATCTGAACATTAGTTATTACTGCTATAATTTAAAAATTATTTTTCAACTTTATCTCTCAATTGAAAATATTTAATTACAATATTGTTATGGGCTAGTGTATGATAAAACCCATGTTTCTTAAAAATGTTAATTAAATGATTTATCATTTTTTAAATAATTTTGAATAATGAGCTTATAATAGTTTCAAATCATAAGAATGATTTTGCCAAAAATATTAATTAAATATTTTTTTCTCATAAGCACGGTCTTTATTAAATAAAAAATACATCATATATCAAAGAATATAACGTAAAAAAATTAAAAAGGAAATTTGTGTTGGGAATAGTATAAATAAACATTTAGTTTAAAATTAATTTCCTTTTAAGACCTTAAAAACCTAAAACATTTCACATTCTTGAAATATATACAAAAATATAACTAACAAAAAGAAAATATATAAATATATAAAATTATTAAATGCATTAATAACTATAGATATTGATAGATATATCAAAAGAGAATGAATCTAACAGCCCTAGCTGCTGTCCAAATACAGGTGATGTGAATGAGGGAGAGAAAATCTCAAGCCCATCGGACATCACCAAGACTACCTTATCCCGGAAGGAAGAAAAGAAACAAACGATGGAGGCGATTGTAGAGAGGTACCGGATGTAACCTTTTCTCAAATGACTGTACGGACCTAGCTAGAACGCAGGATGAGCTACCTCAGCAAATGAACACCTTAAAGACTCCCCTTACTACAATTTCGAAGAAAAACATTTTACCATTCAGGTCTAGGTCGGGCTCAAACCCAAAAAGAAATTTGTCAAGCTCCTTGTCCTCCCCTGGAACCTCCTCACCCAAGCTACACAAAAAAGAATGACTCTTTCAATAATAGCATTAAACGTAAATTCCATGCAAAGCATTAATAGAAAGTACAGTGTAAATCGGTTCCTCAAGTTCGCTGACCTACCTCATATAGTAATACTTAGTGACACGAGGTGCAATTTAGAGAGCCACTTTACAATTCCCCCTGTGTTTTTCTTCTTTTAACAACGCCAATACGAATCCAAAGCGTGGAGTGACGATATTAGTAAGATCAAACTTAAACCCTAGTCTAATATTTCGTTGTGTCGAGGGAAATTTGATCAAAATACAATGCAACTTCAAAGGCACAAGTTTTGATGTTATTGGGCTTTATGGGCCGAACACGGATGATCCGAACTTCTTTAAGAGTAAACTCCTTCCCTGTATAACACACAGACCTACAATAATTGCTGGTGACTTCAACATCAAATTGAAACTCTACAGGGATACTTCAAGTACAGCAGATAATTCCCATCCTCGAGCCACAAAGATATTATCGTCGATAATTTCTTCTTTTCGCTTTAAGGATGTGGCCTGTGAAGCCAACGATCTACAACATACATTTTTCTCCACTGACAAAAATCATAGACCAGTTTCTTCCCGAATTGATTTATTTCTAATCAAGGGATTCCTACAGGAGGCTATCAAGAAGTATAACGTCATTGATTCAAAGCTATCGGATCACAAAGCTATTCACATGGATTTAGACCCCCTCGAAAAAGAAGTCCGAAACAAAAAACAATGGATCCTAAATTCAAGGCTATTGAAAGAGCCTGAAATAAACAAGAAAATTGAAAGCATCATCCAGGAAGCATCACACAACCTGCGAGCGGAGCAGGATATTTTTTTACTCGTCGAGTATATGCTTGCAAGAATTAAAACATTTTGCAGGGGTGAAGGAGCAAAAATAGCCTTTAACAGAAAAAAGCAAATAAATAAAATCGAATCAATATCTAGAAGTTCACATACACATGACGAAAAAAAAGCGAAGCTGGATAACCTTTACAGAGAAAGTGATCTGAGATACAGATTTCAGGCAAAATTGAGCGAAATAAACGACCTCTCGCATTCAAGATTACAACTTGAACGTCAAGGAAACGCCAAAGATAAATCTAAGCACATCAAACTTTTCGATAGCAATGGCGTGTTGTGTGATGAACCAAACTTCATATGTAGTAAAATCAAAAGTTTTTACTCTAAAATATACTCTTGTTACGACTGCCAGGTAGATAAAAAGTGTAATAGGTGTATGTACAATTCAGCTACCTTCTGTGAAGCTCTTCGGTGCCAGCCGGATGAGGCCTACAGAATATCAGAAGAAGACAAAACCACCACTGAAACGCATCTGACAAGAAACGAGATAAAACTTGCTATTCAAAAGAACGCCAAACTGAATAAGTCACCTGGCCCTTCTGGATTCACGTTTGAATTTTACAAAAAATATGAAGATCTTCTCTCCCCAATATTGTTAATATTTTACGAAAAAGTGATGGCAGTGGGATATTTTCCTAGTTTCGCTTCTGAGGGACGCATGGCAAAAAAGAACAAGGATACAGGATACCTGGACAATTATCGGCCCTTAACGATGCAGAATTGCATTTATAAGATATTCTGCTATATTCTTGCAAATAGGATAAGAAAAATATCAAGCCCGTACCTACATCCTTGTCAATACGGCTTCCAAAAAGATAAAATAATGGATATTGTGCCTTTTACAGTACAAACAATTACTGAAACCTACAATAACTCATCTATAGTTGCGATTGATTTTGCTAAGGCGTTCGATTCATTATCTCATCAATATATAATTCAGACTTTGTTTCGGAAGGGGTTCGGGGACTTTGTAATAAGGATGGTCGGCGTCATTCTCGCTGGCTCCAAAACAACCATCAATTATGGAACAGTAGCAGCCTCCTTTTCTGTAAGAAGAGGAGTTAAGCAGGGTGATCCTGTGGCATCTATACTTTTCAACATAGGAATCGATAAACTCCTTCAGGAAATTCAATCGGATCGCCAAATTGTTGGTGTGCCAACGACACCGTCCCATTCAAAGTGTCTCTGCTATGCAGACGACCTCACGTTAGTCTTGAATGGAAGCCTTTTAGAAACAATAAAGTCTGTACAAAGAACAATGCTCCTACTAAAAAGATTTTCACTGACCTCCGGCTTAAAAATCAATGAAGCAAAAACCGAGTTTATCAGCAAATACAATGGACTAATTGCAAAAGGTTGGCCGAGCTTCCGAGAATCTGAAAGCATAAGACTACTAGGATCATGGATTGGGAGAAATGCTCAACAGAAGAATACTGAGCAAATAGTCAAAAAGGTAACTCGCTCGTGTCAATTCTTTGGGAGCTTGAATCTGTGCATGTGGGACAAAATCGTTGCCTGGAACACATACATAATTCCGACTGTGATTCACCTGTTTCGGATAACCCCTTACGATAGGGAAGCCTGCAAAGAAATATCCGAACTGAAAAACTCACTACTTGAGTTGAAGAAAAAAAGAAACATTTCTTATAACAGACTACATACCAATCTTAACAGGGGTGGCCTGTCTGTAATTTGTGAGTCTCGAATGTGGAAAGTTCAAAACTTTTATTGGATAAGGAAAATATGGTTGTCACGGGAACCCTGGGTCCTAATTTTGGAGAAATTTCTAAAAGAAAAGGATTTTTTTCCCAACGAGTATCCATGTGCAAGTTTTAAAAAGGTCCTTAAATGTCTTTCCCTTTACTCACCTAGGATGAATAAAATATGCGAGGCATCCAAAGAAGTTGCAGCAAAGTATGAACTTTCCTTGGGATGGGAAATTCCTGTAACCCAGCGTATTTGTCTCCCTGATATACACACAGTATCTGGCGACATAGCAGCTGATCTGTGTTGGTCACCCTCACTTATCGACAAGATGGCGGATAACAGATTTAAAACGATCCTCGGCAAAAATAAAATTATCCAGAGACCCTTAATACCATTCAAAATGAAAGTATCAACTGCTTCTACGGCTGACATAAGAAAAAGCTTTACAACAGATGCAATGAGCCCATTTAAAAATTACTTAAATAGAAGAAGTATCCAAAGAGAGGCACAAGATAGTGTCAAAGCGGTTAAAAACACGTATCTTTCCGCTCCGGAAAAATGGTTGAAATACCGTCTCCTTTCGGGAACTCTGGAGGTGAGAGACAAGTTCTTCCAAGGGCAGAGGAGTATGTGTCGCTTTTGCAAGGAAGGCCCCGAAACGACAGATCACATTTTTTGGAGTTGCACTTCGCTCCGAGAGATCCTTAACTCTGTCTCAGAAACTCTCAAGGAGAAATTCGGAGTAGAGATCGGAAGGGAAGACTTTTTAGCCTCCTACCGCGGAGAAGAAGAATCCAAAGTCAACGCCATCATCACAAAAGTACAACAAATTATATATGCGAAGAGATCGTCGGAGGACCCTGACGTAGCAACGATTTTACCTATTTTTAAGTTATATACCAAAGTTTTACAATCCTTTTAATTATTTTTACTAGTATTCTGCAATGTATTTTTTAATTGTTGTACTTGTATATTTTGTTGTCTTTTTTTAATTGAAATTTTTGTCTCACTATGAAATATAGTTACGCCTGTTGGCCAAGAAAAAAAATGCATTAATAACTAAGAAAAAATATATAAACGTTCGTTTTTGGTGTTTTTGTATTCCTTGTACTGGCAAAGAAGAACATTGAGTGTCGTAGCGAGGTGAGGTTATGTAAATGGGACGTATTGATCAGTTCAGCCGCGTAGTTCCATCATCTGTTCTGTACTTTGGGAATCTTGAGTGACAAAGCGGAGTATCTGGCAGCAGCCCCTGGTGGGTAATTTATGTTCATACATCAAAACCTCTTCTTTTAGTAATTTGGCAATATATGCCTTGCAGTTGCTTGTTGCATATATAGACAAACTCTCAATTTTGATCGCTGAGTCCTTCCTAGAAATGCCAAACAGGATGTGACCTTTAATATGGTCCTTTTCAAATCCCGAAATGTTCATTACATTTAATTCTAAGTAATGTTTGATGACAGTTAGAGCTGGACAATCACAAAGTGCATGTTTATAGTTGTTGTATATGTAATATCCTTCGGTTTGTCCGGTTTATACTGGCGACGAGGATTTAAACGGATAAGAAGGAATAAGTACCCTCTCCACTATTATTAAATAATTACAAAATGTCTAGAATAGGATGGATTGGCCCTTTTGAAGAAAAGGAAGAAGAAGTAGAGTCTTATATAGCTCGAGTAAAATTATTCTTCAAGGCAAATGCTATTGATGAAAAGCTACAGGCTTGTTCATTCTTGTCTATAGCAGGTCCTGCAATTTACACTCTAATCAAAAATTTACTAAGCCCAGAAGATCCGGCCGATTGTTCCTTTGAAAAGCTCGAGGAAACGCTAAAAGGGCATTATAAGCCTAAAACAATCATTATCTATGAAAGATTCTTATTTTATCGCAGAGAGCAACGCTCAGGGGAGAGTACTTCGGATTATGTTGTAGCTCTCAAGGAGCTAGCGAAGTCTTGCGACTTTAAAGAAAATTTAGATGAGATGCTCAGAGACCGGTTTGTCATGGGTCTTAATGATGAGATCTCCCAAAGAGAACTTCTTACAATGGAAGAGTTATCATTTAAAACGGCATATAATTTTGCTGTTGCAAGAGAAGCCGCAAATAAAAACGCGAAAGTATTGGCTGGAGAAAAGGATGAAATAAATATCATCAGAAAAAAATCTTCAAAGACCTTTGTAAAGTCTAAAAAAGTTAGTAATAGTATGAGGCCTTGTAATGGTTGTGGAAAAGATCATTGGAAGGATGAATGTCCTTTCAAAGAAACTATTTGCCATCATTGCAATAAAAAAGGCCATATTAAAAAAGTTTGCTTCCTACTAAATAAAGCTCGAAAAAAGATTCATATTCGTCACAAAATAATTTCATGGATGAAGTGTATAATATCCACAATGGAGGGACAGTTAACCCTTTCTTGATTAAATTAAAAATAAACGGCAGACTTGTTGATTTTCAAATTGATACAGGTTCTGCAAGAACTCTCATGAGTTATCAAAGTTATAGAGAGTTTCTTGGCAATTTTGTTTTAGTTGAATCTAAAATGAAATTATGTTCCTATGGTGGAAAACCTATCAAAGTAGCAGGAGACTTGAGATGTTCAATAGCTCATGAAAATACTGTTCTCCGGAATAAAATTATTACCATAGTGAATGAAGATGGTCCATCTCTATTAGGTAGAGATCTTCTTGGACTGTTGGGATGCAAAATGCAGATCGTTAATTCCATCTCTAATAATATATATCCCTTGAAAATAGATTCCCTTCGTTCGAAATTCGCAAAGCTGTTCGATGACGGTTTAGGAACGTTCTTGCCTTCTAAGGTTTCGCTGGAGATTCAGGAAAATGCCATTCCGGTTTTCTATAGAGCCCGGCGGGTTCCCTTTGCTTTAAAGGATAAAGTGGAGGTAGAATTGGACCGTTTACTGGAAGAAGGTATTATTGAACCTGTTTGTTCTTCGTCATGGGCTACTCCAATAATTTCAGTACTAAAGCCGTGTAAGACTAAAGTAAGGATTTGCGGGGACTATCGACTTACAGTTAATAGAGTAGCTGTGGTAGATAAACATCCCATTCCTGTAATTGAAGATCTATTTTCTACGTTGAGTGGAGCTAAAATATTTTCCAAATTGGACATGAGTAATGCGTACAATCAACTAGAGTTGGATGATAAATCCAAAGTTTTGACCACTATAAACACTCACAGAGGTTTATTTCAATATAATAGACTCTGTTTCGGAGTTTCTTCCGCTCCTGGAATTTTCCAGAGGATAATGGAAAATATGTTTAAATCCATTCCAGGTGTTCTATCATTTTTGGATGATGTGGTAGTAAGCGGAGCGAACGAGAAAGAACATCAAGATAGGTTGTTTTTAGTTCTAAGTAAAATGCAAACTGTTGGCATCAAATTAAATTTAGAGAAATGTGTTTTCAATGTTTCCAGTATTACTTATTTAGGATATCATATTGATTCTTCAGGTTTAAAACCAACGGAGGAGAAATTAGAGGCATTGTTGAAAGCTCCTCATCCAACTAACATAAATCAATTGCGTTCCTATTTAGGAATGTTAAATTTCTATAGAAAATTCATTCCTAATGCTTCTTCAATGTTGGAACCTCTAAATTATCTATTGAGGGACAAATGTCCATGGAAATGGAGTTCAAGACAAGACGATGCGTTTGAAAAATCTAAAAGAAGTCTTCTAAATTCGTGTCTAAAGCATTTCGACAATAAATTGCCCATAGTCGTAATTGCAGATGCAAGTAAATATGGGGTAGGAGCTGTACTATGTCATAAAATAGGCTCTAAAGAGCTACCTGTTTGTTTCGCCTCAAGAACTTTGAACATTGCAGAAAGGAATTATGCCCAAATAGAAAAAGAAGCCTTAGCTCTTGTTTTTGCGCTTAAAAAGTTTCATTTGTATTTGTGGGGCAAATCGTTCGATCTAATCACAGATTGCAAACCTCTATTAAGTTTGTTTAATCCTAGTAAGCCACTACCCGAGCAAGCCTCTGGCAGAATACAGAGGTGGGCATTAATCATGCAAAACTATTCGTTCCAATTAACTCATCGTTCAGGTGAAAAGCTCGGTACAGCTGATGCACTGAGCAGACTTCCATTAAATAACTCTCCTGATAGTGTACCTGTTTGTTCAGAGTGGGTAAACTTAATGGATACACTAGATTCTTCCACAATAGATGTTCCGAAAATAAGGGAGTTGACTAGGCTTGATCCTATTCTTGTTTTGGTTTCTAAAAACTGTCTAAATGGTTGGCCTTTAAAGGTAGACGAATCATTAAAACCTTATTCTTCCAGAAGAAATGAACTATCTTTACAAAGTGGTTGTGTATTATGGGGATCACGTGTAGTCATTCCATTAGACGGAAGAGAACCTATATTAAAAGAGTTACATGTAGGACATCAAGGTTCAACTAAAATGAAAAAATTAGCAAGGTCTTATGTGTGGTGGCCAGGAATGGATGGAGATTTAGAAAAATTGTGCAAAACATGTCCTGAATGTATTGCAACTAGGCCTAATCCTCCAAAGGCTCCTCTACATCCTTGGGAGTGGCCAACAGCTCCATGGCAGAGAATTCATATCGATTACGCAGGCCCTATTAATAAAACATACTATCTTCTTGTTGTGGATGCACATTCAAAATGGATGGAAGCTTTACCTACCACTTCTATTACTAGTCGCAGTACTATAAATCTGTTGTGTTCTATATTCTCTAGATTTGGACTTCCTCGGAAAATAGTTTCGGATAATGGTCCTTGTTTTTCATCCCATGAATTTTCTCTATTTATCAATAAAAATAAAATTAAACACATTACCACCGCTCCGTATCAGCCTTCTACAAACGGACAGGCTGAAAACGCAGTCAAAACGTTCAAGAACTATCTGAGAACTGCTAAAAATAATAATATAATCGGAATCTATAAGTTTCTTTTTAGATATAGAATTACTCCCCACTCCACAACTGGCAAAACTCCGGCGGAGTTGATGTTCGGACGACAACTACGTTCTTCATTGGATGGATTAAATCCCCACGACGAACTCTACAACAAGGTTCTGCAGAGTCAAAGCTCGCAGAAGTTTTACTATGATGGAAAACGGGAGAGACGAGTCGAATTTAAACCGGATTCCGTCATGATCAAGAGTTATTCAAAAGGAAGGAAGGACAACTGGATCTCAGCTACCCTGAAGGACCGAACGGGTCCGGTATCGTTCAAGTGCCTTACTCCGGAAGGAAGGGAACATAGAAGGCACGCAAATCAAATGATTGGACCGACTCCAAACAAGGCGGAGGAAGAAATTGAAAGAGAATGTCCAAGACGGTCATCCAGAATTTCGAAGCGTCCTGAGAGATTTCAAGCTGGACAGTGAATACTATTCAGCTCATCTATTAAAGTTGTAAATAATTATTAAAGTAAAAAGTATTAGTTTAATTAAGTTCAAGGGGATGTAATATCCTTCGGTTTGTCCGGATTAATATGTAAATACTTTATTGTTATCTTGTACATAAGTTCTCCTCTTTTCTGCTAGTCAGTAATAAATAGTCAGTCTAAGGACAAGCATCTCACTCTCTCTCTCTTGCTCTCGGGGCGGTATTACAGTATAAAAGGCCACAATCCTTACAATGCCCCGAAATTTGATAATATTGGCCGATATTTGTAGTTGACTTGTAAATTTCGCTCAACAACAATTCCAACCATTGACTTCAAAATATTCCTCTTCCACTCAGGGGGAAGATTCAAGTTTCTTAAATGTTCTTCGGCAACAGAATGGACCTCAAGAGTCCCGATTTCTTTGTCGGTGAATTTCAAGAACCATGACATTAGCTGTGTATGATATTTGGCGATTCTTTGAAGAGATTAAAGAAACCTTCCAGTCTTGAAAACCGATTCACTCCTTATATTACCATATGTACATATAAGATCCTTCTTTTATTGCAATTTTTTCCAGTTCTTCTGGTTTTAAGTTTAACATTTTAAAGAATGGAGGCTTCCTGGCGTTCTTGCGAATTATGCAAATGATGTTATTATTGTCAAATATAGGAGAACCTCTTCAAAAAATTCTTTGAGCAGCTGTTCAGTTTTCAGAGAATTGTGCTACATTATCATTAGACATATCCGTTCCGAATAAGAGAGCAGTATATATTTGAAGCATTTATGTACCCTCTCCATTCATTCGTTGACCCTATAGCTAGGTCCTTGAATATTTTCCGATACAATTTAAGTACTATTTTATTGAGGAGAACTTATCCCCTTCCTAATTGTGACCATCTTCTTTTCAAAATGGAAATTTAGTGTTTATCGAAAAGGGTATCCAACCAGTGATCTTCAGCTTGAATGATCCTTTCTCTAATAATTGGTGAAGCAGTTGACGTGTAGACCATTTGAGAAATAAGGACTGTAATATAGAGATCCACTCTTCTTTGAAGGTTTAACCCTCTCCATGTTTTACACCATTTAATTGCTTGAGTATGCAGTCTTTCAAAATTCGATTGTGAGGGTCCGTCCGTTCCCCAATCTATTCCTAGAATTTGCACTTACTTAACAACTTTGCATCCTGTAATAATGACATTTTCTGCAGGTTTCCAGGAGCCTATGGGAAGAATGGCCGTTTTACTCTTATTTATTTTCATCTCAAAGACTTTAGAGAATTTTAGAAAGAAATTAAGAACAACTTCCACACGTTTGATGACCTGTTTTGCTGAGTTTCCTTCTATCATTAGTGTAATATCATCGGCATAGAGATCAATAAGATGCCGTTCTAAGCCAAGGAGGACGCCAAAGCCTCCATATTTTCGGTTTAAAATAGTACTTAACTGTTCCATTGGCGTTACAAATAGTAATGGAGATACTGGGCATACAGCTTTTGCCAAGGATGATTAAGTCACTTCGTACACCGTCGATCATAATTGTTGAAGATCCATTGAATAAAAGGGAACGAATGGGGTTAAAAAAGGAGGTGGCAGATATTTTTTACTGCCTTTATAATAAAATTATGCCTGATTGAATCAAAGGCTTTACTAAAATCTATAGCGATTACAGCACCAAACTTCCTTCTAGCATTGACTGAATTTATGTAAGCCCTTATGTTTCTATGGATGTCAGCTATATTCCACCCTTTAAGGAATCCTTTATGGTTTTACTAATTATTTTATTTAAAATTAGTTCCATCTGTTTCGCCAGTACTCGCCAGTATGCGATAAGCTTCATTCAAAATAGTTAAAGGCCTCCAATTACTAATCATCATCTCCTTTCTTCAAGATGAGGGTTATTCTTCCCTTAGTAAGAGCGGGAGGGGGCGATCCTTTTTTCTCCATTTCTGTGCCAAATCGTAATAAGTATGGAATGGTTTCCTCTGGACATAAGGTAAAATTATCCCTCTTATGCTGTCGGGAACGGTGGCTTTTTCATCACAATAAGTTTTTTGATATAATTATATGTACATGTTGAAATTAATTTATTTGAAGGAATTTATAAATCACAATATAATACATATATCATACAAAAAAGAGGAAAAATAAAATATGAATATAATTATGTTAATTAGTAAACTGTTTAAGTTTTCTTAAATTAACACTAGATTTTTCGGTTAAAGTAGCTTATTAAGAAAATTGACTCGAATCCGTTTTCTTCTATAATAATTTATTTTGGTCAATTTGGATTTAAATTGATAAGTGGCTTAAAAAGTCTTTGAAAAACATGGGGTTCTTTATCAATTCCGTCTTGATGGCTATTATGAAAAATTTGAAAAGGATTTTCTAAGAGGTTGCAGAACTTCGAAAAATCGGGTAAAAGGGCTTTAAGACCTCCCTAGGACTTTGAGTTTCTTCAAATCCTTGAATGTCACTCGTATTGTCCCCCAAATTTGGGTGGAGGTCTTTAAACTTCCTAAGACATTTGGCTTTGTAGCAGGACAGTTTCATTTTCGTGGGTGGGAGTTCCTTTTCGCTGCCAAAAAATAACCCCCTTGAATTCCTCGCACAGGATTCCTTTTTCCAGTTTGTAGACATCTGCCTGAGTAGAGACTGTCTTGATCAAGGGCTCTTCTTGAGACTCATGACTTCATGAGATGTCTCCATCTCCGACTCCTGGGCCTCATTCCTTCTCATTAGTCGATTCACTAATTTTTTTCGTTCCAAAGTTTCTTGACGGACCTATCTCAAGGACTGGACACAATTGAGGAGGGTGATCCAGGGATGAAGAGTGAAGGAACAGCTTGAACCTTAAGCATCTTCCTAGCTGAGATGCCAAGAAGCTCAGCCTGAAGATTCCTTTCGAAGTCATCTGGAGGCAAATGACAATTGCAGATCTTTGCAATTCCTGTCGGACCTTCTGCATCGTGCGATCCACAGACATCGAGATCCTTCGTCGGAAAAGCAAAATATTGTGCATATCGAGGATTAGAACAAGAGGGGATGGCACAAACAGGATTACTTGCTCGAACATATGGCATTTTCACTTTACAATACAAACTGAACTAGAAATCAAGTCTATCAACTGTGACGTCACAACGACAACATAGTCAGCTGTCGCCCTGCAATTGTCGATTCCCACTGCCTCACCTTATTTATATTCTCCTTGATATGGTCAATCACTCCTTCAAAATACATTATTAAATTATTTCTATCTTAAGCGTTATATCATAGGGTAAGAAAAATACGAAAAACAGTTAAATGCCTTTAACTACTGCTTGGTTCATAAATAGTTTAATAAAATGGCTTGAATCGGTTACTTCCAAGAAAAATCCAAGTAGTAGTCATCATCCTATAATTTGGTTTGAGGTGTCAAAATGGCCTCTCCAACATCACTAGGGACTTACCACCACACTCCTTGACAGCCCTTCTGATCGTACTATCATCAACACCAAGGTCCTTGGCATGAGCTCTCATGCTGATAGTTGGAGCCCTTTGGATCACATCACAAATCAATTGTGATTTCAATTTGTACTTGCCACCACTCCCAGATTTCCTCTCGATCCCTTGGTTAATGTCCAGCTTTTGTTGATGCGTTAAATGGTCGATCTTGCCACGTTCAGTTGCTTGGCAATCTTAGTTGGAGTCTTACCCGCGCCAAGAAACGTCGACACTTGAACTCTACGATCTCGTTCCATCTCTCTGCGTATTCTCAGAGGAAAATGATATTAACATAAAAGCATGCACATAAGCATTGCTACCGAAGTTATTTAGCGGAACATTTTGTTCGACACCCCTCGTAATCTCAAATCGAATTTTTGTAAGTGTTGCAATTTCCGTCCCGCAACCCGGAATATTCATTTCCCCTTTACTAGGGAATATTTATCAGACACACGATATGTAAAATGATATTAGGAAAGAATGCCCGAGGCCTAGGAGGAAAGGCACAAGAAAAATGGACCAGAATGAAGTGAGCCAAGATGGAAAGGAAAAATGATGATATCGAAAAAATGGTTCAAATATATATTTTTAATGCCTATGGTTCGATAGAATTGCATTCGACTGGATATAAATAAGCATTATAGCATTATAATTAGTCACTCGAATCTAGGATCTTATCAATGAGGTGACCAAAAATGACCATCCCCTCTCGGGATTCGGACTTGAGCCCTCAATATTGAGAGTTGACCTGCCTTAACACACACGGCTATCGCACTCCCTATATTTACCCCATTCAATAACAACAACAAGGAAAACAATAATATATATATAATTTAAGACATAAATTTATTTTGGCCATTATTTACTCAATTAAATTGAGAAATAGTAATTGTACAATACTTAGTTATATTACACTCAAATACTTGCCTATCCATGCATTTGGGTCATTTTTTCCATGAGTCATCATTTTCCTCTTCCATCTTAAATTATTTCTTCTGGGCCATTTATTCCTAAACCGATTTTCCAGGATCATTTCTTTTGGACACCGTAAAAACTCTACAATTATTCATTTCAATTCATGAATAAAACATTTGACATCTGAGGTCTCAAACTCGTGGCAACCAAAACGATAATTTGGGCCGCCTTATTTACAAAGTTAAATGTTTGTACAGCTTGCGAGTTTGATAAGAATGACAATTTACTGTAGCTTAGTTTCTTAAATTATTTCTTCCTGGCCATTTATTCCTAAACCGATTTTTCCTGGGCCATTACTTCTGGACACCGTGAAAAATTTACAATTATTCATTTCAATTCATGAATAAAACATTTGACATCTGAGGTCTCAAACTCGTGGCAACCAAAACGATAATTTGTGGCCCGCCTTATTTACAAAGTTAAATGTTTGTGCAGCTTGCGAGTTTGATAAGAATGATAATTTACTGTAGCTTAGTCGCTATTGATGAGACTCCTGACATCACGGGCACTGTCCAGTTTGCAATTCATGTCCTTGATGTGTAAGACAATTTTGAAATGACAAAGGAGTGCTTACATTACTTCCAGTGCACAACCAGTCTACTGCTCAGGAAATATAAGAATGCTGGTTTGCCATGGAATAGGTTTGTTGGAATATCTACCGATGTAGTGTCATCAATGACAGGAAGCATCGAAGGTGAACATGCAAGGTACTTGTGGATGTGGACATACCATTCAGTGATCAGAATTAGGATGATGCCATTTCCAAGTATCGATCTAGACTTACGGATGACAATCTTCAAGACATTTTAAAAGTCTCAACTGCTTTCTTCCTCAAGCCATTTGTAACACAGCTCAGTTAGAGGAAGCGTTGCTAGGTCTTTAACAGCAAGTTGTAGAGAAGAGATTCCATGTTCAGAACACCTTAACTGAAAGAATAACTTATACACCCATTAAAAACTAGATTCTTATACCATAGAGATAACACATTAATGTTGGTTTTCAAAGCGGAACAAAATACATTATTTCGTCCCAAACTCCTATGGGAAACCATTATTTTTACCATTATTCTCTCGGCAAACCTTCCCATAACCAAAAACCTATAAGTTAAAATATACTTCATTAGAACTTCCCCAAACTTAAAATCAATATTTTAATTCGAACGCGGAATGGATCCAAAATTATTGAAAAGAAACGTAAAAAAATATGTTGAATCGAACGACGAAAAATCGGAAGACCTGATCATTATACTTTAAGATCCACCTGTGAAGCAATGATGTATCTTGTAATACCAACTATTTTACTTATTATTAACATTCATCTCTTTTCAACCCATCAAACTCAAGAAAAAGATCGCATAGTGCTATACCATGTCAACGATCCTTAAGAAAAGTCCTTATCTATAATATAAATGAACAGTAATTGAGGCTGCAATGAGGATTTAATAAACAGAAAATGGAGTCTTTCTGAGAAAATGTGAAGGGTATAGCGTTCATGTGGATTTTGGGACAAAGGATTTCTCCTTATCTTTTATTCAACTCCCAATCCAATTTCAGTGTTTATGAGCTATAATGGGTGTGAATGAATCTTTTTATCTGATAATAACAATTGTATTATAACATGGCCAAGGAGAAAAAGAGGATAATAAGATATATTCTGTAATTGGAGTCTGAGTTGTATTCATTAATACGTTGTTCAAAATATAGAAGTGATGATTTGGGTCCATAACGATATATGTAGCGGACAGTTCTTTCTCTCTCTGCTCTTATCTTTCCCTCCTTTTCTCAACTATCTATAAATACAGCAACCAGATGGGGCGACAGATGTTTTCTTTTTCTTTCTCATAGATACTTTGTTTATAATTTGGTATATAAATTAGTCCCTTCAATTGAAATATATCTCAATTTAGATCAGTGTTGTATACCTACTATGTACAGTGAAGTATTAATTCAGTATATATCCATTCTCGTCACTAGATGTTGTAAACATGTTACAGAGGAGGACTTATTAAGTACCTATATTCCCATACTTGCCAATTAGTGGAACGGTTCAAGAGAGAATCATGAACTATATTATAGAGAAGTGAGCAAAATACTCTCTTTCTCTTTCTATAACACTAACATAATTACAGATGGTAATCGTTATATTCTCATATTAATAAATCAATTTTGGGGGAGGGTACGTATTTGCTTATATCTCTTAAAGTATAGTGATTTTTTAAAACACCAAACATATCAAATAAAGCTTGGTTAACCAGCTTTAATATTTTGGTAACTGAATCATGTCAATTTAATAAGTAGAGAGTATATGTACATTAAAAAAACATATCTTGCGTACAAAATGACGCATATAATGGATTATAAATGCGTCAGAGACAAAGTAAATTTTGAGAGGATACCTTGACTTACATCTAAGAAACACATTATTATTATTTTTTTCATAATCGTTTTCTTATAGGTCAATACAGGCTCTGAATCATATGATGTAGCTCAGATTGTACTGAATTCTGAATTGATAGAATGCAACCAAGGTCATTTTTGGATTTATCATATAAAGTTTACTAAACTCAAAAGTACTATTTTACTCTGAAGCGAACAAGTCATCTTCTACAGGCGAGTGAAGTTAATGATACAAAAAAGCCATGAAATAAGCTTAATACACACTCCCTTTCTGCTTTGTTTTTACTGAAAACTTTGTTTTATTAAAAAAACATCAAACATACGTCTGGTAGTAAATTAGATTTCCTTTAAATTAATAATAATTATTGAAGTCTGTAACGTCCACCATTTTGAAAAATTTGCGGAAAACTATATTTTTACTAAATTTTTAAAACTTTGACCTCGTTGCGCGACCTCGTAATGTTGACCGATTTTGTTCAAACTTTGTATGTCGTCTTCTTTTATCACCAAGAAACAGAAAATCCACAAAGTTGCTAACATTTCAAACATTGAAAAATAAGAACAACCCTAATGTACAGTGAAGTATTAATTCCGTATATATCCCATTCTCGTCACTAGATGTTGTATACATGTTACAGACGAGGACTTATTAAGTACCTATATATCCCATACTTGCCAATTAATGGAAGTGGGTCAAGAGAGAGTCATGAACTTTATTATATCTTATTGGTCTTAAGGATAATAGGCAGCTGAATAGAAAATATTAATAGGAAAAGGAACGTAAATAATAAAAAGGGAAGCACGAGATAAAAGGTAGGGTAGCCGTATTAATGTACGGCCAACAGTGTTCCACATGTATACACTACAATCAATTAAATGAAAGTGCTAGTCATTTTTTTCTTCGTTTAAATATGACCATTGATTCGGAGTTATGTAAACCTTATCTATCTGAATATTTTTATGTATTCCTTTTTCACGAAATTGGGAGATTGAATGTTCTGAGTTATGCAATCCTTAGTAAGATATTATTTTAACAATACTTTCCTTTTTTTTACAACAAACACTAGTTGAGATATATGGCTATCAAAAAATTGTACACAGGGATGAGACAAGAAATTTTATATATTCAATATGTGGTGTTGGTGTCTCTATACACAAAAAAATCTAGTCGACAAAATAGGATGACATTGGAGGCATATTAGAAATAACATTCCGAAAAATAATATTTAATTTATGACTATAGATGCAAAGGAATAATGAATATCCAGTCAATTTATCTTTCATTCGCTTATTTTCTCATTATAAAAAGTGTTAAATATGTATATAAGAATAAAAATGATTGTAGTTCTTCGTATGTTTAGCTTGTAGATAGTCCCTACCTCAACGAAACTTAATCCAGTATCATATGGTAGATGTCTTACTACAAGTCTTTATTTTATGTCTCATGTATGAAAGTAGACCGAAGTTACCTTGAGTATTCAAGTTCTTGTTTGCTCGCTCCAGATAGGTTCCTTGGGCCTCGATAATTATCTAAGCCGTTATAGTTAGCATATGTTACATCATAGAGATATAAAGATACAGAGAGCTTATTCCCTTCAATAGCAGAGGAACATCGTTCAGCTGTATTCTGTGTGTCCAGTATAAACAAAGTAATTTGTATACGTCATCTTAAGCTGATCTTAGAGATAGATTATATCTCTATGATCAGCTTACGATGACGTAGTACAAATTATTTGTTTATATTGGACACAAAAAACAGATGAAGGGAACAAGCTCTCTATATCTTTTTATATCTATGGCATACATAGACGATATGTGCGTCGGTTTCATTTTAGAAGTGGGAGGAGGATGATTCCTAGAATCATCTTCGTACTGGTTTTAAATAATTGAAAACAAATATCATTTCCGCCCCTCAAAAATATTATACTGGTTGTTTATACTTGTAGTTAAATATAAAGTCCTTTTTTACAACTAATCACTTAATTAAAAGAAAAAAGAAACAGAGTCTTATGCGTGCAAAAGAAAGATGTCTTTTACATGCTCTTACGCAACTTATATATGTTTTTTTCAAAAACCAATTATTTGCCTTCTTCCACTGTCAGTTTTACGCCTGTTACATGCAAAAAGACAACATTATAAGAGCATTTATATTATAATTATTCTTTTATGTCAGCATTTAATTACACAATTTTATTATTATTATTATTAAAGAACATTTGCACAAAAAGTAATTGCTTCCATGACATGCATATTTAATTATCTTATTCTTGATTTTTTGTTGCATTTTGACATTTTTTATATATCTTTATGTGAGTGAAAATGTTTTCTGTACATAAATCTCTTGTATTAATATGTAAAAATAAAAGTTTATATCTCTTTAAGGATTGATGACATTTTTATAAAAAACAGCTTAATTTAATGAATTGATGATTTTAAGAAAATCCCTTTTCATCTATTTTCTGTATTTATTTATATAACTTTATTTTCTAAATAAATAATAGCAAGACTCATACAATAGTTGATCTCATATAGTATAAACAATACTTAATTGAACCACCAAAACTCTCGATTTGCAGTTGTATTTAAAAAAGAAATGACGCAATTCTATTGAACCAAATAGGCAAAAAACAACAACTAAAAAACCGGATTTTTTGACATCCCTTGGCTGTGGAAGCTGAAAACAAGGTATTTGAAATATGAATGAGACATGAATTGATATGAAGGAAAATAAATGCAGGCAAGCTAGCATTAAGGGCTCATGAAGTTTCTTTTAAGAGTGAATACTCACTGGTGAGCTCAATTATTATACTTTTATTTGGGACATACTTCAATATCATACAAAGGCTGACTGTCATGATATTTGAATATATTTATCGTGACGTCAGAGATGATAAAAGCTACTGCCAATACTTCTTATACAGAAGTGTCCTTTCAATGTTTTGTGACTTCAGGCGAAGGTCACACCTGAGAAATTATTAGATATAATGTGGATTGATATCCAGACTCCTTGCCAACCCGCCTATGATCCCAGAAACCCAAGGATGAGAGACATACTCAGATTGCACGTCAAAGAGGTCAGAAAGAGAACAGAAGGCGACAAAGGAAAGTGAAAGTAAAAGAGAACGACGACAACAACAATACATGATGACGTATGATGCTGATATTGCAAATACATAACACATTTGATATGTAATCATGGCCTTGATCGAGATAAGCTTTTGACCCTTGAGGAACAACGATAACAATAAGTGTCTTCATCTCTGAAGTACCCTTGAATAAATGCATAAAAGCTTAACAGTCAATCCATTATGTAAAACGAAAATGAAAAAAGTGGGTCGCAGCAAGGGATCTTGATGAAAAAAATATTTTGAAGCTATTGGAAAACCCCCTCTTCAATCACCAACAACAACATGATCTTTTTGTGTGTCGGATGAAAGTATGTGGGAACACCTAATAACTTCCCATACGAGGACAATGGGTCCGGAACATTAATACTGTTTAGGCTCTTCGATTAAATAGAGTTGTGGAAAAATAAAGTGTTGATTCATAGAGATATAATAACAATGAGAGCTCATTCACATGCCTTTGGCTGCTTATGTTCTTATATAAGTGAGTTGTGTTTATTCCACCATCGCAAATTCGCCAAAAAATTATATTTTAAAATCTCTATGATTCGATATTTTTGTGTTATTTAACTAAAGGATCTAAAAACAATGTTTAGCCAATATTCTTGTACGCTACTAAGAAATATGTACAAAAGAAAACAAAGCTTTGTTTTCTTTTATACCGGTCCGCATCAGGAAGAAGTTAATTTTATCATGGCAAAGACCAAGTTCTTTATAAACAAATTACGATCAGAAAGAATCCCCATACCCCCAAATTTTAAAGAAATAGTCGATAGAACAATAAAAAAAACTATTGACATAATTGCTGTCCTTTGTATATTGTATCTTTACTTAATGGTTTTTTATTATTAATACAAATTTATTTTTTCACAATATCTTAAGAGCCCCCCTACAAATTCCCCCCTACAGTCTATAATGTTAACGTTTTAGTTAAAATTTTATTATAAAGTTTGATTTTTGAAAGTTTTGTTGGTAATGTCTTGTCGTGGATATAACTGAGAATACAATTGTTGTACTGGTGTACAAAAAAAAAGAAAAATAAATATCTTTAAGTATATTTGTAAGCTGAATGAATAGTTAAATAAAATGTTAATGGAGAAAATGAATGCACTTCAAAAGTTTGTGTAATTAATGATATCTTCATCTACTTAAGGTATACATATTGAAGGAAAATAAGATAAAGTGATGGACACTTGAGTGTTGAGTTAATTCATGAGAGTCTTCTTTTATTTGTTGGACTATCGGTCATGTATGGCTGCCATGGACACCATGAACCTCCTATTTATTGAGCCAGGGAACACACTATAACCTGGAATAGGTATAACTCCTTTTCTTTTTTTACTAAGGTAGTTAAATTTCAACATTATAAGGAGGGAGTTCTTATTTCAGGTTAGAATATTCCATGATTAGGCGAATAATAATATATATATATATATATATATATATATATATATATAATATCAGGAAACGACCGGGACACCTTTTTTCGCCGGGACCCGGGCTGGGCCAAAACCGGGCCGGGACTTAATATTTATTTTCGTTCCTTTGACAATCTGAAGTGACGAAGTTTTTTTTAGAAAATAATTTCCAAAAAAATAAGTGAGGACGTTTTTTAGAAAGGAATTTCCAAAAAAGCTTTCTCAGAAAAAGTGATGACGTTTTTTATTATTAGAAAATAATATTTCAAAAACTCTTCCTAAAAACCTTGTGTCTAAAAAAACCGGGACACCGGCCGGGACGCTCAAAAAACAGCCGGTACCCGGGCTGGGTACCCGGTCGTTTCCTGATATATATATATATATATATATTCAGATAAATGGCAATACGGCACAAGTTGATTGCTATCTTTCGTTTCGTTGTGACTTGCACAATAATTTTACCTAAGCTTTTATTAACAACGCCATGACATTTATTTTTCGTTGGTATTTTTTGTGCGGGTTTCCTAGCTGTAATGCCTATCATATTACAAGCAATTACTTTTTATTGCTTTCATATTCATAAGCATTATATATAAATATTTCCCGTTAAGGGACTAAATATATGATCATGAGATCTGTTCTCCAATGAAAACAGGAGCAATTATATCAGAGTTGTTTGTGAATATAGCTAACAACATAGCTTACAATATCAAATAAACACATACATAATGAAATATTCTCTTTATATTACTTTATATTTATATTTGTAAACAGAACTTTCACCATTTCTGTCGCAATGAGTATTTTTTAAGTTTAACCATTAAAATACTTTCTTTTACCCTAGCAGAGCTCTGAGTTTCATTCACTGATTTGGAAATTTACCAAAAAAACAACAACATAAGCTTGAAATTGACCTCTTGGAATTGTAAATTAACATTTTTTTTCTTTATCGATCTGTCCAAAAATGACGTCACATTTAATGAAAATATGGGGAAAGGGGTGCGATAGCCATGCGTGTTAAGGCGTGTTCAACTCTCAATGTTGGGGGCGAAGGTTCGAATCCCGAGAGGGGACGGTCATTTTTGGTCTACCTCATGGATAAGATCCTAGGTTCGAGAGACTAATTCACACGCTATAATGCTTATTTATATACAGTCGGATGCAATTCTTTCGAACCATATAGGCAAAAAATAGAAATCACATGTTCTGGTAAATGTTTATAACAATTTTTTTAATATATTTCATCCACAAAGAATACTAAAAAATAAAAAAATGTTTCGTGATGCTCTTTCCACTCCAAGGATTTTTTTGTAGGTAAAGTGCAACCTAGCAATTGTTAATATTTTTTAATGGTTTAACTCTTTTAATTACTATGATTTATTTAGTACATTTGTTTGTTTAGTTCCTAGATTAGTACCACCTCACTGGAACTTAATGAGGTATCAGCCGTTAGCTAACTTTATTATTATATATTAGTTCGAAAAACATTCCAACATTTCAATGATTTAAAAATGAAATCCCCAAGGGATGAACATCACTTCCCGATCTCTTCATCAAGTTCCATCATTTTTTGCCTTAATGGTGTACTAACAAAACAAGATGATACGGAGTTTCTTCTTCCTACTCGCAGAGTCGGAAAATTGTATATTGTAAAGATGCCTCTTGAGGCCGATATGTTCGCTGACCATTCAAACGATGACGCAGATTTGGGCTCGTTTATACTTTCAAATCTTGCATCCAAGATAGGGATTTTGTATAAAGAGTATAGATTGGCGGCAATTGCCTATTGCACGCCAAGTGGTCCGCAATTTCTTTAAGCTCGCTTGTCTAAGAGTATGGATATAGGTACAGAAACAGGTGTGCCCTTCATAGTACCGTCTTTAGCGTCTTCATACTAATATCCAGTTTTGACCCATTCCTCCAACTAAAGTAGGAATACATTCAACATTTTGTAGACTCAGTTTATGTACAGCCATGAACTACTCTAAATATTCCACTCAATAGTTTGTCAGATTGTCCAATCAATAATAGGCTCCTGGTATCGAAGTCCCCACATATCAAAAGAGGCTTTTCTGTCTGTCTGTCTGTCGCAGTACCCAACAACCGTTTAATTGTCCCATCGTCCTTCTTGATATCGGCATAATAACTTGAGATAACTAAACTTTTGTTACTAGTAGTTTTCATTGTAGAAACCAAGACCAAGTCCTAATAATTGAACTTTGGAATCTGAGTCTTTTGATGCTACAATGGTTTTCTAGGATTAAACCGGCCTTATGTGAAGAGAGACAAATCAGAGGAACCAGAGGTAGTACCACCACTCTGCACTAAATGGGGGTTCTTATAAAAACGAGGCTACTAGGCTTTCCTAAAATCTAACCTTTAACTCTTCTCTTCTTTTATTTGAATACATTTTACAGATCACAGTTAAGTCCATTGGATCGTGTTGTCGTTATGTCATTTTTTAAGGAATCATAATTAATAATATTTTGGTCGTAAAAGATGGAAAGATGAATTTTAATTGGCAGGGACCGCTTGTAGATGTGTCCTCTTTTTTCCTTTAATTATATTATAACAGTCTTCTCATGGATCCCAGCCTAGAAATATACTGCTCTCTAAATATATTACTTCCTCTTTTTTCATAATTCCATTTCGCCTTTATTAATCTCTAGGTAATAAAGACCTCTTACCTTATTGATATATTATTTAAATAATTTATAATCATAATGATTTATTCTCTTATGTAAAAAACGTCTTTTATAAATAAATCAGCCATCTTTAGACCTTTACAAAACCCAATAATATGACACTAAATTTCTTCATTCATAAGAGTGCCTAGTCATCAACTTTGAAAAAAAAAAACATATAATTTTTAATATTATTTTCATAATAAAAATAATTAAGTAATCCAATCTTTTCACTATTTTCACAAACATGTGTCTCCGACTATACCCTTCTAGAGAGTTCGCTGATTAGAAAAAAATCAAAAAAATCACTACATCAAAGCCAAAGGGAAAAACATTATTTATTCATTGGCTGATTCATTACTCCATAGAAGTTTTCTTGACTCACAATATCATATATAGGTATTCCTCAAAAGAATGCTCAACAGCGAAACTTCATGGAGGCCTTTGAAGTAAGTAAAAGATCAAAATTCTTATAAAAAGATTATATTGAAAAATGAAATCTTTTGTGACTCTCAATGCCAAATGTATATTACGAGCAATGTGGAAAATCGGGCTATCTCTGTATTCCCAGTCAATGTACATAATGCCCATTATAAAGGGTAACCTAATCATTGCCCAGGGATTCTGTATATTGCTCGCTGTATCTGGCAATGTTGAAGTAGTCGTTAAAACAAATATATTCATAGGACAAGGTATATTTCTTGATTTAAAGGAATTAAGACTAAAGTAATAGTACTATAACAATCGTTAAAGCACCCTAAATGCTTCTATATTATGCCAGTAACATTATTTTTTTTGTAAACATAATAAGTTTTTTATTTTGTCATTTTTACTGCAAAATGCCACAAAAATGATTTAATAATAACATTAACTAGAGGCATATATACACTCAGAGTGCAAACCTCCGCCGTCACGGGTCCTTATGAGCCTTCCGAGGCGGATTTTTCACGACTGGGGCGGCGTAGAGGGACGGGGGAGGGTTCCCTCGACGGAAATTCGAGAGGAAGACGCTCCGGCACCCGATTTCACAGCACAGCGACATCTATTGGCAGAGTAGGCTAACTTGAAATATTTATTAGTATTTAGCTCGTTTTGCATCTTAATTCTGCACTCAGAGATGCCAAAATTTAATCACTTGTTCCTTTTGGCATTTCCAACAACTTCACAAAGTTTCATCCAAATCCGTTCCGTACTTTTGAGTTATCCTGCTGACAAACCAACAAACAAACAAACCACGCCAGTGAAAACAATACCTCCTTCGGCGGAGGTAATGACACGTGATTTTTTATGTTTAAAGAGAAGTAAATTTTGCAATGATGTGATCATATTTACCATTTGCATTAGATTATTTTAAAATAAGATTAATATTGAATATATGAGAGGCAATTGAATTATCGGGAAAATTGTACATAAGTTTACTGCATAACTCTGCGTCTATTGAGGAGACACTAAACGTTATTTAATTTTGTTCAGACTTTCACAAGATGATCTCTATGCACAATTGTAAAATCCTAAGGGGTGTCAGCTATATATATATACATATTGAAGTGTAGTGAAGATCCCCGTAGATATACTTAGACAGATCAGAGGAATGAAACACGAGTGTACTATATGAATACTATAATGGAACTGAACTGTACATACATATATACATAGGTAGGTGGTGACGTCAGGAGAGGTAGTTGAAGTAACACCTCACGCCCCCTTGAGTCATCATTTAAATTTGAAAAATGTTGGTGACTGGAAGTAAATAATGAGGCATAAAAAACATACATATAAATATTCTGTTAATAACGGTGGGCATAAAGAAAACTTATTAATTGTCCATGGCAGAACAAAAACAATATTATATAAATTTAACTTCGTTTTTGTCTTCGTTAATTTTCACATTCTTTGACTTATTCGATATGACTTCCTTCGTTGTGAAGGTGGCTCTTCAGTTTGCACTTCAAAATGTGGACTTGGGGCTTTCTTTGGTTTGATGAATTTCCTATTCCGAACAATTATCTTGCCAGATTCAAGTAAAATTTGGTAGGAGCGTCCCGAGTCGGTTATTTGTTTCACAGTTCCTGTTTTGTCCCACAATTTTGATTTTATATCCTGGATAAGAATTAGTTCTCCAACAGAAATTGGTTTTAGACTTGGTGGAACATATGAAAACGTTGTTGGGCTCGAAACCGTTTCGAGATTTGGAATCAATGTTCGTAATTCTCTTTTAAGGAAAAGTCTTGATGGAGAGGTCTTCATGGATGTAGTCGGAGTGGACCGGAGATAGAGTAGCGACTCGTTAAATTCATCCTCAGTTTTAGCCTTTTTAAGTAACCTCTTTACTCTGTTGACTGTTGATTCGGCTATTGAGTTCGATTTTGGGTTGTGAGGTGAAGATGTGACGTGAATGATGCTGTGGGATTCGCAGAACTCCTTAAAGCTGGAACGAAATTGAGGACCGTTGTCCGATATTATATAGTTTGGGTAACCAAAGATATTAAATGTTGATTTAATTTTGGAGATAATTTGATTTGTTGCGGTTTTACGAAGAGGATAGACGAATGGAAAAAGACTCAATTTGTCGACTAGTACCAAGTACTCTCGTCCGTTACATTCAAATAAGTCGGTGCAAACCGTATGCCATGGACGAGGAGGATCTGCATAGTTTAATTCATTCTTTTCGTGTTGAGATATTTGAAATTTTTGACATATTTCGCAATTATTGATAACGTCTGCTATTTCTTTCGTCATACCGGGCCAGAAAAACAAGTTTGATGCCAAAAGACGAGTTTTATTTATTCCCTGATGGGCGCGATGCAAAAGACTTAGTATTTCTTTTCTGGCGTTAGAGGGAATCACGATACGATGGCCTTGGTATGTTATTAGAGTATCACTTGTATTTGCATCCATGTCAATTAAGGACAGATCGTCCCAAACAGCGAAGAACTGGCGAGATGGATGATGCTCTGGAAGACTTTTGGGATGGGTACCGCTTCTAATGGCTGCTATAACTAGTCTGTATGCGTCGTCTATTTCATCGTATAATTTTTGAAACGTCGGGTCGGTTACCACTCTACATCGGAGAGACTCCTCGTAATCTTCGAGTGAAGGTTCGTCTTCAGCTGAAAACACTGGAGTTCGGCTTAGAGCGTCAGCTGCAAGGTGCATCTTTCCAGGTTGCCAGACAATATTTATTTGATGACCAGCTAACCTTTCCCGTAAGCGCATTAGACGAGGATTGTTAATTTCGTAGATGTCTTTTTGGAAAAGTCCAAGTAGTGGACGATGATCTACTATAACATTAAAAGATCTAATGCCTTGAAGAAAAAATTACATTTCTCCACAGCTCTCACAAGTGCTAATAACTCGAGTTCAATCGTGGCGTAACGAGACTGAGTTTCTGTCAGTGAAAAGGAACCACACTGAATGAGTTTTGATAATGGATGAAGTGAGGCGTTACCTGATTTAGCGAGGATGATAGGTGTATTCTTTGGTTGTTGGATGAGGATGAACCCAAGACCGTGGAGTCGAGAAGCGTCCGTTAAGAGTGTAGTTTCGGAGTCTGTATCAAAGAAATTGCATTGTAGGTGCGTTGTAATTACCTTTTTGATGTTGTTGAGGGATTCTTCGTGCTCTTTTGTCCAAATGAACGTGTTTTTCTTCTTGAGGAGTTCTCTGATGCAATGGGACATTTGAGCTAGGTCTGGAAGGAAGGAGGACAATTGATTGACTAAACCAAGAAGGCCGCGACACTCAGTTATATTTTTTGGACTGGGAAATTTCGTTATGGCTTCAACACGAGATTTTGAAGGGTGGACCTTTCCAGGGGCTAATTCATATCCAGCAAACTGGACTGATGGTCCCATTTGGATCTTTTTGCGGGATATTATAATATTATGTTCTCTTGCATTAAGTAAGAGTAGAACCAGTCTCTGGAAAAGGGTATTGTAGTCTGGAGCTCCAATGATAGTGTCATCTACGATCTTCTTAGCATTTTCAACTCCTTCTAAGATTACATCTGAGCGGATATTAAATTCGTCCGAGCTTGCATTTATACCCATTGCTGCCCTTAGGTACCTAAATTTGCCCTGGGCTGTAATGAACGTCGTAAGATGTGAACTGTCCTCGTCCAGGGGGACTTGAAAGTAGCCATGTGTTAGGTCGGCTACGGCAAAAACCTTAGACGAGCAATGCAGACTCTGAACTATTTCTTCAGAACTAGGAAACGGGTAGCAAGGACGTTTGAGGAATTTATTTAAATTTGTGAAGTCAGTAACTAAGCGTACCTTCCCATTTGATTTAAGAACGAAGTGCCCGTGTGCGCAATGATCAACAGGAGTGTCCACTCGACTGATTATTCCAGCTCTAAGTAATTCATTGATCAAATTATCCGCCCGTTCACGGATATGAAGTGGTATTGCCCTTGGAGTTTTTGCTTGAAACGGGATTATTTTAACGTCGTTCCTCAAATGAAGTCTCATGGGAGGACCGGATATAGGTTTTTTACCTTCCAAACTATCGGAAATAACATCCTGGAACATGTTGATGAGGATAGACTTTTTATCTGAAACATTGTTTGAACACACATTGTTGAAATATTGTTTACTTATTTTATGTGCAAGTTTTTGACGTGTAGAAGAGGATGGAGGGGTATTGATTGCCAATGATGAGCTGGACTTGAGTGCATTATTTTTATTATGGGGTAAATGGAAGTCAGGACTAATCATGTTTAAACTCACCATATCATGCCATGATAATAGGAACTCCTGCACGAGGACCGAAGTTACGATTACTTCTATATCAGCCTTGTTTGTTCCAAAAGTAGCGGTGAGGTTGACTTTTCCTTCTGCCGTCATAGTGGACATTGAGTCAGCTAAAGTTACAACGGCGTTTGAGTTTTTGAAGTAAATCCCACGTTCTTGAAGAATGTCCGATGACATTATCGATTTTGTAGCCCCTGTGTCTGGTATAACATCGAAATTGAACGATTCGTTGCACTCCGTCGTGAATTTTATGGTTGCACGAGGTGTGGCTCCGTATGCTTTGGCTGAAATTATTTGATGTGAATGTTCGGTGAGTCAATTTGTTTTCGTTCCCCACGATGCTATCACAGAATTCACCAAATGATTGTCTTCGTCCGATGACGAAGTTGAAGAGGGAGAGGCACGCGCATAGTTGGCTGGAACATTTTTATTAGTTGATGGCTTGTTAAAGCAATATTTCTGCAAATGCCCTTTGCGCTTACAGTAGATGCAAGTGATCGAGTTATATTCGGGGCATAAATTCGCCCTATGCTTTGGGGACTCACAACAATAGCAAACACTTTTTTGTTTTCGTTTAGCGGGCGTTGGGGACCGGAAAGACGATCCGGGCTTCCTTCTGGGGGACTGACCTCTGACGACCTCTGCTCTCATGACGTTCGAGGGTCTGTTAACAGAGAATTGATTTTGTGTTGCTTCATAACTTTTAACACATAAAGATATTTTTTTCTTGTGATAGGAGCCGGGATCCGTCGTATTTCCTT
This sequence comes from Caligus rogercresseyi, assembly GCA_013387185.1. Classification (NCBI taxonomy): domain Eukaryota; kingdom Metazoa; phylum Arthropoda; class Copepoda; order Siphonostomatoida; family Caligidae; genus Caligus; species Caligus rogercresseyi. The sequence continues at coordinate 10,136,454 of CP045898.1, read as the reverse complement.
AAGCAAATCTTGGTCTGGACAATCCTGAAACCACCGGAAGAGGAATATTTCGTCGACAGTGAAATCTTCTAATTTACAATTTAATGCTATTTCACTAAGTTCCGCTTCCCATTCCGAGGCTTTTTTTCCTGGAGGGAACTTGTGAGTAAAAAAATCAAACCTTCTATTAAATAGGGGATGTATAGATTCAAAGTGATCATCTAAGATGCTCATTGCACTTTGTGATGTCCCCTTAATGTCATACACAGGAGTGTCGCTCTCAAATCTCGATTTTATTTGAGATGCGAGGTCCGACTTTAAATAATGTAAAAATAAAGATCTCTGAATGTCTGTGGACACAAGATGAGCATGAGCTGCATGGAAGTAGCTTCTGAAAGAGTCCTTCCATGCGATATACTCCGTCATTGGAGCCTCTGACCTTAATATTGGCGGCTTTATTTCCTCCGCTATTTTCCTCGAACGAGCAATAGCATCATCTTGTGTCGTGGACTGAGGTGGGATGGAGGTTGGAAGCTTGTTGGACCTGTTTGAGGAGGCTGCAGAGATAAGGGATTCTTTGCCATCACTGATTACTCTGTGGGCTTCGGCAGTAAGACGTTCGACCTCCGCGGATACTATAAGTGATTGATCCTCATAGAGGCCGGCATCGTCTGGGGATAGCTCTGATAGTGTGTCAAAGCGCGCTTCCAGTTTCTCTAATGCGGCATTGAGCCGAAGGATGCTTTTTTCAACTATTGTGAATTGACCGGAGGAAGGTGATAATTTGCACTCGTCAATTATTGTTCTTAGCTTATTGCTCCTCTTTGTGACGGCGGTTTTACATCCTCCTACCGATTGTTTCAGAAACTCCATCTTCGCCTCCGTTGTTGAATATGAAGAGAGATCCATGTTGAAAAGTGAGGAATTATAGTAAGTGTGTTTGTAAACACAAGAAATGACGTAGATATTTGTAAACACAAAAAATGACGTCACTGTTGACTTCAGAATACAGATTTATTTAGCCGGTATAGATGATGTATTTCTTACTCTCGGATTCGTGTATTCGAGTCCTCGGTTGATCGAGATATATCGCTGAGTGGGAAATATTTCTTATTTTCTTTGGGATGTTTATGGGTTCTTCAAGCCGACTGCGCCATGAAGTGTAGTGAAGATCCCCGTAGATATACTTAGACAGATCAGAGGAATGAAACACGAGTGTACTATATGAATACTATAATGGAACTGAACTGTACATACATATATACATAGGTAGGTGGTGACGTCAGGAGAGGTAGTTGAAGTAACACCTCACATATATATATATATATATATATCACTATTACATGAAAACGTGTGACACTTATTTTAACTTTCATAATTTAAACAATCCCATCAAAGTTTTTTTTCCTTCTCATTGACTTCCATTGTTTTACGACTCACTTTAAACTTTATAGATCTCTTTTAATTGTCTGCATTTTTAAATAATGGTTTTCATACAAATAAAAGTTTTGCAAATACAATTTTGTATATTCTCATGGAATAAAAAAAATATCAAAGTAAGGTTTGATTGATTCATATTATATATACAAAAAGTTTGATTGCTATTCTGTCAGAGTTTTATTTTCTTTGAGGAAAAATTCTTTCTTCCTACTGAAGTTGTTTATAGTAGACATAAAATAGCTATAATATTTATGGAGAAAAAATATGTTGAATTCTCTGAGGCTGAATGAAGTTTCAATGCTATATACTCAATTCATCCTTATTTTTATGTATTGACTAGAATATATAGCTGGGAATCAGAATGGAAATATCTGATTACATAATTCTGCTGCTTCAAAATGTAATTTTAATGAAATATTAAGTGTACAATGCATCATCATAATTTTGAAGGCGAACATTAGAAGATTCATGGGATAGGTAACTTAACTTGCAGGAAATATCTAAAATGTTTATCATATCCTCTCTCAAGATGTTTTTTCTGGGCTGTTTATTCCACATAGAATATATTGAAAAATAAATGCTGAATCACATATAATATCTTAGCCTGTCCTTTGTAAAACTAAAGAGTTTAAACCATATTGTCTTTTCATTACATAGCAGGAAGTAGCTAAAAAGGTTACTAACGATATACTTTCTTTAGAATTGCAGAAATCACTTTCTGTTTCTGAGTATTTTCTTACATTAGGGGTTTCATGTAACAATGAGATAGGCTGGCTTTCTCGAGAAACAAATAAGCTTGATCATTCCCAGGCAGTGTTTTTACCTCATATCTGGATACTGGAGGAAGTAAATAATTGACAGTAACACTCTTTCTAAATAATTCAACTATTGTGATTAAAGAAATAAATCTAAGAAATGATTTTTATTAAGTCATTTTATATTTTGGTTTTATCTTTAGACAGTAATTTTGAACTATATGTTAAATAAATAAATCAGTATCTGCGCCAATACCTCACGTCTCATACCATTGCCTACAACACTCACAAATGAAACAGCAATTCAACAATGACTTTGGATATCTTAGAATTTAATAACAAGTATCGTCAGTTTTATGGCAAGATTAATTATCATTATGAGAAAATATTGTTTGGAATAACAGAAATTCATAGATCAATACTATAAATTTTAACACTATATATATATATATCATCCTTTTTATAAGAAGTAATTTTTAATATATTATTGTCATTTAACTTTGATTTCGATTATCTCATATATGCATGTATATTCTGCTGTTGTAACACGGAAAACCTATATATTCCTTGTTTCTTTGCTTTAGTGTCTGTTGGTCTATAGCGATACAATCTAACTAAAATGTATGTTTTCTATCTATTAAAATCTCCAATTTAATATTCGAACTCTATTTACTGTAGATTACTTAAATCCAAACGACAAACTATGGGATAAAGAAGAAAACAACTAGAAGACATGCCAATCAAACAATCCAAACCAAACGGGGAATAAATTGAAGGGAAATCTATAGTTGAAAAGCATTCGCAGATATTTCAAGCCGGCTGAGAAAATTTTTGAGCACATCTATAGGGACAGAGTGAATATGATAAATGTGCTTTTTAAATTTTTATTGGATTTTAATTTGAAGGCTCTTAATAGATCCCATAGATGTAATTTAAACGAACATAAGGTCATGTTAATAGATTTTCTATATATGTTGATCCAATTATTTGGTTGGAGCCTTCTAAGGAGCATAAAGTAGTTCAGACCGTTTGGACATTATAGAAAGGACCTTGGCATAGGGAACTACCAATGGCAATGTAGATAATTGACTATTTTGTTATCGTAGGAGTTAATGATAAGTAAAGAAACCCAAAGAAGTATTCATTCAAATATTTAGTACAACGTTTTCAGTTAATTTGGATACATATATACCATATAAAAAAAGCGAATTTACCCAACGATATTGTATATATATATCTCAGGAAACGACCGGGTACCCGTCCCGGGTCCTGACTGTTTTTGAGTGTTCCGTGGTTGTAATAAGATGCATAAAAAAATCTATTAAAAATCTATCGAAATCTAAGACGACATCTACGTTTTATATTGAATAAGAAATTATACATTAATAACTTTACAATAAGGGGTGTGATAGCCGTGTGCTCAAGTTCGAATCCCGAGAGGGGATGGTCATTTTTGGTCTACCTCATTGATAAGATCCTAGGTTTGATAGACTAATTATAATGCTATAATGCTATTTATATCCAATCGGATGCAATTCTATCGAACCATATAGGCAAAAAAAACCCAGGAAATTCACAATGTTGCTAACATTTCAAACATTTGAAAAATAAGAACAACCCTATATATATATATATATATTTTATATATATATAATATACATATATATATATATATATTTATATATTAAAAAACGGAAAGACACATAGTTATATTAATAATTTTAAAAGATAACGGACAAAGCCGATATCTTTTTGTCGATTCCGATTTGTTTTAAATGACGTGATCGGCCCCGATCATCTCTGATATATATGTAGTGATATCATTGCCAGTATTATCTAGATTGTATTTGTAAAGTATTTTGTCTGTTTTTCTTCTCTTTTTCCCTTTTTGTTCCTCGTGTATATTTTCACCCTTAGTTGTTATTTGTTCAATAAAAGAATAAGATGTATAAAACTGAGTGTTTCTTTAATGTGCCTCACGGCACTACAATGGTGACCCCGACTCAGCGAGTTTTCACAATAGAGGAGTCGAACGGAAAGACAAAGGAGGATGATATCAATCACGTTACAGTGAAATTGCCTCCTTTTACATCACTTAGACCGACGAGTTATTTTACTCGCATTGAGACTCAATTTGAAATAGCAAGGATAAGCAACGAACGAACCAAATTCAATTATCTCCTGAGTTCAATCCCGGAAGTGACTCTCTACAAAATCCCAGACTACATCATTTCAAAATGCCAATCGTCCCCGGAGCCATACACGGAACTAAAAGGCCGCTTATTACGAATGTGTGTTGGCTCTAAACAACAATTAACAACGGATCTTGTGGGATTAATCAATAATAAGGACAATCTTTCCGTCAGTGAAATGGAGGCTAAGGCTTGGGATTGTTTGGATGCTATTACTAAGGACGGGACTGACTTAAAAGAGACTCTAACAAAACACATGGTCCTAAATTGCCTTCCTTCACATTCGCGTCAGCATCTCACTCAAGGATTCGAAGAAGTACCTTACGAACAGTTCATCAAGTTTGCTAAGACGGAGGAAAAACTAGCTGTGAGTAATAATAATAACAACTTCAACGTGAGTGTTGGAGGAGAAGAAAATATTAATGCAAGCCTGCTTAAAAAAACAAAAACTCCGCGTCAGATCCCAGGAATCACTCTCGCAGCACGCCTTCAAGAAATAATTTTCATTATGTAGTTTTCATGAAAAATTTGGCTTTAATTCATATCGTTGCCTAACTCCACATATATGTTTTAAATTATTATCAAATGATACAAAAAACTTATTAAGCGCCGAGAGTTCTCGGCGTTAAAACAAAATAAAGTATTATATTCAAAGAAATGTAAAAAATTTGAAAATGTATTTTTGTCCAAAAATGTTTATGAACTGGCAATGACTCCTACTAAATTATTAAAATTCCAATGTAAAATAATAGACTCAACTACAGGTTTTGAAAGATCGGTGACTTTTTTAGTTGATACTGGGGCTGAGAGATCATTGATTCCTTTTTCTGAATTTGTCTCTGTCGGTGACTCTAATGTAAAATTGCTTGCGGCTAACGGTCAAGTTTTAAAAAGTTATGGCCTTTCCCAACAAAAAATAAAATTACCAAACTTAGTACGTTTGAGTGGACATTTGTGGTTGCAGACATTAAATTTGGTGTGCTTGGTTACGATTTTTTGAGAGCCAATCATTTCATTATTGACGTTTACAATGGTCAGCTTCGACAACTGAATTCTATTAATAATATTACATCTTCTTGCCAAACAGCTTTGCAATTAGTGTCTAAATTTCCTGCTCTGGGTGACATTTCATTCAGAGGAGATAATCTTCATGGTTTCTATCATGCCATTGAAACCACTGGGATGCCCATTCACTCGAGACCTAGGAAATTTAACGCGGAGAGGGAGAAAATAATTAGAAATGAATTGAATTTGTTAATTGAAAAAGGAATTATAGAGCCATCAAAATCATGCTGGTCCTCACCTATACATTTAGTAAAAAAACAAAATGGAGATTGGCGCATGGTTGGCGACTATCGGTTGTTAAATAATGTAACTAAGTCGGATAAATATCCTATGCCTTCAATACAAACATTTAATCATAAAATAGGAAAAGCCTCATTCTTCAGCAAATTGGACCTTGAAAAAGCGTATCACCAAATTCCAATGCTTGAAACCGATAAAGAAAAAACTTCACTCTCAACTCCCTTTGGCTCATTTCAATATAAACGTATGCCCTTTGGCTTGAAAAACGCAACCAGTTCGTTCCAGAGAATGATTGATAACGTTTTAGGGGGCATTTCTGGTTGTTTTGCATATGTTGATGATATTCTTTTGTTTTCCAAAACTGAAAAAGATCATCACATGCTAATATCAAAAGTGTTGTTAACATTAAAGAACAATGGTCTGAGCTATAATGCCAACAAGAGTGAATTTTGTAAAAATGAGATAAATTTCCTCGGTTTTATAGTTTCTAAAGGAGGAATTCGTCCTAACGATAACAAAATATCAACTTTAAAACAATTTAAAAGGCCAGAAACTGTCAAAGAACTTAATAAACTCATAGGTTTGGCCAATTATTATAGGCCTTTCATTCCTCAACTAGGAAAATTATTACAACCTTTCTATGACATAATTAAAAATAAAAAGAAAAATTCACCTATTACTTGGAATTCTAAATTAGACATAAAATTTGAAGAATTTAAAAATGGAATGGACAAAGTTACAACTCTTGCTCATTATATCCCAGACCAGGAGTTGAGATTGAGTGTGGATGCCTCTGACGAAGGTATAGGGGCTGTACTTGAACAAGGACAAGGGTGCAAGTTTCGCCCATTAGCATTTTTTAGTCGAGCTTTGAAAGAAAAAGAAAAAAAAGAATCAGCTTTTGGTAGGGAGCTATTAGCAGTAAGAGACGCTCTAAGGCATTTTGATCATGTATTGGAGGGTAGGAATTTTATGTGTTTTACAGATCACAAGCCTCTAATTAATGCACAATTTACAAAGAATCCTAAATGGCCAAGCAAGTACTATCGCTACTTTGCTGAGTTAAGCGAAAGAAATGTAGTGCTCCACCATATTTCTGGAAAAGATAATGTCCCTGCTGACTTTTTGTCTAGAATTAATTTGTTGAAATTAGATTTTATTGACTGGAAAGAGTGGCGCAGGGAGCAAATAAAAGAAAATCTAGCAACAAACTACCCATTAGCAGAGCTAATCGAAATTGACGATTATGGAATCTTATGTGATGTAAGAGCAAAGTATGTGAGGCCATTGGTTCCTAAGACATTTGTGAAAAAATTAATGGAAAATATTCATTGCGAATCACATAGAGGAATAAAGAATACTTTGAGAAAAATACAAAATAATTACTTTTGGAATTCTATGTCGGCAGATATTAGAAATTATGTCAATAGCTGCAACGTTTGTGCTCGATCAAAAAAATGGGTCTTCCATCAATACCATTCGATAAGGTTTCCTCTCCTGTGAAAAAGTTTTATCACATTCATTTGGATTTGATAGGACCTTTTCACAAAGTTAGAGGAAAAACAATGGCTTTGACAGTAATTGATAGAAGAACAAAATGGTTAGAGGTATATCCTTTGTCCAGCGCTAGCACCGACAATATAATTAATGAGTTGAAATTGAATTGGTTCTCAAGATTTGGTTACCCAAAATACATCACCACTGATCAGGGGGGACAATTTAATTCTATTGTTTGGGAAAAGTTTGTGAACGATTTAAAAATTCTAAATATTAAGACTAGTCCGTATCATCCGCAGAGCAATGGTCTCATAGAGAGAGAACACCGAACACTAAAGGAAGCTATTAGGTGCAAGATTCTAGAATCTGACAGTAGTTGGGTCGATGTTCTTCCCAGAATTCTTTTAGACCTGAGAACTACTATAAAATATGGTCAAAATTTGTCACCGGCAGAGATGGTTTTTGGTGAGGAAATTCGGTCTCCGGGCACTATGTTTTCAGCTGAAAAAGTTGTTGAAAAGAAAAAAAATACACATCATAATATAAAAAATAAACCAATAAATTGTTCTTATAAAAACTTAATGAAAGCCTCTTATGTTTATGTTTTAAATCCACCCATTAAGTCTTCTTTATCCCCGTATTTTAGTGGCCCGTATAAAGTTATTAGAAAATTACGTAAGCAATTTATTATCGAAATTAATGGAAAAACAAAATCAATATCTATTTACAACCTGAAACCAGTGCTAAATTGAGGGGGGAAGTATTGTAGTGATATCATTGCCAGTATTATCTAGATTGTATTTGTAAAGTATTTTGTCTGTTTTTCTTCTCTTTTTCCCTTTTTGTTCCTCGTGTATATTTTCACCCTTAGTTGTTATTTGTTCAATAAAAGAATAAGATGTATAAAACTGAGTGTTTCTTTAATGTGCCTCGCGGCACTACAATGGTGACCCCGACTCAGCGAGTTTTCACAATAGAGGAGTCGAACGGAAAGACAAAGGAGGATGATATCAATCACGTTACAGTGAAATTGCCTCCTTTTACATCACTTAGACCGACGAGTTATTTTACTCGCATTGAGACTCAATTTGAAATAGCAAGGATAAGCAACGAACGAACCAAATTCAATTATCTCCTGAGTTCAATCCCGGAAGTGACTCTCTACAAAATCCCAGACTACATCATTTCAAATGCCAATCGTCCCCGGAGCCATACACGGAACTAAAGGCCGCTTATTACGAATGTGTGTTGGCTCTAAACACAATATGATAAATGTGCTTTTAAATTTTTATTGGATTTTAATTTGAAGGCTCTTAATAGATCCCATAGATGTATTTAAACGAACATAAGGTCATGTTAATAGATTTTCTATATATGTTGATCCAATTATTTGGTTGGAGCCTTCTAAGGAGCATAAAGTAGTTCAGACCGTTTGGACATTATAGAAAGGACCTTGGCATGGGAACTACCAATGGCAATGTAGATAATTGACTATTTGTTATCGTAGGAGTTAATGATAAGTAAAGAACCCAAAGAAGTATTCATTCAAATATTTAGTACAACGTTTTCAGTTAATTTGGATACATATATACCATATAAAAAAGCGAATTTACCCAACGATATTGTATATATTATATCTCAGAAACGACCGGTACCCGTCCCGGGTCCTGGCTGTTTTTGAGTGTTCCGTGGTTGTAATAAGATGCATAAAAAATCTATTAAAAATCTATCGAAATCTAAGACGACATCTACGTTTTATATTGAATAAGAAATTATACATTAATACTTTACAATAAGGGGTGTGATAGCCGTGTGCTCAAGTTCGAATCCCGAGAGGGGATGGTCATTTTTGTCTACCTCATTGATAAGATCCTAGGTTTGATAGACTATTATAATGCTATAATGCTTATTTATATCCAATCGGATGCAATTCTATCGAACCATATAGGCAAAAAAAAAACAAAAAAAAACAGGAAATTCACAATGTTGCTACATTTCAAACATTTGAAAACAAAACAATAATATATATATATATATATATATATATATATATATCATATTTATATATATATATATATATATATATATATATATATATATATATAAAAACGGAAAGACACATAGTTATATTAATAATTTTAAAAGATAACGGACAAAGCCGATATCTTTTTGTCGATTCCGATTTGTTTTAAATGACGTGATCGGCCCCGATCATCTCTGATATATATATTATATATAGATCCTAGATTCGAGTGACTAATCATAATGTTATAATGCTATTTATATACAGTCGGAAGCAATTCTGTCGAACCATATAGGCAAAAAAAACAACAACTCTGCAACCATCTTTTAGAGATAAGACAGATGCCCATGTTAAATGCATAGGAGGATGAATGTCTCTCCCAAGAATATAAATAGATTAAGCCCAATATATTCAGCCAGTCCTTTCAAGGGAGAGAGTTCAAAAGGACCTACTTCAAAAAACATAGTTTAACCAGCTTGAGGGGAATATAATATAATTACTCGGATATTTGCTGTGTTGATATGTACCATATTCTAACATATATTCATTGGGTATCAGTATTCCTATTCCTATTTGGAGAAATGATTTTAAATTTACAAATAAACATAATTTTGATTATTTCTACGTCATAGCATTAAAGTAAGGATTATTTTATCATCAAATGATGTAACAAAATAATATTTTTTCTTAACATAAAACTGATGATAACTTGTCATTAATAATCATTTTTCTTTGAGAACAGGAATTCAATAACTTCATAAATAACAAATTATATTCTGTTCAAAGCATAATTCAATTTTAAATTTAGGATAATAGGAAAGACAATTATTGCCAAAAAATGACTTATCTATATTTGTCAATTGATTTTTTTATTTATCACACATACTTTCTTTAAATCTTTCACGTTCGAAAAAGGACCCCCGGTATCATATAGTCAAGGTGACTTCTCACATTTTCTTTCCCCCTATTTTTATGCTTCTTTTGCTATTAGTTATGTATGGTAGAATAAATATATCGTATATGTAATTTTCTAATAATCACCTCCCACTTCCCTCTTACCCTCTCTAACCACAAATTTCTTAACCCTCCATAAATAGCCCCTTGTGTCTTTCAAAGAGCTCCTGTTTTATCGATTGTAACATTTGCTCCTTGACTTTGTTTATATATATATATATATATATATATATATATATATCTATATATATATATATATATATATATATATAGTATATATATATATATATAACTATATATATATAGAGATGATTCTTATTTCACGTACTTCGGATTTGAGAGTTGAGCTCCCCCTAGGATTTTACTGCCTAGAGATCATCTTGTGAAGTTTGAACGAAATCGAATAATGGAAGTACATGCTCAACGGGCCCAAAAGTTATCTAGTAAATTTTTTTTGCTATTCGATTGCCCTAATGTCCTTACTTTAATGCTATTTTCAAACAATTTGGTGCAAAATGTAGGTATGATCTCAGTATTCCAACTTATTTTTTAGTTTTGTGTATATCCAAAATTAAAAGAGATATTAGTGTTGGAAATAGTCGTTTTTATGGAAAATACTCCAAATGATAAACTATTTCAAACATTAATATCTTGTTAAGTTTTGAGTTTACACAAAACTATATACTTATTTGAATTCTTGATGCCCTATATATATATACTCATTGTAATTGAAGTAAGACCTTTTCTATAATTTCTGCTTGATTTTTACTTATATTGATTTGCAATATTTGTGAGGTTATGAATACTCATAAAAATATTAAATTTACTCAATTTGAATTGGATCTTTAGTTAACTTTAAATTGACTATCTCTTCTCAGGAAGCGAACATACGCTTTTGCATTGATAGTTGAACCGCTTATGCATTCAGCTAACGCGCTTCTTGTAGGTTTAACATAATTTAAATACATATTTAGTCCTTTTTTTTTTTTTTTTTGAACTACCTACACATGTATAAATTATATTTAGCTTTAATATATTTGTCTCAAGATAAAAAGAGGGAGCCTAAAAAATTGTTACATAAATAAGTACGTTATAAAATAGTTGGCTGGGTTTTAAGTCCAGAGGACGATCTACAAATTTTATTTTTCCCCCTTTGTTTCATTGTGAAATTAGCATAAATTTCATTAAATGAAGGTCCGTTTATAAACGACATAGCTTTTACCTATTTCCACTTCAAGGTGGTTTTTATGTTTGTAAACATTGTTATTTTGGTTTCAAGTATGTTTTCTCGTAAGTGATACATGTATGCAAATATAGTGTAAAATGGGAACTAATGTGAATGAATATTTTAATTATTCTTTTTGGTTTTTTAATTATCTAAAAACTATTAATTCTCTT
>CP045898.1:10073569-10124811 GCA_013387185.1 Caligus rogercresseyi | reverse complement strand
GCAATTCGTCAACTCTTTAAAAATTAATTTCAAAATCTTTATTTTCAACTTCTTTTTCTTGTCTACTATATCTTGTCAACTCCTTTGAGTTTACAGGAAATATCCACAAGCACTCCATCTGTGTTCATAACTTCCATTCGAGTTTGAATGTTTTAGTCTTCAATCTCGCTCTGACATCAATGGGAATCTAGAGTAAATACAAGCCATTCCCAGGCAAATCTGGATTTGCACCAGTAATCTCGTGCGTCTTAAAACCAAGCTGAATAGCCAAATCATAGATATCCAAGTGCTTCACTTTGTCATTTCTAAATGAATTGCCAAACGATTTTTAAGTAGAACGATATTTTAAGTAACATTTTTTGAATCTACGTATAAAATGGGAATAAACCAGGAATTTCAGAGGATTCCTTATCAATCCTTGCGTCTCTTCCGAAAGGATTCATATTTTGGGACTAAATATCTCATTTCCTATCATAAAATAGAAAAAAGGGGCCGATAAGCTAATAAACCTTGAACCAAAAACTTGACCTCGTCTCAAAGGAATGACATTTTTTTGTAAATGGTCCCAAGTATTTTTATGACCTTATTTTGTATATTGTCCTTTTTCCTCAATTAGGATCTCCATACATTAAAGGGTTCGCACAGCATACACTCTCTGTGTATTTCAAAATAAATAAAAATATATATATTATTTTAGACCAGCTACTTCGTGCTGAAATATAACGGATTACACCACGTTATTTCATAAGCAAAAGACCTTAAGATAAGCTAAAGAGCCCCAGAAAATGTTCATGGAAACATGATATAAACTACCAGCTTAGAAGGTTACTTATAAGACTGTTAAAAGTATTTTATACATAGATACTTTAAACTCTTTTATGTTCATATAAAGCTAATCTCCTTTTTGTCTCTGCTTACAATATTGTCTATTGAATGCTTTTCTCCAGTTTGTACACATGTATACATTATGGAAGTACTTCATAGACATTGAAAGGCGGATAGTGGGTCCCTTAAGAGGACATAATTTAGTACACACATTTAAGAAAGCAATGAGTATTTTAGAAGGAGGGTTGAGGGCTACTGAAACACAATCATGTAAAATAAAACGGCCAATAAATTATTGAAACAAAGGGCTATGTTTTTTACAGCTTGTCAGTTTCCAGATAAAAGCACTTGTTTTTTATAATTGTATATATTTTGTTAAATAAATGGATTTTTACAGCGTAGAGCTATACAAAACGGAAGAGTGCTAGCTAATTGGTTACATGTTGAAGGTGCATCATCCCTTTTAAAAGGACGTTATGTTATGTTATCGAACGACATTTCCAGCCCATTCTAACCATCAGATAGAAAATATATTTAAAGGCATCGAAATTCCCAACGATTGTTTATTTTCTTCTTCAGAAAAAATTAAATATGAAATAATATTTGTTTACAGTTCCTTACTTCTAATTGTGAGGAAGTTCCTCCGATGTATTTGGAACATAAAAGGCTCAAAATCTGTGGACTACTATTTATGGGGTACATGTAGAGGAATATTGTCCAATATTTTATATATATATTATATATATATATATATGAATAAGAGCGACATTCAATATCTAAAAAAACCACAAGTAGTTATAGATTTTTTCATTTTGCGTTGGCATTATCTTGACTCGTGACAGGATTGAATAGAATATTTAAAAATCTTATTTTAAAAACATTTACTCATTTTTGTAAGAAACACTTTCCATACTTGTGTTACTATCATCTATCGAAATGGGAGTATTTAGCTAGGCATCGAATATAAATGGATCCTGTTGGAGATCCCATAGATCCCATCTTACCTTTCCTTTAATAGAATCACAATCTTGTGCAACACGGTCGTATGACATTTGTAATTTGCCATTTTTCATCTAAATTACGTTCCTTCAATGAAGAGACCCAAGAACTTAATGGGTGGGCATATCCAAGATCTACCAAAAAAATTATATCGACTTATAGAAAGTATCCAGTTAAGGAATGGCGGAATTACTTCTCTTAAACACCTTCATCTACTTGGTTTTGGTTGGCACCGCCTTCACGTATGGTAGGATAAGTTATTCTTCAACAACAGATATTATCAGGAATTTTTTTAAAGTTTTTTTTGTCAAAATCTTAAGGACCCCAAAATTAGAATTAGAAGCATTCTCTTATGGCATTTCATCTATTCATGGCATAAACAAGTCAATTTTAACTTTGGAAAGTTGTCCTTTCAATTACAAAATGTAGCATCTTTACATTTAATGTCAATTCCTTTGGTCTCAAGAATATCCCACGGTGGAAATTCAAATAAGATGTAGATATAATTGTGAACAAGTTTTTAAAGATTTGCAATTGCGATTTCATGGAAAAGGAATATTATATTTTCTATCACAAAAGTGTAGTATGGAAAACGTTTTACAGCTCAGTTTCAAATTTCTTCTGGATATTATATTTTAATTCGCCTTGAAAGGATTTGCAGAAAGTTTTATAACTCCGTGTATCATGATTTTGCTCTCTGTCCTGCCCTCAACATTTTAAGACAGGTTTTAAAATCCAATCTTAGAGGTATAACAGACAAAAATATATTACTCCAATTCCTTTATTCGGAACAACTTGTAAACACTCAAACAATCCAAAGTCACAAGCCATTGAATATGCTTTGTCAAACATCCGAAGTCTTTTAGCGGAACAATTGGCTACTTCTCATCCCTTGGATTAACACTCCATTAGAGCAATTTTAATTTCTACCTCTACACGCTATTCCGTGTTAGCAATGAATATTGCCTATGCTTCGGAGACTCAATGGACTTACGCCGGCGATTTAATAAAGTTTCATCCTAATGGCGCGCAATGGTGCCTGAAATTTGTTCGACGACTAATCTGCCAATATAAACGTTACCAAAGATTATTTCTGTATTATTTTTAATTTATTTTGTTATGGTGTGCCTTTTAATCTGTTTTGAAGTAATGTGTTTTTTGTTCCAAAGATTGTTTATTTAACCATTGTTTGTCTTATGTTAAGAGTTTCAATTTTAAACTATAATGTATATTTATGTATTTTAATATATAACTACTCTATGTACATCAATAATGTCTTATAAAAATAGCATTTGCAGCTTTTCAATATCCTTTACAACTATGAATTTCGCTGTGTAGGTCACTTTAATGATTCTACTAAATATTTGAATGAAAAATACTGGAAAAGAATTATAAATTCGCCTAAAAACTATAGTTATGTAGGAAAATTAGAAATATATATATATAATATAATATATATATATGTATATATATATATAATATATCAACCTTATACTCACGCAAGGAAGTTCTAAACTTCGACAGAAATTTACGAACAACAATTCAAAGCAAAATAATTTATTCCAGCAGATGTTTTTCTTTATAACCACATATCCTAATCTGATATAAAATACATAACATAAACAAAAAAGAACCTGACATCCAGTGTTATTTAAAAAGATTAAAGATAAAGTCCGCACATATATCATCATATATACCTTTATATCATGAATTATCTTATTATTTTTTAGGTCAAAGTACTGTTGATTTTCTATGTTAAAATATTTTGTTGAAGGAATTTTAGTGGCAGTCCTATTGAAATATTTATACGCTAATTCACTGGCACAGTAACATACATTACTAATCGTTAGGGAAGTGCAGTATATCAAGCGATACATTAAGCATTTCTTACAACATTTGTCGATGCTCAAACCCCCATCACTTGAATAAATCTAATTTCCAATATAATGTGTCACCAAAAAAAATGGAAGTGAATTTTAATACATCTAGTATATATAATATATATATAATATATATTATATATATATATATATATATATAATATAATATATATATATATATATATATATATATAATATATATATATATATATATATATATATATACTAGATGTATTAAAATTCACTTCCATTTTTTTTGGTGACACATTATATTTGGAAATTAGATTTATTCAAGTGATGGGTGTTTGAGCATCGACAAATGTTGTAAGAAATGCTTAATGTATCGCTTGATATACTGCACTTCCCTAACGATTAGTAATGTATGTTACTGTGCCAGTGAATTAGCGTATAAATATTTCAATAGGAACTGCCACTAAAATTCCTTCAACAAAATATTTTAAACATAGAAAATCAACAGTACTTTGACCTAAAAAATAATAAGATAATTCATGATATAAAGGTATATATGATGATATATGTGCGGACTTTATCTTTAATCTTTTTAAATAACACTGGATGTCAGGTTCTTTTTTGTTTATGTTATGTATTTTATATCAGATTAGGATATGTGGTTATAAAGAAAAACATCTGCTGGAATAAATTATTTTGCTTTGAATTGTTGTTCGTAAAATTTTCTGTCGAAGTTTAGAACTTCCTTGCGTGAGTATAAAGGTGATATATTATATATATATATACATAATATATGATATTATATTATATATATATTTCTAATTTTCCTACATAACTATAGTTTTAGGCGAATTTATAATTCTTTTCCAGTATTTTTCATTCAAATATTTAGTAGAATCATTAAAGTGACCTACACAGCGAAATTCATAGTTGTTAAAGGATATTGAAAAGCTGCAAATGCTATTTTTATAAGACATTATTGATGTACATAGAGTAGTTATATATTAAAATACATAAATATACATTATAGTTTAAAATTGAAACTCTTAACATAAGACAAACAATGGTTAAATAAACAATCTTTGGAACAAAAAACACATTACTTCAAAACAGATTAAAAGGCACACCATAACAAAATAAATTAAAAATAATACAGAAATAATCTTTGGTAACGTTTATATTGGCAGATTAGTCGTCGAACAAATTTCAGGCACCATTGCGCGCCATTAGGATGAAACTTTATTAAATCGCCGGCGTAAGTCCATTGAGTCTCCGAAGCATAGGCAATATTCATTGCTAACACGGAATAGCGTGTAGAGGTAGAAATTAAAATTGCTCTAATGGAGTGTTAATCCAAGGGATGAGAAGTAGCCAATTGTTCCGCTAAAAGACTTCGGATGTTGACAAAGCATATTCAATGGCTTGTGACTTTGGATTGTTTGAGTGTTTACAAGTTGTTCCGAATAAAGGAATTGGAGTAATATATTTTTGTCTGTTATACCTCTAAGATGGATTTTAAAACCTGTCTTAAATGTTGAGGGCAGGACAGAGAGCAAAATCATGATACACGGAGTTATAAAACTTTCTGCAAATCCTTTCAAGGCGAATTAAAATATAAATATCCAGAAGAAATTTGAAACTGAGCTGTAAAACGTTTTCCATACTACACTTTTGTGATAGAAAATATAATATTCCTTTTCCATGAAATCGGCAATTGCAAATCTTTAAAAAACTTGTTCACATTATATCTACATCTTATTTGAAATTTCCACCGTGGGATATTCTTGAGACCAAAGGAATGACATTAAATGTAAAGATGCTACATTTTGTAATTGAAAGGACAACTTTCCAAAGTTAAAAATTGACTTGTTTTATGCCATGAATAGATGAAATGCCATAAGAGAATGCTTCTAATTCTAATTTTTGGGGTCCTTAAGATTTTGACAAAAAAAACTTTAAAAAAATTCCTGATAATATCTGTTGTTGAAGAATAACTTATCCTACCATACGTGAAGGCGGTGCCAACCAAAACCAAGTATATGAAGGTGTTTAAGAGAAGTAATTCCGCCATTCCTTAACTGGATACTTCTATAAGTCGATATAATTTTTTTGGTAGATCTTGGATATGCCCACCCATTAAGTTCTTGGGTCTCTTCATTGAAGGAACGTAATTTAGATGAAAAATGGCAAATTACAAATGTCATACGACCGTGTTGCACAAGATTGTGATTCTATTAAAGGAAAGGTAAGATGGGATCTATGGGATCTCCAACAGGATCCATTTATATTCGATGCCTAGCTAAATACTCCCATTTCGATAGATGATAGTAACACAAGTATGGAAAGTGTTTCTTACAAAAATGAGTAAATGTTTTTAAAATAAGATTTTTTAAATATTCTATTCAATCCTGTCACGAGTCAAGATAATGCCAACGCAAAATGAAAAAATCTATAAACTACTTGTGGTTTTTTTAGATATTGAATGTCGCTCTTATTCATATATATATATATATATATATATATATAAAATATTGGACAATATTCCTCTACATGTACCCCATAAATAGTAGTCCACAGATTTTGAGCCTTTTATATGTTCCAAAATACATCGGAGGAACTTCCTCACAATTAGAAGTAAGGAACTGTAAACAAATATTATTTTCATATTTAATTTTTTCTGAAGAAGAAAATAAACAATCGGTTGGGAATTTCGATGCCTATTAAATATATTTTCTATCTGATGGTTAGAATGGGCTGGAAATGTCGTTCGATAACATAACATAACGTCTTTTAAAAGGGATGATGCACCTTCAACATGTAACCAATTAGCTAGCACTCTTCCGTTTTGTATAGCTCTACGCTGTAAAAATCCATTTATTTAACAAAATATATACAATTATAAAAAACAAGTGCTTTTATCTGGAAACTGACAAGC
The DNA here is from genome assembly GCA_013387185.1 of Caligus rogercresseyi. NCBI lineage: Eukaryota > Metazoa > Arthropoda > Copepoda > Siphonostomatoida > Caligidae > Caligus > Caligus rogercresseyi. The sequence continues at coordinate 10,118,202 of CP045898.1, read as the reverse complement.
TGTAAAAAACATAGCCCTTGTTTCAATAATTTATTGGCCGTTTTATTTACATGATTGTGTTTCAGTAGCCCTCAACCCTCCTTCTAAATATACTCATTGCTTTCTTAAATGTGTGTACTAAATTATGTCCTCTTAAGGGACCCACTATCCGCCTTTCAATGTCTATGAAGTACTTCCATAATGTATACATGTGTACAAACTGGAGAAAAGCATTCAATAGACAATAATTTGTAAGCAGAGACAAAAAGGAGATTAGCTTTTATGGAACATAAAAGAGTTTAAAGTATCTATGTATAAAATACTTTTAACAGTCTTATAAGTAACCTTCTAAAGCTGGTAGTTTATATCATGTTTTCCATGAAACATTTTCGGGGCTCTTTAGCTTATCTTAAGGTCTTTTGCTTATGAAATAACGTGGTGTAATCCGTTATATTTCAGCACGAAGTAGCTGGTCTAAAATAATATATATAATTTTTATTTATTTTGAAATACACAGAGAGTGTATGCTGTGCGAACCCTTTAATGTATGGAGATCCTAATTGAGGAAAAAAGGACAATATACAAAAATAAGGTCATAAAAATACTTGGAACCATTTACAAAAAAATGTCATTCCTTTGAGACGAGGTCAAGTTTTTGGTTCAAGGTTTATTAGCTTATCGGCCCCTTTTTCTATTTATGATAGGAAATGAGATATTTAGTCCCAAAATATGAATCCTTTCGGAAGAGACGCAAGGATTGATAAGGAATCACTCTGAAATTCCTGGTTTAATTCCCATTTTATACGTAGATTCAAAAAATGTTACTTAAAATATCGTTCTACTTAAAATATCGTTTGGCAATTCATTTAGAAATGACAAAGTGAAGCACTTGGATATCTATGATTTGGCTATTCAGCTTGGTTTAAGACGCACGAGATTACTGGTGCAAATCCAAGATTTGGCCTGGGAATGGCTTGTATTTACTCTAGATTCCCATTGATGTCAGAGCGAGAATTGAAGACTAAAACATTCAAACTCGAATGGAAGTTATGAACAAAGATGGAGTGCTTGTGGATATTTCCTGTAAACTCAAAGGAGTTGACAAGATATTAGTAGACAAGAAAAAGAAGTTGAAAATAAAGATTTTGAAATTAATTTTTAAAAGAGTTGACGAATTGCGTCTGGTGAAATGGATTGGTCAATTCGGCGAAATTATGGACCACTATCCAAAGAAAAATCCAACTGATAAGAAGCCAGGAAAAATACCCTGAATTCTGGAATGTTTGGAGAGACAGCGACTATATAGTTGAGATTGTCGCTGACCCTATTGTCATCCCTCAAATAGTCCCATTTCAGGGCTTCTTAATAAAATTAATTTTTTTGGGGTAAAGCTTCAATGTCAAAGATATTTCAATTTTGGTCATATGAAGCATCATTGTACACAAAAACGAGTAAAAAATATGAACGAGATACTAACTCAACAAAGAAAAGGAATCGATGAACCGAGTGCTTCTTTGTCTTCTGACATCCCAAGAACGGAAGAAGTCGTGGAACCACGTACAACTTCCACATCTAATTCAGGTTCAGAAACTCTTACTGGCAATGCCTCTGTGGAGGAAGTAACAAATGAAAGAGAAGATGAAAGAACCAAATAAATCGAATTTAAGTGAAGATACTCCTAACCCTCTGAAGATAACAACGTTGTACAAGGCGAAGCTGATAAGGAGTGGATATATCTAATTCCCAAAATTACGTGGTTGTAACAAATAACAATATTTCCATATCAGGGGCACCACTAATGGAGAATCAATCATCTGAAGTAAGGAAACTTGATTCAAGAGGTAGAGAGAATCCAAAAGGTTTCAGCCGGCACATTTGAATTCTGATGCTATTTTAAAAGTTTGGACTCGATCCCTATCTTCCAAAAGAAACAGAGACGTGGGGGACAAGTCACCAATTAACCCCAAAAAAATTCCGAAGAATTAATGTTTGTAACTGCATTGCAGAGTCCCATTTACAGACATTTATAGAATCCTTTTTGAAGAACATATAAAATTATATTAATAAACTCCTAATGAACTCCTTTTGTCCAAGCTTTCTAGCGACAACAATCACGGACTTTTCTACTAATAACGTATCCATCGACATAAAAATTGAATATGGGCCTCAAGAGGATCGTCTCTCTAAATACGAGGGGAGGTATTGATAGGAGACGCCGTCACGCTCTTCTAAAGAGGTTTCTTCATCGTGTCCTACTGGATGTAGCTATGCTTGAGGAGGATGCTTGGCTCCTAAAACTCTTTCATTAGCGCTACCTTCCTACTTTGAAGAGACCTAAAAAACACATTGGTGGAGGTCTTGCTCTTTTATCCTAATAATTCCACGAACATATATATATATATAAATTTTATATAAACATCTCCAAACATCCGGATATGTAATGGAGGAGAACTATAACACATACCGATCTGTATTTCCGTCTCTTATTTGGAACAGATTTAACAAATATATATATACTGTAGCGTTAATAGAGACTTGGGCTGAAGGACAACGAATTATATGGAAATGTGCCCCAAATTTTCAAAGTGATTCCATGGTGAATATTATCCGTCAACACTCCAAGAAAAAATTATTTTTCCCAAAATTTTGGCAATATACCTGAATTGGAGGAAAATACAATAGGAACAAAATTTTAACTGTTGATAATACGACACCTAATATTGTATTTAGTGATGGCCGTTTTCTCTTTTATTTAACAAGAACTGCTCGTCTGCATAAATCTCCTAGTCCATGGCACCTCTAAATGCCATCTGTAAGTTTTCGTGAGGAAGCCGAGGAAGCCAACGCCCATTTAAAAAGATTGTCTATCCCAGAAATTGGAAAATTATCATCTATAACGAGAATCTACGATGACAAGAAGTTCACGGCTCAATTACAGATATCTCAATTGCATATCCTTCGATTCTCAATGTTTAAATTGCGGCAAACTTTACAATGACGTAGAGCATGCTTTTGTCGGCTGTCCACTTGTTGCTATCATAAAAAAGTTCTTGTCCATCAATTTGAAGGAATTGGAGAACGTCGCCAATAAGTATGTAAAAGCAACTGCTTTATTTGGGCTTTCAAAAAACAATAGATTCGGCTCTTCCAAAAGTAAGGCAATTGAGTTGTCTTTGTCAAACTGCAAAGCCTACATTGCGAATTGTTTATGAAAAAGGAAAGCTTAAGCCCAAAATCCTTCGTTCCGCGATAATTTCTGCTGCCGCCCGATATACCGCCTTAACCCTCAAGATTCCATCTGACACCGATGATTCATGGATAAGTGCCGGAAACATTGTCAAGTTTTACCCTTCAAAGTCAAAGAGATATTTTAATATTTTGAAAAGAATAATGAAACATTTTAATTAATCAGCTCATATGAAATTTTATTGTAACGCCTTTATTTATAACCTATAATGTTTATTTTAGTTATATATACTTTTTATATAACATTCTAAATAATAAAGGAGATTTAAAAAATTTCGTCTGAAGAAAGATTTGGCCTTTATGGATTTTTTTTTGTTTTGTTGAAAATCAGGATTTTCATCATTTTATTGTTTCACACCCAGTGATCTTCGTGCAAACTAAGAATAACCCCAAATGTCAGATATACTTCAAATCAGTTTATATAATTTCAATATCTTTCGTACTCATAAAAATAGGCTTTATATTTTTTTTTAATGATTATTTTTTAGTATTCAATTTAAAGATTAATTTATTTTTGGTTTAAGTCTATTGACTATAATCAATATGTAATATATTTTTTGTATGTTTCAATGCACTTCAGAACAGTTTTTATAATTTCGATATCTGGGATCAAAATAAAGAAAAGATACATTTAGTATAACGAAGTATTGATCATATTAAATAATTAAATTTATTATCGTTGAGGTTGCATTAAATATTATTGTGATTTGTTAAGAAGAAAAAACATGTTTGCCTTTTTATTTAAAGGTTCCATAAATAATTTAATAACTATATTTGAGTGCCATTTTCCAAATCACCGTTACTCTCCAATTATTCAAACTATTCAAGAAACTTGTAAAGATTTACATGACAATAAAAGGCTGTGTTTTTCTTCGTCACAAATCACAATAATATTTGATACACCCCAACAAAATATCTATAATGTATTTATTTAATATTATATATATATATAAAATTGCTATAAGCTTAAGAAAAAAGTATTTATCTTTTAAACGACCAAACAATAGTTTAATATAGAGAATTAAGACAAAATTATGTTTGTCAAGTGATATACAAAAGAGCCATATTTTTTCTTAATGGCAAAGTATTTTTCAAAGAAGCCTTTTCATTAGCTTTAAAAAGCTTTTATTTCCATTATGGCCTTAATATATATATACATATATATAAGTAAAGTTAAGCTATCGTTATGAATGAAATATTTGATAATTAATTGTATTAGTTAGTCATCAAGCTGTATACTTTAAAACCCAAGATTAATAGTTTTGTGATAGTATTGTTTTAATATCACATAATATGAATGAAGAAAGGGAAACTATATGATATATAGTTTCATTTAATATATGTATATATATATATATATATATATATATAGTATTGACATCAACAATTTACTCAAGCCTAAGGGTTTGAAAATAGAGTGCACGGCTGTACACTCTAGGTGTGAAGGAGCTGATCACATCTCTAAGGCGTCGTAGATAAAAAAGGAAGGGTGTGGAAGATCACGACTTACAGCAATTCTACTGAATTTTTAGGCTCTGCATTGAATAACTTTTTTGGTCGCTTCTATGTATTTCTATACTAATAAGGACAATCTCCATAATTGGAGATGTCATTATGTCAATTCTCGCGCAATTCATCTATAAAACGTCATTTTTTATTATTGTCACTATATACTTTTTTAATAAGTCTTATCATCAACCGTAGGATCTTTTTTTGTTACTAAGTATGATAAATAAAATAATTTGAGGAATTGCTTTTTAAAACAATCAATATTATAATTAATATTGAAGGAATCCCTTCAAAGGATTTGTGAGTTAGAGAATAGACAAATTTTAAAGATGATACTATTATCTTTTAATCGATGGTCGCACCAAGAATTCAGTGAATAAGTGATGATGATTATATTATTACCAGCTTTATATTTTGTATTTATTCATTTTTTTTCTTCTTTTATTCATTTCCGAGAAGATATTCCCATTAATCATCCACTTCCATCACATATGAGAATGCTCAATGTAGGTAATGGAGACATACATATATATTTAAACAAAGGCTTTTTAGAATGAGTTAGGCTCTGTACAGTGATCCGCTAATTGATCCCTATGGATTAGACATCCGAGTCTACAAGACCAAATGGGGTTAATGAAATATAGGTATTGTGTATTTAGTATATTGCTCATTCGTATAACTATCATTATGGCTCGACTATAGTTGTCATAATCCCTTAAACCGCTTCTTCTCTCTCGTAAGAGAACCTAATAAGAAATGAAAGACTCTGCGGAAGAAAGGACTCTCAGTTTATTTTGGCTCTTCCCCCCGTGTAGTTATATGATAAAGTAAAAAACCATACATTCAAAGTAACGAGAGAGAAAGAAACAGAGAGGGAGGAGATACTTGTTGAAGAAGGAGTTGAAAAAAGTAAGTGACAATTTCATTTTACAATTTTTTTTGGCTGTTTTTAAAAGGTACATACAAACATACAAATATACATTGATATACGCCAATACATACATATACAGCAAAAGAACACGACCACAACAAGGGTATAGTTGCTACACTTCATTTAGCATATATATATATATATTGTATTTCAACTGTATTCATGCAAACATTTTCTTACATCGATAAGAAATTAATTTAAACAGTAATTTCCAATTCATCTGCGACGTCATGAACATGGGCCGGAGATTTGATAAAGTTGTTCCTTCAAATTATCTCGAATACATCAAACTCATCAAATCGACAATAAAACGACATCAACGTTTTATATTGAATAAGAAATAATTTTTAATAAGTCATTTTATATTATGGTTTAATCTTTAGATACTAATTTTGAATTATAATGTTCATTTATGTTTGTTTTTAACGTAACTGTTTTTATCTCCTACTATCTAGTGTATTCTATATATTTTTACACTGTATGGATTTTAGCTAATAAATAATCACTTAACCCAAAAAAAATTAACACTTACAATGAATCACATGTCTAAAAAAGCTATCAATAATAATCATAAAATCATCCGAGGGGGCAACTTTAGCTGATCGATTCTATCCGTCCTGCTCAAAGCAATATCTCAATTTAAAAAAAAAACTTGATTAAACTTAACAAAAATTTAAGAGGTTAAATAAATAATACTTTAATTTACCCCTTATATGGAAGTGAATAATACAGGTAGTTTTCAAGCTTTATTGTAACTTATTCATTGTACAATGTTTTGTTACTTTTATTTGAATATAACTTTTTACAGAATTTTTTTTATATTTATTGTTATTTTATGATTAATTGTTTTAAATTGATAATAACTTTATATTTAGGGAAGTAATTTTAAACAACAATGTTTATTTATACATTATATTATGTGTAATTTCTCTTAATAGCTAAGTTTTAAAAAAACTTTTAGCTGGTCGAAATCAAAATATGTGCTATGGTTTATGTGGTTCAACCTCATTTAGCAGATATATTTTACAGATAGTTGAGCTCGATTGAGTGGTATAAAGAGGATATAAAATTGAAACATCAATCTTTCGAAGCGAGTATACTTTCAGCTAAGTTGATCAATGTTTAAACTCCCTCGCGAGACTATTCGAACCTGCATCCTCAATATTGAAAGGTATACTTTCAATAAGTAAAAGTTATTTGAAAACAGAGGTCATGCATACTTTGAAAGGTATGAAGCAATTTTCACAAATTGCAATTGTATTGTATCATTGGTTACAACTTATATAACTTGTTTCTTGCATTCTTGTTCAATACAATAATGTTTTTATACTTCATATAATGTTTAAATGAAATACAAATATAAGATTAATATCATTATAAATTCGTACATAAGGATATTATTAAAAATTATGTTTTAGTGTGAGTAAACAAGTGATATAACTATATTAAGTAATTTTATTAGAAATAATGATATGCTCCATATCCATTTAAGTTGAAAAAATTGTAAAGAATTTAACATTAAAAAAAGTAAATGATCAGTTATTTTTCAAAATATTCCTTATAACTCATAAAGAATAAAATAAATAAAAACTATCGATTCAATTCATTTAGTAGTTAAGTGGAAGTTTAAAAACATTGTGAAATATTATATTAATAAATCATAATAATTTAAGGATTTTAAATACGGTAATTATGTCATAGGACTTAATGGAAGCATCAAAACAGATTTTTATACATGTAATTCACAATTATTGCCCTCTTCACGAAAAAAAATGAGGAAAAAGTATGCAAAAAAATATTTTGTACAGCAATTAACCAGTTCTGTTTGTTTTGTATTTCAGTTTTTATATATTATTTAGTTTTTAAATAAAATATGATATATGGGAGAGCGACAAATCATTAAAGCTGCTCAATACTCAATGTTGAGGGCACAGACTCGACTCCTGAGAGGAGAAAGTCAATTTTTGAGAACCTCTCATATAAGATCCTTGAGGTTCGAAAGACTAATTTAAACGTTACAATGTATATCCAGTCGGATGCAATTCTATTAAATCAAAGAGGCAAAAGCAAAAATATAAGTTATAATCCTTATTAGTAAAGTAAATTTCTAATTTATATTTGGGATCTTCTAATGTATTTAATAAATATAAAAACAATAATCAAGTCATAAAATTTAATATTTCTTAAGCAAAAAGGTATATAACATAGCATTAATCAGTTATGACGCAATGTTAACTTAAACTCCCTATTTGCAAACAAAACTATCTATTCCTCTCTGAACTCCTGGCGTTGGAACAACAAAGTGATATATATATATATATATATATATATATATATATCCTAACTATATATATTATATATATATATATATATATACTTTCCCAACTAATATTAACTGATATACTGGCAAACTTATCTTGCTGTGTTGGAAGCCATTTTTATATACAATAACACAATGAGAATTGATTTGACGATAAAAAGTAGGTGGGGGAAATATACAAATAACCCACTATCTGATTTTAAGAAACACCAGGCCCCAAAAGTGGATGTGAACACTTAGCTAATGGAACTTTATTTGCATTTACTTTATTTAGTAAGTGAATGCTTAACAAAATAAAATGTGTGAAAAATATCACACCTTGTTTATCAAATAAATCCTTGTTTTTAATGATTGTATTTCAAGGAAATCTATGAAACACAAAATAGTGATATGATTTTATGTCTATTAAATTGGCAGAAATTTTATTAAACATGATACAATTGTTTTTACACAATAGATAACCTATAAAGTGTAATTTTTTTTTTCTGCCATAATGCTAAAACTTTAAATTATAATACTTATTTATGTATATTGTATCCTTTAGCATCGCTTTTATATACAATGAATATAAATTGGAACAAGGAATATATAGATATAAAATTAAATGATATTATATATTCATGTGACTGATGAAACATTATAATATTATAATTATCTAAGGTTATTATGCAGTTTTCCTGTTCATATAATATTATAGTTTATATATATATATAAGAAACCTCCTTATGGACTCTCATAAAAAATGGTTACCATACCGTTTAGCCACATCTTCATCATTTATGAGCAAATCGCAAGTAGACACAAAAAGTGGGGATCTCATGAGTTTCGGGAAGCTTAGAAGACTATTTCTTAGTTTTTTTGTAGAACGATTACAGTCATAAAAGCTATAAAAGATATTATACTATAAGCATCTGGCGTATCATTAACCCCTAATGACTGTCTTGTGTCTACACCACCGACTTACGAGGAGGCTTGCGAGATCGAACATCTTATATCAACAGATCATTAAACCCTCAAAAAACTTGCGAAAGGGAATAATTTCTTATGGTTCTCCAAGATAGAAGAAGCTTGGATTTTTTTTCCCTCATCAGCAGGCCTTTATTTATCTAAGTGACAGAAAGTAACATACTTAAATAAATAGTAAAATAGGAAAATTGTGCTTTTTACAATAAAACATAATAAACATTCTAGTTTAAAATTAGTTTCCCATTTAAAGACCTAAAATTCGTACCCTAATGAATTCTGTAACAATTATGTAACGAATTTAAAATTCAAGTTAACAAAGACAGATAATACGCATACATAATTAAAAACGAAGATAATAATCCGATTTAAAGTCCATAAGCTATTAGTTCTCCGTGTCCTTAGTGTTTTCGTTATAATAACTTATTATACGTTTTAGCATTCTGGAGTGTCGGGCTGATGAGGAGGGATAGTACTTTATGATTTCATACGCTAAGTTCCATAGATTGTCCTGGACCTTGGAATCCTTAGGAGAGGGCAGCATACATTTTGGAAATTCCATATTTCATCCCGAGGGAAGATTTAAGAAGAAATTGGACTTTTCCTTTTCAAGTGTACCACCGACCTCTATAATAACTGGATACACAATACATTGATGTAAGGAAGGAAGAGCATTGTCGGAGTGGGCAGCTGATGAAATAAAGAAGGGAAGGAATGAATGTTTATCATTTCTTGAAAAGATAAATACCAAAAAGGGAAAAGTACAAAAAGGATACCAAAAATAAAACATTGACAAGATGGTAAAGAAATAAAAATTATAGCTTTTTCTAAAGAATATAAATATCCTTAATCACTTTATATTAGTGTTTTATCTTTACATGGACATTAATTTTGTAATATAATGTTCATTTGTTTGGAAAGTAAATGTCTTCAGATTGTGTTTTTTAATCTCCTAGTTTCTAGTGTATTGTTATTTTTGTACACTGTATGGGTTTGTAGCTGATAAATAAACATCTTAACTAATAATAATAATAACTAGAGGCATATATACACTCAGAGAGTGCAAACCTCCGCCGTCACGGGGTCCTTATGAGCCTTCCGAGGCGGATTTTTCACGACTGGGGCGGCGTAGAGGGACGGGGGAGGGTTCCCCTCGACGGAAATTTCGAGAGGAAGACGTTCCCGGCACCCGATTTCACAGCACAGCGACATCTATTGGTAAGTAGGCTAACTCGAAATATTTATTAGTATTTAGCTCATTTTGCATCTTAATTCTGCACTCAGAGATGCTAAAATTTAATCACTTGTTTCTTTTGGCATTTCCAACAACTCCACAAAGTTTCATCCGAATCCGTTCCGTACTTTTTGAGTTATCCTGCTGACAAACCAACAACCCAACGCCAGTGAAAACAATACCTCCTTCGGCGGAGGTAATAATAACTTCAAATCATTGGTATTTATTGTAGGTTTTCACTTCTTCTATGCCAATGCAGATCATATTTACATATTGTTTACCTCATTCACCATCAGGCTTACTAACATTTAAGACCTTTTCAAGTTAATTGAATATGTTTTCTAACTTGAGTTTCTATTTATAAAGTAACTTGGTAAAGCGAAAGGATCAATAAAAAATACCACAACTTTATCACGGCAGATGACCTCAAAGAAAAAAACTTTGAATTTGCACACCGGGATTTGTACCTCAGCAACTCAACTGAGGTTCTTAAACATTAATTGATGGACTAGTTTTTTTTTGTTTTTTTGCCTATATGTTTCGATAGAATTGCATCCGATAGGATATAAATAAGCATTATAGCATTATAATTAGTCTATCGAACCTAGGATCTTATGAATGAGGTAGACGAATTTTCCGGCAAACACTCAATAAAACAAAAGCGCGTCTTAGTACCTCAGTCTTATCCACAGAAAATTTGGGCAAAATCTAACTTGTAAATTTTAAGAAATCGGTAAAAAACGTTGTGGTGAATAAAATAAGCATGTCGATAACGAATGTTTCGGGAGTTGGCAACCCCACTAAACACTCCCTGTGCTCTCAAAACTATTCATTGAAAATTTTGTCAAGATCTAATGACCCGTTCGGGAGATACAGGGAAACGAACGAACAAACGAACGAACGACGGAATTCTTTTATAAAGATATAAAAAAGACCTAGATGATACAAAAATGTATTTTGTTTAATGTCTGTTATTTGATTTATTGTTGGATTATATTTGTTTAGAAGAATTAAAATATTTTGTATTGAGATACCTGAAAAAATGCTTTTGAAGACGCCTAAAACTTTTTGGAAATAATATTTTTGTTGAAGATTTATGTACTTATCTCTTCATCAAAATATCCCAATTTTTTTTTCAATAAAGAAAATAGAACTGTGAAAGAAATTGAAAAAGGAAGGAAGTTTTTTTACAAATATATTTTGTTAAGAAGGAATAAAGGATTTAAGGCAAGGAAAAATAATGAAATTGATCATGTTGGAATGGTTCATCCCTTTTGCTTTTCCTTCCTGCCTATATATATTGAAAATATGATGTATTGATAAAAAAAATATACAAGGAGGGATTTTCAAAGAACTGGACAAAAGTACTTAATTTTGTAATTTGCTTATAATGTAATTTTTTATATACCAGACTTTATTGATATATATATATACATTAAAATTGCTATTTTATTGTTATTTTGGTTCTTTAATTTAAGAAATAAATAATTTTAATTTACACAAACGTTATATGTATGTTAAAATATATTTTAATAAAAAAGTAACAACGCACATTTTTAAAATAATTCTTAGACCATGAACTTCAATAATTAGGTATTCTTGTGCTTATGAAACGAATCGTACATTGATTGAAGAGCTAAAAAACTATATTGACATTTTTGACATATATAATAATTGTTTACAACTTATCTTTTTGACTTAATGACGTAGATGAATAATATAATATTTTGGTGTTGGTGCTATTAATTTTGTACCCTTCCTTTATAAAAAATGAATTTGTTCCCAAGTGGTGTAGTATTATACTCCTTGTCTCTAGATATATCTTGAAACGCTGATTAACAAACTAAAATATATGTTCCGTAACTGAGTCTCTCCAAATCATCGCCTGAAGATAGGAATACGTATCAAAAACCTTTTGTACCGTTCTATTTTTTTTGCGGTATTCCTTATCCTCAGAGTTGAATTGGGGAAAACGACATGTCTAAGTTTGTAAACAAATAATAAAGTCAAAGAAAGTCAGCTTCAAACTAGTATACGTATTTTATTTAAATCCGTCTCCATTGGTATTATTTCAAAATATAAAAACAATTATTTATTTGGGATTGCAATGGCAATAGTGTGCTTTAAGATGTGTTCAACTTATCAATGTTGGGGGCACAGATTCGAATCCGCAGAGGGGATGATCATTTTTGGTTTACCTCATTGATATGACCCAAGGTTTGAGTGACTAATTTTAATACTATAATGCTTATTTATATCCTATCGGAAGCTGCAATTCTATCGAGCCATATAGGCAAAAAAATATTTTTTTAATATGAATGATAACCCTATAAATTTGGTGTTACCAGGCACCTAAACAAGTTATATTGATTGTATTTATATAAACTATTCTACTTATTTCATGGTGTAAAACAATATCATACTGCATGCATCTATATCACCAATATCTATTATAAATAGATAATCAACTAAAACTTTCAACCGTCATGAAAACGTCATCAATATAATTAAAATGGATGTCAGAATCAGTAAACAATAAAATATTATCAACATTGTAAAATGGGGGATTTCCCTTCCAGGGAATGGAAGAAGGGAAATCCCCCAATAAATACCAGTGATGTGAGGCCGTGTTGATTCTTTGGGAATAAATTTAATGTTGTTTCATTAACCATCACATGGTTTGTTCTTGTCATCTTCCCCTTTATCCACTCGATAAGGCATTATATTTAGACCTTGCTATTTCGAGGGACTATAGTAATTCCTCCTATTCATTGTTACATCATTTGCTGACTCTGGCATTGCTCTTCCTTTCTTATATTAACTTTATTTTGTATCCAGTTAATATGCAGGTCATTGTTCTACTTCTTTTCTTTGCCTTTTTCTTATTATATTTTCCTCATCCTAAGTGAAATATATTATACGTAATGTTTTTATACCTAATTAGATCTGTTTGCATTTCCTCAGTTCAGAAACCTCTGCCATAAAGGAAGACAACATGGCACTATCGCTTTTATTCAAGCATAACATAACGACGTCATTTTAACTTGAACACAATAATAAGTATTTTGTTTTATTACATTTTGAAGTCATAAGATAATATATCCGAGTCTTTAATTGCGAATCTATGAAATCATAGCTCATATTGTAAAACTTAACGGATCAAATAAGTGATGATCTTTTCAAGTTTTAGTATTTTCGGTAGCAATTATCAATACTATGATTTAGTTTTGTGGTCATAATTGGACCTTTTTATTTTATAAATGTAAGTTTATAGAACAAAACAATTTGTAATTATTCGCAAATATGACTATAATGGACTGAAATTTGACTGTTATTGATTATACAAGTAATTTGGGATTGAAATCTATTGAGAGCCACACTCAAGTCAAATTACGCTTACAAAATGATATCCCTAGGAATTATATTAGATAGTTTCTCTTCAATTGAAATTGATGGTATAATTCAATCTAGGAAAATAAATGATAGGATAATGTACTTTTGCATTTTGCACGTTTACAATGTATTATATTTATTAACAGACATTATTTATCAAACATATGTCGTTTTGAAGGGGTAACTATAACACTTGAATAATTTTATATTTGCAAAATATGCATCCAATGCTTACGCTCAAACGAAGCATTTTATGGGGGATCCTGTATTATGAAATATGAGGATAATAAATAAAAACTTTGAAGGTTTTATAGTTGTTGAGGAATTTATTATTATAATATTTTTTCAAACATTCAGAGATACAACTTCCTATTTAAATGAGGTAAAATATATTAGGGCTGTTCTTATTTTTCAAATATTTGAAATGTTAGCAACATTGTGGATTTTCTGTTTCCTGGTGATAAATGAAGACGTCATACAAAGTTTGAACAAAATCAGTCAACATTACGTTATCGCGCAACGAGGTCAAAGTTTTAAATTGTTTGTAAAAATATAGTTTTCCGCAAATTTCTTGAAAATGGTGTGCGTTACAGAGTTCAATAATAATTATTAATTTAAAGAAAATATAATTTACTACCAGACGTGTTTTTGATGTTTTTTATAAATTAGTATAGTTTTCTGTAAAAACAAAGAAAAAATGGAGTGTGTAATGTTAGCATATTTTATAGCTTTTTTGTATCAATTAACTTCACTCGCCTGTAGAAGATGACTTGTTCGCTTCAGAGTAAAGTAGTAATTTTAAGTTTAGTAAACCTTTGATGATAAATCTAAAAATGACCTTGGTTGCATTCTATCAATTCAGAATTCAGTACAATCTGAGTTTACATCATACGATTCAGAGCCAGTATTGACCTATAAGAAATCGATTAGGAAAAAAATATATATTAATGTGTTTTTTAGATTTGCGTCAAGGTATCCTCTCAAAATTTTACTTTGTCTCTGACGCATTTATAATCCATTATATGCGTCATTTTGTACGCGAGATATGTTTTTTAATGTACATATAACTCTCCACTTATTAAATTGACATGATTTAGTATACCAAAATATTAAAGCTGGTTTACCAAGCTTTCAGTTGATATGTTTGGTGTTCTAAAATCGATAGAAAGAGAAAGAAAAGAGAAGCGAATCAAAATACTCTCTCACTTCTTTTTTTTCTTTCACTTTCTATCCAGGTAACAGTGGTTACCAAGCGGTAATTGTAGATTCTCATATCAAAAGATCAATTTTTTTTGGAAGAGAACGTGCAAAAAGGTATTTGCTTATTTCTCTTAAAGTATAGCGATTTTTAGAGCACCAAACATATCAAATGAAAGCTTGGTAAACCAGCTTTAATATTTTGGTATACTAAATCTTGTCAATTTAATAAGTGGAGAGTTATATGTACATTAAAAAAACATATCTCGCGTACAAAATGACGCATATAATGGATTATAAATGCGTCAGAGACAAAGTAAAATTTTGAGAGGATACCTTGACGCAAATCTAAAACACACAATTTTATTTATTTTTTTCATAATCGATTTCTTATAGGTCAATACAGGCTCTGAATCATTTGATGTAAACTCAGATTGTACTGAATTCTGAATTGATAGAATGCAACCAAGGTCTTTTTTGGACTTATCATTCAAAGTTTTACAAAACTTAAAAATACTATTTTACTCTGAAGCAAACAAGTCATCTTCTACAGGCGAGTGAAGTTAATTGATACAAAAAGTTATGAAATATGCTAACATTGCACACTCCATTTTTTCTTTGTTTTTATAGAAAACTTTGTTTTAGTAAAAACCATAAAAAATATGTCTTGTAGTTAATTAGATTTCCTGTAAATTAATAAGTACTAAAGAAGTCTGTAACGCCCACCATTTTTAAAAAAAATTGTAGAAAACTATTTTTACTAAAAAAAAAAAACTTTGACCTCGTTGAACAATCCCGTAATGTTGACCGATTTTGTTCAAGCTTTGTATGTCATCTTCGTTTATCACCAAGAATAAGAAAACCCACAATGCTGCTAACATTTCAAACATCTGAAATATAAGAACAGCCCTAATATATATATATATATATATATATATATATATATATATATATATATATATATATATATATATATATATATATATATATATATATATATATATATATATATAGGTTTCGAAGTAATTTGCCGCCATTGGATAAATTTTGGCCAAGATATTTACAATAATGCATTGCCAGATATTTGATGAAATCATATAAAGTCGTGATTATTCTTTGTTGTTTAAGCAACTTATGTGCTGTTGATTTTGACACAAATTAAAAATTTAATAAAAGGCTGCCATCATTTTCGTTGTCGTATTCTTGTTCTGTAAATACAATGGTCCTTCACAATAACTTATTTCTATTTATTTTTGCGCTACGGAACTTTGTGGTATCGAAATTTGTTACCAATCTGACCTTCTTTTTGGCCGTCCATTTCAGTACGATAATAATATTTCTCGATATTCTATGGTCACAAGGCCCTCTCTATTTATATTTGAGAAAGTTTTTTTTTCAGATATCGGTCATTTTTCCGTAATTATATAACTGCAAGTCCCAGATGCATGATATCCGTCTCTCTCAAATTCCTCTAGAAGTGAAATACATGTGAAGATATTAATAAATATATATCTGGTGTTCTGATAGTGGTGGTAGCTTTGCCCTCTTTTTATCATTTTTATATACTAACAAATAATATTTTATGTTATAAATTTTCCACTTATGCCAAAATATTATATTATAAAAATGTTTATTATGTTTGTTTCAACGCGGTACAATTTTCCTTTTTAATGTTATTAATATATTTGTGTGTGTATGTCGTATATTTTAAATAATAAAATAAAGACCTTGTTGTAAAGGAAAAAAATAGGTTATAAAATTGGAAAGTATTTAAATAAACATAAAATACTACAAAATATTAGTATGAAAGGGATTAGCTGGTTCTTGGCCCATTTGATAGAGAAGTTAAAGTGGATTGGTCGCTGAGGAATCCAAGACTTCATAGCAATCCAAGAGAAGGAGCTCCACCGTTTTAAATAGCTTTTCCACACCCAATCTTTGCCTTTTTGATCAAATTTATCTCTTTGTTTTCTTCCATTGTGTTCTTCTTTTTCAGACGGAATTTTTTATGGATTTCTTTACAGCAATATTTGAACAAATATGTCATTTTTTATTCAAATTGTTATTGATTTACGTTCTAGTTTTTTCACATATTATCTTCCTCATTTTCGATAAGATCACAATGAAGAGGGGTATGAAAAAAATAAGACTAAGTTGTCTGCCTCATCTTATGAACTATCACTATCTCCGTATAAGAGTCCGAATGCTTCTGGAAGTCCTCTAAAAACATTCGTAGTCTCACGAATATCTTCCAGAAGCTTTCAATGGATTTCCAGTATTCAATATACAAATAATTACTCACAAAAACAATAATTAGACCTTTAAAAATTTGTTATGATCCAATTAAAATATAAAAAAGTACTATTGATAACTGAAAAAAACCCATGCTTTTAGTTTCCTCTGATAAGTATGTTTGTTGTGCTTGAGAGTTGATCTTTTCATAAAGTAAAACAGTTGTTTATGCAATTTAAAAGCAAAGATATAAACAACATTGAAGTAATAATTTAGATTAAATATTTAATAATAAATTTACACTTTTCAAGTAGTTGACTACAAAGAAAAATATCAAAACAGACAATACCTTGGAGTGGAAGCTTTTTGAGACAAATCCTTGTTTGAGAAACTCTTCTTCAACACCGAAAAAAGAGTTTATAAGTTAAACAATTTATATTTTAATTGAAAACCTGTTATTGATGGCTTATGTTGTTTTTATATTTGATCTTCTAAAGACATGTCTTTAATGTGTTTTTCACATGACATTCTAAACATAATTGTACTATTTTATACATATTTTCAATGATATTTTTATTGTGATAATTTTAACGTGAGAGAATAAAACGTATGTTTTTATTAGTTCAAAAAACAATTGATATTTAGGAAGTAAAATACTCTTTATATGAAATGCGTATGTATTCTACTTCATTATGGCATTTATTGCAATTTTTTGTGTCTATATGGTTCGAATTGCATTCTACTGGATCTAAATATGCATTATAGCTTTTTTTCTTTACTCTTATACCACGTCAAAAAAATACGCACAGGATCTTCTATCTTTTATGTTAAGCCTTGTGTTGTTTCATTTTCGATATTTTTGATTATCAGTATAAATATAGTCTAAACATATAGTTATATTATTTTTGGTTTATATTACGAGCTGAATATACATGTAAATATTATTTAATAATTTAGATTAAATATTTAATAATAAATTTCCAGTATTCAATATACAAATAATTACTCACAAAAACAATAATTAGACCTTTAAAAATTTGTTATGATCCAATTAAAATATAAAAAAAGTACTATTGATAACTGAAAAAAACCATGCTTTTAGTTTCCTCTGATAAGTATGTTTGTTGTGCTTGAGAGTTGATCTTTTCATAAAGTAAAATAGTAAAACTATAATATGAGTACACAGTACTTACAATACAAGTAATAAGACAACATAAATTCGTCTTTTTAGTATGCATTTATCATACATCAAAATGTATATATATATATATATATTGCCTTGTCATTGCCGCAAATGAATCCAATAAAACTCTTTCTTTTGAAAGACGATGATATGAACATTACGTCAAAATGATCCGTAATATTATTTTGTTGCAGGGCATCCCTATGGAATTACGATATAGTCCAATTATTATTAATTATATACATACCGTAACATTAATGTTGCCAAAAATAAACGTTTACAAAGATGTTTACATTACTGTTAGGAGTTTTTATGGTCATTTATGATACATTTGTTATATGTAGCTCAACAGCTAATTCAATGTATTTTTCCATTGTTCTCTTAGCAAGAAAGAATAATCGGATTTTTTTCTAATAACTAATATATAAAAAGAATAGTTTTTCTATTTTATAATTTCTCTTAATTAGAGATGTAAAAAAAAATCAGACACTTATGTGAAATTTTTGAATAAAATAAATGATTTTATTAATTGAATTAATATTATAAAATCATGATGGGGATTTATTTAACATTATTTTAAAAATATGTCATTTCTTAGACTAATATACAACTGCCAGTCATTATAAGAAGTAACAAGTTAGCATTCAGAGATTATGGAAATGTGAAAAAGTATTATTTCTCCAATACCATGACTGCATAGGGCAATAAAGCTTAAGATATTTTAGTGGCCATGGAACAAATATTTTATTTTATTCATTTTGTATTTAAGAGGGCGCTGTTGCCGTGCTTAAGGTTTTATGATATTAAACCAATATTTATTTTGGTATTTTTTATGAGAAACCCTCTTTGGTGGCAGTCTGTAGTGAAGTAAAACTGAATTGTTATGACATAATTAAATTAATATAACTTTTTAAAGCAGGAAGTATAGACATATATTTCGTAAAATAATATAAAACCATTAAGGTGGTCTTTAAACATAGTTTAAGCGTACTCAACTTCCAAAGGCTCAGGATTTCCTCATTATAAAGTTCACAGGTTCGAGTGTCCAATTATAACTCTTAATACACGTACTTAACTTTGTCATTATTTATGAGAATCAGTCAAACCAATTGAGAAAAAAATGGTATGAAAACTTTTCATATTATTTTGTGGGTTCTTTTAATCATAAAATTGAAGAAAAACTGCATGGAACCTTTTTTTTGTAGACATTTAATATTTATTTTCTTGGTTGTATGAGGGTCGTCTTCTATACCAAGCTAAGAAACTAAATATATTTCTTAATGAACATTTAATTATCTAAAATTCACATTATGCTTTTTTATTTCAATTTATATATGACCTTAGTCTCTCCCTCTCTCTCTAAATATATATATATATTAGACCTGTTCAAATTTAACACTTTTCTTTAAAAACATTCAAATAGATGCTTTTCTGGTTCTCCAAGGCTTAAATAATCGAGAGGAAAAATATTTTTAAATTTGGGCCGCCGGAATGCCTGCCGCATGGGCCATTTAGGGCGGCGCCAATGAAAGTTAAGTTTTATGATGATATAGTAGTCCAAATGAGATTTAAAGAAAAAAATATTATACAAAAGGGGTATGACAAACAAAACATATTTTATTTAAAATGCAATTTGTTTTTTTTTAATTTCAAGTTTATTTAGTAACCGACTACATATACAAAAATGCAGTAAACCAACTGCATTTTTTCAGAGAAAATCTACATCTTCATACAGTAAATATTCCTTGCCATCCATTGTGCTTGTTGAAAAGCTCCTGATTTGGTCCAATGGATGTCTCGAGGAAGTTTTGTCTCAAACAGTATAAGACACAAGTCGACCACTTCTCTATAATCAGCTCTAGGACTGGTCTTGTCAAGGATTTTTTTCAATTGCAGTTGTATTTGCCTTTAATTCCTTCCATTCTTGCTTCACTTCGTCTAAAGTATTAGGATTGCTTTTATCCAAAGTATTCCAATTATCCTTCACGTAGCTAAAAATATTGTTGTTTGACTTTTAATCTTGCCAAAAAGAGTATCACGTACTCCTCCAATTATAATTTTGGAAATGTGATGGCGAAAAGCAAAATAAAACATATTTTTGCCAAGTTTTTTCTCAATTAATTTTGCCGAACTCTTCCTTTGTTTTCCTTTGTTTATATGTCTAAAAGTAAGTAATTTAAACTGCGCATATCGGTTGGTATCATATATACCTATATATTATAGCGTATTTTTATAAAACTAATAATTATTTAGGAAAAAAGGTAAAATTTAGTTTTAAAAATAATTTTTCTTCCTTTCCAATGTTGAAATATATGTAATACGACGTACTTGCATAGCTCTCTTAAAACATGTGTTTCTATATATGTAGTCGGTTACTAAATAAACTTGAAATTTAAAAAAAAAATGCATTTTTAAATAAAATATGTTTTGTTTGTCATACCCCTTTGAATAATAATTTTTCTTTAAATCTCATTTGGACTACTATATCATCATAAAACTTAACTTTCATTGGCGCCGCCCTAAATGGCCCATGCGGCAGGCATTCCGGCGGCCCAAATTTAAAAATATTTTTCCTCTCGATTATTTAAGCCTTGGAGAACCAGAAAAGCATCTATTTGAATGTTTTTAAAGAAAAGTGTTAAATTTGAACAGGTCTAATATATATATATATATATATATATATATTATAGGATCTTATCAAAGAGGTAGACCAAAAATGACCATCCCCTTTCGGGATTCGAGCCTGCGCCCCCAACATTGGAAGTTAAACACACCTTAACGCACACGGATATCGCACTCCCTTTTTATGGTTCGATATAATTGCATCCGACAGGACATAAATAAGCATTATAGCATTAAAATTAGTCTATCGAACCTAGGATCTTATCAATGAGGAAGACCAAAAATGGCAATCCCCTCTCGAGATTCGAACCTGCGCCCACAACATTGATTTTTGTTCACGCCTTAACTCTCACGGCTATCGCACCCCTTTGAAGGATGGTCTTTTAGCATCCGACCTCGAAGTTATTTACATATTTGTTACAACCTCACAAAGCTCCAGTAGAAGTTCAACTTTTTAAATAAAAACAAATATAAATATATTTCATGAAATAGCAATAAAATTAAAGTTCATTTTGTTAAAATTTAGTTTGCATAACTATTTCAAATAATGATGCTTTTTAGTTTTGCTTAACATGACTTAATTACTACTATAATTATGAAAACAGCTTGTAACATGATTTGATCGTTTTAGAGATATTTGCATGCCAGTGTCAGTCATTCAATAGGACCTGAATTTCATGTCAATGAATTTCTTTCATGTATTTACATGTGTGTATGTTATTACTTTCGTGTTTCAAAGTACATAAAAGTTTATATCTTTTAGAAAAAAGAAATGTAACTTTAAAAAAACACAAGTAAAGACAAAAAATTCCGAGAAATATTCATTATATGGATCTTTTATACCTAGGGCAACATGAGATGTGTTTATTAAAAAGAAATGGCATGTGTTTCTTATTACCTCCGCCGAAGGAGGTATTGTTTTCACTGGCGTTGGTTTGTTGGTTTGTTTGTTTGTTTGTCAGCAGGACAACTCAAAAAGTGCGTAACGGATTCGGATGAAACTTTGTGGAGCTGTTGGAAATGCCTAAAGAAACAAGTTATTAAATTTTGGCATCTCTGAGTGCTTCTTTAAGATGCAAAATGAGCTAAATACTATTAAATATTTCATGTTAGCCTACTCTGCCAATAGATGTCGCTGTGCTGTGCTCTCAAAGAGCACAGCATAGCGACATCTATTGGCAAATGACAAAAAGACCAAGTGATTCATTTGGTGGGGATCGGCGGAGGTTTGCACTCTCTGAGTCCTCTAGTTTTAATTGAGTTTGGAACATTCCCCTCAAGATTATGTATGCAAAAAAGAACTCATGTTTCCTGTCTATATCACAATTTATATCAATATAGGAGTTAATTTTACATATTATATACATAAAACTGATATTTATTATTTCTAAGGATAATTTTTTTGATGATAGTGTTATAAAGTTAATAAATGGAACCGTCTTTCAATTAAAATGATAAATGTTGACATTCCCCTCTCGGCAGGAGTCGAACTTGCATCATTAACATTGATCGTTGAACACGACAACTCACCGAGCGAAGGCTTTCCCTATATGTATTTATTTGTTATATAAAATCAAATATATAAACCATACATAATACTAATTCAGCAAAATTAATTTATTAGGACATTTAATCATTTTTTTGCCTATATGTTTCGATAGAATTGCATTCGACAGGATATAAATAAGCATTATAGCACTAAAAATTGTCTATTGCACCTAGGATCTTATCAATGAGATAGACCAAAACTGATTATCCCCTCTTGGGAGTATTCGAACCTGCAACCCCAACATTGATAGTTGAACACGTCTAACCGCACACGGCTGTCGCACTCCCTTAAACCAAACATAGTACTAATTCGGCAAAATGGATTTATAACGACATTTCATCATTAAGTCGAATTAAATGAAATTTAGCCACCTCATAAAAGGATCATCTATCTATATATTTTTAATGCATGTACTACTTTGAAGTTCTGAGAAATAAAATGACGTGTTATTTTTCTAACTCAGTACATTTTATTATGAAAAGTGTATAATATCTATTTTTTTCACTGAGACAAAGAGGAACATGTACGTCTTCCCGAAGACTCGTAAAATGTTTCCCAGACCTCTCCCTCATACACATAATAAATTAATAAGAATGAATTGAAAAAGATTCAATAATTTTTATCCTAGTTCATATTTCTATAACACAATGTAACAGGATTTAGCCCCAGGCTGAAATTCCTAATTTGAGTCCCATTTTTTACGTAGATTCCAAAAATGATACTTAAAATATCCCCCGAAAAGGGTTTGGCCTCTATGGCCTTTTTTAAATGAGGATTTTCATCATTTTTAATGGTTCACACCAAGTTACCTTCGTCCAAAGTTAGATTTTTAGAATCTACGTAAAAAATGGGACTCAAATTAGGCATTTCAGTCTGGGGGCAAACAACGAATATAATTTTGTTACATAATGTGATTTTTCTACTCATATATATGTCTGGAATTTAGAAATATCTCATAGTTGCTTAAATGATTGTAAGATAGTTGTATAGGTAACTTATTTTTATTGGATATTTACATGATATTCTATGGCATGTTTTCTATACCAGAGCAAACAAACTAACATTCTTATATATGCTACATTAGATATTTGATTTTATTGCTTATTTTTAGTATTACATCATAAAATACAAAGTATAAATAATCTAATTATAAATATGCAATTTCCTTCTAATAATTTCATATAATTAACAGCGTTTTATTATTATGTTCTACTGGACATCCATGTATCTTTCCATGCATCGATTCAAAATAGTTCTTAGTGTTTGGAATTTGCGAAGTAAAACTACACTTTATTTTGTTACCAAAAAAATGAACAAAAATTGTTAATTTGCTTGATATAATACATATGGCTAAAAAAAATCAAAAACAAGGAAAATTGGCAAAATAATATTGCGGAATCCATTTGCCTCTGCACACCATATAAGTATTGTTTTATTACTCAAATACTTAATTTTTGATCGTACTTGGTCGTAATTTTTTTTACTTTACATCACTTATTCAAATATGACACAAACTGAATTTTATACAATGTATACCAAAAAAATACTACTATGTAAAAATATAAACAAATATAACTTTTAATTTATTTAAACAACAATTTTGCAATTTAATTATATGTTGTTTGTAACTGTTCATATTGATTTCATACGATCTCTCGTATTACAGGTACATTAAAGTAACACTTAATTTTTTTTGCAAATATTTATTTTTCTTAAGTATATGACATCGTATATGTTTTATAGCCTGTAACATTTTTATTCTATATTCTAAACCTGGTATTTTTTTAGGGCACGTAAGAATGGTTCGAAGTTTTTTTTGTGAGCTTCTATGGTTCGATTGAGTTACACGTGAAGGAGTATTATAGTAATTAATAACTCAAACAAACCAACAGTCCAAAATGTTTCAATAAGTTAATGTTTGCAAAGCTTTGCTAGCTTTACCAACAGTTTTTCAAAAATCTTGCATGATTTGTCTTTGTTTGATTTAGTTTGTATTCTACCGAGAATCAAAATTTAGTACCAACCACAACATGTTTTCTGCTTCGTTTAATGATCTAAATAAATAACAACAAAGACTTTATTCTTCTTTATCAGGAGCGTTGCGAAGTAAATGGTTGTCTCTATGCTTAATTTTTCACGAGCATATTCCCTATTTTATGATTGTTTTGTATATACTTTCGAATGGGAAAACCTACATCATTTTCCTACATAGGTTTTTTATTACAAAAAAGATTGTGTTCATCAACAAAAGACCAGATTCTTAAAGAAGCCTCATTTAGTTGCTATAGAGATGAATCATTGGATATTCAATAGAGTGTGTCCTAGAATTATTTTTTTTCCTCATCAGCAAGGCCTTTATTTATCTAAGTGACAAAAAGTAACATACTTAAATAAATAGTAAAATAGGAAAATTGTGCTTTTTACAATAAAACATAAATAAACATTCTAGTTTATAATTAGTTTCCCATTTAAAGACCTAAAATTCGTACCCTAATGAATTCTGTGACAATGATGTAACGAATTTAAAATACCAAGTTAATGAACAAAGACAGATAATACGCATACATAATTAAAAACGAAGATAATAATCCGATTTAAAGTCCATAAGCTACTAGTTCTCCGTGTCCTTAGTGTTTTCGTTATAGTAACTTATTATACGTTTTAGCATTCTGGAGTGTCGGGCTGATGAGGAGGGATAGTATTTTATGATTTCATACGCGAAGTTCCATAGAATTTTTTTTTGCTCCAATCCTAAATCCGATCCTATCATGAGTTGTGGTTTTATAAGAACAAGAATTGCCTGCAATATTTTTTTCATCCATCAAAAATCCGTATGGCTACTTCCGGTCAACACTTCCGGTTACTTATAAAACTCCTCCAAAAATGAGTTTTCATGCATGAATTTTTTTTGTTATATAATATGGATATAAAAATACTTTTTATGTTATTAAAAAATTTGATTTGTTTTATAAAAATGGTGTTTTGCAACATGGTTGTTGACCGTAGTAAAGAAATTCGTACATATAACGTAAGGTAATATAAAGCGCATTTTAAACGGAAATAAAATATGTATCTTTGTGTAGTTATTAATTACGACGTTCTTCGAAGGAAAAATAACTTAAGTACGCATTGAGCAGTTACAAAAATATTCTTTGTTTTATAAAGCTATTCTACCTAGTTTAAAAATTATCCATATTAGCAAAATAGTTATATTCAACATGGCGTCAGGAACAAGGACCAATTCAGAACACTTTTTATTCGGAAGTGCCTGCGACATCCCTTTGAATACTCTCCCAAGTGAGCTAGACTTAATAAGATATTACCTCTACATTAAATATCAACATCCAAATGGAGCAAAACTTTCGAGAAAAGAGCATCTTCAAATCGTCAAAACAATATCTATGAAAGTCAAAAACATTTGGGAAATGGCTAGCATCCCTTCTTACGACATAAAATATTTGTCACAAAAAATTGACAGATTCTTATTGCCTATGAAGGACTATACAAATAAGATGAATAAACAAAATCGATCAAGTGATAAAGTTGTGGGCGAGCTTTTGGAAAAAATGTCCGTTCTTTTTACATTGCTCTATGCCCTTGTTATAAGAATAAGAAAATTAGTTATTTTACCAAGAAAAATTGCACATGTGACTCCTTCAAAAAAATACCAAAGATAGAATTTCACTTCTACAAGGATCAACATTTATATAGGAAACTCATAATCGCATCATCTATTGACAGGACAACAAGTGAGTCTTATAAAGATAATTATATGAAATTTGTTCGAAGGCAAGAAAGGATGGACCAATTGGCACGACAAACGGAGAGAGAAAAATAAAGAATCGCAACTTTGAACAAAGAAGACGAGGAACATATACAACAAAATTATATTTTGATGATCATGGAAACACTTTGGATGATAGTGATACACCTAATAGTGAAATATGCCAACCAGCGGTACAACGGAACAAGATTGAACTTCCAGAATCTAGCCAAATTTTAATAAGATATGGTCTTTCAATTCGTTCTGCTGCAGCATATGGAAATGCTCTACTAAGGGATTTAAAGTTAGCTTCTCCCCATAATTTACTTTCAACATCTAAAGTGAGCAAACAAGTACGGGAATATCTTAATAGAATTGACCAAATTGTAGAAGAAAGTAAATATTTATTTGCATAAAGTTTGATGGCTGCAAAGATCTGACAAAGTCCATGCCCGGTTGTCAAAAATCTGAAATGATGGAAGAGCACATAACAGTAATTGTAGAACCTGAATGTAAGTATCTCGGTCACTTTTCCCCAATTTCTGGAAAAGCAGAACATATTGCAAGTGAACTCTTTGCTTTAATTTCTGAGTATGGAAGTCTTCACTCCATAAGAGCAGTGGGATGTGATGGAACTGCTGTAAATACAGGACACAAAGGTGGCATCATCAGGCTTCTTGAACAGAAACAAACACTCCTTTACAATGGGTTATTTGCATGCTGCATTTTAATGAATTGCCCTTTAAAAAACTATTTGAATTTTATAATGGAAAATCAACAGGACCCAACAAATTTCGAGGAAAATTAGGAATGCTTATCTCAAATTTCACAAACATAACGGAACCTTTTAAATATCGACCTATCAAAGGATGTGTTCCAGACGTCGATGAATCATTTAAAAAAAGCTCAGCAGAGATCAAAAGTACTTCCTGGAAATTTGTTTGAATGTTCAAAATGGACCAGATTCAATAACAACGGCTTTCCTAAAAAACATCCAGGAACTATCTACAATGCTAGATGGATAACAACAGCATCCACTGTTCTGAGACTTTACATTCAAACCAGGACTCCACCAAAAGAACTTACAAGATTAGTTGTGATGATTCTTAATATATATGGACCAACATTTGTAAACATTAAAAGGAAGCTTCATATCAAATATGCATCTCATCATTATTTCTTTGCTTTGCATCAAGGGCGTCAGCATCTTACAAAAGAAGAACGAGATGTAGTTGAAAGTTCATTCAAAATTAATTCCTTCTCTGCACACCCAGAAGTAATTATATTAGGAGCTTTATTTGATGCGGACAAAAACACTAGAAGAACAACAGTCGATATAATCATTAAAGACAGAGAAAGAAGAAAGATTGGATCCGTTAGGCAATACATTCGCCCAACCAAGTACTTAAATTTAATGCAAAAAGTTATTTAGAGCTAGTTGACTTATCAACTATTCCAAATAGCTTTTTGACTGAGCCTCCTTTAACTTTTAATATAAAAATGAAGAATTTCTTAAATGTATTGAAGGAGACCTTTGGATATACCTGACATCCCGTGTCACTCACAAAATGCGGAAAGGTTTGTCGCATCAACAACTAAAGAAGCCAAAAAAAACACCTGACAAAAGAACAATGCACCAAAGATTAGTGACAATTCATCATTCAAGATCGAAAATTTCAAAGGATATCCAAAAGTCAAATTTTATTGCTTTCGAAAATGATGAATAATTATCAGGCTTGTTGATCGGAGTATTTTCTGATCGGCGATCAATAGCAATATAGCGATATTTGATCGCTGATCGGAGTATCGCAAAAGGTCCTGATCTTTATATCTTTTGATCGTAAGAAAATTACTAAAAATAGCGATCCGATCAATTCGTATAAAATAACTAAAAAAAGAAAAAAAAATTGTAATAAGGATTTTCGAGACAAACCCTACATTTCTTAAAACTTAACTAGCTGTCACATTGACCAAAATCCATTCCCTCGACTAATTTTGTTTAGAAAACACAAAATACAGACAGCCACTAATGGAAAAAGCCAGTGTGTGCTATCTTGATATATTTTGTCCTAAAATATACAGACAGGCGTCTATGGAGAAGTCATTGTTTTGGAGCTCATAGGCTATGAGAAACATTTATTCTGGCATCTCCTGTCTTACAATATGCAGACATATGTAAATTGTGGAGCCAGAGTGTTGGAGCTCATAGGCTATGAGAAACAATCATTCTGATATTTTTGTCCTAAAATATACAGACAGGCCAAGCGGATTTTGAAGAGGACTAGGCAGAGACTGGGGGACGAAAATTTTGAAAAGCAACTTCTATTTATGTCTAATAAAGAGGCAAATTAAAAATGATCTATAAAAACTTTATATGTTTTCTATATGTACTTAATTTTTGATATAGTCGGATATTGTAAATAAAGAAAATTGTTAAACAAGGTGTGTCAAATGCTCATTTAAAAAGGTATGTTTATATCGGTATAATACTGAATTTATTTAATTTTATTTAATTTATTTTTTTGGTGGGGTGCTTTAGACTGCCATATAAAGATGAATACTTATAAAGGTTTGAATGTATATATATTTAAATTTTACTTAGAATTAGTATTACATTGGTAATTTTTTTGTTGATCGCAATTAAATTGATCGGATCGCTGATCGGAAAAATCCCTGATCGTTATATCGCTATATCGCAAAGAATTTATGATCGCTATTTTTGATCGGATCGCTATTTTGTTCCTGATCGCTCACAAGCCTGATAATTATAATGTTATTCTTGCCACCTTTTTCTTATTATTTTATAAATTAAAAATATGTATCTGTATGTTTTGTAAAAAAGTTAAAATAATAAAGTAATTCGTATAGAAAATGTCAATTTATGTTTAACGAGCAATTTTTTAATACTCATATTTAAAAAAGAATAAACAAAAGGAAAATAATCGATTTTTATTACCTTACGCTATATGTACGAATTTCTTTACTACGGTCAACAACCATGTTGCAAAACACCATTTTTATCAAACAAATCAATTTTTTAATAACATAAACAAGTATTTTTTTACCCATATTTTATATGAATTTGTTTTCTTGTGCATGAAAACTCATTTTTGGAGGAGTTTTATAAGTAACCGGAAGTGTTGACCGGAAGTAGCCATACTGGATTTTGATGGTTGAAAAAAATATTGCAGGCAATTCTTGTTCTTATAAAACCACAACTCATGATAGGATCGGATTTTGGATTGGAGCAAAAAAAAAAATCTAAGACACATTCTAATATTCAAGTTATAAATGTAGGATAATTCCCAGATCTATATACTTATCTAGCCAATGCTTTGTTTATTTTATTGGAATGTAGTTATGGCAGCATATATATATATATATTTATATATATATAAACCTTCAAACAAATAGTCAATGTTAAAATGTAGAACTAAAAATGTAGTTTTACGTAAGTAATGTTTTACTTTGTAATCTTTATAATGTTTTAAAGGTTTCATTTTTATACATGATGTTTAAACTAAGCAAGAAATGTCATTCATCTGTTCGAAAAGGTCATTTCATTATCTGTTCCGGATGAGAAGAATTTCACAAGGTCACCTACAAAATTCCAACACTCATCCGAAGTTACTGGAATCTTGATGGCAAATGCATAGAAAATAATCATTTTAGGTCATCTTCTTCAACAATATATCCGGTGGCTTAACGTTTCGCCAATTGGCTTTTACAGCTAAAAAGAGCGAACTCGTCTTGTTAGACACCTTACAAACATTCAGAGTAAGACCGAAAAAATTATTGGAGCAATATGAGTGTCTTTAATATTCAATATGATAAAATCCCTTAAATTTTGATTAAAGAACATCCATAAAAAGAATGGAGGATTGAGTTGTAAAAACTTCCTTACAATGAGTGGGAATGAACACACTCCTTGTGTTACTTGGGCTCTAAAACGCTTTCCAGAAACTATTATTTATATGGAGGAAAATATTCTACTCTTCCTGAGATTAGGTGAGTTTAAAACTTTCAAAAAAGTGTATTGTAATTTTATTCCATTCTTCTCTTGCATTAGATTCAAAACTCATCCACACATGCTAGGGGAAACGGACAAGGTAACGGGAAGTAGCTCGTTTTAGCTGAAAGTGAATTTCCCACTCTTGAAAGTTATTTTTCGAAGAGATTTTGGAGAAAGATCACATTTGAGGAAATTGCTAATTTTTTAATCCTTTGTATTGTGTCCAAATTGAAAAAAAAATGTTTGTGACTATTTGAACGTACGATGTCAATGATAGATGATTGGCAAAAACTTGGTTTTCCATTCCACAAATTCCTCTGAATCATAACAAAGACGGGTGATTTATTTCTTCTAAAATTTCGTTAGACGAATCAGTGCCAAGAAGTAGCAAATTGTAAGCACAGCTCGACGAAATATAGCCCTCCACTCTAAATTGGTTTGTTTGTATGAGATCATAATAACCTTTAGATAATTTTTTGGGATAATTTTTGAGAGGACCGATAAACCTTCATCAAGCTGAACCCTGGAACGTTGGAGAGAAAATAAATATTTTCTATAAAACAGTTCTACCAACCAGATATTTGATTGAGTATGAATGTCTGTTGGAACGAAAACTGTTTCCACTTAGGTTTGCTCATGAGTGTATTCGCAGTAGATAAGTAACTTTATCAGGACCACACCAATTTAACCAATTTTAAATGCTCTAATGACACATTAAATATGTAATATTGAGTAACACAAAATAAGTAAGTCGCACAAATATATATATATATATATACATACATACATATATGTATATATGTTAAATGTATATATATAGTATGAAGCAAAAAGTTGTCTTTACAACAAAAAATTATTGTATAGAACAGTGGTTGGATATCCCCGTTGGAAAACTTTTATACAAAGTGTCCCCAAACTCCTGTCTTTGAAACCATATTTTTTTCTCAAACTTTCTATATTGTCGCAGGAAACTCTTGGGAGAATAATAATTTCATTGAATATTCATTATGTATTTTCCATTGCATAGAAATATATTTGTTAAAAACAATTTGTAAAGGCGATAAAATTTCTTATGTGTTCATAAGTGCAATATTTTATGCAAATTATACTATATAAAACAGGGAGACATATTCGAGTTTATGCAAGAATGTCTGATAAGCTGTCCATAATTTATTCAAAATAATTGGGCATATATTTGGACTTTAAAATATTCATGAAAAATAGTAGTCTATAGTTGATACAGACAGACTTGAGTGTCTAGATAATATTCGATGTAGTAATAGAAATCCATTATTTTGCATTAAATCGAAGGTTTTATTTAGCATAGGTAGAATGATTTGATTAAGGTCAAATATGTTCCATTTTGTTCGATAACTTGTTGCCACTTTGAAGGTAATTTCATAATGCCTCTCTCAAAGAAACCCTCGTCCTGATTGGCAAAAAAGTGGGACAGTCGACTGGCACAAGCTTCTCTTGAGGCGAATTTTTCACCAGGAAAATCATTTGCCATAGGCAGGAACAGGTATTGTTGTTGTAGCACATATACTCTTTTGTGTGGGCCTGTTCTTTTGCTGTATGTATTTGCATATATAAATGTATATTGTAATATTGTATTACTATGGTAAGACAGCAATCAATTCTTAACTAACTAGACAGTAACAGGTAGTAATCACTTGGTGCCAGGTCCGGACGATAAGGTGGATGCATAAGAACCTCCGAACCAAGCTCCCGTAGATTATGGCGATTCATTAACGATGTGTATGGCCTGGCGTTGTCCCTGATGGAACACAATTCCTCTCCTATTGACCAAAGCTAGCCGCTTATGGGCGATTGCTTCCTTCAGACGGTCCAATTGTTGATAGTACAGGCCCGTATTAAGAGCTTGGCCGTAGGGGAGCAGCTCATAGTAGATCATTACCTGCAATCCCACCAAACAAACAGCAAAACCTTTCTGATCGTTTGCACCGGTACACCGGGATTCGACCACAACCGTTTTCGCTTGTCGTTTTCGTAGTGGCCCACTTTTCATCACCAGTAACCATCCGCTTCAGAAATGGATCGATTTTGTTGCAATTCAGTAGTGATTCGCAGATGGAATTCGGTTTATGAGGTTTTTTCGTTAACTCGTGTGGCACCAAACATTGAGCTTCTTTTTTGTATCCAGCCTTGTTTAAGTGGTTCCAAACAGTTTTTTGTGCAATGTATAGCTCCTGGGCAATCGAAGCAGTGCTTATATGGCGGTTGGACTCGACGATTTCATTATTTTTTGATATTTTCTACAATTGGTCTTCCAGAGCGTGGTGCATCTTTGACATTAAAATTACCGGAACGGAATTGACGAAACCTAAATTGCGCGTGATATGCTGTCACAGTATCAGGACCATCAACACTATTCATATTTTCATCCGCCTGGCTTGCGTTTTCGCCTTTGTCGAAGAAGAAAAACCGTAAAATATGGCGTATTTTCTCTTTGCTGACGTCCATCTTTGACGCATGTTCAAACAATACTGAACCAAACAATCATAAAACTGGCTGAGAAGATTTGTAGTACGAAATCTTTTCTTTCCAACACCATCTAGTGTAACCCGATCGCACATTTACAACACGAGATACAGATTACTAAAGCCATCTATTGGAAAAATAATGGATTTCTTTTTACTACACCTATTATAACTCAAAACTTGAAAAATATGGAAATCCATTTCGTACGTTTATTATCTAAAGAATGCAATCTTTCAGACAAATTAGATTTGCTGAATAAAAATACGCTATGTGAAGCGATAACACAAAATAAAATCAAGGGCACTCCTTTGGAAGCAAAAAAGTCAAGAAACACACCCGCTGGCTTTTGTATAGGAAACATTTTGCCCTCCTCACAAAAAAACTCGAATCAGAATCCCAAACTCCGAAGAAGAATTGATTACAGCCTCAAAAATAATGAATCAATAATGCCTACGATTTTTTCACTAAACGTTAACTCTCTTCAAACAATAAAACAAAAATTTGGTTTGTCTGGAATACTATATCACCTTGATTTTACCGACATTTTACTTCTAAATGACACAAGATGTTCTTTTAATCAACTTTCTCCCTGCCACTGGCTATGAATCTTTTTCATCTTACGACTAATCCATCCAAAGTGTGAAGTAGTGACACTAATTAAAACAATCTTTTAAACACGTATAGAGCTTTTTAGTTCAGATGACAATATCATCAAAATTAATTACATAGCATCGAGCACTTCTTTTGATACAATTGGTGTCTACGAGCCTAACAACGATGATCCTGATTTCTTTACTTAGAAAACTGACCTCTGTTATTATCAATAATGCAAACCATAATCGCTGATGACTTTAATATAAAATAAAAACCTGGAAGGGATTCTAGTGGTAATAGTTCATGCTCCAACCTTCGTGCTACAAGGACCCTCACATCTCTAATCTCGCCCTTTGGTTTTCTTGATGCTGGTGACGTATGTGAAGATTACAATCACACCTTCGTTTCGAGTGACAAATTTTCCCGCCCAATATCTAACAGGATCGACCTCATATTATTTAAGGCTTCCTTAGGAGCTCATAAAGCTCATACAAAGTCGTTGACACTTGTATTTCAGACCACCATGGACTCTATGTCGCGTTTAACATTATCAAAAAAACCTATCAAACATAAAACTAGCTAGAAGCAGAATTCCGACTTGTTAAATGTAAAGTGTCAACGCAAAGATTATAAGCATAATTGAAGATACCAAATCAAAAATTAAAAATGGTAACGAAATGGATACATTTTTGATCAAAGTCCCGAATATACACAAGAAAACATTTCCAAACAAGGAAAACGATTTAAATCGGATCAACTATTCCGAAAAGCCAATCTTATGCAGATAGTGAACAAAAGTAGAAGCGATTTCGGACCTATCTTACTTTCTTGCATAAGTGGGACATCAAAAAGCATAACACTAAAAATATGTTTCTCACGACAAGTAGCGGCAAATAATAAAGCCATCCTGACTTCGTATGCACCAAAATTAGTCCCTACTTCACGAATTTCTATAGCTGATTTGATTGTACTGCTTCTATATACATGATACACTCGATGTGAAATGTCAAACAACTTCTGCAAAAGTTTAATATGCTCTAAAGATAGCCCGCAAAGATAATAACCAAATTGAATGCATCTTACTATTGATGAGTGAAATTCGCCATCTTAAAAACACAAAGCTTAACATATCGCCAGGCCAATCTGGCCTGACCTTAGAATTTTATAAAAATATGTTCATTATTTCACGCCCCTTTTACTGAGATTTAAAGTAAAAGTTTTAGCTGTTGATTATTTTCTCTATCTTGCTTCAGGGGAAAAAAAATATTCCAAAAAAGATAAAGATCCACACTTTTATTATCATCCTCTTACTATGCAAAACGCAATTAATAAGATCTACTCGTACGTCGTGGTCTATTGATGGAAAAGTTTATAAATTAAATAATTCACGGATCACAACATGGATTTGTTTTAAAACAGACTCATGGACACGTTCCTTTGGGGGTATTATAAAACCTAATATTAAGATATCAAAATTTATCCCCCCGCGAAAGTTGCGTCATAAGAAACTAAATGATTGTAGAAAATGGATTTTGGTTTGACCCCCCCCCCTACCCCCCCCCCAAATTGCGTTCAAAGGTTTCGTTATGAAGCAAAACTTTTTTGTTATTACTTTTTTGAAAAAATTAGTTTTACAAAATTTACTTATGATCAATTTATGACTTTGTTATTTTTTTTGCAAATTTTCGTCAAATAATTTTAGTGCCAATAAATAAACATAAGTGCTGACGCACCAACCATTTTTTAAATAACAGCTCCTACTAGGGTTCTTTTATAGTTTCAAGAAGGAAAAAGAAAAAGAGGGTACTCATGTTGATGTTTTTAAGTTATTTTTTAAATACGTTTGCTTTTCACATCTTAATTTTCATACAGTAACTCCCTCACATGGTTGAGAATATAAATCTATGACGTTGATTATATCCATAAGCTTTTGCAGATAATAATATAATGACGAAAAATGTTTTCTCAACTGATAAAAAGAAGTTATTGTTAAAGGTAACTTGTTATTTTAAAACTTAATTCTTATTTCTTAAAAAATATTTTTAGAGCTCCACCATGAATACATTGTTCACGTATTACTAAAAAGTGGCATAGCGGAAGATCAAGCGAAATAACTACTTTCAGTAGTCGAAGAACATTAAAGACTTGACACTTTGGTCACTGTTGTGTGTTACGGATGCAACACCAATGTCAGAATATGGTAAGGAGTAATAAAAAGACTCGAGTTATGTCTTAAAAGACCACTTCTGTAGATTATTTGTCTTCTACATATGAATGAGTTACCTTTTAGAGAAGTTTTTAAACATTTAGATGGCGCACAAAAAGGACCTCGGACTTATGAAGGTACCATAGGAAAATTAATTAATACAGACTTTACCAAAATTCAATAAAAAGTTTTTAAATACTTGTAGGAAAAGTAAAATACTTAAAAAAGTTTACTGTATTCTTTAAGCTCAGATAAAAATATTTATACGAAATTACATTAGGAATACAAACAGGAAAATTTTCGAATTCAAGCTTTTGCTACAGGTCTCCAGGAGCATTACATGAGGCAAAATGTCTTACCAAAGCCAACATAATTTTAAGATCCTATATTTCACAAAAAAGTCCATCTGAGTCTCACATAAAACTTATAAAATTTATACTAAATTTTTACGCTCCTATATGGCTTCAAACCAAGTTAAATCCTCTTTTTATTGAAGGCTCAAAGCATTATCAATTCGCCATAACTTTATTACAAGAGATTGATGAAAATTTAGCCCCTTCAATAGAAAAAGTACTCAAGAGAAACGCTTTTTTGCCCACCCTGAAAGTATATTGCTAGAAGGCCTAACCGATAAATAAATGGAAACAAGAATATTTGCCCGGGAAAAGTTTTGTTTGCAAAAAGAATATTAAAAACAAAGAAATTTTCAACTACCCAAAACTATCAGTTGTAATTCTAAGAATTTTTTAAATCTTATCGACTGGTCAAATATAAATTTGTCTGTTCCTCCAATTGTGCCTGAGGAAGATCTTATAAAAACAAAAGAACATCCTTTAAAAATTAATAAGTATCCTTGCCATTCACAATCAGTGGAAAGAGCTGTAAAACTAGTAACGGAGGCATCTGCAAAAGTTTATGGATATAATCAACGTCATAGATCCTATGAGGGAGTTACTGTATGAAAATTAAGATGTGAAAAGCAAACGTATTTAAAAAATAACTTGAAAACATCAACATGAGTACCCTCTTATTCTTTTTCCTTCTTGAAACTATAAAAGAACCCTAGTAGGAGCTGTTATTTAAAAAATGGTTGGTGCGTCAGCACTTATGTTCATTTATTGGCTCTAAATATTATTTGACGAAAATTTGCAAAAAATGACAAAGTCATAAATTGATATAACTAAATTTTGTAACACTATTTTTTTTAAAATAAGTAATAACAAAAAGTTTTGGTTCATAACGAAACCTTTGAACGCAATTGGGGGGGGGGTAAGGGGGGGGTCAACCAAAATCCATTTTTCTACGATCATGTAGTTTCTTATGACGCAACTTTCGCGGGGGGATAGATTTTGATATCTTAATATTAGGTTTCTATAATACCCCCTACTGTTCCTTTTAACTTCAGATAATTTTTATTATAATTTTAATGCATTAATTATGGTTGTAGACATTGTGAAGTTTTCGATATCATTTCTCTTAAATCTTTCAAAAACTTTATCGCAAAAGGTTTGGAGAATTCAGATGGTTAGTGCTTTCCTTGCCAAAACAAGAACCATAATTGAATACGGGAACCGTAAATCTTTTTTCCATAATAAAAGAGGTGTTCAATATGGGGACTGGAAAACTTTTCGTCTTGTGCGTCGATAATTAATTAGGGAAAATACCTTTCCATAAAATTAATGCAAAACTCGACTGAAGAGACAATAAAATGTATGTGCTACGCTGACAACGTCATAATAGTATATTCTGACTTAAATTTAAATAAAAGGACTTTTAACATTTTGGAAAAAATTCATGGTGACCGGGGCTAAAGATGAACGTCGAGAAGAGGAAACTGATAATCCCTAATAAATGAATCATAAAAAAGCCTAGCCACTGTTAAAACTCTCAGATGATCAGGATATAATCGGTTCATAGATTTGTTTGAAAGAGTTCAATAATGAACCGTAATATAATTTTAATTAAACTAAACGTAAAAGCTATTTCTTTAATTATCTAATTTAATTGTATGGAATTGAGTGTCCTACACTTACACTTCGAGTCACTCCTTTTAACCAAGCTACAATGGATCGAATTATGGCTCTCGAAACATCGTTACTTTTATAAGAAAAAAACATATCTTTTAATCAAATTCGCAACTCGAAAAAAGTGACTGTCTTAAATTGCATGATTGTCTCTCAAAAGGTATTGGATACGAAAGTTATGGAATAAAAATCATTTTTGGAGCACTCACTTTAAACTTTTTTGAAAAGCCATGGAGCAAATAAAATGACTTTCCCGGCAATGGTGTATCAAAAGTTGTACAAATAAAATTCGAAGCACTCGGTTCGTATGTAACAAATCTGCAATGGAAAATGCAATACATAATCGAACGATATAATTGCATTCAGGATAGGAAAAACCTGTTGTCGAAAGTTTAAACACAAACTGATCGCTAAAATAGAAGCATCGTTATTAAATCCTTTCTCTAATTAACCAACTTGCTTATAAGTTCATGCTAAGCCATTTCGGTAAACCAAACGTCATCACACAACCACTTCTACCTAATCGTTGTAAGTTATCATTAGTGTCTACAAGGGTTTCTTAGAAAATCTACTATTGTCCTTACCCTAGTTCCTTATGAAAGGCACTTACGAAGACAAGTACCGAAAGGTGTTCACGTGAATATATTGCGGCGGTGAGAAACAATTTCTTATGCCAGTTGAAAAAAAAAATATCGTTTACTCACTGGTTCGTTAGAAGTTGAAATATATATATAGTATATGTATATATATGTATGTATGTATATATTATATATATAGCCCCTTTGTACCCAACTGGATATAAATAAGGATCACAGCAATAAAATTATTCTATCGGACCTAGGATTTTATCAATGAGGTAGACCAAAATGGCCATCCCCTCTCGGGATTCGAACATGCACCCCACCATTGAGAGTTGAAAACGCCTTAACACATATTGCTATCGCTCTCCCTATTATTTCCTAGATGGTTCGACAGAATTGTATCCGTTTAGATATAAATAAGCATATAATAACTTTAAAATTAGTCTATCGTATTAGGATCTAATCAATGAGGAAGATCAAAATAGCCATCCCGTTTCGGGATTACAACCTCTGCACTCAACATTGAGAGTTTAACATGCCTTAATGGACATGGCATTCGCACTCCCTTTTTTTAATTCATTTTTAAATATTCATAAACACGAATCAACGACAGTCAACCTTTATTTTGATACAAATACGATATTATGATACATATGTAATCCATAATTATAAGTCAATGGCCCTTGTTTTTTTCTGAAGCTTCAATATTTTCTTAATCTTTTATCCTTTCATATTTGCGTTGAACAAACCCAAATAGTTATCAAAAAAATATCACAAAATACTTCATGGTGTTCTATTGTTTACGTTAAAGTTCAATTTTGAGATAATATCCTTAAGCTTAAATACAACAAATTAGAGTTATAAAATGTTTAATATTTTAAACATTATTTTTTAATCAATAACAAAAAATAAATCTTCATAAACCATTTTCTTAATATATTTAGAGAATTTTTTTACTTTATTATTATTAAGTATTAATAACACTGGGCAACAGCCAAATTTAGGTCGGACAAATTTTCACTAATTCTTATAGAGTTTTTATCCACTGATTCTGAATATGGTATTCATTTTTCAAAGTTAGTGATAAATTCAGAGCTAAATGGATTTCAAAAATTTCAGCACTTTTTCGATTCAGAGACATTATTGACATACAAGGACTGAATATAGAAAAAATAAAAAGCAATGATTTGATACAGCTTAGATCAAAGTACTCATTTCAATTTTTACTTGTCTCTGGCACATTCAGACTTTAAAATATATGTCATTTAGTACGAAAATGAAGGGTTTTACTTAGAGACTCACTGTTCCTCACTAAAAGGTCTTACATGATTAAAATTCCTATGAATATGAAGAAAAAATATCAAGCTTTAATTTGATATGCTTGGTGTTCCATAAAATGCCTTATTTTAATCAAAATTAGCAAATGAATATTTTGTAATCCTCTCCATTTTGCCCTTTTTTAAGAAATTCATAAGTCAGCCATTGAGATAGAAACAGAGAAAGAAACTGACGTCACAACGTAGGTAAACAATAAGAGGATTTTACCCCTTTCATTGGAATTTGAGTGTTTTTTCCCCGGAAATCTTCCGAGGATCCAGGATTCCTAATGACTGGCCTGCCGGCTGTGCCGTCGGAGACAGACAGACAGACCCTCAAGTCCCCTCCTAAATGCTGGTTGCCTGGCTTATTCCGTCTGCATCAAAGAAGAGGATGTGTCGGACACCCCGGAGGGAGGGGAGGGAGGGAGGAAGGGAGGGAGAGAGAGAGAGAGTCATTGCCCTTGTTCTGTCTACCTACTAGCCTATTCTATCGGGGAGTCTCCTATTCAAGTGAATCCATCGTTTTTTGCAGCAGAAAAATGAATTACTTACGGTTTCGTTTGCTAAATTCACCTTTTATTAAGTATGGAAAAGATGCAGTGGGACGACCTCCCTTCCAGCCACCCACCCACGTCCTTCAAACTCATAGCCGCCGCCCCGAGGAGCCCAGGAGCGTACTGCCAAGACAAAGACAAGACATCCAACAACACAATCCTTTCACTAGCCACAAATCACAATCATTCATTTATGAGACGCGCAGTTGTCTACCCACCAATCCGCCACCGTCCTCTATTCCGGGGGGGGGGGGGGGGGGCTACCTGCCCTACATCCACTCATCCTGAAACAGAGCACCATTTCAACAGTAGCCGCCGGCAATGCCATGAAGATACCACACAAGCGACCTGCATGGAACTGGGGACCGAACACCACCACGCCCTTGCTTGCATTGCCTCACTCTTCACGTCACTCTAAATCCATACTTGGGAACTAAGCAAAGACTTTCCAACACCCTCAGGTGGAAGCCATCTCCCCCATGGGGCCTGAGTCCTCTACGGAGCGCTATGGCATCAGCTCCACCAAGTACGACCTCCTCCAGATAATTTCAAAGTGGAGAGGGGGAAAAATCTAATTAACTCAACTAAATTATTTTATACTTATTTTATCCCGGTGCTAAAAACTGGCAACATGCAATTTACACGTATTTATAATTTTTAATGTGCATCATTCAGTTTAAAATATACCATCAGATAATTAATATATGTTGTTAAAGATCATTTTCTTATTATAAAACATGGGACGATCCACATGAAAAAAAGTCAGCTGATAATGAACAAATTTTTTATCAACTTTTGTCACAAAATGGATCTTTAAAATCAATTTAGCATGAAAACCTGACCTGATGAAGATAAACGGATATAATTTCCTGATTAAGCATTGCAAAACTCCTAAATAAGTTGTTGAAATATAAGCAACTATCAAGAATTAAAAAATAAATAGTTTAAAGAGTAATTAATTGTTTTTTATTCAGGCTCCAAAATTTACATCACATAATGTATGTATATCTAAAACGTAAAAGAGGAAAAACATACTTTGACATCATTGAACATTTTAGTTTAATTATTCCCCCCTGATAAGCCTTTCAAGACATATTAAAAATTAATAACAACCGATTAGAACATCTAAAAGAAAAGCAAATGAGGACTTGACAAATGACAAACAATTATACAAATGTAAAATTCTATCAAAAAATCATTTTTGTTAAAAAGCATCATACGATTTAATAATTCTTTTTAACTTTGATATATATTTAGTAGAAACTTTGGGATAAAATTAGATCAAATCCTCACCATACTGCCATCCAGATACGAAGGCATTTGGGATTCAGCAGTGCAAAACCACTAAATAAGTTG
Source organism: Caligus rogercresseyi (assembly GCA_013387185.1). Lineage (NCBI taxonomy): Eukaryota > Metazoa > Arthropoda > Copepoda > Siphonostomatoida > Caligidae > Caligus > Caligus rogercresseyi. The sequence goes on along the minus strand of CP045898.1, from coordinate 10,076,933 downwards.
TTGAAATCTAGGCAACAATCAATAAGTTAAAAGAATGTTTACAGTGTAATTAATTCCTTTTATTTTCATGCACCTTACATATCAAAAAAGGTTCAATGAGCGATAATCAGCTTTTAAATCCAATTGATTGAAGAGTATTGTAACACTTCTTGTACGATTGCTATTTCTTTAAGACTAGCTCAATTCAGTTCCGTGGCTAAGGCTAGGTCCTGTGGGAGGACAGTTCCATGCAGGTTTGCTTGTGTGGTATCTTCATGGCATTGCCGGCGGCTACTGTTGAAATGGTGCTCTGTTTCAGGATGAGTGGATGTAGGGCAGGTAGACCCCCCCCCCCCCCCGGAATAGAGGACGGTGGCGGATTGGTGGGTAGACAACTGCGCGTCTCATAAATGAATGATTGTGATTTGTGGCTAGTGAAAGGATTGTGTTGTTGGATGTCTTGTCTTTGTCTTGGCAGTACGCTCCTGGGCTCCTCGGGCGGCGGCTATGAGTTTGAAGGACGTGGGTGGGTGGCTGGAAGGGAGGTCGTCCGCACTGCATCTTTTCCATACTTAATAAAAGGTGAATTTAGCAAACGAAAACGTAAGTAATTCATTTTTCTGCTGCAAAAACGATGGATTCACTTGAATAGGAGACTCCCCGATAGAATAGGCTAGTAGGTAGACAGAACAAGGGCAATGACTCTCTCTCTCTCCCTCCCTTCCTCCCTCCCTCCCTCCTCCCTCCCTCCGGGGTGTCCGACACATCCTCTTCTTTGATGCAGACGGAATAAGCCAGGCAACCAGCATTTAGGAGGGGACTTGAGGGTCTGTCTGTCTGTCTCCGACGGCACAGCCGGCAGGCCAGTCATTAGGAATCCTGGATCCTCGGAAGATTTCCGGGGAAAAAACACTCAAATTCCAATGAAAGGGTAAAATTCCTCTTTATTGTTTACCTACGTTGTGACTCAGTTTCTTCTCTGTTTCTATCTCACTGGCTGACTTATGAATTTCTCAAAAAGGGCAAAATAGAGAGGATTTACAAAATATTCATTGTTAATTTTGATTAAAATAAGGCATTTTATGGAACACCAAACATATCAAATTAAAGCTTGATATTTTTTCTTCATATTCATATGAATTTTAATCATGTAAGACCTTTTAGTGAGGAACAGTGAGTCTCTAAGTAAAACCCTTCATTTTTCGTACTAAATGACATATATTTTAAAGTCTGAATGTGCAAGAGACAAAGTAAAAATTGAAATGAGTACTTTGATCTAAGTTGTATCAAATCATTGCTTTTTATTTTTTCAATACTTCAGTCCTGTATGTCAATAATTTCTCTGAATCGAAAAAGTGCTAAAAATTTTGAAATCCATTTAGCTCTGAATTTATCACTAACTTTGAAAAATGAATACCATATATGGAATCAGTAGATAAAACTCTATAAGAATTAGTGAAAATTAGTCCGACCTAAATTTTTTTGTTGATTTTTCTTGGCCTGTTTAATTTATAACTTACTAAAAAAAAGTGGTGTATTGAAGCAGAGAAAATTATTAACCCGTCTAATTATTTTATTATTCCTTTAGTAGAGAGTAAGTAATTGTTTTTTGAGGATAAAAGAATTGTACTTATAATACCAGTATTTAGATACCTAGTAGCTTTATACATTTCTAAAGAATTGTTCCTAAGGCATTTTTAGTCCTAAAGAAATACCTTTTATTCTCTTTACAAAAAGATGTACTCATGGGAATTATTTAATCCTTTTAGGATTTTAAAAGTATAAAAGACCTTTTTATTTTGGGTGCTGAGGTAAAAACTATTTTTATGTTAAGACTTCAACATGATTTACTTCGGCACATGAGCAAGTACTTTACATAATTTTAAGAATATGATGACCAAGGAATTATATATTCTAAGAATAGTGTAAGTACGGTTTTTTCATGCTTTTATTAACAGTAAACGTCATGAATCATATTACTTTTGTGGTGTATCTAACTTTAGATTTGGGATGATGTAAAAGGGAAAACAACATTTCAAAATATTATTTTTAATGTATGCCGGTGTTGAAAGGTCAACTTTGCAACAAGCCTGCACCAATTTATCATCTAGCAGCTTGGTAGTGTCCGTGGAGTTGAGCAATGTCTCTTCTGGAACCAACGATATTGGGAATTATGCAACAAATCTGAGCGACATGAAGGAGGCTGTGTGTTTTTTATATTATTTTCCTGACAACCCTGGCTATCCTCTTCACACTTATAGATATATATAGGCTCAGTTCTACTTTCGTACACCTCTCCATATTTTAGAGACTCATGGTATACTTTTTATTTTTGGACCGAATGGGAGAGGAAAAAAGAAAGATGAAGAGTTAGACAGATGGAATAAGAGAGAGTCACAGAGATATAAACACCACAGATAGAGAAAGACACACAAAGATAAGATAACTAACTTACCCCCATCCTAAAGAGTCTCGGGATCGAAAAAGAGTGACTTTACGTAAGGAAATTATCTCCTTCTACACGTCTCCTGGACTTGTAAATCTAGAAGAGGAAGTCTTTCAGGTATTGTTTTCCTCAACAAATGAAAGAGTCCTCCTCACCCTTCGTGTCTTATCTACAAAGGCTCAAGATTTGGAAATCTATGTTTTCCCCTCCCATTCCGTCTAAAATAATAAAAATATACCATGAGTCCCTGAAATATAGAAGAGGTGTACGAAAGTAGAACTGAGCCACAACACACACACACACACACATATATATATATATATATATATATATATATATATATATATATATATATTATATATAATATATATATATATATATATATAATATAATATATATATATTAGTTTTTTCTTATTTTTCAAATGTTTGAAATGTTAGCAACTTGTGGATTTTCTGTTTCTTGGTGATAAAGAAGACGACATACAAAGTTTGAACAAAATCGGTCAACATTACGAGGTCGCACAACGAGGTCAAAGTTTAAAAATTTTAGTAAAAATATAGTTTTTCCGCAAATTCTTCAAAATGGTGGACGTTACAGACTTCAATAATAATTATTATTTAAAGGAAATCTAATTTACTACCAGACGAATGTTTGATGTTTTTTAATAAAACAAAGTTTTCAGTAAAAACCAAGCAAGAAAGGGAGTGTGTATTGTTAGCTTATTCATGGCTTTTTTGTATCAATTACTTCACTCACCTGAGAAGATGACTTGTTCGCTTCAGAGTAAAATAGTACTTTTAAGTTTAGTAAACTTTAGATGATAAATCCAAAAATGACTTTGGTGGCATTCTATCAATTCAGAATTCAGTAAAATCTGAGTTGTATATCATATGATTCAGAGCCTGTATTAACCTATAAGAAATCGATTATGAAAAA
>CP045898.1:10008422-10073469 GCA_013387185.1 Caligus rogercresseyi | reverse complement strand
ATAATCAAAGCTTAATAATTTCAAAAACTTATATATTACTTTCTTTGAGTTTTTCTAAGATTTTTACACTTAAGTTTAATATTAGCCGAAAACCCCTGATTAAATGGTGAATACTATTAACAAAAGCTTAGAATCTTCAATTAGTTTGTTCAGAACGACTTCATAGGTAAAGAACAAAATAATCAATCAATAATACAATTCCTATATAATGTTTATACATTAAATACTCTTGAGGATATATTAACATCAACTTAAAATTAAAATATCCATTCGATTAACTATAAACTTTACAATTAAGGTTTGACTTATACAAAATGATAATAAATGACATTCATTAAATAATTTGTATATGAATAATGGGAATGGAATGCTTAAAATGCCTACATTCAAGTTGAAATTGATCCTTAGCATCCTGGGAAAGCTCTCTTTGTTTGTGATAGGATACAGGAGGAAAATGAATGCTAAACATATGCTATAGAAAACGTTCATATTTTAAAGAAAATTACAAATAAACAAATTCCCAGTATTGCATTTTCCTGTATTATAGGAAAAAAAACTTTAAAAGAAAAATATGGTCAAAAATAGTTATTACATATTTTTTATAACCAAGTACCTTTAAACATTTTAATTAAAAAATAATATATTATTTAATAGCTTTACAATTATGCAAATGAAATGCAAAAATTTGGCATTTATAGATTCATATACTAAGAGTAACCCTTGAAGTAAACAAAAATAAGGAGGGGATAATTTAATTAGTTTTGATTTCTTTCATGAATATGAGTTATAAGTGTATTTTAAAGAGTTTTGAACAAAATACAATTAAATTCTTAAATAATAAATGTCTTTGTCATTTAATTGAAAGGGTGAATTTAAATTATGTGTCATTAAAAACTGGGAAATGGGATTTTCTACTATTACCATGGAGGAGAATCATTGAAATGTAAGAGGAAGCACATGTGCCCATTTTGACTTTACTATGTTTACTATAGTTTTAATCCTCAAAATCATTTGTCATGTATCTTCGTAACTGCTATCTATATATAAGAGAGAAAAGTGGCTGCATAAAATAATCTCACAATTACATTCATTTTTGATTCCTAGATTCCTGCTAATCATACTAATGGGGTACTAAAGTTTCAAATCTCTATTGGTGGATGTAGAACATCTCAAATGCAATGTTATTCCTTTTGGCATTTTAGGTTCGACGAGCCACAAAAATAAGATCTCAAACTCCAATATAAAGGTAAGAAGCATATACATTTTATTTTATTCAAATGGGAGCTCTTGGGCTCTGCCAGAAACATAACGGGGTATTGAGTATCAAATCTTTCGCCATTGAAGCATTATATAACTAGTCATAGAAATTACATTAGGAATACAAACAGGGAAATTTTCGAATTCAAACTTTTGCTACAGGTCTCAAGGAGCATTACATGGGGCAAAATGTCTTACAATGCCAACAGAATTTTAAGATCCTATATTTCACAAAAAAGTACATGTGAGTCTTACATAAAACTTGTAAAATTTATACTAATTTTTTACGTCATATATGGTTTCAAACAAGTTAAACCTCTTTTATTGAAGGCTCAAAGCATTATCAATTCGCCATAACTGGATTACAAGAGATTGATGAAAAATTAGCCCCTTCAATAGAAAAAGTACTCAAGAGAAACGCTTTTTTGCCCACCCCAAAAAATATATGCTAGAAGGCCTAACCGATTAATAAATGGAAACAAGAATATTTGCCGTGAAAAAAGTTTTGTTTGAAAAAAAAAGAATATTAAAAAACAAAGAAATTTTCAACTACCCAAAACTATCAGTTGTAATTATTTTAAAAAAAAAATCTTATTTTAAAATATAAATTGTCTGTTCCTCAATTGTGCCTAAGGAAGATCTTATAAAAGCAAAAGAACATCCTTTAAAAATTAAAAAGTATTCTTGCCATTCAGTAGAAAGGGCTGTAAAACTAGTAACGGAGGCATCTGCAAAAGTTTATGGATATTATCAATGTCATAGATTTATATTCTCAACCATGTGAGGGAGTAACTTTATGAAAATTAAGATGTAAAAAGCAAACGTATTTAACAAATAACTTAAAAACATCAACATGAGTACCCTCTTTTGCTTTTTCCTTCTTGAAAACTATAAAAGAACCTAGTAGGAGCTGTTATTTAAAAAATGGTTGGTGCGTCAGCACTTGTGTTCATTTATTGGCTCTAAATATTATTTGACGAAAATTTGCAAAAAAATAACAAAGCCATAAATTGATCATAGCTAAATTTTGTTTAAGTATTTTTTTCAAAATAAGTAATAACAAAAAAGTTTACTTCATAACGAACCTTTGAACGCAATTTGGGTGGGGTAAGGGGGGGGGGGTCAAACCAAAATCCATTTTTCTGCGAATTTAGTTTCTTATGACGCAACTTTCGCGGGGGGATAAATTTTGATGTCTTAATGTTAGGTTTCTATAATACCCCTAATGTACTTGCAATGCCACATGACTATATTATATAAGCATTCATGTAAATGAGATAGAAATTACAAAAGTTCTTATGTATGACAGGGTATATTTAATACATACTTTAATCCAAAAAGACCTATTAAAGTGAGTATGCAAAACTAAGCAATGAAAGGAGTAAATTTATTAAGGGAAAATGTTTTGCCTCCGTTCATTGCCCTTGCATAAATAGGAAAAAAACACAGTAAATTAATTTCAATCAGTTCTATACATAGATTTACGAAAATAAATTCTTTTGTAGAGATATTGCAGAAAAACTTTATCGCAAAGAGATCAAAGAATGACGATAAGGATGTTGGATAGAAGCGAATTTTGTTGAAGAAAAAAAGAAGTTGTGTAAGTGTGTTGATAACACTATGTAACAAAATTAAAGTCTTTTTTTGCCCCGGGCTAAAATTCCTAATTTGAGTCCCATTTTTACGTAAATTCCAAAAATGTCACTCAAAATATCGTCCGACAAAAGGTTTGGACTTTATGGTCTTTTTGAAAATCAGGATTTTCACCATTTTAATAGTTCTCGCCCAGTTATCTTCGTGTGAAAGTAAAAATAACCACAAATGTCGTAAATACTTAATTTTTAGTATGTCAGGGCATTTCAAATCAGTTTTTATAATTTCAATATCTTTCGTACTATTCGAAAAAAAGGCTTTATATTTCAAAAAGTTGATCATTTTTTAGTGTTCTATTAAGCGGCTATATTTTTTTGTTTAAAGTTATTGACTATAAGTAATGTATAATATATTTTTGTATATGTCAATGCATTTCAGAACCGTTTTTATAATTTCGATATCTGGGATGAAAGTAAAGAAAATATCAATTTAGTATGAACAAGTATTGATAAAATTATATAAATAACAAATCATGAGGTTGTGTTACCTATTATTGTGATTTTTTCGAAGAAAAACAAATGGAATTCCATAAATTCCTTAATGGAATTCTCTAAGAGTTTCTTAAATAATCTAAATCCCATTTTCCAAATCACAGTAACTCTCCAAATATTCAAATTATTTAAGGAACTTGCAAATAAAAAGGCAAACATGTTTTTGTTCTTCGTAAAAAATCACAATAATAGGTAACGCAACTCATGATTTATTATTTATATAATTTGATCAATACAAAATCTAAGGTAGTTAACAACTACTAAATTGATTACTGATAGAATAAATTAAAATATAATAAGGTAGGGTAGTGGCTAAGTGCAAGCATGATCAACTCTCACTGTGAGGGCGCTGGTGGATTTCAAATAGGGGATGGTTATATTTGTTTGTCTCATTGAAAGGAGTTGTCTTCGACAAATTAATTTAGTGATATACTGAATATTAATATCTACATAGATTCTGGAATTCCATCGACCAAAAGTATTACTATTTTAATCTAATTACAGGATGTGTTGGAAAAATGTTCTCCAAATTGTTTTTTGCTGCCTAATTTAGTTTTTTTTTGTTAATCTAAGATTTTTCAAGACAAAACATAGTTTTATTTACGAATGCTTGGCTCCTTCAACTATTCTTCAATTCCTTTTAGTTTGGTGAGGGCTATGATTATTGGGAATAAAGCTAATATCAAACTTACTTCTATACAGCACAAATATGTATGGGGGAGCTCTTATCACCTTCCTTGTAAGTCGTCTCTACAACAGCGGTCACAGTGCAAAGATGAGGGATGAGGTATGCTCACCTTAGGAACTTGCTTATGACGTTGAAATCTCTTTATCCAGTTATGACTATTGTGATATATTTCGATATAGACTTTTTAACAATCATGTTATGCTCTTATGCTCAACATTTCCAGTACAGATTTTACAAGATCTTGTTCGTAGTAGTATTGTTTAATGCAGCTGATAAACCCACTACGAGCTCCTAATTTCTGACCGCCAGAATGATTGTTTAGTTAGGGTTATTTGGTTGGCCCTCTTGGTTTAAAATAATTCTATGTATTAAGGCAGAGGAGAAAAACTCACTCGGAATATGTTAAACATTTTTTTTTCTTTGTTACAGCAGCTAGCAATTATTATTAATCATTTGGTTATAGGTGCATTATCGCCAATAGACTAATTATAATGCTATAATGCTTATTTATATCCTATCGGATGCAATTCTATCGAACCATATAGGCAAAAAAAAAAAATAAAAAGGGAGCTCGATAGCCGTGCGTGTTAAGGCGTGTTCAACTCTCAATGTTGGGGGCGCAGGTTCGAATCCCGAGAGGGGATGGCCATTTTGGTCTACCTCATTGATAAGATCCTAGGTTCGATAGAATAATTTTAATACTATAATGCTTATTTATATCCCCACGGATGCAATTCTATCGAACCATATAGGCAAAAAAAAAATCGCCATGTCATTTATTATATAAATCAAGGGATAAGAGCAGCCTCAAATCGAGATATAGGATCAAATCATAGGGCTAATTACTTTATGTTACATTTGAGTACTTTGGTCTAGATGTATGTAGTTCTTTGAATACATTTTGCACATGTTTTCGTTTTTGTCTTTGTTTTAGAGGTAAAGAGAAATAAAAAAGAACCAAAGTATTTGCTAAACTTATCTTATTGGTATTTTCTTAGGTTATTTATTTCGCTTGAGGAAAATATCTTATTCCTTATATTTTACACATTAACGGGTTTTTGTGGATTTATAACATTTTTAAAGAGTCAAAAGAAAGTATATGCCGTGCATTAAATTACAATCAATTCTCATTTAACACGACGTTGATCATTTGGAAAGAGAAAACTATTTTGAAGAAAGCTCTATGTAGAGATGTGTAAGTATTTCAAGTATAATTTTTCCTTGTACATTTTTAAATCATTTATGTAAAGGCCATAAAAATAGAAAAAAGGAGAACTATTAATAATAATTTTACTAAAACCCTATGAGTACAATCATCTTTTCAAATTTACCATCAAGTAAATTTAAAGTTCTTATATTGAAGTAATTAGTTGCATATTTAAATCAATTAAATTGTTTATCAGAATATTTCAAATGTATAAATTTTAACATCATAGACATTATTCTGAAGCTTTATGACAGAACACAATAATTCTTTTTTACATATAAGAAATTTATAAATGAATTAAGAGATTCGTTTCATAAAATCTATATATCAATAAAAAACAATGTCATTATCACCAAGTATTTGTATTAAATACTGTAAAAATTTAATTAAGTACCATAAGTTATTGAAGAGATCATGCTGACATTTTAAATAAGATTGATACCCTTACTAAATGGATTCCATTCATGGGAATGGGATTAGTATACCATTTACCCTTAAGAGGATATAAATTAAAAAAAGTAAAGATAATGTTTTTTCTCAGTGCGTGAGTATTTTTTAATTTTTAATGTTAAAAGTGTAGATTCACCTTCAAAAAGGGGAATGCCAATATTCAAAACCCTGTTGAATTGGTTTTATGTCAGATGACGTCATTTAAATACAATATTACTTCTATTGATGTATTATTCAATACATTGGATTCAACGCAGTCTACATATAGTTCTTGGTTTTTTTTGCAAAGGATCTTAAAAGAAAATGGTTTTTGGACAAGGGAGTCTTTTCGTTCACATTGAGAATCTTTTGATTACATTGTGAGTTTTTATATTTTATTTATAAACCGAACAATGGTGGCTAAAGCTTTTTTAGACTATGAGCTCAAGTAAATTACACATACATATATATATAACATTAAATTAATACAATTTACACTAATGAGGCAAACATTATATAATATTTTTTTTTCTTAAATACAAAAACATATATTCAATCCAAATATGTTTTGTTTATAAATACCAATTATTTATTTAGTTAAAACAAATTTGCATTACTAATTTATCTCTATACAAATGTCTAAATTAGTGTGCGTAACTCAGTAATAAAAACCTAAATATGTGCGTCACTATCATCTGCTGTTTTATTATTTTAACATTACTATGTCTGTTAAAAGAAGTATGATAAAGGAAATGAATGTAATCTCCTTGTTTTAATCTAATATCAATGATATAAAAGACATTAAAAAGTGAAACGTACACTCATACCCGCTTTCTGCTTGTAGAAAATAATACATTTACGTCATAAATATCATCTATACTTAAACAATTGAATATTGGATAACTCAAGTAAAAACTGGGTTTATTTGTATTGGTAAATGAATAAATATTTGATTATGCGGGAATGCTGCTATTATATTTTGGTTCTCATTTTTGGTACTTGTTTTGTACTATTTTTATAACATAGTAAATACTAATTGAAGGGTTTTGTTCCTCCTACAAATGTGAAAGCCGCGACAAACATATAAATTCCTTGTGGGAAACTTAATAATACTTTAGCTTGACCGTTTGGTAAACAAAAGAAACCGTCAGCAGTACTCTGACTTAAATAATCATTCTTAAATAATGTCTGATTCCTTAGTCCAAAGTTCTATTTATTCAAAGTAATGTTTTACAAAGGTGAGATTCATTTCAAAATCCTAGAACATATATATTTGCATCGTTAATGTTAAAATGAATAGCTGACCTTTTGTGAAAAAATGCTTTCTTATTAGATATATTGTTTATAAATAAATATAATATATCTAATAATTTGAAATATATGTACAATGACAATTGGGTCGAATAACATTGATTTTTACTTTATAATAAAATTAATTTTCTTCTCAAACTCCAATCATAAAACAATCTTATTTTACTTCAGATTATAAAATACAAATGAAATAGTAAAATATAAGATCATGATAAAAAGATATATTATTTCAAATATTTCAAATTTATTGATGTAGGTCAAAATTGATCGTCGTTGCGAGTTTAGCTGAGGTGAGTGCCAACTTTTTATTTAGATAATATAATCAACATTATGATCCGTCGGGTATTTTTCATTACACATTTTTTATTCTACAGGGAATAATTATAGACAAAATAATATAAATATATTGTTTTTAATGAGTTACGTTAAATAATTAAATATTTATTTTAAAATCTTAGTATTACATATAGTTATAAAAATAAAAATAATATACAGTTTGAAAAAATTTATAGAATTCAATACGAATGAAATGCAAATCAAAAGAATAAAGTATTTTCAAAACAGAATGAAATATATTTTTTTAGAAATAAAATATAATTTAAGGATAATGAAATCGAAATGTGATAAATTACTCAACAGCTTTGAACTTGGAGATATCTGGTCGATTTATGATGATAAAATAAAGTAAGTTTTGATATTGATACTAGCTAGCAGTGTGACGATGAATTAATAGAATTGAAGTTTCGTTTCGGAGGTCAAAGTCTAAAATTGATGGATTCGTGTAAAGTAGGATTTTTAGGGATTTATCATGGCATTTGTAGAACATAGGATTTATATTATTGCTATTGGAGCGGTTAAAGAGATAATTAATTGAAATGTCAAATTTAATTAATATCAATCCTATTTCTTGCATCGCAATGACCAATAATATTTTTAATATGAATGATATATAATCAACATTATATTTTAAGCATAATACAAACGACTTTATATCTGGCATTACAATTTTATTCTTAAAAAGATCAACGGTATCCCCAAGTTTGTTTATTTTACACTATATGTAAGAAAATAAAATAAAATAAATCAAATGGGTTCATTTTTCATTAAGGAACAAATAATTATTTAAAATATTAATTTTGTAAATTATTTTCATTATTATTTTTTATTTAGATGCGTATTTTTAAGCATGTTATATAGTAATTACTTATAATAATTATTGATATTTTCTGCAATTTCGTACAAAAAGTTTTTTTTCCTCGTAAGTTAAACATGTTGCTCTTTTATTCAACATAATTTAAAGCCGATATGCAATCTATTGTTGTTTTTGCAACGAGTATAGAAATAGCCGTATGTTTAATGGCTTCATGATGAATGGATAATAGTTTTATTTGGATGAAATATATAAATGCTTTTTAAAAGGGTATATAGAAAACATATTTGAAATTGTATAATTTCAATGTTATATGGAGAACAATAGGTTTGGCCATCGGTTCAATCTTACTCTTCATCAACAACGGCTTTTCATAGATAGACATAAATATGCCCTTAAAATGTACGTTTTAATTAAGTTTGCAAATAAAAAAATTAACCTTAGTTTGTATTTGCCAAAAATGAATTTTATAATTCCGCCATTACGTTTTTTCCAGTCTACACATGTGTTGTAATTTCGACTAACAACTTTGGATGCCCAAGTTACTAGCTGTGCTAAAAAATGTGGTTTTCTAAATGAAAAAGTTATTGTATTGAAAAATCGAGGGCGAAATTCTTATTTTCGGGTATTCAAGCAAATTGGAGTACGTGGGATTTCACTTAAATTATAATTTATATACATATAAAGGCATTTTTCACCAAACAACTCGGATGCAATTTGAATGGTGAGAAAAATATTTTTACACAAATTTGACATATTTGAATCCCATTACAATTGTTTTTCTTGCTTTTTGAAGATAATGCGTTTAATCAGTGGAGACGTGTTTAACATTCTCAGTACTCAATGATGAGGCAAATCTTATCTTACAATATGACAATTTTATTTTTTATATACCTCATTCAATTTCGATGGAAACTATTTTAATAGTATAATATTTATGTACATCCCTTGGAGGCAACTCAATCAAACAAAATATGCTATAAAATACTTATGGGGATCATAATCAACATAATCTTTTTTGCAAGCAAAATATATCAATCATTTTCAAAAATGTTATAAGGGATAAGCTATGAAAAAATATATGAGGTTAGAAAAAGAAAACTTAGTCATCTAAAAATAACTTTCCTAGAAAACGTTTTTTTGATGAGCAAATGATTTGTATCTATATACTGATTCTTGTCTCAAAGATTTATATAACATGACAGGAAAACGTCTTGCTTAATTGATATATGCATGGTTTTTATACAGATTAAAAGCACAAAAATAGCTGGATTTCATTAACTTTATTTAATTAATTAAGGGAAAAATATATCCATAAATACATTAAAAATTACATTTACGTTTAATTAATATGTAGAGGAATATATTCATTCCTTTTTAAGGATGTCATAACTTTTAATGTGAATTTGATTACGCCTTGAAAATAAATATATTTAAAAAATAGTCGCTTTTAAAAACTGTTTAAGATATGAGTTGGTATCTCCAAATATTTTGCTAAATTGAACAATTCCTTATTTCTTTTTATTTCTTAGAAGAAGGCCTGAAAGACATTCTATGTAAATTGTCAAAAAAATATATTGTAATGGTTTTTAAAATCATCGGTGAAATGTTGGTTGTGTGTAAAGAAGTAAGGAAATTTGAAAGGAAATAGTATATATTTTGTAATTTGGATTTACAAAGTTATTTACAACCAATAACAATATTAATAAAATGTATCATTTAAAAAAACGTCTTAGCAGATGACGACATATCTTTTGATAAAAGCGACTTGTACGGTTTGACACCGGAGTATGTTCGAGTGAATAGTTGAGGACTATTTATGAGTAAAAACAAATAACACACAGGATTCATAAAATTATATTGTCATAAAGTAAATAATATCAAAAAGAATCCCTATTTTAAGGTGCTGGAATGTCCTAAAATACATATCGATTTTTGAATCCATTAAACTCAATAAAGTGCAATAAATGATTTATTGTTTTTACTAGAGTTGAACTGACTTTTTAAAGGATAATTTGTACACCTATTGTCATTGTCTACTATTTGTGTTCTCTGTTCATACGAATGAATAATTTTTATACCTAGGTGACTAATATCAAACTAAACTTTTCATTTATATATTTATAATGTGTAATCTTACTGAATAAATATGTTTTTAAAAATAAGGGAACCATACTTGTTTAATTCATCTAGGAATATACAATCATTAGTTAGACTACACCACATCTACTTGTATTTCTCATAATTTTCAGTCACTTTAACATTAGTTTATAACAAGCAAAACATAAACTGAGTAAATGAACCAACATCTATGTATTATGTTTAAGTATATACTCAAGTGGAAATGAAGAGTTTTACAATGACCATATAAAATATACATAATTGCGATAACATTAAAATAAATGAATGGTGTAAAATATATGTCACTTCAATGGTAAAATACGTAATTTTGGCTTAAGTAGATGCAATATATTCCAGTCGCATCACACCCATGAAGACCAATTCACTTCATAAATATGTACAGTCATTTTATGAACAGAATATTCAATCAAGGCGTGCACGAATATATGTTAATTTCATCATACGTGATTCATTTTTGTTATTAATATTTTGCAACTCTTTAATACGAGTATATTGATACTATATATAATAATTTCGAATTATTCTCGGAATAATACTTCTTAAGATGAAAAATACTTTATTTTCGATATTGATATAAAAGTTGAAAAATATTTTTTGATTACATTTTAAAAGTCAATACTCTCCTTGTGGTGTTTATAAAAATATGATAACAGTTTAGGATCAGAGAGTCGCTTAACGATCAGACATTTTTAGGGAGATTAAAAAATTAAGTTAACAAATCAGTATAACATTAAAATTTAACATTGTTTATAATTTTATTAAATGTTATGAAACGCTGTATATCTTCTGAAGTTCATTTCAGCCCAGGTAGGATTGTACGTATCTGAAGAAATAATTGAGTTCAAAAAAAATTAAGAGAAGCTCACGTAAATTATTTAATATTGAAGAAATGACTCAGCACTTCAGTGTAAATATTTACATCTGCCATTATACTTTCGATTGACCTATATGGCAGAGTGAAGTGAGGTTTGCTGATTCAGGTTGAGTGGATCGGGATTGCTCCTGTGGTGTTTCGATATCTAAGCATATTAGCCCTTCCCAGATCTAGAGGATACATTATGAATGAGTGCGCCTGTTGCATACAATAAGTAGACGACCTCTGTGCATGTTGCACATTAGTGAGTGTTTCTGATCTTTTGCAATCAAACAACTTTTAAAATTTACTTTTTCTTGAAACTTTCTTCTTTTTTTGCTAAATTTTGATGCTGAAAGCAGAGTAAAATCAATGTAGCTACCATTTATATAGTACTTCTATGTACATATGTGTTAATTTAATAATGAACTTTAGCATTTTTTATATGAAAGTTAGTGATTAGTTCTTTCATTCATATCTATAGAGTAATACTTTTAGCAAAGTCTCACTTTTACTTTTTCAGGTAAAAGTACTTAAATAACTCATCGATCGCAACACCATTACTTCCAAATGTCACCAACCTTAATTAAGACTTTAT
The DNA here is from genome assembly GCA_013387185.1 of Caligus rogercresseyi. Lineage (NCBI taxonomy): Eukaryota > Metazoa > Arthropoda > Copepoda > Siphonostomatoida > Caligidae > Caligus > Caligus rogercresseyi. Next base: position 10,061,690 of record CP045898.1, on the reverse strand, counting down.
TTTCATATGAAAGAGAATAATCAAAAAGAGCATCTTCCAATATTTATAGCTTAATATATAACATTTAACAAAAAAAGCAGTATGTATTTTACTAAAGGTTCAATAAAGTTTAAATGACTTGTCATTTGATAAATGATCTGTTTTCTTAAAATGATAATTATCACAAGCATAAAGTCCGATAAATTATTTTAGACTCTATAAGAATATTATTCATGCCCGTGGAAAGATAAAACAGAGGATAATAAAAAGCATTATAATTTAAACAAGTGACTAGACGTGTTTTTATCGTAATCATAATGTGTGCAAGATCTCTGTTAAATATCATTGTCTTTGGCCTTTGTCAATTCAAAATGTTGACCGTTTCTGGTGTACTATTGATTTAACTCCTGCGTTATATATATATATATAGAGAGAGAGAGAGAGAATTTATATATATATATATATGATATATATATATATAACTGCTATTTTCTTTAAAATAACACAGGACAACGGAAATGCTAATAAAAATTAATGGGATTGTACTTGCAATGTCACATGACTACATGATGTAAGCATTCATGTTAACGAGATAGAAACTATGAAAGTTCTTATGTATGACAGGGTATTTTTAAACCATACTTTAACCCAAAAAGACCTATTAAAGTGAGTATGCAAAAACTAAATAATGAAAGGAGCAAATTTATTAAGAAAAATGTGTTGCCTCCGTTCATTGCCCTTGCATAAATAGGAAAAAACACAGTAAACTAATTAAATTAGTTCTACACACAGAGATTTACGAAAATAAAATTATTTTGAAGAGATATAGCAGAAAAACTTTATCGCAAAGAGATCAAGAATGTAGGTAAGGATGTTGGATAGAAGCAAATTATGTTGAGGAAAAAAAGAAGTTGTGTAAGTGTGTTGAATATCATATGTGTCCAACTTAGATAAAGTAAAATACCTATATGATTACACTATCAATACCTCATAAAAAAACTCCTTTTGTATCTATGACAAAATAAATAACTACATAAAATATGTACGAATGAATCTAAAGTAGTTAACAAACTACTAATTAATTTACTGATTGAATAAATTAAATATAATAAAGTAGCGTAGTAGCTAAGTCTCACTGTTGAGGGCTCTGATGGATTTCAAATAGGGGATGGTTTATATTGTTTGTCTCATTGAAAGGAGTAGTCTTCGACAAATTAATTTAGTGATATACTGAATATAATATCTACATAGATAATGGAATTCCATCGACCAAAAGTATTATTATGTTAATCTAATTACAGGATGTGTTGGAAAAATGTTCTCCAATTTGTTTTTTTTTGCTGCCTAATTTAGTTTTTTTGTTAATACAAGATTTTTCAAGACATAACATAGTTTTATTTACGAATGCTTGGCTCCTTCGACTATTCTTCAATTCCTTTTAGTTTGCTGAGGGCTATGATTATTGGGAATAACGCTAATATCAAACTTACTTCTATATAGCACAACTATGGGGGAGCTCTAATCACCTTCCTTGTAAGTCTCTACAACAGCGGTCACAGTTTAAAGAAGAGGGATGAGGTATGCACACCTTTGGAACTTGCGTATGACGTTGAAATCTCCTTTATCCAGTTATGACTATTGTGATATATTTCGAATTAGACTTTTTAAACTAATCATGTTATGCTCTTATGCTCAACATTTCCAGTACAGATTTTTACAAGATCTTGTTCGTAGTAGTATTGTTAATGCGGCTGATAAACCCACTACGAGCTCCTAATTTCTGACCGCCAGAATGATCGTTTTGGTCATGACCAGGGTTTTTGGGTTGGCCCTCTTGGTTTTAAAATAACTCTTTGTATTAAGGCAGAGGAGAAAAACTCACTCATAATATGTTAAGCATTTTTTTTTCTTCGTCACAACAGCCAGCAATTATATTCATCATTTGATTATAGGTGCCTTATCGCCATGCCATTTCTTATATAAATCAAAGGATAAAAGCAGCCTCATTTCACGATATATGATCAAATCATAGGGCTAATTACTTTGAGTAATTTGGTCTAAATGTATGTAGTTCTTTGAATACAATTTGCACATGTTTTCGGTTTGTCGTGGTTTTAGAGGTAAAGAGAAATTAAAAAGAACATAGTATTTGCTAAAACTTTATTATTTGGTATTTTCTTGGATTATTTTATTTCACTCATATTTTACACATTAATGGGGTTCTGTGGATTATATAACATTTTTAAGGAGTCAAAAAAGTATATGTCGTGCATTAAATTACTATCATTCTCATTTTACACGACGTTGATCATTTGGAAAGAGAAAACTATTTTGAAGAAAGTTCTATGTAGAGATGTGTAAGCATTTAAGTACAATTTTTTCCTTGTACATTTTTATATAATTTATGAAAATGCCATGAAAATAAACTTCAATTTAAAACTGTATATTAAACTTTTAAACATTACAAAAATTATATTTCACTGATTATATATTTCTCTTTCTTTTCAGATATACATTCGTTCATTAACGATCAATTGACAAACATAAATGTTTCTTAAATTAATCTTTCTCTCCAAATATCGGCCATATATTTACGCAAAAAACTTTTACATAAATTTGCTGCCATTAAGCATAGAAGCAATTTTAAAACTAAAAAAAGTTAATATTTCCTCAAATTTAAGCTTATATTCAACTTTCAGATGTTTAAGGAAAATAAGTTTTGGATCCATTCCATTAGATCATGTTTATAAATGTTCAAAATCTTATTTAATTTTTTGAACTCAAAGAATGTGTAGTTGTTATTTCAACAAAAATATGAAATTATTATTGAAGTCTGTAACGCCCACCATTTTCAAGAAATTTGCGGAAAACTATATTTTTACTAAATTTTTAAAACTTTGACCTCGTTGAGCAACCCCGTAATGTTGACCGATTTCGTTCAAACTTTGTAAGTCGTCTTCTTTTATAACCAAGAAACAGAAAATCCACAATTTCGCTAACATTTCAAACATTTGAAAAATAAGAACAGCCCTAATACACATATGCATTACAAAATAGAACAAAGATATAAAACAATACACACATATATAAAGCAAATGAACACGACAACACAGAGGGGTATATGTGTTACTACGCAGGAGTTGATCTAAAGTATTGTACAATATTAAAGTTATCATTAATTATTTTTTTCCATTTTTGAGCATTTCATCAATTCAAGGATACGTAGGTCTTCATCCTCTTCTTGCATGAACTCATAAGAGAGTGATGGGCATCTGTTAGTTCATTCAGTTAGATCCTTTGAAATTAAATGCCTAAAAATAATACTGTCGTGCATTTCTTTTCTTCAAAATAAAGATTTTTGATTGGCGATACTATTAAAATTATGCATTACCAATCCTTTGTTGGTACTCATTAAAATAAGTATTGCATAAAAGTAATCATTTTAATTAAAGTTAGTATGGTGAACCAGTTTATTATATATAATATAAAGCAGTAAACAACAAACATCAAGGTCATAAATTCTAAATACCAAACACGTGTTTTCTGGATATAGCTAAAGAAACGTCAATACATGTCATGTTCAAGTCATCTCAATTGGTAAACTATGAGCATATCTAAAATCCATTTTAAACCATTTGAATTACATGTAACCTAAATTTTGATACACAGAATTTTTAATGTAACTTTTAATCAATTAACTATAGTCAACTGTAGCAAAAAGGATTTTTTATACAAAATATTTATTTTTATTATCAACATGAAATGAAAACATTACCATGGGTTTAACTCATGGGTTTAACTATCGACTATTTTAAGGTAGGCTAAAAAAATTCCTAGCCATTTAATTTAACAAAAAAATATAGGGGAAACTAAACTAATGTTTACCTTTATTTTCACTTAATCTCAAAACGAATAGCAGATACACTTATGGTTTTTCTAAAATTAAACTATTATTATCATCTTATACTAAACTAATCGCACTTTTTAGTATTTATATAAAACCTTTTATCCAATTTTAGCCATCATGAAGTAGAAAAACCATTTAATTATAAAAATCAAAATTGTTGTGAAAAGGCAACATACAAAATAGGTTGTATCACGTTCAAATGAATTTTCAATACTTTATGAATTATTTATACAAAACATAAATGTAAGTATATGAAACGAAAGAAGTTTTCTAGAAAAATTAATCAAAAGTTTTAATTTTAAGGCCGTGTTCAAATTATCACAAATTATTATTGTGATAAATACTAGATTTAAGGAGCCCTAGACGAATAAATTAAAATTCGAATATGCTTTGGCAATAAAGAATATGATATTATAGATTACGTTTAACGAGTTTTAATTCATTCGTTAAATATAAAGTTAAAGCTCAAATTTGACTGTTGAATTATAGTTGTCAACTGCATCCATTATTTAAAAAAATACATTTATGCTTCGAAAATTTAAGTTTGGAGCTCTATTTATATTCCCATTATACCCATCATTCTCCCTTATATACATTATTAAAAATATACATTGATTCAGTATTAAAAAAATAAGAGTGGAGATCCACTTATTTTCCCATGTGTACCATTAGTCTATGCAATTATTTTAATTTTCTGGATAATTTGTTACTTTTTATGAAGTAATTCTCAACGGAGCTTGCAACATCAATTTATGCACAAACGAAGAGATTATTTTATAGTTCTTTTTTTCTGACAAATAAATAAATTAATTAAATAAATAAATGGAATCAAACATACTAGCATGATACCTGGCTTTTCTAATGAAGAAAAGGAATCCTTTCAGTGGTTGTAAGCCTGTGTTTATCTTGCTGTCTTATTCAGATTCATCTAATACCACGTGCTTCATATTTAATAGCTATGCTCCTCTATTCCAGTCAACGACCGTAGATGAAGTCATTTTTCAATGAGTCCACACTATCTGTGCCATATCGTTGTCGCTGTTAATCGATGTTAATTGAGGATTGTTTTTAATATAAACTGTAAATAAATTTGTCTGATCACACTAAGGCTAATGAAGAAATAATAATCCATAAAAAGAAGAAAAAGAAGAGAGGCAGGCACAGAACATAAAGTCCTTGTGTCAGCAAATAAATTGAGACCGACTCGTTTAACTTTGTGGCAACGTCTCAGCGATTCAGAGGTCTTTGGAGAAATTCCAAATTGTTGCAGAGGTAGTTCTGTGTGGCAGGTGGTGCTTTGAAGTCAGGCCCTTCGTTGCGTGTCATCGTATTGTACTTCTTAAGGATGGCCAGAGGGTTCTTGATGCTGCGACTGCAGACTATTAAACCACGAACTCATTTACTGTTGGCCTTTCTGAGGGCGTCATTAATTCTGGCGTGCTATGATACATACTCATGGTTGCAGTGTCTCTGCAACAACAAAAAAATTAAAGGGAGCTCGATAGCCGTGCATGTTAAGGCGTGTCAAACTCTCAATGTTGGGGGCGCAGGTTCGAATCCCGAGAGGGGATGGTCATTTTTGATCCGCTACCTCATTGATAAGATCCTAGGTTCGATAGACTAATTATAATGCTATAATGCTTATTTATATCCAATCGGATGCAATTCTATCAAACCATATAGGCAAAAAAAAAAAATGTCTATCTTATGTTTATAAGCTGTATATACCACCTAACAGTTTTTCAAAATTCTGTGTTGTGCTCTTCACCATGACTCAAATGAATGCTTACTATTTTATATTCATCCTTGACACTTCCTCCAAAAATTCAGTAATTGAGCGTGTTCAACTCGTCAAAATAAATGGTCTTTCGCTATCATTGATTATTTTTAAATTTTGAGTTTGGTGTTTACTCATATCATATTACTTATATAAATTATATAAAAGATAACTTAACGTTTTTTATTTAATTTTGCATACAATGAAACAAACCCGTACCATTTTTTCGGAACAAGTTATCCTTATTTTTGCCTTTCACACTTAATTATAAAACAAAATATGAAAAGTATTATCAACAATTTATCAATTGCTTTTTTATCGTATAGAAGTGCTACTTTTTTACTTAAAACTTATAAATCTGAAATTGTACTTTTATTGATCCAAAAATTATAAACCATAATTTTTATAATGTGATATCATATGCAAAGGTCATATAGATTGACCTCAAGTAATGCACTTCATATCATTATTGGCCATATTTGTAAAAAGACACAGACAATTAAGAATTTTTATACTTTAATGTATATATATTAAATTTAAGTCATTTTGTAAGATAATAAGATGCATTCTACTGCATGTGCAAAAATATCATTCCTCGAACTTCCCCTAATACATAAATATATTTTTAAAAAAAGAATTTCATACGGAAAAAGGATATATATGTATATATATATTAGGGTGTTCTATTTTCAAAAGTTTGAAATGTTAGCAACATGTGGATTTTCTGTTTCTTGGTGATAAAAGAAGACAACATACAAAGTTTGGACATAAAAGTTCAACATTAAGAAGTCGCGCAACGAGGTTAAGTTTAAAAATTTAGTAAAAATATAGTTTTTCGCAAATTTCTTCAAAAAGGTGGACGTTACAGACTCAATAATAATTTTTTAATTTAAAGGAAATCTAATTTACTACCAGACGTATGTTTGATGTTTTTTAATAAAACAAAGTTTTCAGTAAAAACAAAGAAAAAATGGAGTGTGTATTGTTAGCTTATTTCATAGCTTTTTTGTATCAATTAACTTCACTCGCCTGTAGAAGATGACTTGTTTGCTCAGAGTAAAATAGTATTTTTAAGTTTAGTAAACCTTTGGATGATAAATCCAAAATGACCTTGGTTGCATTTTATCAATTCAGAATTCAGTACTATCTGAGTTTACTTCATATGATTCAGAGCCTGTATTGACCTATAAGAATTGATTATGAAAAAAATGAATAATAATGTGTTTCTTAGATAAGAGAATGAAAAAAGAGAAGCGAAGCAAAATACTCTCTCCCTTCTCTTTTTCTTTCTCTTTCTACCCAGGTAACAGTAACAGTAGTTACCAAGTGGTAATTGTATATTCTCATATCAAAAGATTATTATTTTTGGGAGAGTACGTGCAAAAATGTATTTGCTTATTTCTCTTAAAGTAAAGCGATTTTTAGAACACCAAACATATCAAATGAAAGCTTGGTACACCAGCTTTGATATTTTGGTATACTAAATTATGTCAATTTAATAAGTAGAGAGTTATATGTACATTAAAAAACATATCTTGCGTACAAAATTACGCATATAATGGATTATAAATGCGTCAGAGACAAAGTAAAATTTTGAGAGGATACCTTGACGCAAATCTAAGAAACACATTATTATTTATTTTTTTCATAATCGATTTCTTAAAGGTCATACAGGCTCTGAATCATATGATGTAACTCAGGAGTATGGATTTTACTAAAGGTTCAATAAAGTTTAAATGACTTGTCATTTGATAAATGATCTGTTTTCTTAAAATGATAATCATCACAAGTATAAAGTCCGATAAATTATTTTAGACTCTATAAGAATATCATCCATGCCCATGGAAAGATAAAACAGAGGATAATAAAAAGCATTATAATTTAATCAAGTGACTAGACATGTTTTAATCGTAATCATAATGTGTGCAAGATCTCTGTTAAATATCATTGTCTTTGGCCTTCGTAATTTCAAAATGTTGACCCCTTTCTGGTTTACTATTGATTTATCTCCTGCGTTATATAATATATATATATTATATATTATATATATATTATATATATACATTTAAATATTAGGGTTGTTCTTATTTTTCAAATGTTTGAAATGTTAGCAACATTGTGAATTTTCTGTTTCTTGGTGATAAAAGAAGACGACATACAAAGTTTAAACAAAATCGGTCAACATTACGGGGTTGCTCAACGAGGTCAAAGTTTTAAAAAATTAGTAAAAATATAGTTTTTCCGCAAATTTCTTGAAAATGGTGGCGTTACAGACATCCATAATAATTATTAATTGAAAGGAAATAAATTTACTACCAGACGTATTTTTGATGTTTTTTACTAAAAAAAGTTTTCTGTAAAAACAAAGAAAAAATGGAGTGTGTAATGTTAGCATATTTCATAGCTTTTTTGTATCAATTAACTTCACTCGCCTGTAGAAGATGACTTGTTCGCTTCAGAGTAAAATAGTACTTTTAAGTTAAGTAAGCCTTTAGATGATAAATCCAAAAATGACCTTGGTTGCATTTTATGAATTCAGAATCCAGTACAATCTGAGTTTACATCATATGATTCAGAGCCTGTATTGACCTATAAGAAATCGATTATGAAAAAAAAATGTGTATTTAGATTGGCGTCAAGGTATCCTCTCAAATTTTACTTTGCCTCTGACGCATTTATAATTCATTATATGCGTCATTTTGTACGCGAGATATTTTTTTTAATGTACATATAACTTTCCACAGGGATGACTGCTGTAGATCCAACGTGTTTAAATATATTTACAGATGGGTCAAAAATGGAAAATGGAGTTGGCTATGGGTGGTGCATTTCCCTCGGAGATCACATTATTGAGGAGGGATTTAGAAACCTGAACTGTTTCAACACCGTCTTCCAAGCTGAACTGGAAGGAATATTTCAGGCAGTACAAAATCTAAATAAAATAGAAAAGTATCCCAACTCTCCGGTAGTCATCCACGTAGATAGCATGTCAGCCATTGAAGCCCTTGCAAAGAAGAGAGGAGTCTTTACTCGACAACAAAGCAATATTTTAGAAGAAGTGAAAAAATCGGACAGAGTGATAAAAATATCGTGGATTAAGGGTCATGAAAATCACACCGGCAATGAGTTTGTGGATGCTCTAGCTAAGATGGGATGTGGTGTGGCATCCCCATCTTACCTAGAAATACCACAAACTTATTTGAAAGAAAAAATAAGAAAAACTATCCGTTTGGAATGGTTAAAGGAATGGCAAGACGACTCGAGTTGCCAACAGACGAAGTTTTTCCTCCCGGATCTTAATCATAAATGGAAATTGAAAAATCATACCAGAACTTCAATGAAGAATCTTCTGAGCTTTGTGTCTGGGCATATACCCATGGGAAAGCACCTCAAGGAAATGGGCTTGACAGAAGAGGATTCATGTAGGCTCTGTGGAGAGGAACGAGAATCTCCGATCCACTTTATGGAATCATGCGATGCCCTTGCCCGAATTAGGAGGGACCTATCAACAAACCGTGAGTGTGAACGTTGGGGGAAGGACCAAATACTCAAGATCATTGAAGTTTTAATAAATACGCGTCGCTTCGGGGAAGTCTTCCAATATGAAACTCAAAGAAAACATCCATGACACCTTTCAACCAAACCATCTCTTAAAGAAGTTTTAAATGTTTTAGATGTTTAGTATAATTTTAATGTTTTATTTGTTGTGCCAGTTGTGGATTTTTATAACTTTTATGACCATATTTATAATTCATTGAAATATACCTCGCCTTTGGGGTAGAGGAATAACGGGTTGCTGGATTAAATTTCAGTTTCCGTGACCCCAAAACTCCATTGGGTCTACAATAGAAAAAAAACTTTCCACATATTAAATTGATATGATTTAGTATACTAAAATATTTAAGCTGGTTTACCAAGCTTTCATTTGATATGTTTGGTGTTCTAAAAATCGCTATACTTTAAGAGAAATAAGCAAATACATTTTTGCACGTACTCTCCCCGAAAAATTGATCTTTTGATATGAGAATATACAATTACCGCTTGGTAACCAACTTTACCTGGATAGAAAGAGAAAGAAAAAAGAGAAGCAAGAGAAGTGAGGCAAATACTCTATCGCTTCTCTTTTTTCTTCCATAGAATTGCATCCGACTAGATATAAATAAGCATTATAGGATTTAATTTTCTCTATGAATGCTGGGTTCCTATTTATGAGATTGGCCAAAATTGACAGTGCTCTGTAGGGCCCTCAACATTGGGAGCGGAACACACCTTAACGCACTGAGCTTTGGCCCTCCCTTGCAGTTCTTAAGAGCTTGAGTGACATGGCTTTTATATCAATCTTGTTTTCTCTTGTAAGGAATGCCGATTATAATGTTTCCTACATTTTTTATTATAGAAATAGCCGTCTATATTTATCGTCTATTTAAAATATTATATATGAAGCAACAAAAAATATAGATGAAACAAAATTTGATTTGAATTTTAATTGTACTTGAGATGTGCGTATTCATATTTACAAGGTCATAAATAAATAATTACGGAAGCAAAACCTTTTGGAGCGTGGGAGAAATATGATAAATAAAGAAGTGATGAGTTTGCAATTATTTATTTCCTGAATATGAACCCTAGGTGGTCGTTTTATTATATTCAAATACTCTTCATGATTAGAAAAAATCGTATTAACGATCAGCCAAAGGGTCTAGAACAGGAAAATTGGAGCAATAAGCTTCAATTGCACTTATAAGTTCAATGAAAAAGTCATCTTATTACGTCCTTTTTATTTGGGTCAAATAGATAACACCGTGTAACAAGCTTTTGTCCTTGAGTTATAACTGTTATTTCCTATTTGCCTATGTCCAGAAAACATGAAAAAATACTTTCAATCATTTTTAACTTTGCTTTTGTGTCCAGGATAAGGATATTTGTGAAATTTACAATTTTCATCATTTCTAATGGTTCAGGCCAAGTTATCTTCGTGCAACGTACGAATAACCACAAATGTCAGTTGTATTTATTTTTCTAGTATGTCAATACATTTCAAATCAGTTTTTATAATTTCAATATCTTTCGTACTATTCGAAAAAATAGGCTTCATATTTCAAAAAATTGATAATTTTTAGTGTTCTATTTAAGCGGCTATATTTTTTTGTTTCAAGTTTATTGACTATAACTAATATATAACATATTTTTGTATATGTCAATACATTTCAGAACAGTTGTTATAATTTCGATATCTGGGATAAAAGTAAAGAAAATGTAAATTTAGTCTGAACAAGTATTGATCAAATTATATAAATAATACATATGAGGTTGCGTTAGCTATTACTGTGATCTGTTACGAAGAAAAAAAACATGTTTGCCTTTTTATTTGCAAGTTCCTTAATGGAATTCTTTAAGAGTTTCTTAAATAATCTAAATCCCATTTTCCAACTCACAGTAACTCTCCAAATATTCAAATTATTTAAGGAACTTGCAAATAAATAGGCAAATATGTTTTTTTCATCGTAACGAATCACAATTATAGGTCAATCATGATGTATTATTTATATAATTTGATCAATACTTGTTCAGACTAAATTTATATTTTCTTTACTTTCATCCCAGATATCAAAATTATAACAACTGTTCTGAAATGTATTGACATATACAAAAATATGTTATATATTAGTTATAGTCAATAAACTTGAAAGAAAAAAAAATATAGCCGCTTAATAGAACACTAAAAAATGATCAACTTTTTGAAATATAAAGCCTATTTTTTCGAATAGTACGAAAGATATTGAAATGATAAAAACTGATTTGAAATACATTGACATACTAAAAAAAAAAAATACTGACATTTGTGGTTATTCGTACTTTGCACGAAGATAACTGGGCCTGAACCATTAGAAATGATGAAAATTGTAAATTTCACAAAAATCCTTATCCTGGACACAAAAGCAAATTAAAAAAGATTAAAAGTATTTTTCATTTTTCTGGACATAGGCAAATAGGAAATAATAGTTTCAACTCAAGGACAAACAAAGACCTTAATTTTGCTACATAGTGTAATTAAAGTAGAAACAAAGAATAAAGTAGGGACATTCTGCATATGATCGTATTCATAAGGAAGCAATTCTTTGATATGCTACATTGGGTCAGACTTGCTTATGAAATAGGAATTATGAATAGGAAGGTTCTGGCCGAATTTCTTCATATTGGCTAGTTAGTTAGAAATTTATTTTGCTCACAAGAAAGATACAAATAAAATAATGTATAATCACTAAAGTAAAGAACGCAACCTCACAATGGGGTATCTGTGTCACGACAGTATAAAAATAAAAGAGATTCTTTCTTACATATCTAAGATATTTATAAGCATTGTCTTCATTTTGTTGGATTTGGTGAATGTGATAATTTGGCGATTTTCCTCCTCCATTTGCATGACTGCGTATCTCTCATATGAGAGAGCAGTGCACCTATTGATGACTTCATATTGGCTACTTCAATAAAACATTACCAAAGCTATCGAGAATAAGTATTTTTTTTTAAACATTTACTGTCATAACTAGACAAGGCTTTAATCATTTTAATTCTAGTTAACAAAACATCCTTCATACCATCGGTAGCCTTCCTTGCATGTCGAGATGGAACTTATGAACTCTATTAGACAATCAAACATAGCTTCGTTTATCAGAGGAGGAATACTCTCAATTGAACCAAAAACCAGAAACAAAAAAATGATAAATGAACAATGAAAAGACGACTTCTATTAAATGCGATCGACCTCCATATCTTCTTCAAACCCAATTAGACACAAAAAACAAATGATTTAGCCTTAATTATTTTCCTCAATTATTTTCAAATAGCATTAGCGCAGAGGATATGGAATGGCGATAAAATTACCGTATAAGTTTACTACATAACTTTTGGGTCCATGGAGGAAACACTTTATGTTATTCAATTTTTTACAAACTTTTATAGTGGGGAAGTACAATATTGAGCAATCTAATTAAAAAGATCCTTTGTTTGATGGATTCACACTCAAATGCTTATTCAAATATGTACGAATGCAGCCAAATAAACAATATAAAAAAGATGCGCAGACGCTATCAAAGATGCAGTTACTCCTATTTTATATACTTTAGGAGAATGGTTTTTTCATAAATGTTTTTAAAAAACTCATTTATCTTCACAAAAACGAAAAAATATGCAAATATCTTGCGTTTAAATCATTCCTATGGATTTCCTATAAGTATTAACCCTACCTACTCCATATATGGTACGGTAAAACCTCTTTGAGGCTTTTTTTTACAATAATTCATCTTCGTCCCTAGATGAAAGGACACCTTTGAGTCTTTAATATTTGGTAGTTGACTCACATATCACTCTGCCATCCGAATATTTATTTTTTCTTATAGCTAAAAAAGTAAAAATATTGAAGATTTCCCCCTCTTTTCATTCTCAGGCCTCATACATTGGCTTATAAATACCACAAAGAGGGGCTTTGATACCTATTTATCATATCAAGAGATGGAAAGGGAAAATATTGATGATGGATAAAGTTCAGGGGGGCGTGAAAGTTTGAGAGAGTCTACATTATTCCTTTTGACGTAATTGAATAAATATATAAATGGAAAAATCATCTTAAGACGGTAGACTCTTGAGATCAAGCATAGACATACGAGTGTATGAACATAACAACATTATTGAACAAAATCCTATTGTAAACTTTTTCAATATAATATATAGACACACACATATATTAATATATATATATATATATATAATATATATATATATATATATATATATATATATATATATATATATATATATATATATATATATTATATATATAATATATATATATATATAGTAGTTTAAATGGAAAATAATATAAAAATGTTGTATTATTTCATCAAACAGAAATGTTTTTATTTCTTCTAGAAAGTATGTCAATTAAGATTTTTATAATCGTATTTTATTGATTGAATGTAGTGCTTTTACATAGTTCATCCCCCAAGATAAAATTGTAAATTAAAATATTTACTTATGTGATTTTTCATATCTTATCTTACGTTTTTATGCATTTTGTTGTACATATCATAAACTTGAACTGATGAATAAAAATATTCTAATTATGTCACAGTAATGTTGTACAAAATCTATAATGTGATTAAAGATATATGAATAAATTTTTGGTTTATTGAGCAAAAAATATTCTATATGTTAATTTTAATATAATTCATATAGTTTTTGAAGAACTATTAAACTATTGCCAAAAAGTATTTAAAAAACTATTTAATATCGATGAAACGTTTCCAAAAACATATAATTTTTTTGACAATTTATTATATAACAAAAATTACCCTTTTAAAATACATGAAATCAACAATGACCAAAAACCTTCATTATTTTAGCATTCGATGATTTTTTTCCAGTGTATTTCAGTTCTTAAAATTCCAAAATAATTGCGTTAAAAAACATAAATAGACATTGTAATCTAAAACTAATACTTTGGAGAAGAACGACAACAATTAAAACATAGAATAAAAATTAATCAAACATAAAATGGCACAATACATACTTTAAAAAACGCTTCTCCAATATTTTAAATAATAAATCACTTTGAATATTTCAAAATCCGACGTAAAATCTTTAAATGAGATAGGGAACTTGATGGGAAGTATAGTACCTCCTCTGAAGCAAAGGTCCACGAGTCGTTTCGAAAAGACGGAATTTTCAGGGAAAAAGCAGTGTATCTGGCTGCACCTGATAGCAAAATTGCTCGTAGGTCTGTTGGTTTCACATACTCTCGCTTCGTTAAAGAGCTGGCAATCCGTGCTTTGGCGTAATTAATTAAATTTTTACTATCAATAGACACCATTGACAAAGAAGCTCTACAAATACGAGGGCCATCATAAAAATCACGGAATAACTAACTTCTCTAAATATATTTTTGAGTACTGCAGAAGAGCTCCATAACTGAGTTATTGAAAGTACTGAACGTTTATCAAATAAACAAATGTATATATACATATATATATTCTTCCTTTGGTAAGAACTTGTATACACGCAATTCAATTTAATTGTATTTATGAAGGAAGGTTAATTGTCTATAAATATATTTATCATCAAAAACATTCTAACATATATATATATATATATATATATATATATATTAGGGTGATTCTTATTTCATGTTTTTCGCATTTGAGAGTCGGGCTCCCCTAAGATTTTACTTTAGTGCATAGAGATCATCTTGTGAAAGTTTGAACGAAATCGAATAATGGGAAGTACCCGCTCAACGGGCCCAAAAGTTATGTTGTAAACTTATGTAGTAATTTTTTTTTCGCCATTCGATCGCCTCTAATGTCCTAAATTTCAATGCTATTTTCAAACAATTTGGCGCAAAATGGAGGTATGCTCGCAAGGATTTCAAATCAGTTTTTATTTTCATGTACATCCAAATTCAACGAGAAATTTAAGTTTTGAAATAGTCATTTTAATGGAAAATACCCCAAAATGACTATTTTGAAACTTTATTATCTCGTTTGATTTTGAATGCAAATGAAAATTAAAACTAATTTGGAATCCTTGCGAGCATACCTAAATTTTGCGGCAAATTATTTGAAAATAACAGTTCAATTTAGGATATTAGAGGGGATCGAATAGCAGGAAAAAAAAATTACTACATAAGTTTACTACATAACTTTAGGGCCCGTTGAGCGGGTACTTCCCATTATTCAATTTCGTTCAAACTTTCATAAGATGCTCTCTAAGCACTAAAGTAAAGTCCTAGGGGAAGCCCGACTCTCAAATCCGAAAAACGTAAAATAAGAATCACCCTAATATATATATATATATATTATATAAATAATAATATATATATATATACAGTCAACTTCGCCTAAGTCGGTTCTCTCGGGACTGTGCAAAAACAATCGACTTAGGCGAAATTCGAGTTACAAATTTTGATTGCTATGTCGAAGAAAAATTCGATATACAGGTAGGTGTGTGTGTGTGTGCACTCGCTCACATGCAGTCGCAAATCATCGGCGAGGCAGCAGGTTGGCGAGGACACAATTTCTTTATTTTTTTAATTTTACCTCGCTTGGAGGGAGGAACATACCTTTTATATTCTCAAATTTTATATTCTCATTTGGGAATGCTCACTCACACACATGGTAGGTGTAAAATAATTTGTCGAGGCCCCCTCCGAAGGTTAATTATCAGATTGGATTAGCTTTCAACAAAAATCATATTGGGACATGAAAAATTATCTTGTCAAAGCAACTTGTACCATCAAAAACATCCAAAATATCAGAATGAATTACTGTGTAATAGTGAAATGATTCGCCAGAAGAGCTTTAAATAAATAAAGTTCCTTGCTTTCTCATTTTGAAATATAATGATAAAATTCCATGCGATGTCAGTGTGACAGTGTGTGTGTGTGTGTAATCAAGTATATTTTGCCATAGGGCATATTAGTTACATTTGTAAACTAGTCTAAAATAAATATATAAATAAAAACAGTAAAAAATATGTTTAAAAGAAAAAACTAAGAACAAATAAAATAAAATATAGCATGGGTCTTGAAGAATAAGTATAACGAATAAGTGGTCTGATCCATTCAAGTTTATTATTAAACAAAAGCATGAAATCTGAACTTTGAAATAAGGCATGCATCAATCGTGAACAAAATCAAATTCTTAAGTGTTTAATATTTTTCTCCACTTCAACCATCTGTGTCTGCTTCCTTGTAATACACAATGTGAACGGCAGGCGCAGTGCATGCGGGCTGTGTTTTGGAAAGTGAGCGCCCTCTTCGACTTATGTGAAGTTATTTTCTGTTTATGTATGTGTTACTGTCAAAATATCTGTTCGACTTAGGCGATATATCGACTTTCAAAATAGACTTGTACGATTTTTATTACACACATGTCTGGAGAAAAAATGGGACTTTTTTTTACCAAGGTAAAACTTTATTCACATGAGATTATTTCTTATAATCTTCATAAAAATACATTAAAACGTCGTGTTATTAACAATATGATCAACCAGAGAAGTAATTTTTTTAGGTAAAGGAACTCGAGTAGATCTCATTTTATACATAAAATATTGGGTTTTAGTGGTTATAAAATTAATTTCTTCTTGGTACGGTCCATTATGAAAGTAAATAAAATCCTTACTCCGTAATTGTAATTTAAAAAAATATCAAATAACAATTTTTGATATTCTAAAAGTTCTACCACATATATGCACTCTAATAAAAAATGTTTGGATGTCTCCAGCGAATTCCAGTAAAAAAAGCATAATCTTTCCTCCACTGTAGTCCCAAAAAAATGGGACTTTTGATTATATTCGAGTTAGGCGACTTTCGACTTAGGCAAGTTGACTGTATATATATATATATATACATGTTTTAATAACGCAATTACATACTAAATATTCAGCTTTTGAACTGAAGCTAACTGTTCATTCCATAAAACATTCCTTGAAAGCATTTGTATGTTTAATCGTCCGAAAGTTATTACATTAATCTCCAATGCAATACTTTATTTAAGAGGCTGCATACATTAGCGTAAAAGATAAAATTGTTTTCCGGGAAAAAAAGATAAGTCTTCAATTGATGTATGCTATATAACCAAAAAGTTATAAGTTGAATTTGAGGAAATCCTGTAATACAATTCGTTTTAACAATATTTTTAATACTTTGCTTTGTTTTTATTGACATACAAAAAAAGGATGTGACAAACAGTGGTGGTCCAAAACAACAGAGGCCTAGAGAATATCATGTTTTCTTATATTAATTCCTATTAGTTGAATTAATGTATTTTTTAAACTATTTTTAGGTTCCTTAATTAGGGTCCAAAGAACCATTATCCATGTCACGGCAATTGTTAATTACACCTTAGATTTTTGAAACGATTAATATATCAATTATTCACACCTAAACTACCATTAAATATAAATTTAAAAAAAATTCACAACTAATTTAGGGTACTGATTTAAGTCCATAAAAAATTAAAGTTAGAATAGTATTTATATATATTATACTTCTTTATGACATGTGTATTTTTTTCCTTACAATCCTTTTTGCATTACAAATATAAGAAATATATAAATAAACATTTTACATAAAGCAATAGGATGCAATAACGAAATAATAAGTGACACCAACAAAGCAACTAAAACGTTCAAGGTAATTTAACCAAGTCCTAAAGTTTTTTTTTTTTTTTTTTTTTTTTGCCTTTATGGTTCGATAGAATTGCATCCGATAGGATATAAATAAGCATTATAGCATTATAATTAGTCTATCGAACCTAGGATCTTATCAATGAGGTAGACCAAAAATGACCATCCCCTCTCGGGATTCGAACCTGCGCCCCCAACATTGAGAGTTGAACACGCCTTAACACGCACGGCTAAAGTTGTTTATATTTAAAAGTCACTCATTATGTCGTTTTTGTGGTATACAAAACAAATATAAGCTTCAGAAAGATTATTAAAAAGTAATGTTTCCATTGCACTGATATTTTCAAAACTTTTTTACATTAAGATTAACTTCTATTAAAAATGAATATAGTTTGAACTATTTATAGATTCTCAATTATTATATACCCAATTTATTTAACAATTCATTCATAATCCATTAGAAAATATGACTTTTGTATGTTTCTTAGATTCTCTAAATATTAAAGCTATCGAAAATAACTTTATTTTTCCTTTGAAATTGAAATAAGGACGCTAAGAGCTCTTTATGAGGAAGGATGAATGTCTTAAGTTCCATTAAGGAAAAATACTTAGGTTAAAAAAACAAACACTCTCAAGACTATTTGGCAATGTATTACGTATAGAGTCTATTGATAATTAATCTTGAAAATGTTTTAATATTTTACACCTTTACGATCGTTTGCATGCTTTCTTCAAGGAAAACTTATTTAAAAAGGAACTAAGCTTCTATTTATTTTAAAATAACTTCAAATCCATATTTGTTGAGTTAAAAATATATAAGCCTTAGCCTCATTGTGTGTAATAACATGTATCAGGTTCTCCATAATATTTGCTGCTTACGACATTTGAATTGAAATTCCTTAAATGAAAGATTTATTATAAATTATAATGTTTATTCATGTACTTTTGTATAAACTTGCTACAGTTTAAAATATGTATGATTTTATCTGTAGTATATATATTAAATAATTTATTAAAAACTAGGAAACTCACGCAAAAACATTATGGAGAGGATTGTCGGGGGAAAACATACAAAATAATTTATATGAAATGAATGTTTTATCCGTTTTTACGGTTATTTATGAGTTATTTTAAGATACATACTCACAAAGTGATAAATCATGTAAATAAAAATGCCTCTGAGTGAGTGCAGCAATGTTTATCCACACGGATGCAAATCAATAGAACAACAAAAATGCAAGTAAACTTTTATTTAGCCTGGCTTACCCTAAGCCCAGGGGGGGGGGGGCAGAACTCATGTAAACAAAGAAGGATATTTCCAATAAAAAAATGTGACGTCATCACAGCTACGATTTGCCTACGTATCTAATACCTCTAGGACAACTAAGCTAAGAACGTAAAGGCTCTCAAAGGAATAACGTCCGGAGGCTCCCTTCCGCCACGAGCCACCCGGGGACGCACAGCTTCAGCACAGGGAGGAAGTGGAAGTCCTGAACACCACACGGGACTCTGAGGCCTTTGGCTGGTAGCCCGCACACATCTAGGAGCTCCGGAGCAACGTGGCCGTCCTCTGCAGCTCCGCCAAAGCCTTTGAAATTAATCACTGTTTTTAAATGTACCTTTGATTTTATTTAATAATAAATAGCTACTGTGACGTCATCTGTGACGTTTCAGTTTTCAGAGGAATCTAAACATTGCGTTCTGCGCATCTTGTATTATCTATTATCTTTGCCCTAAGCCTATTGACAATGCAAGATTATATACGAACAGGAATAGGAACTTCCTCCTTTGTATGTCAAAGTTAACTACCTTCGTAAAAAGAAGGGGGAAACGAGAGAGAGAGAGAGATCTTATTAGAACTTTGTTTCATTTAATGTGTCACGGACTTATTGACCAGCCCTCGTATTACATTGAAACATCCCTGACTTTTAAATAAATAAAACTTATTATATATATAAATTAGAATTTAAAATATAAAAATAAAAAGTCGTTAGATATAATTGTCCTTAAATAAGCTAAACATTAAAATTAAAAATTCCTTTAGGCTAGTAGATTTTGTTGTTTTCAATAAAACATAGGAGACCAATAATATCCAATAACTTTGTTAGCAACTAATTCCCCGGCTCTGAATCGTCGAAACCATTCCTCCGCGGTTCAAAGTGATAGAGCGCCATCCCTCACAACACCATTAATCCCACGGAACGTTTCCCCAGCGGATTTGCCTTAAACGAAGGAAAACTTTAAAAGAGCGCGAATTTTGGCATGAGTGGACCCCATTTTTTCACGTCCATATCTATTGAAGGCAATACCCAAATAATCATGCATAGCGACGATTTGTAGGTTTCAAATGATGTACAGTATTTGTTAGATATGATCTTTGTTCATAGCCATAATTAAAAATACAAAGACCAGAAGGGAGATATTTGACAACCTATTAAATATAGGACAAAAAATAAATTATACGCCATTTGAAAAATAGTCATTCGTATATCATTCCTAAAATATATTGTATAAAATTAACACATTCATTATTTCAAAATAAATACTCGTCCATATACATGCCAAAATCTTGATTGATAAAACTTCTCTTATTCATAACTCTCCCTCATGGCCGGGAATCTTTCAATCAAAAAGTTTTCCAATAATTATGTACATTTTATGGACTTTTTCTAAAGTTTTAATATTCAAAAAACATCATAAACAAAATGATTGATGGATATAACTTCCCATAATCATAAAAACTTTTTTGGGTTTTATGAATAAGTAATTAATAATATGTATATGGTTAATATACTTTTTGCTTCTCTTTATACTAATTTTTTTGTGCTGTTGTACAAAATACAATATCTCTTTAGATAGGTAGAATAATATACCTTATTAACATATTTATGTATGCAAAAACTTTTTTGTACTATCTAATTTTCCCTAAGTTGTGTAAAAAAATTGACAAATTAATTATCTTTTGTAATTCTGTTTTTACAATTTATTTTGAAAGGCAGTTGAAATATTTTGGTTAAAATAAAAGTAAATACAAAATTTTGGTCGTTTTGATAGACTATTTTGTAGAAATGTTGAGCAATTTTTCATTTGTGAATGAGTAAAAAATCGAGAAAGTTCAAAATATATAAAGAAAAATGTCAGAATTATAAGACATCCTTCACATTTTGAAAATGCCTGTAAAATTTTTGTTTCATGTCGGATTAAATATGGGCAATTGGATGATAAGAAAATGCACTTATTTTTTGTTAAATCTGCTGGAGTATTGAAAACCCCCTATTTTATGTTCAATCATGCTCTAATCAGTTGTTAAAAATCGGGGCTTAGAATAAAAACGGCACGAGTTGCTTTTTAAATAAACCCCAGGGTTTTTTAAAATAACAAACGGGCAAAATAGAATATATTATAAAATATTCGTATTTTTACCTTATAAGATAAATGTTTGTCGTTTCTGTTAGCATCTACTTAGGAATATATTTAGATCATTTTATACTAATGGTAAACATGCATTTTAAAAATTGTTTTACAATTACAGAAAAGTCTATTATCAAATTTGAAAAATTGGATATATACAGGGTGATTCACTTAAATTGAGACTCACATATTACAAACTACAATCTTTGTATTAAATTTTACATAAATAATTTTTAAACAAAAATGATAGCACAATGTGTAATTTACAAAATGTATTTCAATAAATTTTCACATATTGGACTTCACTACAGCTTGAACCTCCTCATGGTGGAGGCAACACAGGCAGGAATCTCTTCCTCAGACAAAGATTTTCACGGTCCAGGCCACCCACAACAGTCAGAATGACCGGGTTTTATCTTGAAAAAAGGAAACATCCCCGTGCAGCTGAGGACTCTCTTCAGAAGGCAAAAGCCACCCTCAGTCATGGTCTGAGCTGAGAAGAGATCCTGCCTGTGTTGCCTCCACCGTGAGGAGGTTCAAAGCTGTAGTGAAGGCCAAAGAAGGATATGTGAAAATTTAATGAATACATTTTGTAAATTACACATTGTGCTATCATTTTGTTTAAAAATTATTTGTGTAAAATTTAATACAAAGATTGTATGTAGTTTGTAATATGTGAGTCTCAATTTAAGTGAATCACCCTGTATATATATATATCCTTGAATTAACATCTCTAAAGTATCCAGTAGACATATATAAATGTTACACGACGAACAACGCCAAAAATAAATACCTTGCTCTTTATTTAGGAACTAAACTTTTGTGTTTATATCGAAGAAAAACACACATCCAAAAAAAAGTGGTGTGTTAGCTTATGAGAAAATATAATCTATTCTTTGCCATACTTTTTTAGTCTCCACATAGGTATAGCTTTTAAAAGAGCCAGACAAAATACGAGGCAGTTATTAGTTTTGGTGCCTGTGAAACCCTCAATATCCATAATGGTACTCAATCTTCCATGGGAAACAATGGGAAAAAGCATTTTTAGATTAAAAGCTTAGCCCGAGAACCCGGGGAGCTACCCAACACAACCCTTTTACTAATAGAGTTTGGTAAATTATAGACATGCATCATACCTTTTTAAGGCTAAATAAGTAGAGTCACAGACTCTTTTTCTGCGTGTTTATGAATAGATAAAAAATAAAATAATGAAGTTTTAATTGGTTTTTCTGTTCTTTGTTGTTCAGGTCAAAATGAGCGAAACTCTTCTAAGTACAAACGTCAGCATGGGCCTAGAAAACTGTAGTCACGCTTTTGGAAACGTCTCCGGTACACAAGCTGCTGAGGGCATCGCGTGCTTGGGTCACGCACCAACACTAACAAATCAAGTAAGTTTTTAATGACTACATTAATGATGTAATTCTATATGTGAAGAAAACCAACTACTAAAGCATTCCCAAGCCATTTATTTTGTGTAGGTATTTACTTCCTTCCCATGCATTTTAGATTTAGATTCACATCCGTACTAATTAATAAAAATATCTAATAAAGCCGAATTAATTTCCTTCAGGATATCAAAATATTTATGCGAAATCTTTTGTTTTCATTATTTCCTTACTTATTTTTTGCACAACTGTAAAACAATGGTGAGGATTGAATATTAATAATAATAAACCATTATCTATTGCTGCTAGATAAAACATTGGGTAAAAAGCCCATGTAATATGATAAGGGCCATGCACGATGAGATTGGTCCAGAAAAATAATTTGACCTCTAATTAGTAAGCACCACGAATAAATTTATAATGTATTATGGTTAGGAACCATTGATAACAATTATTTATCGTATCATATGCCCATGCATAATATAAAGGTTTGAGTGCGACACCATAGAAGTATCCATAACTCATGTCTACCTGCATGTCCTTAATTTTTTTAATGTAACATATATTCATAAAATATAATATGAATAAAATTAATACATTAATTACCTGAGAAATACGGTTTATTTATGTTTTTTACGCAAAAAAAGAATGTAAACAATTAACAAATAATGTGGACAAAAATACTATAACAACTAAAAAAATTCCAGAAAATTATGATTATGTTGTTACGATAACAATAAAGGTTATTTTTATTCTTTAACAACTTAAAATTCTTAGACATATAAGACATACTTTTTCCTCATAAAGCTTCTATGTCTATGTACTTAACTGAATTCATATTCGACGGTATGAATGGTTATTGTGGAATTTAAATTACTAAATCTAACCAAGTCAATTGGCTTAATCAAAACATTAGCGTTACAATATATATGGATAATGGTCTGGAACAAAATAAACGTACTTAACATATTTCTTAGCCAAAGTAACAAATTGTCATGAAAAATGGTATTTTGAAATACCATCAAAAACAATAACACTATGTAACAGGATTTTGCTCTCAGTCTGAAATTATAATTTGAGTCCCATTTTTTACGTTAATTCTAAAAATACCACTTTAAATATCGTCCGAAATAAGGTTAGGCCTTTATGGCCTTTTTAATAATCAGGTTTTTCATCATTTTTAATGGTTCACGCCCAGTTATCTTCGTCCAAAGTAAGAATAACCGCAAATGTCATATACATTTAATTTATCCTAGTGTTTCAATGAATTTCAAATCATTTTTTAAATTTCAATATCTTTATTACGAAGAAAAAACATGTTTGCCTTTGAATTTGAATGTAATTCTTTACAAGTTTCTTAAATAATCTCAATATTTGGATATTATTTTATATATATATAATTAATTAAACTTTAAATTTTGAACAAATGACTATTATTAATATGTTATACGGATTTTTTCGAAATCTTCATAGCAACTCTTTTATCTTTTTGCAGTGTTTTCGCTTACCTCAATTCTTTATGCTTGTTCCAGAGCCAATGTACTTTGTGAAATGTATGAGGTACAAAATATTTTTAATAAAATATAAAACATTCCATTGTGTCCCATACTAAAATTATAAATGGGTCTTTGAGTAGTTTATGGTAGGTCACGTATGAACATTTAATCAAATTTTTTGCTTTTCTTAGGATTCATGTGTATACTCATACATTTAGCATTAGCTTTATTTTTACATGCCAATATTTCATTTATTTTCTTCTTTGGTATTGTAATTAATTTTTTTTTATTCACAGCTCCCAAAAAATATACAATGTATAAAAGAAAAACGATGCTAATGCGTAAATTTTTACATAAATAAGCATTAATTTTATGCTCTCTTCTTACATATAGGCTTTCATAAGGACCATTGTTCTGGGAATAATGTCTATTCTGTCCTTCGTTGGAAACGTCATGGCCATAATTTCTGTCACGAGGAACAAAAATAGGTAATATTTATTTCAATATTTGGTATTGCAAACTTTTTTTTTTTTATTTGGTTGTAAATCAATGCTTACAAAAGAATTATGAATGAAATGGGTCTTCTAAAACTGAATAAAATTTATGAACTAATGGACTATTAAAATACTTCTTAAATAAACAATTTAAAATTAATATCATTTTTTTGTCATTTCATATTGATCTTTAAGAACTATCTGATTAAGCATTGAATTACGAATTTCACTTTTTTAATTATTGGATTAAAGCCAAATATCAAGTATCAAGAGTATTCAAGTTATTCCAAGAGTCTGAACGGTTTTTTTGCCATTAGTATTTAATGAATGGAAACTAAGTAAAGTTTTATCAAGAATCCGTATTATGATTAATGCATAATTAATTTTGTATGTTTTAAACCATTTACCTTGTTAGGGAGTGTAACAGCCAACCATCATGAACTTAAGTTTCTTACCTGTTTAAGGATTCGTCACTTCAAAATGTATTAAAATCCATATTTGGAAAATAAAGGATATTACTAAAATTTACTATACTCTTTGTGCTATCAAATCAAGCTTAAAATATTAAAATTAAATTAAATCCATCAGTAGATCCACTTTCTACAAAGTATTGAATTTTTTAAAATAAATAAATATACAATAATAAATAAATAAATAAAACTTTGTGGGTCTTGATATCAAATTCATAAATAAACATTTGAACGTGAAATGTACCCTCCAAAACAAAACTCATAACAACATTAAAATATCACAATCAATTTATGTAGCAATGTAAGTGAGGAACAAGAGAAGCATAAATCAAAATAATATATTAATTTATAAAATTCAACTTTTTGAAGAGTTGGTTTCCTTGAAGTAATCTTGATTTTTTAGTAGATGAGTTCGAAAAGAGTGTAAAAATGATAGAAATATTGAAGATAACGTTCCATTATATCCGCTGCGAAGTCCCATCGTCACCAGCTGACAATGTGGAATTTTCTTGTAGCCGAAGAGATTTAAAAAATCTCAACGACTCACTACTGATGAGTACATACATCGGAAGTTAGACACTCAGCGAATACAGTTGTAGCAAGTGCTCATAGGTTTGATTTCAAGTGATATCGTTGTTGTCTTATAAGCAGGAAACGACCGGGACACTTTTTTTCGGGGACCCGGGCCGGGACTTAAATGTTTCAAGCCGGGCGGGCCCAAACCGGGCATATTTCGTTCCTTCCTCATTTTGAAAGTGACGACGTTTTTTTAGAAAATAATTTCCTAAAAAAGTCCCGGTCCGGTGATTTTAGACACCGGGCCGGGACACTCAAAAAACATGCGGGACCCGGGCCGGGTACCCGGTCGTTTCCTGCTTATAAGGTATACTAAATATAATATAAGTCGATAAAACTTGGCATCATATTCAGAACTATTTGTATGGCAAATATTAAGACTGGCGAAAGATCGAAGATATGTCAGGACAATCAGGGAAACCATGGATGGTCGAGTTATAATTTTTTCAAAAGTACTTACATGGACAGTTGAGAAAGATGTAACCTTTATATATGTGTAATTGTTTCGTACAATTTTTTGTCGTCTCTCATGTTGGTGGACTCCATATTTATTATTTCCCCCTCACTTTTGCAGAAGATTTAAAACTTGAATAAAAGCCTGGCAGGTTCTCTAAGCGTTCTTGTAGGGTGGATGACATTAATTTAATATGAGAAGGAGAATAGGGTATTTTCAGCATAGCTGTTCTAAGAAGTGGGAAGTAAAACGTTCCACCTCTTAGACACATCCATTATGAAATCCTGGATGGTGACAAAGACTTCCAATTACTACTAGCTCTGGGGGGGGGGGTGACATGTTGTCCCATGTTGTGTACCTTCGGATGCACACAGTAAAATAAATTATATAAATCAACTGTTTATATAGATTGACAAAACGCAAAAGAAACGTTATTTTAATATAAACAATTTAAATTAAAAAAAACGAAAATTAAATGAATAATTCAAGTATGAAAATTATATATCAAACAAAAAAATGAAAACTTTAAAATCAAGTACCTTATTTATTCATTTCATAGAAAAAAAAATTAAACAAAAAAACATTTAACGACCACATTTCAAGTTACTTTCAATATAATCATTATTAGGAGCTCTTGACATGAAATACATTTACCAATTAATAAATATGTATGCCCCACGACAGCATAATATTATGGATAATTCTTCAGAAACAAAGTTATGTAGGACACAAAATATTACAAGGGAGCAATAAAGATAAGTGTATACATTGGAAGTAGACTCATGAGAAAAGCCTATTAGCTGGAATGAGGGTTTCTTATTGCTCAGTCTAAAAGCTTCAGCATTAATTAAATGATGAAAGAGTCCTCAAATAAGAATAGTTTATGATGAATTGTCGCTTTGTCTTGATTCGTATAGAAATAGACGTATTTGTCTGCATGTTGTTCATATTCTATTATATTAAAATGATTAAAAAACTGTAGGTGTCAAAATAAAAAGATACACTTTGGGTATTAAAAAAATCTCTTTTTTTCGATAAACTAAAGCCAAATATATACAAAAAAACTCTTAATTGCTTTGTTATACACTTGGAGTTTTGTACCATGTTTTTATAATAGAATTAAGGCACAATAATAGCTGTCCTCCTATGGAACCAAAGGAGGGCTTTAAAAAGTAAAAATACGAGGGAAGAACATATGGTTAATTTATTAGTCTCACATACACCAATTACGAAGATAAATGATGATTCCTTCTTTCGTCTTAATAGTTCCAGTCAAGAGATAAGGAACACCTTCATGAATAAGTAACATCAATAGATAGTTGACATATAATTTTCTCACGAAATTAAATATTCCCATGATATCATCATATAATTATTTCATTTGAATTATCGAGGTTTGTGGTGCTTAAATTTCCTTTGGACTTTTGTTAAACGAATTTATATATCAACGTTTTTGTCCGGATTTAGAATTGGTAATCGTCAGAGTTTTCGTCATTTTGGGATATAAGCTTCTGAAAGAAACATTATTAAATAAGTGAAACATCCAAATCTACAGCAAATGAACCTTTACCAGCCGTAATTATGGCATATATGGGCTTAAACTAAACACTTAGTCATTGGGGGTGCTAAGTCAGAGCTATATGACGATTTGGTGGGCCTTAAAAGCGTTTGTTTTCGTTCAACGTATAAAAATGTTAACCCAATGGTGAACATTGCTTCGGTTTTTCCTTTATTTCCAATGACTTATGGGGAAAAAATTGTGGCCTAAGATGTTTAAGTGAAACAGCAGACACTTGGTTTCCTTAAATAAAAGGTGTATATTTGATTCAATTTTTTCTCCCAAATAACTTTCAAAGAACTGCAAAATGAATAGTGTTTTTGTTATGAGCTCATACGCATATATTTATGGCTCTTGATCCATGACAATCTCATAAAGTATTTTAAAGTACGAGTTTCTTTTAGACGAACTCAAATTGTGTAGGATCCAATGAAAACAGTTAAGCGGTCATGTGTTCTGTAGTACCAAACAGTTTAAAAATAAGAAAATATATGAGAATGAATTTGCAAAAATTCGGAAAATGTTATTTGCTGCTAATTTGAAGTACTCCTTTTCATACTTTTAAACAAAAAGATCTATTAGAATAATAGAAATCTCATGCATGAGAATGAAAATGAATATAATCTCTGGGTTATTCTTGTGCTTAACAACACATCTTCACCTCAGCTACACTCATTCGGTCAAACATCTAAGAGACTCTGGGTTGAGAATCCATGTCCATGTTTACTCCATAGTTTCATACATTTTTTCAAAATAAAAACAAGCTCCTTTGTGATTGTGATATTTTCTATGTATACTTCGTCTTATAAACCGCGTTCAATTTAATGTTTTTACATCTAAAAATACATTTCAAGTTCATTATTTTCCTTTTAATATACAATATAGATTATATTTTATCAGGCTATTCAAATACAGCTACAGAACAAAAATTAAATTCAAGGTACAATTTACAAATTAATTAACAAAAGGAATCTGAACCTGGACAAGCCGATAATAGTACCTTCCAACTTTAACGAGCGAAAGAGCTTATTTTTGATAAGTAATTTAAGAAAAATGGTTGGAAGCCATATTAAGCAAAATTTGGCATTTTTCATTAATGTCAATAATGTTCAAGTTAATTATAAAAACATATTTTAGGGTTACAAAATTAGAAAACATGAAATTGTGACTGTATGAAAATTGGACTTTGGAGTATCAAAGTTTTCTTCTTTATTAAGAAAGCTTTCTATTACAGCTACTTTTGCCTCTAATTATTACTAAAGAGTTACTAATTCATCTACTTACTTTTCAATATAAGTTGTATTCTATCATCGTGTCCTTTGGTCTCCCTGTTATAATGTCGAAATCATTTATCTATAAACAATAAAAACTGATTTTTTAAATGCCCTCTTTCTTCATTTCAGAACACCACTCTGTAGCCTCATCCTGAACTTAAGCATGCCGACCTATTTGTATCCGTTTTTGCCTCTGTGTTCAAGCGATATGGCCTATACCGTCTCCTGGAATGCTGGAAATGCCATGTGTAAATTCGTGAAGTATTGGCAGAGTGAGTTATTAATTAATATATATGAATTCATATTTACCTTCAGATTAATAATTTTCTAGACCCTAATTTATCAATAAATATATATGATAAATAATCTTAGATTGTTCAATATTTTTAATTAAAAGGAAACATTTTAAACAGAATATACAGTATATTCAAATAGAATATATATAAATCAACATTTTAATGAGTAAATTTTAGAACAAATCAATCATCATTGGTGATCCAGTCTTTGGGAGCGCCAGGAGAGAATTATCCTGAGATCTCATTAAGTTTTATCCAATTAATTAAAATTTCTATTGGAATTACATCAAGAGGGTTTAAGAATGCATTACAGTTTAATGTTGGCTAAAAATAATTTATTGAATCCTTGTTTTATGTGCATGGTTTATCATTATGAACTAAACGTTCAACTGTTCAAATTTGATTTGATTATAAGTCATTGATTTTTTTGTATTATATGTCTTACACTGTATTTATGATAACAAATGATTAAACCGAATAAGATCAATACACTTTTTATTTAATATATATTTGGGAATTTAATTTACAATTATATGTTAATTTATACATTAAATTAATATATAGGAAATAAATAAAGACCTTGCTTTTGTAGGGAAAAGAGGATACACTCAAAACTAATATAAAACAATTTAACCCATTTACTAACATTTACTAACAAATAAAACTAAATTAAAAATAATAATTAAGTCCTTACAAGAATAACACATATATGATTCTAAACAAGTTGATAAAATACTCATTAATATATTATAAACGAAAGGTAACTTACAAAAGATGAAATTTGTTTTTATAAGTCATATTATTCTAACTTTAAATAATAATATAAAATGATGTCCATATTTAGATCGCATCCCTTAAAATCAAATGACCTAAATTGATTACAGATAGGTATCATAATAATATAATCAGTTGACAAAAAAGAAAAAGTTTGCATATAAATATAATGTCTCAATAACTATAGAATGCACCAATTTGTTCTAACAAAGAAACATATTTCATCGATTTGATTTCTAAATCTTTTAATTACATCATTACAATTATAGTTTGGTCTTTCTCTTCAAACTGTTTCCAATTATGTATCATTATACTTAAAGGTATTACGCAGCTTCTTATCATTTTGGCTTATTGATAAATATAAAACTTGAGATTATTCTTAAGAAACCTTTGACCTATTTGTCAAAGGTATATTAATGGTATAAATGTAGAATTTATAACTTTTCTAAGTCAATTAAGATATTATATCATTTTAAATCACTTTACAGATGTTTGCTCTCTACCTTTCAACGTTCATGGTTGTGGTTATAGGCCTGGATCGATGGCAGGCCATAGTCATCCTCTGAAGAGAAGCCGAAGTGGGGACTTTTCAACCGAGTCAGCTGCGTAGTTGCATATGTCCTAAGCATGATACTCAGCCTTCCGCAGGTAACATATTCTTTGAAGTAATCCCTTAGAACAAGAAAATTGATTTGTTGATTTAAAAGAATAATTTCCTTCCTTTATCCTTATATTTTCATAAGTTTTTGTACTTTGAACTATATGTATATATATATATATCAGACTTGTTGATTTGTCGTTCAACGACAACGACAAAAAAAATTATAACCCACAGCAAAAAATTCCTATCGTTAGTCGTTCGTTTTTGGCGCCAATAAAAGACTAGTATTTTCTTTTTAATGAGAAAAATTTCTTTCCAAAAAGTTTTCATTTTTTTCAAAATGACGAAATGACAAACGATTCAATTTAAATTAACGATGAACGACAAACGAACGACAATTTTTCACGAACGTCAACAAGTCTGGTATATAAAATATATATAACAATCTATATCGAAGTCAAGTTAGGAGTTCTACAGGGATCCTGATTGGACATTTACTCTTATCCTTCTCACAGCCGAGCTGACAGAAAATCTCTGCAAGACTGTTTCAAACCTTTGGTCGTAAAAGTTGATTTCTTATAAATCATGTCATCCCTAAGTACTAATATATCTCCATGCAAATTTAGCCTGATTAAGTGAAACCCTAGAAAATGGTCGTCTACAAGGCCGTAAAAAACTACAAAAATGAAGCTTTTGTTCAGTGTCGAATCGAAATACCTTTCAATGTCAAATTTGAACTTTTCCTGTAACAGCAAGAATGTTTGCAATAGTAAAATTTTCTGGAGGTAAAAATATAAACTGACATACTATTTTTAATTTTTATGATAAACTTTGAACTTCTCTATACAGAGAATGGCACGAAGGATACGACTATAGTTGACATGAGGTCAAAACTATATGATAACTAGAGGCATATATACTCAGAGAGTGGTACCCGCCGATCCCCACAACATTCTCATCAAACATTCTCCGTTCACACGCGTCGATTTCTATCTCTAATCATTATTTCCTCTCTGTTAGCTCTTTTGGCATATTAAAAAAGCACTCAGAGACGGGAGGAAGAGGAAGAAGTTTAAGCTACGTCACTGGGTTAACATAGTCCTGAGCTGATATATGAACAATAATACGTCAATGAATATTTTTTTAGCGTTTGTCTTGCCTACTCCCTGACTAGAGAACCATTTCATTTAGTATTTTGCTCAGTTTGCATAGTAAAAAGACTTAGACATTCCAAAATTTAATCACTTGTTCCTTTGGCATTTCCAACAACTCCACAAAGTTTCATTCGAATCCGTTCCGTACTTTTGAGTTATCCTTCTGACAAACAAACAACAACGCCAGTGGAAAACAATACCTTCGGCGGAGGTAATTAGTGATTACTTCGCTATTAGTAATGATTTGAGTGACTCTTATTTACTTTATTTACAATTTGCCAAACTCTGACATCAGATTATATACAGTTCTTACAATACCAAGAGCACCCTAAAAAAGGATTAAAGAAGTATAGCTAACATTTTATACGGCGCGTCTCTATTCAATTATTTGCCACACTAGTAGCCTAATAACAAAGGACCCTTTTAGCAGATATTAAAAAAAAATAATTTGATGCAGTCGTATAACCAATATTTTACTTGATCTTTTAAACATGGTCTCGAAAAATTGAATATATTATTTTAAATACACACCAATCATTTGACAAAGAAATAGGCTTATAAATAATATTCTTTATCTTCAAGAATATGTATTTATACTTTTCATTATTCTAATGAGGAGCTTATCTACTTTAATCCTTGATATGGTTTTTCGTTTAAGTCGAAATGAATAAATATTCAAATAAATATATATTCATTTGAAGTCTATATGAAACCCCAATAATGTAACTACTTTATCAAACGAACCATTTATTAAGTAGAAATCTATTTTTTATAGACATATTTAAAAAATATGACGGGACTACATAGTGTGGTATTTGCACATGTATTAGATTGAAATAAATACTAAACCAGTACTTTGGAATTATTATATTTCTTTTTTTAATATTGTATTTTTTTACAAGCACTAAATATTAAAATATGATCTGAAGCTCTTCCCATGTTATCGACGCTTTAAAAAAAATTAAAAGAATCTCAAAAGTAGTTGCTTAATAGATTAAAGTTTTCTTTCAAACATTTTATTTTTTTCGTCACTTTTGGATATCTTTTTTATATTTTTTTAAATCAATTATATAAGGCACAATATAATAAGGAATTGACGTAAACTACATATTTATAATACAATAAGAATTAGGAAAATGGATAAAAAATATTAAAAAAAGTTTCCAATGATATTTGAGTTATATATAGATTAAATTTCTTTATACCGGTCCCTTTCGGGCAATTTTCATATCATCAACAGCTGCAAGATATTTGGCTTTTGGCATCAGAATCCCAAACATGGATGGTTCATCGTGAGAATATGCGGGAAATATTATCCATCAAAAATTCACGCTGGCTTTTACGAATGCATAAAAAGTTTTAAAGAAATAAATATTCTAAGTGTTTAACACAAAATGTGTGTTGTTATGAAATTTTAAGTTGTGTTTATTATATAAGATTAGAAAGTATATTCTAACGATTTTGTTATTTGTAATGTTTCTTAGTTCATAATTTTTATGTTTTTTAAATTTTTGGAATTATGTTAGACTTATGTTTAGAGTATTAGTTTTAATCTATAATTTTTAATTATATATATACTATTTATATAGCGTCTCTAAATGAATAAAGTCAAACATAAATCTTTACTAAGAAAACTTTCTGTCATGTTCATGCCATAATATATGTTAGGTTTTGATGGGATGGAATTAATGTAAACTTTATTATTATTATTTATTTTAATGCATTGTAACATAAGATTTCTTTTTCTTCAAGTAGGGAAGTTTCATTCTTTAGAGCTATTTAGGTATGGCATTAATTTACACCTTCTATATACATACTTTTTTCAAATGTGACATGTTGACAAGTTTAAAATTATATCATATAAATAAAAATACAGCACATTAGGGAGTGCTATATAAACCAAAAATTGAGATAGTGGAAAATATAAATATTGCTGTTCTTTTATATATATTAGTATTATGTATAATATATATTTTGTCGCTAATCACACATGCAATAATAGATTAATGCTATATGTAAGTGAAAACTTCAAAAATATTCCTGCAAAATATAAAATGAAGCATACAGATACAAAAGGTTTTAATATAAACAAATATCGACCATCAAATGTCTATGTACATTAGGAAGTATTATAGAAACCAAATATTAAGATATGAAACGTATACCCCATCGAAAGTTGCGTCATTAGAAGCTAAATGATCATAGAAAATAGATTTGGGTTGACAGAACCCCTACCCTTTCCCAACTAGCGTTTTAAGGTTTGTTAATAATCAAAACTTTTTGTCATTCGCGTTTTGAAAAAAAAATGTGATACAAAATGTAGATATGATTTGCTTATGCGTTTGTTATTTTATTCAAATGATCATCAAATGATATTTACTGTTAAAAATGAACAGGAGTGCTGAAGGCGCCAAACATTTTTTAAACAACAGCTCCTATTCTAATACTTTTGTGATTTAAAGAAGAGAAAAGAAGAAGAAAAGTGTACCTATGTTGATATTTTCATGTTATTCTGTAATTACTTTTAATTTCACAATTTAATTATCTTTATAAACATACATAAATACAAAATATAGCAAGGTTCATCCTCATTTTTTTTTTGACAACGAAGAATTGTTGAAAATTAGTAAACCCTATTTGGATCATTTTAATCGTGGAGCAAACATATAGCAAGCTAATTTATCTTTGTTCAAAAGAGTTGGCTGCATAGGTTGCCATTATTTATTAAATAACTTTTTTATACCTACTTCTTTTATTTTCTTCGAACCCTCTTGTATTCATATTAATCCATCAACTCATAAACGTTCTCTAACAATCGACCTATAAAAACAAAGAGAACCCATTCCTTTCAAACCATGGTTTTAATGACCTTCGATGGAAGTCCTTCATAAACAGATTAATATTACGTCATACATGAAAGGTTTTGTGAGTTACATTGCGGTATTTCATACATATTATTTCTCCAAGGATAAATACAGAATATCTGTTGTTATAGGTATCATGTCTCGACAGCTTACAAACTTATTGATTTGTATGTATATTTGTCTGCACTGTCTTATTTATTTTTCAAATTGTATATAGCATACATAGTATTTTTTTAAAGATACTAAAAAATATTTATGTCAACTTTTTTTTCTTTCTGCATGTATCTTTTAAACCCTTAAAGTGAAGTTTCACTATTGATAAGAGGCCCGAAATATCGTTGTATGATGCACTTCTCCTACCCATTTTGATAAATCCTCATTGATAAGATCCTAGGTTCGAAATACATGCTGTGTTTTTTTACTAATAGAGTTAATACAATGTTTTGTGGCCCATATAAAAGACTATAAAGTCACTTCCCTTAAGGCTGATAAAAACTAAAATTGTCCATTATAATATCAGAGACGGATTAATATAAAGTGCCAAGATATATGCAGTCATATACAAAGTGGTTACTTGATTCATTCTAATACGGCAAAAAGAACATTTTGATCCTTCGAAAAAAAATGTACTGCAATTCGAGTGTACCAAAGCGAACACGGTATTTGAACCACTTCTCTGATCATGCCAAAATGTAACTTCACAACACATATATAGTTTTGGTCACTGGTATATTTATAGGCCGACTTATTAAATATGTAGTTCATGAATGGGGCGATTGTTGGCTTTTAGCAATTCTCTGTAAAATATTTGCTTGCCCTCTATTTATATTAAGAAAAAAAATTAAAGGGTATAAAAACAACAAAATAAATATTTCAAAATTGCTTAATTATTGTTATAATCCTATATTCTATTTATTTCTTTGCAGATTGCCATATTTCGTGTATCAAGGGACCTTTTATCGAAGACTTTTACCAATGCGTCAACTATGGTTTTTACACGGCTAAATGGCAGGAGCAAATGTACTCCATCTGAGTCTTCTATTCATATTTATCATACCTCTAATCATACTCATCACAACTTACTTCTTTGCTTTCATCAAACTTAAAGGTAAGAGCTTTATTCCTTATTGCATTCCTTAGAAACATATTTTAATGCATACATATACTTAGGTATTCTGAATTGTTATGTTTTTCGTCATTTCTCTTAATTTTTATGTACTTCTCTTGTAAATTTGTAAGCTATGAAATGTTTTTGTTTTATAAATTGAATACATACTTATGATTCAAAAGTTATATATCAAAATTGATAATGGAGCATTTTTTTTAAATAATTAAATAATATTATAATATATATATATATATATTATATATATATATATATATTTGGGTGATTTTATTTCCCATTTTTCGTATTTAAGAGTCGGGCTCCCCTAGGATTTTTACTTTAATGTATAGAGATCATCTTGTTGAGAAAATTTGAACGAAATCGAGTGTCCGCTCAACGGGCCAAAAAGTTATTTGTAAAACTTATGTAGTATTTTTTCACCCTTTGATTGCCTCTAATGTCCTGAATTTCAATGCTATTTGAAACAATTTGCCACAAAATGTAGGTATGTTCGCAAGGATTCCAAATCAGCTTTAATTTCTTATATACATCCAAAATCAAACGAGAAAATAAAGTTTCAAAATGTTCATTTTGGGGGGTATTTTGCATTAAAATGACTATTTCAAAACTTAGACTTCTGGTTGAATTTTGGATGTACATAAAAAATAAAACCTTATTTGAAATCTTTGGGGACACTTCGCATTATTTGATTTCGCTCAAACTTTCACAGGATGATATCTCTCTCTCTCTTTATATATATAGGATTGCGGTAGCTAAGTGTGTTAAGGCGTGTTCAACTTTCAATGTTGGGGGTGCAGGTTTTGATCAACCACATTAATAAGATCCTAGTTTCGAGGGATAATTACATGATATAAGGCTTATTCATTTCCAGTCGGATGCAATTCTTTGGAACCAATTAGGCAAAAAAAAACGAAAAACTTAAAATGCCATAATGTATGTATCTTGGTCTAATAGGTAGCTTTAATTATATTTTTATACTTGTTACTTGTACTATCTGAATTGAATATCATTTTTTTATTTTATATATTAGACTTTTGAATAAATAATATTTATGATAAAATGTAAGTTTTAGTTATAAATACAAATACAATACTATAAAATGTATGCTTTATTGTAGTATTATCTTTATTTATATGGTCCTCTTATACAATGTTAAAACTATCAGATATTTTTTGTTTTATATAATGAATACAAAATACGTATGAGCCAAAAAGGTAGCATAATGGATAATATAACATTATTGAACAAAAATATATAAGCAAATAATAACTTTTTTATATTGAAATTTAAAAATAAATTATTACTATTAAGGGTAACAAATTATTTCATCTTAAATTTTCAATAAATCCATTTGTACACGAATGTTGACTCACAGAGGGAGACCAGAGCGTCTTGAGGTAAAAAGGGGGTTTATACATGGCAACGGAACTACTCGGCCCTGGATCTGAAAAGGATGGGCTTCCTCGTGACATTTTCCCACCATGTGGCAGGAGTAGGTTCATTCAATCCGCCTCTTTTCTCTCTTTTTCAATTTCCGAACCTCCCCATTGACCAATAAAATGATTTATACCCCGTGTATCTAAATCATAAAAAGAGATGTGTGTAACTTATCCTCCACCTTAAACTTAATTCTCAATGTACATAATTGATTGCTGTTTTCGGATGAACTTTATTGATTACTATATGAATTTCAATATTAATTTATCGATATTATCAGACCAAAAAAATAATTGTAGCTTAACATAGCTTCATTTGACGTCAACTCCATAGGAGAGTAAATTTTGCAATTTAATTTTCTTGGTATTTTCCTCCTTTTAAAAAGACATTATATGTCTTTAGTATGTTAACATGATAAAGAGAATAAAAGAAGATGTATATATACAAAATATTTATATATATAATATAGAGAGATATTGTATATATATATATATCTGGATATATATATAGTAGAGAGATATTTGTATTATATATAAATATCGGTATATATATATATATCATAACTTTTCTACAATCTAATTAAAATACATTTAATTTAAAACTCATTTGTTATAATTACATTTGTATTAACAACTATATTCCTTGATTTCATATGTATACTTATTCAGATATTATAAATCGGTTATGAGCTGATTTTATATTGTTATATTCGAGTCATAGTTTAATTTTTCCCCTAAATATTGAGCATGGTCTCTCATTCTAAGCTAGTGCTCGTAATTCGTATTTTAATTGTTAAGGCTTCATTGCTTGATTTTTCGAAGTTGTTTAGAGTGATAATAATTTATTTTCGCTAGATGGATTTAAAATAAAAAATAAGAAAGTAAGATTTTTTGGTTTTGATATATTTTCTTGAAGAGAAAAATAGCAGGAATCCATATTCTTATTATACAATATTTTTTGTTTTCATAGTCTTTTAGATTGAAGGAATTAAGAGATATATTCTATATATGGAAAAAGTAATTGTTAAATAAATATATTTGCGAATCAAACATCTTTTAAACTTATATTTTTATTCGAAAAAAGAAAATTCCTTTTTGTTGACTTTTATTAAAGGTTTTTTCTTCTATCTCTAGAAAAAGCAGATAATCAAACCTTGAAAATATTGGAATCTATTCACTATCCTCATATAAGCTTTTGCGTCGAATTTAAACAGAAACAGAAATTACTTTTTTTTATTAATTGCAAACAAGAAGTTTACTTATATATATATATATAGCATATATATATGTGATATATCTAATATCATAACAACTTTACAAAACTAATGTCACTGTGTGTGTAATATTTTTCATCCTTACATCAGTAAATTACTTTTTAATATTATCCTTCCTGTGCACCTGCGTGCGTATTCTAAAAGTAATGCATTAATTATGCCATTTACGTCGTTTTCATGAAAGATTTTACAATTTACAATGTATTTGCTTTTATCAAGCATTGATTAGCCATGATATCATTGATCTTCACTCTTCATTCATCTGTGCAAGTCACACAGGGCTTATTGAGAGACGGACTTTGAGTCAGTCTATCAAAAGCCTATCAAATTCTTTATAAGAGACTTCCATACGCTTTCTTAAGGGTAATATTAAAAAAAGAAATCAAGGGTAATAATAAAACTCAAGGCAGCCATCAAGGATGACAATAGAGTCATTTGTGGTGATCAACATTTAGGATATGTCCAGTATACTATAAATTATCATTGACTTTCTTATGTTTTCCACAAAACCAATAAGAAAATGTAAAAAAGGAGATTTTCAGACATCACCATTTTCATTTTTGTAATAGTTTAAACTTTAATCTGTTGTTTTTAACTTACTAGTATTATTATGCTTGAATTGTAGTTATCCCATTAAATGTGTGTTGGAAGAAAATACGAAAAAAAGACCCTTTTGATAAGGTTTTTATTTTTGGAAAGTCATTTTGCAAACCATATGACGACTATTTTATAACTGCACTATAAATACTTTGAATACTTGTTAATCGGATATATATTAAAAATAAGATTTTAAAGTATTCATATTGTTAACTTACATATCAAGCAGAGAAAAAATACATGCATTCGGTTTTTTTTATCCGTACCTTTCGAAAATTACATATAATTAAATAATTCTAGATTTTTTTAAGTATATTAATATTGGCTGTAATATGTAATCACATGATAAACTGAACAACAATAAACACAACCTTTGAAGAAATAGTGTGATAATAATAAAATATGAATTCCATTCGTCCGATTGTTCGTAATTTTCGTTCGTAAATGTTCGACTTATTTGATATTAAAGAAAGTTCCCGTGTATAAATTTGAGAGCTCTGGAGTATTTTTGTGGAGGGTGACTTTCCCAGAAAATCCCTTGTCGGCGTGTTCATTTTATTTCTTAAAACGGTTTTTAAGGCTTCTTATAATTATTTCCAAGTTACATTTAAGCCAAATATTCTCTGGATGACTGGAAATATAAAATATGTGTTTTGGACTCTTTTTAATTATATGACAATTCGTTTTATTGCTTATTTATGGGAGGGAAAGCGTTTTCTACGATTTCATGATAATGAACCGTTAGATTTGTTCAAAACATTGTTAAAAGGATTTTGGGGTGCTCAGGAATATTTGTGATTGAGTAGTAAGTCAGAGTAAAAAATGTATAATAATATATGAACCAATTTTTTGGGGCTTAAAAAATATATAAAAAGTTCCTTTAGCGTCATTATAGCAGATTGAAACAAAGGTTGTTTTTTGGAAAGGAAATTGATTGACAGAAAGGGAGGGGAATAATGAAAAGTCAACAGATATTTAGCAAAAAAAATAATTATGCAATAAGTTATTGCATAATAAATAGATATTATGCAATAAATTATCACTTCACCTTCGGCTCTTGAGGAGTGAATATAAATTTAGAGAAAACTTTATCATCTTTAATAATAGATATTGTTTTTCTTCTTATTCTCCATCAAAAATTAATCTTAATTATTTTGAGCAGCTGCAAGTACTCAAGAAAAAACTATGTGGGATTTTTCCACCTATCTATCTATCTATCTATTTATGGATTATCACTCTGCCTATTAGACATGAACAAATAAAGAAACCTTTTCAACATTTGCAAATATACGTTATTCGTGAGTTGGTGCGAAAGACCTCTTTCCCTTTGCACCATATGTATGTAATATACATAATAATATTTTTGTACATGTACCTTAAGTATCATAAGCCATAAATTTGAAGAATGTCTACGAGACGTGTTAAGTGTGATATATATATATATATATATATATTAGATATATATATATATATATATATATATATATATATAACAATGATTCAGTACATATATCAAAAGAATGCCGTCGTTTGCTTTTCACAAATATAATATCTTAACATAAAGTTGTATTATGTATATAAAAGTAGAAACAAAAATTATTATTTATACAGTTCGAACTATTGATATGTCCATTTAAAATAAGATGATGTAATTCATATTAGTTATTACGGTGAGTTGTTATTATTATTATAAGGAGTATTATTATGTTTAAGAAATACAAATAAATATAGAATGTGGGGAAAAGAAAATTGAGAAAATAGCTAAAATAAAATGCATAGACATGTATATATGTTATAATCAACTGTCCAGAAAACAATGAACTAGGAATGAATGTCCGCAGAATTTTTTTAAAGGAAAATATGACCAAGAAGAGTTTGAAAATATATAATATGTAAAATTGATCAAAATACATACATGGTGGGACCATAGACATATAAAGATATAGAGAGCTGATTCCCCAATTGCAGAGAAACAGCGTTCTGTTGTTTCTGTGTGTTCATAATAAACAAAGTAATTTGTACACATCATCTTAAGCTGATCATAGAGATAGAATGCATCTCTATGATTAGCTTACGATGAGTAGTATAAATTACTTTGTTTATATTGGATATAGGGAACAGCTAAACGAATACGTTTCTGTGCTATTGAATGGAATAAGCTCTCTATATCTTATATCTCTATGGGTGGGAGAAGTGTTTGTTTTTAAAATACATCTAAAGATTGGTCAAACATATGTATCATCAAGAAATTCATTAATTTTCTTAAAATTGTTTGCATAATAGTTTAATGTATTTTCCAATAAAATACTTACTATTCATTATTTTAGTCATGTTTCTTTTTTTATGTTTTTATCCTATATCGTTTCTTCGGACCCCGTAAACATTATTTTATTTTTCCCTCCTACCATCATCTACTTCTCGTATTTACTGTTTCAGAGAGCGAGCAGACTCTAATGCGATCCAGTCTTATTCACCAAGCCACGAGATCCGATACCTGCGTCAGCAAAAGATGAAAAAGGCTTCGAAAAAGAATTTGAAAATGTCCCTCTACATAATTGGTGGGTTCCTCATTTGCTGGATACCCTATCACACGGTCATGGTCATCCTTCTCTTTAAGCTTACATCCCAA
The DNA here is from genome assembly GCA_013387185.1 of Caligus rogercresseyi. Taxonomy (NCBI): domain Eukaryota; kingdom Metazoa; phylum Arthropoda; class Copepoda; order Siphonostomatoida; family Caligidae; genus Caligus; species Caligus rogercresseyi. The sequence goes on along the minus strand of CP045898.1, from coordinate 10,019,978 downwards.
AAGGTAGGACATTAAATCTATCCCTTACTCCGATGCTTTCTTATAAAAATCATGCTATTTTAATGTTTTTGAACAAAGGGAATTAGAATAAACAGCTATTTAATGATGCTGAATACATTTCAAAATGTATATTACAAATTGACAACTACTTTAATTTTTTATAACCTGTATATCACGTATAAATTTTATTTATTAAATGGTCCTTTATGGCTTACTGTAATTTCATCAAGCGTAAATTCGTCGTAGACCTTTTTATGGCCGTTTTATGTCGTAAATTTAAAATCTCATGGGACCCCCGACAGAGCCCGCATGATTAGGTTAACGAAGTAAAAAAAATATCGCGGAAAATGCTTCGTGACAAAATGTCCCGAGAAAAAGACGAACTAGGAAAATACTGCACTACAAAAAAAGCTTTGTGACCAAAAATACCCACGAAAAAAGGAGAAAGAGGAAATGACTGACTATAAAGAGCAAGCGAAGTAAATACCCGCGACCAAAAAAACAGCTATAAAAAGTCAATGACGAATTTACGCACGATGAAATTACTGGACACCGTTTTTTATGTATACTACTAAATTATTTCCTCATTCTTTTATAAATGAAATATAAAAACCTGGTGGATATAATTCATAAATATAGAAAAAGCTGCTCTCAAAATGAACGGTTATATCCTTTCTTTTGTATGAAAGACATAATAAATATATTGTCATAACAAAAAATATATAAAAGGAATGTATATGAAGATTTTGCCGTATTTCAAATTTATTTTATCACTGGGACCGTTACAAACGGGACTGAGGTAACGGTTAAGGAGGATTAAGACTTTGAGGATGTCATGAAGAACATGGGCATGGTGGTGAAAAGTAATGGAAACCGAAGTGATCTCCTGGTGCAGGGAAATGGCAAAAGTAGGCCTTGGCTGTGACTAATCACTTGTTCATTAATTGACTTCAAATTAAATAAATTATGTGCATTTAATTTACAGTCCAAACTAAGGACACATCCAGTATTTTGAACTTATAATTCATTAAGTTTCGGCATAAAACTCAATATACTAAAGTGAATTAATACTTCGTAAGGTTTAGATGCTAGGTATAATTGGCTACTCTTGACATCTAGTTCTAGAAACTATACGGCATAATATATATATATATATAGTTCCATTGATTAAAAGTAGCTTTTATATTTTGTAAATCGTGTTTGCTTTTTATATATTACATAATTTGTGGGAAAAATAAAGTTATTAAAAAATTGTGACAAGGGAAAAAAGTTTAACATAACTTTTGCTTGTGAGCTTTAATAAATAGTTTCATTTGATTATATTCAAGAAACAATAGGGGACTCAAGTGTTACAATGAAAAATATCGAATAAATTATATTCTTTTATGAGCTAAATCTGTAATATTGTATTCTAAACCGTAAAAGAAGTTGAGTCATCAAAGGTTTGTTTCATTTCGAACATATTGAATGACATATATGGTTGGTTTTTTTTAAATTAAATTATAAAATTTGATATTTTCTATATGTATTATAATTAACTCAGGAAATAATATTTTATACTAATATCTAAAATAAACAAATCCCTAGTTTTATTATGATATTGATTTCGTATGATTATTTTTGATTATTCTTTGAACAATCAATATATTTTTAAATAAAAGGAATGCATATCAAGCTTATTCAAAGCAGCTTTAAAAATTTAATAGTAATAGAAATGGGACTTGTATATTTAAATAATTACATTCCATTATTCTTGCTTTTCGGATCTATTTTCAATGAACTAAGTGTTTTAACCCTTTCAGGGCGTCATAAATAAGTCTTCGAATAATATTTAACAATAACACACTTCTTAAATAATAATAAATGTTCATTAATATATTTGTAGATGATTAAATAATTGTAATTTATACATCATATTTGGAGGGTATAATTAAGAAAAATCAAATTGAATATATTTTACTATTAAGTAGACCGATATCGGTTGATAGCGGATTAGTGTTACACAATTCCATTGATGGTCTTCTACGCAACTCAAGCCATTTATACCATTTCAGATCGGTCAAGCCCTTCTGGAACAATATTTTGCTTCGGCATGTCCAACAGCCTCGTGAACCCCATAGTCTATGGGGTCTTCCACCGGAATCGACACTCCCGCTCTAGGAATCAGGAGATGACGACCATTAAGTACACCAAGCCTTTCTATCATCACCGAAGACAAACCCATCACCCTTCCTCAGAGGGGCACCAAGGCAACGGATCTACGTATGTCAAAAGCCAAGCCACACAAGCAGAGTTCATCGACCTTATAGATGAAGAGCTCAACGCCTCAGAGCAAGTAGAGATCGTTCAAGGAAGACGGAAGAGTCGGGTCTTTGGTAATTCTAAGTTTTAAAACGTATTATATCTGGTATTGTATATTACTTTATAAATAATAAAATATGTGTCACTCTCTTTACAAATATATATGAGGACAAAGAAACGTCAAAAGAAAAAAAAATATACTACATTTAAGAAAAAAATAACACTAAAGAAATACTAATTTGGCAACGAATCGTTTTTGCACATACACAATATTAATTTGGATGCTTAAGAAGTTTAAAATAGGGCATGTTTAAAACAGGGGTCAGCAGACTATAAAAGTTAGGTTTTGGTGGTTTTTCCCCAAAAAAAAACAATTTATTTTTTTACATAAGAAAATAAATAAATATATATATTTATGAAACAATTACACTTATGAATTTATTTTTGGTTAAACATTTTTCAGGTTTTGTTTATTTATATTAAATAAACTACTTTTAACTCATCAAAATGACTTACTTAATATAGCAAATATAAATTTTGTCTAAGATATAAGTGAAATTTATTTTTTTAACTATTATCCCAAAACAGAAAATTGAGAAACTAATAATCTAATTAATTAATTAAAAACGTATGAAGGACAATATAAATTTGAAAATATTTTATTTCATCAATTTTTATTTTTGCTATTTCATTAGAGATTATGAAACATTTATTTCAAATTCTAAATTAAACTTATCGATGTTTATACTTAATTGATAATATATTTCTAAACAAATTCTATATTCTATTGAAAAAAATGAAATGACATCATTTTTTCATTTAATTGTTGTTTGAGTCAACTATTATTTATTTTCCTGATAGTATCGAAATCTTAATCTAATTGATTATTAAAAGATTATTTTTGTAATATTAGTTTGGATTTTTTTCTTAGTATTTAAGTGTCTCATTAAGTATTGAAGATATTGGCAAACCTTTCTCTCACCTGATTGTTGTTCCACAATTCATTTAAGAATTTTTTTTGTAAGATCAAAATGCATTGGTTGGCATATCTAAATGCTTCTAGGGCCTCCTCAACATCCAATACATATTTATGTGTCGGGTAAAACTAATATATTCAACGTCATTAGTTATTCATTTTGTAAAATGTGTTGCACGGGAGTGATTAGAAGAATCGGTATAAAATAATGCGGTGCAAGTCCTTTGATGCATTCTTTATTGTAACACAAAAATAAAAGAAATGCAATCCCTTTGATTTATTAGCGGTTTGATTATTCTTTTAAACATTTAAAACAAAAGTGATTTTATTTTCCTAAGAATTATTTCTAGAAGATGAATACACAAATTTATAATCATTAGTACTACTCAACTTTATATTGAGAATGATTCTTAATATAAAGAAGTTGATTAATTTGTGGTCAACTTTCTCCAAACATATAAACAAAATCATTTGTAATATTTTGATTGATTGCATTATGTAACAGCAATTTGATCGGGTTGAAAATTTCATAATTGAGTCCCATTTTTTACGTAAATTCCAAAAATGCTACTTACTTAAAATATTATCCGACAAAAGGTTTGGCTTTTATGACATTTTTGAAAATCAGGATTTTCATCATTTCTAATGATTAACAGACAGTTCAAAGTAAGAATAACCAAAAGTCTAATGATTTTTATTTTATTATGTCAATGGATTTAAATCAATTTCATAATTTCAATATCTTTTGTTGTAATCGAAAAAACGGCTTTTTATATCAAAAGGTTGAAAAAATTCGTGTTCTATTTAAGAGTTCATATATTTTTTTATTCAAGTCTATTGAGTATAACCAACATCAAATATATATCCTTGCATATTTCAATGTTTTTCAGAACAGCTCAACTTTTCGCAGAACACGAATAAATCTTTCGCTAACGCCACTACCTGATAATTTTGATAAATTTGTGGATAAAATTTTAGAAGCCCCCCTTGATGATTGATTTTTTTTAAATAATTATCATGATGAAGTTTCTTACGTTTATGTTATATTTTAGCGATTTTAAAGGATGATTTGTTTTCTTATTTTTACACATGTTGATTAAAACACTCATATGATTAATAAAGTTGTACGTCCGTACACAAAAAAAAAAAAAAGTTTTCAAATATTTTTTTTTCTTCATAACAAATTACAACAATATTTAACGCAGCCCGTTGAAAATACCTAAATGTAATTATTTAAAATGATCAATGCTTCGTCATACTATTTTTTATTATTTTACTTTCATCCAGATATCAAATTATAACTGTTTTCGGAAATGCACTGACATATGCAAAAAAAAAATATATGAGATATTGGTTATAGTCAATAGACTTGAATAAAAAAATATATGACCTCTTAAATAGAACTTTAAAAAATTATCAACCTTTTGAAATAAAAAGCCCATTTTTTCGATTACTATGAAAGATATTGCAATTATAAAAACTGATTTGAAATGCTTTGGCATACTAATTTTTTAATAATATTCATGACATTTGTGATTATTCTTACTTTGCACGAAAATAACTGGGTGTGTACCATTAGAGATGATGAAAATCCTGTTTTTCAAAAAAAAAGTAATAAAGGCCAAACCTTTGATCGGACGATATTTTTTTAATCTATCTAAGAAAATGAGACTCAACTGAGATATATCAGCCTAGGGGCAAATTAAAATCTCAGTTTGGCTACATAGTGTTGTCTATAAACCATATATAAACATTTTTTAAAGCAAATTAATTCAAATAATGATAAATAATTGTTTGCTCATATTTCATTTTTTTATTGAACTGGATACTAATTCAAACTCATGTTTTAATGAAGGGTATTTGACAGTCTTCATTGATATGTTATAAATAAATATAAAAATTGAATAAAAAATGATATTTGAAATACTTTGAATATACAAAAGAAGTGCAACTTCTCTGATAGTCTGTGAAAAGGTTTCTTTAAAAAATAATTTATACCATAAATGAATATTTCTAAGGGTATATACAATTCATGTTCATAAATTTAATATCGTGCAACGAAATGATTATAGGGCAAGAAGTCAGTGCTAAATATATACATATTTTTATAAGTTATTAAAAAAAGTAATCAACTTATATTATGCATTTAGCGTGTAAAGTTCACTATCTAAATGAACCTTGTAATGAGGAAATACTTATTGTTTGAATTAAACAATGTGTCCAACATGACATTTCTATTTATTAGAAAAAGAAGAGAGGTTGCATGTGACTACTAAAGTGCGTGGTGGTCTTTCACAAGGCAACCAAAATATTTACCTAACCAAAAAGGTAAATTGCACAAAGACATGTGAAGAAACTTGTCCATCTTAATAAATTTACTTAATAAATTACGTACAGTTGCTTATCAAGGCTTAGCTCATGATGAGGTGGAAAGGTTTAGATTAAAAAGCATAAGGGACATATATGTAAAATAAAGTTTTAAAATAGATAATTTTCACAGGATTTGGAAAGCAAGGCCATCTATAGCTTGTGTGTGTAATCTATGCTTTATATAATACAAATAAAAAGAGGGATAATGTTCTTACCATATATGTAGTAGGAAAAGTAATAATAAAAGATCTTGGAGATGATATTTGACCTTCTAAACAATTTTCCATTCCATTATGTCAAATATTGATGAAAACAATCAAACAAAGTATAGTATTATTTATCCTTTTTGGTGGCAATATTATGCAACAGCTATCTTTATTATTTATCAAATGTCATTTTAATCGGGTTATATCATTGAGCCAGCAATAAATACGATTAACATAAGTTAATTAATCCAAAAGAATTTGCACTTTTTGCAATAAATATTTTTACGCTTTGAAAAAATATTTCTATGTTGGCTTAACCGGCGGAGAGAAAAGCAAAAGTTACCCCTTCAAAATAAAAATAGCTCTCTAAGACGGATGTTATTTACGTTTCCTGGGCAAACTACAGATTATTACCCATATTCCACTATTTTAGCTTATGGTATAATACATTATTTTCTTAACGAAATATAGAATATGCCATTTTTTCATATTTGATTGGAAGGTATCCTTGTGTATATTAACAAGTCTTATATCATTAAATTATGTCCATCAAACAGAAGGCTTGTCAATGAGGCGGAACCTACGTTATGAACGCTTAGAGTTTACTCGTAGATAACGCACCATGTGCTTTGATAATATATTTTAATTGTACTTATAAAATGATTGAAACATTGCGACTACTAGAAGTAATATATATAAAATAGTATTAAAATAAGATATCCATTATGTATATAACAATATAAATATTATATAATATTCAAATAATATATACAATATAAAATATTCTTAAAACATTGATATATTATATATATACATTAAATATTATATACTACATATATATATATATATATAAACACCATCGTATCACTTCTCTGTGTATGTATGCTCATCAAACTGTGTTACCCGTTTATTTTAATATATTTAAAAACCTCAATATGTAAACAACCGTTTTCAGAGTTCCTCAGAGCCACATGTATATTTTCTATTTTACGTGTGCTAAATTATAGTTATATATATATGTTTGATATATATATATTATATATATATATATAATATATTATATATATATATATATATATATATATCTATATATAATATATATATACCTATATATATTATAAATATATATATAAATATATATATATATATATATATATATATATCTCTATATAATGTACGATGTTGTTGTTTCTTTTCTTCTTCCTTCTTGTATTCACTTTGATCTAAATCCATTATATTTCTAATAACAATGAACTATTATTGTATTTATTTGTAACCGTATATATTATCTATGTCATTATTTTATTCATGAAATTATATTTTGAGAAGAAAACGTCAAATATAAGAGATAAAAGCATTTACTTACTTATGTGTGTATACTATGTGCTTAGGATGAACAACAATGGAACGAAATCAAAGATGTGGGTTTGAATTGTGGTAGGAAAAAAAATCATTTAGAGGTTCTGAAATTCGATAAGTACCATTTTTCGTTGTATTTATTACAGTTTTTTCAAACATTTATTAATTCAAGACATGTATTTGGTTGACACCACCAACAGAAAATATAAGAATCAAGGCTGAGAAAACTGGTTAATAAGTTTTTAAACCTTAATTAAATCATAGTATGTTTTTGATGAAAAACGCATATGGGAGGCCACCAACTGAAATGATAAAAAAACTGGTATTTACAACATAAGTTTTATCATTTCAATATATGTTCCTACTATTCATTGATTTCTCTGATTGGCACAACTTCCGATATCTCGCGCACACTTGTGTTCCATGGCGTCTGTCAAATACTGATAGAATACTTGAGTGTACCATAATTATCCCAACATATCTGATTATTGTTATAAAATTCTCAAAACAAATTAGAAAATATTTAATCCCTTTGGACACGATGGCGCTGTGGCAATGCTCCTTGAGATTCTTGGTTTGTCGAAACCTCGTTTTCGCGGATTCTCTCTTCATCTTCTCTGTATGTACTCCAGTTGTGGCAGATTATGATCCCAAAAATCTGTCATCCAGAGGAGATGCTGCGACTTATATAACATGGAATCTGCCACTTAATGTCAGAATTACGCATTTTGACCAGCTCCATATCCTTTTGGGTCAGAAACTTCTTTGTTTTAGTAGAAGTGTGAGGAAAGGCCTTATCACACTCAAGAAACAATGCTTCAGGTTAATCCAGACTGATTGAGATTTTTTTGAAGAGTTTCCTGCACATCTTCTGGTATTGTAGATCTCTCTTCTTGGTTGAAAACTGGTGCAAGACAACACAACAGAGGAAATTAATTTGATTAGACTTGAAACGGATGTAAAATCAACAAGTAAAGTCAATGGAGTGAAACAGTATGCTATTTTTTAAGGCCTTTATCAAGTATTATATAATATCAAATGACAGCTTTTTAATCTCCCTTTGAACTTTCTCATCATATGTACTTTAGTTGTTTATATTGTAGTGATTTAGCTCCTTTATAAGTACAGTTTTGAGCAGCCTTATTTTTATTGCCAAAACATAATAAACAATTAGTTGGTATATTTTAAAAAAAAATGAAAAATATTTTTATTCAACAAAAACTAAAACAGTATATATATATATTTGGTTTGAAAAGTTATTTAATTATTTTAGAAACTTTTTATGTATATGTTGAGTCATCTTAAATAGAAAATACGATTGAGTTAAAGTACGGAATGGAAATATAAAGGTGTAAATACAAAAGAAATATAAAAAGTCAAAGTGATTTCAAATGCTTATCCAAATAAAATAAAATGTAGAATATCAAAATATCAAAATACTTTTAAATAAATATTACAATTAAATATATTTTTAGTAACCTATTCAATTAAGTTCATCTTTTTTTCCCTCAAAAGCAAGGTCTATTTATTTCATAAATTATATACAAAGGTATATATAAATACACAGGCCAACAAAAATCAACAAAAAAAAAAAGGTCGGACTAATTTCCATAATTCTTATAGAGTTTTATCACTGATTCCGAATATGGTATTCATTTTTCAAAGTTAGTGATAAATTCAGAGCAAAATGGATTTCAATTTTTTTAGCATTTTAGATTCAGAGCCATTTTTGGCATACAAGGACTGAAGTATAGAAAAAAAAAAAGCAATTATTTGATAGAGCTTGATCAAAGTACTCATTCCATTTTTAATTCGTCTCTGGCACATTTAAACTTTAAAATATATGTCATTTTGTACGAAAAATGAAGGGTTTTTCTTAGAGACTCACTGATCCTCACTGTTCCTCAACTCAAAGGTCTTACATGATTAAAAATTATATGAATATGAAGAAAAAATATCAAGCTTTAATTTGATATGCTTAATGTCCATAAAATGCCTTATTTTAATCAAAATTAGCAAATGAATATTTTTTAAATCCTCTCCATTTTGCCCTTTTTTAGAGAAATTCATAAGTCACCCAGTGAGATAGAAACAGAGAGAGAGAAACTGACGTCACAACGTATGTAAACAATAAAGAGTAATTTTCCTTCTTCATTGGAATTTGAGTGTTTTTCCCGGAAATCTTCCGAGGATCCAGGATTCCTAATGAGTGGCCTGCCGGCTGTGCCGTCGTACACAACATTTGTGAGAAGAATTCATCGTGACACAGCCTCGGATCAAGCATGGAGCAAGGAGTGGAAGCTTAGGAGGACATGACTCCCCAGAGGGTGCTTAGCCTATTCTCTTTGCATCAAAGAGGATGATGAGTCGGAGAGACAGACCCTCAAGGACATTACCCCCCCCCATCCTCCTCTCTCTTCCTTAAGGCTGGTTGGCTGGCTCATTCCGTCTGCTCAAAGAAGATGACGTGTCGGGCACCCCGGAGGGAGGGAGGAATGGACTCCCGTGAGAGAGAGAGAGAGAGAGTCATTGCCTTTGTCCTGTCTACCTACTAGCCTATTCTATCGGGGAGTCTCCTTTTCCAGTGAATCCATCGTTTTTTGCAGCAGAAAAATGAATTACTTACGTTTTCGTTTGCAAAATTCACCTTTATTAACTATGCAAAAGATACAGCGGGACGACCTCCCTTCCAGTCACCCACCACGTCCTTCAAACTCATAGCCGCCGCCCCGAGGAGCCCAAGAGTGTACTTCCAAGATAAAAACAAGACATCCAACAACACAATCCTTTCAACAGCCACAAATCACAATGATACACATAATTCATTTATGAACGTGCAGTTGTCTGCCCACCGATCCATCGCCGTCCTTTATTCCGGGGGGGGGGGGGGGGGTCCACCTGCCCTACATCCTCTCATACTGAAACAGAGCACCATTTCAACAGTAGCCGCGGGCATGCCATGAAGATACCACACAAGCGACCCTGCATGGACCTGGGGAGAGACTCCCATCCCCCACAACACTCTGAGAAGGCGGACCACAAAACACCACCGCCCTCGCCTGCATTGGCCTCCTCTTCAAGTCACTCTAAATCCATTCTTGGGAACTAAGCAAAGACTTTCAACACTCTCAGGTGGAAGCCATCTCCCCCATGGGGCTCGAGTCCTACGGACACGCTATGGCATCCGCTCCACCAAGGACGACCTCCTCCAGATGATTTAAAAGTGGACAGGGACATCGCAAAGGCCGAGTCACAAATCGTCAAGCTAACCCTTCCAATAAGAATCCATTTACATTATGCCCTCCGGGAACAACGCCTGGGCACCCGACGGGGCCATCTGCTAGAGACAGACATCAAGCAACTTTAAGAACAGAAGCTGGAAAACTAGAAAATGCATTCCTACGCTGTAATTGTGACAGGATTTTGGAAAGTCTTTACACTACGTGTTGTCCACCCAGCCGCCCGCAGGACCTAGCCTTAGCCCGGAGCTGAAATGAGTAGTCTTTAAAGAAATAGCAATCGTACAAGAACTGTTACAATTATCTTCATAATCATTGGGGACAGCAAATTTAAAACCTGATTGTCGCTCATGACTGTTTTGAGATGTAAGGTGCATGAAAATACAAAGGAATTAATTACATTTTAAACCTTCTTTAACTTATAGATTGGTGCCTGATTTCAACAACTTATTTAGTGGTTTTGCACTGCTGAATCCCAAATGCCTTCGGATCTGGATGGCAGTATGGTGAAGATTTGATCAAAAATTACTCCCCAAAGTTTTTACTAAATTACTATTATCAATGTTAAAAATAATTATTAAAATCGTATGAAGCCATTTATAAAAATGATTTTTTTGATAGAACTTTTACATTTGTATACTTTGTTTGTCTATGCTAGCCCTCATTTGCTTTCCTTTTAGATGTTTAATCGGTTGTTATAAATTTTAATAATGTGGCTGAAAGGCTTATCAGGCGGGGAATTTTTTTAAACTAAAATGCTCAATGATGTCAAGTACGTAATTCCTCTTCTATCGTTTTATATGTACATATATTAGTGATGTAAATTTTTTTGAGGCCTGAAAAAAAAATAAATAAATTAGCTCGAGTAAACTATTTATTTTTTAATTCTGTGATTGAGGGGCTGAGATTCAAACAATTATTTAGAAGGTTTTGCATGATTAATCAGGAAGTGACTATCCGTTATCTTCATTCAGGTCAGGTTTTAATGCTAAATTTGATGTTAAGAACATTTGCGTGACAAAAATTATAACATTTTGTTTATTACCAGTTCGTAGCTGTTTCATGGTTACTCCTCTATATCTTTTTAAATAAGAAAAAATGATAT
>CP045898.1:9989207-10008322 GCA_013387185.1 Caligus rogercresseyi | reverse complement strand
ATATTTAGTATACCAAAATTTAAAGCTGGTTAACCAAGCTTTCATTTGATATGTTTGGTGTTCTAAAAATCGCTATACTTTAAGAGATATAAGCAAATACGTACTCTCCCCAAAATTGATCTTTTGATATGAGAATATACGATTACCATTGGTAACGGCAGTTAGTGTAACCTGGATAAGAAGAAAAAAAGAAGGAGAGAGATGTGAGGCAAAATACTCCCTCCCTTCTCTTTCTCTATCCAGGTAAACACTAACATAATTACCAGATGGTATTCGTATATTCTCATATCAAAAGATCAATTTTTGGGGGAGAGTACGTATTTGCTTATATCTCTTAAAGTATAGCGATTTTAGAACACCAAACATATCGATTAAAGCTTGGTTAACCAGCTTTAATTTTTGTATACTAAATCATGTCAATTTAATAGTAGAGAGTTATATGCACATTAAAAAAGCCTATCTCGCGTACAAAATGACTCATATAATGGATTATAAATGCGTCAGAGACAAAGAAAATTTTGAGAGGATACCTTGACGCACATCTAAGAAACACATTATGATTTATTTTTTTCATAATCGATTCTTATAGGTCAATACAGGCTCTGAATCATATGATGTAAACTCAGATTGTACTGAATTCTGAATTGATAGAATGCAACCAAGGTCATTTTTGGATTTATCATCTAAAGTTTTACTAAACTTAAAAGTACTATTTTACTCTGAAGCGAACAAGTCATCTTCTACAGGCGAGTGAAGTTAATTGATACAAAAAAGCCATGAAATAAGCTAACAATACACACTCCCTTTCTTGCTTTGTTTTTACTGAAAACTTTGTTTTATTAAAAAACATCAAACATACGTCTGGTAGTAAATTAGATTTCCTTTAAATTAATAATTATTATTGAAGTCTGTAACGTCCACCATTTTGAAGAAATTTGCGGAAAACTATATTTTTACAAAAATTTAAAACTTTGACCTCGTTGCGCGACCTCGTAATGTTGACCGATTTTGTTCAAACTTTGTATGTCGTCTTCTTTATCACCAAAAAACAGAAAATCCACAAAGTTGCTAACATTTCAAACATTTGAATAAATAAGACCATAATATATATATATATATATATATATATATATATATATATATATATATATATCCTATATAACGTCACTCACTTATTTAAATCAATACTTTCCATAAACAACTAAGTTTTTTTAACTCTATTGTACATAGTATAATATCCTTAAAACACAACAAATACCCTACACATGAGTAGAAAAAGTAAACAAAGGAAAGTGGAATGTTCACGAGTATTTTTGCTATGTCAAGTTATGTTTTTGAGTAGGTAATAAATTAAACTTTTTATAGCATTTATATATGTAAGAAGTAAAAAAATGGATCATAAATGGGATCCTCAGAGAGGTTTGATTCATATTTTAAGGAATGTGTATTGTGTTGAATTTAATAAATTGTGTTCATTTATTATTCCGCAACTGCTCTGAATAATTTTACTCTGTTTCCTGTATTTAATTTTACAAGATTACCGAACGAAATGTTTTTAACCAAAAAAAAAGTCTGAATCCTTCTCCTTTTTAGAAAGTTTAAAGTGTTAGGAGACTTTAATGTTTGTTTTTTCATACTAAATGCCTTTTTTTTGAAAGATCAAAATAATGAAATTATATCTTAACCTGCAATGCTTAAAGTGTGTTATAACTTTTTGATAATATTTTTTTACGCCATATTGCCTTCCATCATATGCTTAATAGTTTTTCTCCTCCTATCTCAGGTCGATAAAACAGTAAAGCGTTAAAGTTTGGGATTATTTTTAGATCGTGCTGCACATACACAATGGACGCCCCAAAAATCAACATGTGAAAACCAATTTATAAAATACAACTTCCGAACGTATATTTTGTCAAAAGGACAAAAAGTCTCTCTGCTTCAAATAACTTATTTATGTGCTTACATATATTTAATTAGAGCTCCACTTTAGAAAATACGACATATATTTGACTTTTAGGGGTTGTGTTCTTGAGTTTAGTACATAGTATACATATAAATTGTACATCTATACATGTGAAGGATTAATAAATTATATGGGTTTGTCGACTCTGCAGAAGAAGAGAAGGCTCCTATCCACCTTTTTTGCACGTATCCTCGAACGAAGATGGAATATCTGGCCGAGGAGATTGCGAGAAGATTAAATTCCATGGACGATCATTTTCTAAGAACTTCTTTACTTTGATTTAATTAAATTTATTTTTTGTAAAAAAGAAGTTAGGCTCCAAGATAGTTGACTACAGGATAATACCAGATTGAGAAGTTGTAGGCTGGGGCTTATCTAGTAGCTACGCCGACCCTCAGTGAATCACATGTAGAAGGATATTTCTCCGAAACATCTATTTAACAAGTAGCCCCCCCCCAATATTTGAAACAAGTTTAATTTATTTGAGCCCCTAAGTTTTGAAAGATACAAATGAATATTAATTATAAGATGAATCTTGAAAAACAAAATGATATAACTATTTCAAAATATTTGCTTCATTTGAAGGACTTTGGGTATCGTATTAAAGTATATATCGATGGGTAGCTTTATATTTAGTTTATAAATGTAATTTATCGAAATTTATCAAAAAAAATCAAAGATATTTTTGTGAGCTTTTGGTTTATCTATATTGGTCAGTGCGTAATGTTTCTACGATCTATAAAGTACTTGTTTAATGTATAAAGTAGGCGTATTTTGTAAATACATGTGAGTGCAAGAGTAATGCATTACTTCTAACAGCATTATTGGTAGGTTAAAAAAACCAATAATGCAACTGAAAGCATTTAATTAATCTTGTATTCTAGCAAACGTAGATTATTCAACATCGGAAAAGTTATATTAACTACTCGAAAACCGTTGATTACAAAAAATAAATAAGTCTATTTTTGTAGTATTTTGTTTTCTCTTGCAAAAAAAACTATTTCGTAATATTAAACTTCTTATTAATCTCGTAAAAGATTCAAATAAGTTTTTTTTTTGTACAAATCAAATCTTTTATTTTGAACAGCTTATTTAATATGGTCATACAAGGTCTAAAAATGACATATGATGATGTTTATTCAGTCTTTATTGATCGCCTGCAATTTAAAAAATACATATATTTATTATTTAAGTTGCAAGACTTCCTTTCTTTGTAAAATCATAAGATGTTTTTATCAGCTAAAGATTGAAGTCAGATATTTGATTTCCTAAATGGTGGAGGGAAGGGGACAAAAAGTAGTAGCCCTTTTAGACGAGCGTCTTGGAAAATCCCCCTAGAAAACTCTTCCCCGGTGAATTCCCACCCTTATAAATAAATATAGGTCTAATTTGAAATATTAATTATATATCCATGTGTCAAACCTACTAAAGGGTTCTTCTAATGAGAGCAATGATATTTGGGGGCTCGGGAATAGTTGTTCAAAAATATAGCATATTGGGTTTCGACTCATTAGAATTACCTTATTATGGGCATTTAAACCAACGTGGGCTCTCAGATCACGCAAAAAAAACAATAACTATTTGGGGTTTTAAGCCAACCGCTAATGGGCCATTCGGTTCCGCCAATCAAACCAATAACATATTGAGTTTTAATATCTACTTCAAATGTGCTCTCGGATTCCATCAATCACAAGTATGGCATATTGGGCTTTCAAGCCTACCGTAAATGGGCCCTTGGGCTCCGCCAATATCACCAATTACCTATCGGGGCATTAAACCAACTGCCAATGGAGTTATAGGTTCCACCAATCACACCAATTACCTTTTGGGGATTCAAACCTACCGCCAATGGGCACTCGGGTTCCTCAAATAACAGCAATTTCATTTTGGTGGCTTAAACCTACCGCCATTGGGCTCACAGATTCCAACAATCACACCTTTTGGGGCTACAAACACAATGACAATTGACGTTTCAAACTGATATGTAATTAATATTTCAAATTAGACCTATATTGATTTATATTGGTTGGACTTCACCGGGGGGAGTTTTCTGGGTGGGGATTCACTGGATCCCCTTAGACAGATATAGCGCAACAGAAAAGTTACTCTCGTGCTTTTATTTTGAAGATCAAGAAGGGTAGGAACTGTGTTTTCCAATAAAATAGTGCACTCGCCCACAAATCCAAAAAAATATAAATGCTTCGCAGAAAATTTTGTAGGTTTTTTGTTGTTACCTTCCTTGACTTTGTGATAATAGGCGTTGAGGCCATGAAGACAACTGTCAATAAGCAATGTGTCGCTTTGCCTGAAATTAGTTAAAGTCTGGATAGTCAAGAACGCCCTTCGAGGGTGAGCATTATTATAAAATAAAAATATTTATGTCAATCCCCTCCTAAAATTTAATCTTAATTTTTAAAATATGGTCCATGGCCAATTATCTAGAATATATTTTAAACACACTCTACATATACATTTGAAAAAATAAAAGAAAAATTATTGCTTACGTCGTAACTAAAGTGTTTCGATTGATACATCCAGTCATTTGACAAACGAATTGAAATAAAATGACAAATAATAGTTATTAATACAATGGAGTATATTAACTTATAACACTTTTTCAAAGAAAAATAAATAGCCATACAATATACATTGGTTTTACATCGGGAATGAATAAAGATTGCCAAGTATATTCTTGAAATGATGTATACCTTCTCTTGATTCATTTTTTTTGATTTAAACTTGATTATATTTTGGCGAGATAACAAATATATGATTAGAATATTCATAGGTTTAATATTGTACATCCGGTATGTTACCTTTAATGAATCAGGTTTTTAGATTATTGGTTGGCATGATGCTTTAATGAAAAATTGCAAATAAAAGTATTATATTTATGAAAGAAACAAATCAATATGTTGTTTTTGATGGTAAAACAAGATTGTATTGTTTGCAAAAAAAAATGTACTAAAAAAATGTATAAATTTCCTCATCAAACAAAATGATTTTACAATGTTTTATTAAGAACTTAAAAAGTAGAGATCATTATGCTGTAATATTTCAAGAAATGCGAAGAAAACTCCATCTTAACTCATAGAATGGACTGTCAACTGTATAATAAAAAAACAGAGTTGAAAGGAAAGACGATTTAAGGCAGGGGTCACCAACACGTCGCCTGCAGGCGCCATGGCGCCCTCGTAGACTACTTGAGTCGCCCGCATAGGCATTCTCAAAATAGTATACTTAAGCAGTGAAGGAGTTCTTCAACATCAAAATATCCCACTGCAAAAGTTGGTGTCAATCACGACAGACATCCTGCGATGACCGGACGGCATGTAGGGTTAATTGCGCACTGTAAAGTGATCCAGCATTCCCGAAATTCGTACAGTACCACTGTATCATTCATCAACAGGCGTTGTGCGCAAAGGTGCGTTTTTTAAATTTTGTATTTCATATATTTCATCCTTGTTGCTGTCCTGTTCAAGGCTCAATTATAATACCTATTTAATGCACATATTTCATTTTTCAGGTGATCGGCGTTGAGCACGTTATGACTCCTGTTGTGTAAATAGCATCCGCTCCAAAGCCAAACAGCACCGAAGTTTCAGATTGCTGTTGGAGGAGCTGTCGGCTGAATACAGGGACCTGCTACTCCACACGGACATCCGATGGCTCAGCAGAGGGCGGATTTTACTTCAGTTTTTGTCGCTGTTGAGCGAGATCAAGGATTTCATGAAATCTAGAGACGAAGACACCTTTATGCTGGAAGACACTGCGTGGCTACTTGACCTGGCATTTCTGACAGACATTACTGGAAAACTGAACAATCTGATCCGGGCGCTGCAGGGGAAAGGAAAGACTGTTGCAGACAAATGCGTTTAAAGCCCAGATGAACATTTTCTCTGCGCATTTACAGAGGAAAAAGGTCCTGCATTTCCCCTCTTTGCAGATGGTGCTGAAAGACAATGTTTCTGCGTCTGAGAGTTTTGGCAAAGTTGCTGAGAAGTACTCTCAAGTCATAAACAGGTTAGGGCAAGAGTTTAAAAGTCGGTTTTGTGACATTGATAAGGTGGAGCCATGAGTGTCGTTCATTTCAAATCCTTTTATGAACGTGGACACAACGTGCATTGCTGAGCAACTAAGTGAAATGCTTAGCTTGGATGCTGGGCAGGTGGAAATGGAAATAGTGACTTTACAAAATGACATCCACCTCAAGGCCCATTAGGCTACATAAAACTTCTGCGGCTATGAAGGTGGCTAGCCTGTTTGGTTCAACTTACCTTTGTGAATAAGCCTTTTCTGACATGAATTACATCAAAAATAGACACAAAACAAGGCTCACAGATACACATTTGCAAGATTAACTCAGAATTGCAGTTTCAAGTTACAGCCCAGATTACAATGCACTGGTGGCCAGCATGCAATGTCAGGCCTCCCATTAAAATGTATTTCTGAAGATTGTAAGATATTTCAAAAATATAAATATTTTAGTTTTGTTGTATAACTGTGATGGTTGATTTATTTCTGTAGAAGATCAGTAAAATGTCATTTGTTTGTGTGCATAAGTAATAGGCCTATGTCACAAACCGAGTAAATTTGTTATATCAGAAGCGCATATCAAATTGGTAGCCCTTCACATGAATCCACACCCAAGAAGTAGCCCTCAGTTAAAAAAAGGTTGGTGACCCCTGATTTAAGGATATGTATGATGTGTAAAATATGAAATCATATAAAAATGAATAACCAAACACTCTTTCCCGCCTAATTCTCATATTACAGACACGCTCACCTCCTAGCATCATCGAAAAGCATTACTAAGGCAAAGAATACTACAAACAACATGGAAGGGTGACTTTGTTCGCGCACCGGGAAATCAATACGTAAGCAGGATATTTATTTTTATTTATTTATTACATATGTTAATAAACATATTACATTTTTTTCTGTTTTAATGCGTTATATTCTTATTAAATTAAAATATTCAATTTAAGACTACAACTAACCTGAGCCAATTAACTATTAATTCATATCAATTTCGAGAAAAATAATTGATGTTGAAATACACCACGTTCCACTAAAGAAAAAATATCTACTGAAAAGGAAGTAACTACTGAGCAAGGAATACTAGAAACTAGCTGGAAGGATGTCGTCATAAACGAGCTATCTCTTTATGCGCACGTTAAGGCCTTCATTATTAACTCAGTTGTAATATTTATTTCAAAAAACGTGGTTGTGTAGTGTTATTTTAAGTTCTGTTTCAAAGTGGTATACAAGTTCTTTGCTCCTGTTGTAAACAGGGATATAATAATATGCCAAAGAAGGACTACTCTTTCTCGAACAATCTCTTTGGGAAGCTCAAGAGTCACCTTGATATTCACAGCTTTCGCCTCAATCATCTGTCAGCCATTAATACGTCCCTCTTGAACACTGTCACCTCTGTCCTTATGCCCACGGGGGCGGAAAAAGTCTCTGCTATCAGTTACCCACCTCGGTCCAGGGCGGAATCACTGTAGTCCTATCCCTCCTGGCATCCCTCATATATGATAAATTCACAAAGCTCGACGGTCTGGGAATCCCTGCATATCATCTCATCGGGGACGACTATGGCCGGCAGTGGAAAATATACGAAAAGTTATGTCTCCTCACGCCCCAAATCACACTCCTCTACGTGACTCCCAAGAAGGAATCTGCCTCTCAGAAGCTCAATAGAGTCTTTCGAAGCCTTTATTCGCGGGATCCCTCAAACGATTCGTTATTGATGAGGCCAACTGTGTGTCTCAATGGGGACACAAGTTTCACCCGAACTACTAGCTTCTTCATAAGCTCCAAAGTGATTTCCCCCAAGTCCCTTTCATTGCACTAACGGAATCTACATCATCTATCTAAAATGAAGTCTCCAAATGGTTTCTCTCCTCCTTCAACAGACAGAATTTGGCCTATGAGGTCCAACCAGAGAAGTCCATCCAAAACAGATATGCTTCCCTTCCCGTGGACTGCTACCGTGAAATGGCTATTCAGCTTCCTTGCTCTAAGGGTGAAATAATGGACATTGGTCATATAAAAGAGCTTCGATACAAGAGCTACGAGGAGGAACTTATCCCAATTTGCCAGAGCTTTTGGACCATAGTTGAGTTATACGCTGCATTTCTAAATAGCGAAGAAGACCCTGAGGATTTTCCGTATTTTAGCTCGAGCATCGAGTCAATTGGTGGATGGATATCCAAGTCAAAGTAAGAGTTTCTAACTATTTTTTAATAAGAGTTTCTAACTTTTCATCAAAAATATAAGTACCAATTTTTAAATCTTAAAAATGCATATTATATATATATATATATATATATATATATATATATATATATATATATATGTTACTATTTTATTTTATTATTTAGATTTTTACTATATTACAATATCAAGCCAATAAATAAGTAAATAAATATTAACTAAACATTAAATATGTAGATTGTATTATTGTCCAATTTTAATAGTATCGTAGCTATACGTAGCTTTTATTCTGTTATTGACTTTGTTCTTAGTAATAAGAAGCATATCCCATCATCTGCTTTTAATTAAATGATGTTAAGGTAGTGATAAAACATGATAGAGTTTTGCTATGACGTTAAATTTAATATCACCTATATGTCTTATTAATTATTCATATTGTAATAGGGGTGGAAGAGTCAAATACTATCGGGGTCACGTTGGCGGAATGTTATCTTTCCGTGGATGAAAAAGTCTGGCTCAACCTCAATCTGAACCGGAGCCGCCCTCAAACGTAACGCCAGCCTCGCTGTAACCTCCTCAAGATCCTCCGATTTGAAACTTATGGCACCTCCAAAACTGGAAGTTAAATGAGGCAGTGTAGTTTCAGAGAAACAAAGATCGTCAGATATGAAATTTAATTTGAACAGAAAATTTTCTTAATTACAGTCTATTTCACAATGAAAACATATAATCTTGAATTACATGTTTGTAACTGTTGAACTATGTATCGTTTGTAAATAATATTATATTTACTATTGTGGAAACTATTGTTGATAAATAAAAAGTATTAAAATATATATCACACTCGTTATTCATTTTTGTTAAATATAATAGCTACTTGTTTGATCGTTGATTATGAATTATTGAAGTGAAAATGACTCATTTTGCTAAAAACACATATAAAACTTTCAATTTATTGCTATGTTAATCAACGTATCATGGCCTTAACTTGGAAACTACAATTTTCCCTTTCCTTTCCAGGTAGTTTCTAGTATTCCTTTCTACTGAGGTAGAGAGTCATCCTTCCATGTAATTTCTAGTATTCCTTGCCTAAGGAGATGAAGCTAGACTGAATATGAAGCACAGGGGAGGAGAAGGAGTTAAATTCAAATACCTGCCTTCTCTTTCCCGATAAATGCTGATTCCAAAGAACAAACATGCGGTTTTCTGGTACCATAACGCAAGTTGCTGAGATGAAATGCAACAAGTATTAACTAAAATATAATATTATTAGGTATGTTACACAAAATTTATAAAAACAAACATATTTTTACCTTATTTTGGATCAAACCGTTGAGAAATGATCGATGGAAACGCTTTAGAGGACAATCACGGATATTTTTTGACGGATTGAACGTAATCGTCTTTTTGTCTCGAAAAAATAACTCCTCTTCTCCATCAGCGGAGCATATTTTTGAGTCAACTGATCCTACTTCCTGCTGGCGTAGACTTAATAACCATACCTTCTCCTATTTAAATCACTAAACCCTCCCTTTTAAATTATTGTCACGCAACCTCTTTTATATATTTTTGAATTTTTTATTATTTATTTATTTATTAAAGTTCCCCATACACGTAATAAATGAACAATTAAATTGACTACTGATTGAATATAAAATTTGACTTTATTCTAGGCATTAAAAAATAAAATAAATAAATATATTATAAAAATTCAAGTTTCCTACAGGAATATCTGCACACATGGAAATTGGAGCAATTTGGTAGTCTGTTGCATCTTCATAGGTACCGTTTGGATACCAATAAGCAATGATATATTCATTCGTGGATAAATCGAAGGACTCGATTTTATAGTTGAACAATATCAACTCGTGTTCCTCCATCCATAAATGACTCCCTTTCCTCCCAACGATCTTTCCAGGGAATTTGATATCTTCTATATCAGTAGGAAATGTGTCGAATTTATATTTTTTGAGCAACTCAATAACTTCTCTATCGAATGGTGATGCTTTTCGATTTTTCTTAAGGGACATTTTTCAACGACAGTTATACGTTTTGGTTAGTTTCAAACTTAATGAATGATTAAAGACAACTCGTTTTAAAAATTGCATAATAGAAATCTCTTCCAACATTCGCGAGTATTTTTTTTAGAAGGAAAGTCTTCACGTAAAAATCAGTACAGAGAGTGCTCAAACTTACATTTGTTAACAAAATATGTAAGTATTAAATGAAGAATACTACAATTTAACATAAAAATGGTATTTAAAACTCCCAGAACTTACATATTATCTTAATATGTAATTTCAACGCATATTAATTCAGTGTTGAAATTATAATCAATTTTAAGTATAATTTCTGTGAAAATCAATGTAAATGAGTCCAGGCCTTTATCGACCCCTTCCCTAAGGAGTAAAAATCATTGTGATATTCTAATCCATAAGAACCATTTAATAAAAATGGATTCAGACATCTCAGTGTAATATATGAGAAGAAACTATTAAATTCAAATAATTATCTACTCATATATTTGGGCAACTTTTTTCAGACATAATTATTTTCTTTTTTTATCTTGGGCCATTTTTCTGGGCCAATTCTTCTGGTCCATTTTCTTGGGTCATTTATTCCTAGGTCGTATATTTCTCAGCTATTTCCACCTAATTTCATTTATATAATTTTAGTAAATATAAAAAGTTATAGATGATTAAGTAAATTATGGTTTTTGCATATAAATTTGTTGAAGATTCGTTCTCCATTAAAAACGATGACTAGAGAGTTTAAACAATTGCAAAAGGTAGTAAATGATTAATTTACAGTACAGACATGTTTGAAAAATGGTTGTCCATAGACAACAAAGTAATGAATAATACAAAAAAAATCAAAGAAAAAAATTTTTACAAAATCACCAAAACTGTGCACAGCATTATTTAGCTTAAAGTTATAGATTCATATTATTTTTTTTGAAAACATCAAATCAGCCAACTGCAAGTTCAAATTTAAATACTAATATTTCAAAAGGTTGAGTGATGACGTCATATATTATTTTTTTCATATAATTTTTCTAAAGGCTTTTTCACGAGTGCTAAAGAGTTGGAATTAATTGCAAAGGTTAGTATAAAAATTAAATCTGATTATCATGTATGGAAATTGAGTAAATGCTGATAAACAACCGAATAATAGCAAAGAAATTGTATGATGACGTCATTTTAATTTTGCATATAAATTTAAAAAAAGGCTAGTTCACTTTGAAAAGTTGGTGCTTAAGAGTTGAAATTAAGTGCAAAGGGTAATATAAAAATTAAATTTGATGATCATGTATGAAATTTTACTAAACACTGATAAACAACCGAATAATTTAATTTTTTTGCAGAGAAAAAACTATGAATCGTCGAGAAATCTTCAACAGCCAACCGGAAGTTCAAATTTAAATGCCCAGGGACCAAAATCCAGGAGGCAGCACGTTCGTTTCTAACATACCTAATAATATACTAAAATTATAATTGACGTGACAACAGCCCAAAGATCTACAATAGGCCTCCAAGTCAATCTCTTGAGAACAGGGGTAGAAAAAAAGGTTGGAGAGGGCCAAGAAGTTGCTCTACATGATGAAGTAAAAGACAAAGTAGACTGTGCTAATCTTCTCGCATGAAACTCCATTTTCTCTTGGTGAGATGATGGCTTCCAAAACTGGATTCTTATTTGCACCCATCCCCAATGATGTCCCTCCCTGATGACGTGCGCCATGGAGATAAAAAGAGGACGGTGGCAAACTTGCATATCTTGGCAGTCGTGGACTCTGATGGAGGAAAGATCTTGTAAGACACTGTCTTTCCCTGGATCCATGTCAACTATGGGACAGGGTGGATATTTCAACAAGACACTGCAAGGCCTCATACAACCGCCAACACACCGATGATTTAGAGTAATTGACAAAGACCCTCGATCGCCGTAGAGCCCTGACCTGTTTGTGCTGGTTTATGCTGGTATATGACTGAAGAACTCTCTCTCTCTCTCATGGTTCAATTTCACCTCAAGGGAGCACTTGAGGTCAGCTTTGAAGACGCCTGGATCAGTCTCGACCAGAGCATAATCAATAACAGCTATGTGAAGTTCCGGTTCATGTTGAAAGCCAGCATTAAAGCCGATGGGGATACGTTGGTCGAAAATTATTAGTGTATATCCTTAGAATATACGAGGGTTGGTCAATAAGTCCGTGACTTTTTGTATTTCCGTCCATATAATTTGGTTTTCTACACTGCATTTGTCAACAAGCATCTATCAGCTGACTTCTGTTAAAGTTTGAACACGCTGGGTCTTTTAGTTTGTGTTAGACAGTCTTTACAGACAAACAACTTCGTGAATTGTGTAGAAAATGGAGAAAAGTGAATTTCGTGTGCTTATCAAGCATTATTTTTTGCGGGAAAAAAACCATCACTGAAACAAGGCTAAGCTCGATAAATACTATGGAGACTCTGCACCATCGATATCAATGGTAAAAAAGTGGTTTACAGAATTTCGTTGTGGTCGTACAAGCACCATTGATGCCGAACGCTCTGGACGCCCAGTTGAAGTCGCTACACCAGAAAAAATTCATGATATGGTGTTGGCTGATCGGAGATTGAAAGTGCGGGAGATTGTGGAAGCCATAGGCATATCACATGGGTCAGTGGTTTCAGATTTTGAAAGATCACTGGCTATGAAAAAGCTATCCGCAAGATAGGGTGCTGCGTTTGCTCACAATCAAGACAATGCAAGAGTCCATACATGTGTTGTTTCTTGTTTCTGAACCTTAAAAATGGCTTGCCGGAAAGATATTTTATTCCAACAATGAAATCATCTCACAAACAATACATATTTTGAGGACCTCGAGAAATGTTATTTTTGGAAGGGATAAAAAATTGGAGAAAACGCTGGACGAAGTGAATAGAGCTCAAAAGAGACTATGTTGAAAAATAAATTAGCTTTGTCAAAAAAAACTTTGTTTCATTTAAAAAGTCACGGACTTATTGATACTAAAAGATCTGCTGAAAACATGCCAATTGATCGTTGTTGATCTTGATGCACTTTATTTCGACTAATGAGGTTTTAGAAAATTACCAGCACAGTATCCTTAATCGTAGACTGTTGACTTCCATTTTTAGTATTAACTAGCAGCAGAAGCCAGCGTTGCAGTGTATAAAGACCCAATCCTCTCTTCAATCCTCTTGTTACAAACGGCTGATTACTCAGCATGTTTAATACATATTATTTATTCTCCCTTCCTTATATTATTGTCATCTTCATTCATGACTTCTACTCGTAAACTCGTATTAACTGCAAACTTTCTTCACTCTTTATTATTAACTTTTAAAAAGATGTTGAAGATACCTACCGACATGCAGTATGAAATATTCTTAGAAAAAAATCATTGTCATTTTATGAAAAAGTGGGTTGGTTGGTAAAAATAAATTGAAAATACAGTAAACGGACTTTTTAGGCTTTTGAGGTCTTGAAGGTCATTAAAAGTATACCTATGACCTGCTCCAGGTCTTGATACACCTACATGCCAAATTTCAGACAAATCTAGTAAGACGTTTCAGAGTCTATAAAGAACAAACATAAATAAATTAACAGACCGAATAACGACGGGGCAAAAGCGCAAGACATCTTTTAAAGTTTTTTTATTTTATTTATTCACTTAACTGTTCACCATCATAAAAACAATGCTAATACGTAAAAAAATACATGAATAAACATTATAGTTTAAAATTTTAGCATAATGGGCGAACATACATATAGAAAATCCGAAATTAAAATGTGGGCATATAAATCATCATAGCATGTTAAATATCATTAAAAAATTACATATAGGAAAAACAGGGCCAAACAAACAAAATTAAAACACCGGGAAAGCTATGATTTTACTTTTCTAAAATTTTTAACAAGGGATTTTAGAAGCTTTTCTAAACAGTGAGATTTAAAAGGGTAATATTTGATAGAGTCTGCTGCGAACGTCCATGTGGATCCACACGATGAGGGAATCTTCAGAGAGAAGGCAGCATATCTGGCTGCTGCCGCTAGCAAAATTCCTCTTATCTCTCCAGGTCGAATCGGTTCATCCACAGTTAGCTTTTTCGCAATTAACGCCTTGGCATTGAGGAGTGCAAATTCGATGGCCTTAGATTTCGGTGGTGAAGCCTTGTTCCTCACCGACAAACCAAAAAGAAGCACGGCTCTAAGGTATTTTGGGTCCTTGTTTTCCAACCCTTGGATATTGAGAGATAACAACATCCTCAAGGGAAGGATGACTGGACACTCCACGAAGGCATGGACCGTACTATTATAAATCCTTCCACAATCCTTGCACGGTCGATAGAACCTCAACAATCCGGCTGAAATCTGGAATTGGGCTGTGAATTTGTTCCCGTCGTTAATGTTACTCAGAGAAGTCAAAATCTTCCTATTCGTGTTTGGGGGTAAGTCCAAAGAGTTTGTCAGATCCATGCATATTTGCTCTGAATTTTTTGATTCACCCCTAAAGGTAGTCATTTTCAGGTGCCACGGTTTTGGCAGAATATGTTTCTTGGAATTTCGGAGGAGCGGAAAGAAGAATCTTCCATCGGCAAAAGGAGTGTCTGGACTTATATCATGCAACAATATAATGTTTTTTTCAAGAGCCATATTTTCTAGGATGGATGGACAGTCTAAATTCTTAAAATAATGAGGTTTATGAATATTCTGTCTGATGACGTCAAGGGTTGTGTCGCTGCAGTAAGATGGAGTGTAATTCCACAGTACTCGTTGAGCAGCCCCCCACACCGGAGAAATATTCGACGTTATATCATTGGATAGATCCGTCCCGAACAATAAACGTATGATGAGACTTCCAGATGAAGCAGTTCTTCTCCATTCTACTGAGGAATTCTTGGTAAGGTCCACAAACACTTTAACATATATTTTTGGGATAACTCTACAAAGAAGAGATAATCCCCCTCCCACGCTCGCCCTGGGACGCTTAACAGCTCCAAGGTAAGACTTGTGGAAAAGACAATGAAGCCATGAGTCTTCTTCTACCATGAACTTCTCAGCTAGGACAGGAGAGGCCGTTGCCTTATACAAAATTAAAGGAACGACCCTTAAATTGTAAAGGTCTATCCTCTTCTGCAGGTTCAAACTTCTCCATCTTTTAATGTTTTTGTGGACCACTGAGTTCACTTTAGTCCAATTGGAGGAGTCAACACCATAACTGCTCCAGGTTATCCCCAAAATATCAATCAACCTATTTATTTGGTAATCTTTTATTTGATGTTTATCTTCCGGAACCCAGTCTCCAAGCGGCAAAATAGAAGATTTACTAGGGTTTATGGATAAACCAGAGCGCTCGCCAAATTTTTCAAAGCAATCCAAAAGTATACCAATCCTTTTGATTAGTTGGCGTTCGGAATTCGCTTCGACGAACAGAGTTACGTCATCTGCATAGAGATCCATGAGATGTGCCACTCCTTCAAATCGAATTCCGAAACCCCCGTACTTCCTTTGTATCCTTAAAACAAGATCATCTATGGCCGCAATAAACAATAAAGGAGCCGTGGGACATCCCTGCCGACAACTCTTCTTCAGTTCAATTGGCCTACTTTCCATTCCATTAACTGTAATTGTAGACGACCCGTTTAAAAGAAGCGCTCTTACAGGATTAAAGAAACGTTTGGGAATCATTTTTTTGATCATTTTGAGAATATGTACATGATTGACCGAATCAAATGCTTTGGCGAAATCTACTGCTATAATCGCTCCATATTTCCCCCTTCTCTTACCGAATCTATAGCAGCCTGAATGTTTCTTGACACGTCAAATATTTTCCTTTGTCTGAGGAATCCTTTTTGAGACCCACCAATTTTTTGATTCAGAAAGGGTTCAATTTGTTGAGCTAGAACTCCAGAGAGTATTCTATAAGCAATGCTCATAATTGTTATTGGCCTCCAATGGTTAAAAGATGTCCCATCACCCTTCTTTGGAATCAGAGCTATTCTTCCCTTATTCAAGGCCTTGGGCATTTTTCCTGATCTTTCCATTGAGATGCCAATTTTAGACAGAAAGGGGGTAACTTCCTTTGAACATTTGATGAACAGCTCTCCGACGATCCCGTCAGGCCCAGCTGCTTTGTTTTTCTTGAGGTTCGTCACTATGTATTTTTCAATATTGCTTTCAGTATAAATGGAGCCTTCATGAGAGCATTTTCTTCTCTTTTTAGGAAAATAATCCCTATTTGCTTCCACAATTTTTTGAAAGTTAGAACGGAAATGTTCCAAAATATCCTGAGATTTGGACAGTATTTTCCCCTCGTGCACTATTCTTTTTATCTCAGTAGCTGATAGATGTTTCTCCGGGGGGAGGTATTTGTATCGCGCATTGTTGTCCTGTTCTTTGTCAACTTTGTTCGACATTTCTGCTTCCGCTATGTCTGACAAACGAAAAGACACAGCAGTCTCGGTTGCAACCATTTTGGAAAAAGGTGAATCTGAGTTTAAAATTTTATCCAAATCCCCTTGAAATTCAATTTTTTATTCTTTTTATCCCACAAGAATTTTTTGTGGAGAATTTTATAACACCCACTAAAACATTCAAAGCTTTTTCGGAAGACATATTCATGGTGAAACCAGAAGAAAGTTTATTCTTTATTTTTTAATATAAGCGTCCTCCTTTATTAATGATCTTGGCACTATAAATCGTGGGTGATGCTTAAGACATTGAATTTCCACCTCTATCATTTTGTGATCAGAAAGGGGTTCTGGCCTGTATAAAATACTTTTTATCGATTTTGATAAATGACCAGAAACAAAAGCGTGGTCAATACGGGACTCTAACGAACCTCTTTTCCAAGAAAATTCGCCTTGAAGATTAAACTTCTTCATAATGTCGATCAGATTAAATTGAAGAATTAGTTGCTTTAGAATGCTTTCATTAGGATGTCGCTTCTGAAAATTGTCCAAATCTACATTAAGATCACCAATCATAAGAAACGGGGTAGGATCCTTTAATTGGTTGTTGATGATAGATTGATAAAATGAGGTGGAACGGATATTTGGTCCATAAGCATTGATTATAGAGAAAGAGAGATTATTTAATTGAATACGAACTTTATTCCAGTGACTTTTTCCACTATAACTTTTAATAAGCTCTGCTTTGTTGGCCTTTCTTGTGACGAGGGTAAGGACTCCTCTCTTGTTATCATCACCCGTAAAGAAACTAAAGAAATTTCTGGGGAGGCAAAAATTGCAGTTTGAAGAACAGGTAGCAGAGACCGCCGATTTAATTTCCTGCAGACAAATTACCTCAGGATCAAGTTGTATTTTAACTTTTTTTTAATAGTTAATATCTAGGAATGTTCTTCATTTACCCGAAATTTTTTTATGTTTTATTATCATTCTCTTTTGTATATCTTATTACCAATGAATTGCAAAAAAAAATTAATATGTATAACCATGTAACATTTTAACGTTTGCCTCAGTTTTAGTGCATATTTTTTATTTGTGTGCATTTTAAAACTCTGGACTAATAAATATATGTATATTTTAAAAAAAACAGACATCGTTTGAATTATAATTATAGAATAGATGTGCAATTCTTGTGTTTTTAACTTTTATAAAAAGACATTTCACCCATTGCGATACAAAAGACATAGAGAGCTGATTCCCTTCAATAGCAGAGAAACATCGTTCAACTGTTGCTGCCCAACATAAACAAAGAAATTTGTACTACGTCATCGTAAGTTGATATTGGATAGATGTTGATTATATGTTGTCATGTATTACAACAAACCTGAGAGTCGCTAAAGAGAGTCAGAGTATTCTAGAATAGTCGTCAATCCCCGTATTTATCAAGACTAAGATTCTTTTTATCTACTTTCGCTTAGTCAACGTGGAACACGTTCCAGTCATCATTGAAGGAGTAATTCAGGTGGAGAAGAAGATGCGTTGTTCTGATAGATATGACAAGCATTGGCATAGTCGATAATATCGGATTCGACATTAGGCCATCAAATCTTGCAAGGGGCATTGGTTTTATCTGCGCAGTACCACGATGTGTAAGGTTCTTCCAGTAGGAGAGAGGAAACAACCAGACGAATGCCCCAGAACAGAAAAGCGTTTTAACAGAGAGGAGGTTTCGTTTGCTCCGAAAGCATTTAAAGTTGACTTTGGTCCAGTTCTCGTTCATTCGCGGCACTTATACGGAGGAGCGTTCGTCATCTGGCATGTGGTTGTAAGCAGATCAGCGAGAAGGAAAATAGGCAGATAATATGACGTTGCACATTAATTCAGTTGCCGGATCGTTGCGAGTAGTAGGACCGTCGAGAGGGTACTACAAGAGAAGGCGTCGCCTTGTGTGGGAGAGAGACTCTTAACATGCCTGATTTCATAGTGAAAGAAAGAAAATTTAATTGCAAATCGAGTCAGACTTGCTCACAAAACGGCAGGGAGTTCCTTATCAGAGATAGGTTGAACGCAGCAGTTTGTGGTCAGTCTGATCAGAAAGGAGCGGCCCAGCCTAAAGCACTCAGACTTGATAAACCGTACATTATTGCTGTAGCTTCACGATTGATTTGTGATTAATTACGTTCAGCCTTAGACAGTTTTCGGGACGCAAAAGCTACAAGACGCTCATTGTCTTAATCAAATTGGGGATAACACAGCGCCGAGACCCAGGGAAGATGCGCCGTTGAGAGATTGTGAGCGGGGAGAGAAGGGTTGTAGGGTTCAGGACAGGGAGTGCCGGATGGGTTTCTCGATTGACTTGAAGCTTAGGCTTATGTGTCATCCCACTTGAATTCCACGGGGCTTTAGTGAGATTAGACAAAGGGAGAGTCACAGAAGAGAGGTTTTTAGCGAAACTACCATAGAAATTCACATGAACAAGGAATGCTTTGATCGTGGAGGGAAAGTAGGAATGGGAAATACCA
>CP045898.1:9977749-9989107 GCA_013387185.1 Caligus rogercresseyi | reverse complement strand
AAGTATTAAATATCATTCAACATCTTGTAAGCTATAAAAGTTTGTTGCTAATTGAATTATGGTTTTTGTTTTCTTTATTTGCTAATAACTATTAAAGAAATTATTTATCTATATAGTTCAAGAAATAAGAATAAGAGAAATATATATTTAGCCTTAGTTTGTATTTTAGATATGAATAATATTTTATTGTCAAAAGTAAAGTGGATGATCAAATTCCGAACATGGGAAGTGAAATCTAGCAGTTTCTTACGTAACATTTATGCTCTTAGTAGTAAAAACTCCAGTAAATTTTAAAAGCAACAAAATATACTTCAAGATTCCTTATCTCAGCCCTGGTTGCATAAAAAGGTAATTTATTCATTCTAAATGCTAAGTCGTTTAGATCGTTTGTCTCCTTTTTAATCATTACAAATGGTATTTTAATGGCAATTGAGATGACATATCATATGAAACGAATCATCGCTTCCTCTATTTAAGAGATTTATTCAAAAAAATCAAAAAAAGGTATATTTTAAACAAATTTAAAACCAAATGGATGTTCAAAGAATTTTTCATCCTTTTATAGTTTCTATCAATTTTTCTTCAGTCGTAGTCATTGCACCTTCTCCTGTCTATATATAAAGTGTGTTTTTGAAAAGGGCAAAATGACTAGAGCAAATGTCTAAAGATGTGTTTTTGATATTTTATATAACGAACAGCCGACGACATACTTATATAAAATAAATCAATAAAAGTGACTATTTTTATGCTATGCGATTGTTATGCTTTTAATATATGTACCAACACTCAAAAGCATTCATCATTTTTCATATTGTATGCCCATATGCGTATTTTTGTAGCGATATGTTTTATGAATCCACTTTATATTTTATTTTTGGAAATATCAATTTGTAAAGCCATAAATATATGGCAGGAATTAAATCTTTATTCATCATCTTTTTATTTGACACTTGCGAAAAATGGCGTTTAATTTTAAAAATAACGAAATAATATATATATATGTTTAATTTTGAACAATGTATTAAGAACAAGTAATATTAAGTTACAAAATAATCAAGAATAATTTCCGTCAATTGCACAACTATACCATCACTTTATTAATGTTAAAATTCTTATTTTAGTTCGTTTAAACTAGAACGACCATAAGGTCAATCTGAACCCATTCTAAACTTTTCGATGTTATTATCTCTTTTTGAGGTATTTATGAAATTTAGCAGCTTCTGTCATTTATATATGAGGATGTTCGAGGCAATAACAATTTGTTATTTAATTAGTTTCCTAGATATGGAGTCCTCATCTTTTGCAAGCAAGTGCGTAATTTTGAAATGAGAGAAACTCCTCTTGAAATCAAATCTTCCAGGGAGCCTCTGTATTTATCAAAAATATTGAAGAACAATAACATGACGTCTACTATTCACACGAACAAAACCTTCCAAAAATGTTTTAGTCTTTAGAACAGCACATACAAAGATCTGTAACTGAAAGAAAGAAGAAACTGCATGGGACAATAGAAGAGTATGCTACCAAGAAGCAAGGTCTGTATAAAAAGGTTGGGGCAATACAAAAACAAACATGTAGCAGTGTACTACTCAATGACGTCACTGGAGAACGATTATATATATATTATATATGTATATCAATCAGTTATTCTATCTCTCTATAATATATATATATATATATATGATGTATGTAGTATGTATGTGTTTGTGTATAAATAAATAAAATAAATAAATATAAAAATATATTCGTTCTCCAGTGACGTCATTGAGTAGTTATACTGCTAGGATTACATGTTTTTTTTGTATTGACCAAACCTTATTATATGTACAGACCTTGCCAAGAAGGGGTTGATGTATTCGATCAAATGACCCGATTGTATGCCTCATAAAACTTTTCGAGGAGATGGCCTCACTAAATATCCTCTATAATATAATTGATTTGAAAGAAATAAACTCATGATTACTTCTGAAAGAAGAGATGAGAGGTTATAGGAGCAATGAGTATTATTCTATGAATGATGAGGATGGAGTGGAAGAACAAGTACCAGACATTGGTGCATTATAAATTTCACTCTAAAAGAGTTAACCAAATGTTAAGATCGATGCAGCAAATTTTTTAAATGTGTGCTTCGTGTTTTGCTATGACAAAAATTATATGCTAGAAATGTAATAAGGAAATTTATATATCATATAAATAGATGGAGCATAAAATACTAGATAAAAATACAATATCTTTATCAATCCTTATTTGTGCAGTACGATTTCGCTTAAATTTCAATTTAACAATCCGAAAAAGGTTCCCTGCTGATTCAAAAAAATAAATTATTTTTTTAATATTGTGAACGGAACGCAAAATTGAACGGCGTTCAGCTGAACGCACGTTCAATGAACGGAACGCTGAACGGAACGCAACTTATTTTTGAACGTTGAACGCAAAAAAAAAAAGAGTTTTGCGTTCAGCGTTCAATTTTTTCAAACATTTCTTGGACTTTTTTTTAAAATTATTTCTAAAAAAAACTTCATCACTACGCAGTACTTTTTTTGAAAATTCTTTTGTAAAAAAAGTCATGACTACGTATTACTTTTTTGAAACTTCTTTTCTAAAAAAAAACGTCATCACTTTTTCTGG
Organism: Caligus rogercresseyi; assembly: GCA_013387185.1. Classification (NCBI taxonomy): domain Eukaryota; kingdom Metazoa; phylum Arthropoda; class Copepoda; order Siphonostomatoida; family Caligidae; genus Caligus; species Caligus rogercresseyi. The sequence continues at coordinate 9,986,479 of CP045898.1, read as the reverse complement.
AGATTATTTTCTAAAAAAAACGTCGTCACTTTTTTTAAATATTTGAACGCTGAACGGAACGCTGAACGCAAAAACATGAACGGAACGCTAATTTATTTTAACGCTAATTTAAAACGCTGAACGGAACGCTGAACGCAAAAAAAAGCTGAACGCTCACATTAATTTTAATAATTAATATGGGAGTCACACTAACCTCCATGACCTGGGGTATAGATGATGCTGGTCTTTCTAGTGTTCACTTATTTTTATTGGTTTGCAAATAATTTAGAGAGACACTCAAACTTAAAAGTAAAAAACTTATTCTCACCAAATTGTTCATTTATCTCGACTTTTTACTTGTGGTTTTATGTTGTTGTTTTCAAAGGGATGTGAGTCAATCAATTAAAGTCTTCGTAAGTATTTTATTACAGAACTATGAACTCAAAGAAATGATCTCATATTGGCGACGAGATCATGGAAGAAGTTGGATTTAGACGACTTTTTGTTTGGTGAGTAGTGTCATGGTCTCGTAGACTTCGCGGTTTTGTGTGCAGTAAACTATAAACTCCTCAATAGTTATTTTCCCATCGTGATTTTGGTCCATGGAATCAAAGACCTGCCTCAATATGTTTGACGGCTTGTGAGCCGACCTTGGGCGTGGTTCCATTGACACCCATGAGTTCGTGGATCGAGTCGGATACTGGAATAAAATAAATGTGTCGTTATTGAGAATGGTACAACGATAACGAAATATATAATTTATTTTTAAAAGTATTTTTTACATTTTAAGTAGAGCACAAAATTTAATTCCTACGAAATAAAACAAATGACGTGCTTGATTTTTATTACTTTCAATCACCGACTTAGATCATAACTTGATGCTCAACAGAGAAGTCCACTTAAAAGGGAGTTCAATGGCTGTCCATTTTGATGAAATAATTTATTAGTTGTGGGAATAGAAAAAAGAAATCCAGAAATACATATACAATGAAGTCATACTATGTTATATTAAAAGAAAGTAGCGCCTTTCATATGACGTCACTGGGTCACATTTTTCATCTGTCTCTTTTTCTACTGCATAAGAATATGTATCTAGACATTGACTGCTCAAGGAAAATAATAATTCCTTCATTATTTTCTTTGTTTCATTCGTTGCTGACACGGATATAGATTTGATTTTTATTTTACTCGTTATTTTATACATTCAGCTATATTTAAGTCGGTGGTTTAAAAAGTAGTTCCTTAAGGCTTTGATATATGCTCAAAATAACTTTTTTATTTAATTAGTTGCAATCCTTGTTACTAGAGGAAATAACTTTTTCTTGATAGGCATTACTTTGGGTTTAACCGAGCATAGTCAGATTTTAAACATAATTTATTTGGAATTATTATACTTTTATATTTTTATACATATATAGAAATTTTCTAAATAAGCAAGATTTAAAAATATTTTATACATTGTTAGAGATGTATAATAAATAATTCTCAATAATGTTTTTATCCCCTCTAAAATTGGCGTTAATCAAAAATATATTTTTTTATCGAACATCATTCTTTGTGTCTTTGCATCATAAACAAATAATACATTATTGAAATATTACTAAATAATTATTGTATTATTGTATTGAATTTAATTATGTTTCATTCTAGAACAATTTTTTTGGGCCAAAACAATTGTGATGATAAAAACATATTTTTTAAGAATCTTATTACATTCTTAAAAAGTAAAAATATATAAATATTTTTGAGACTCTCTAAATAAATAATTACCAGTTTCAAAGCCGACATAGAAGTTCTCAATTGTGTAATTGCTACATTATAAAGTTACAAGACTTTTTTAGAACAACATTTTTTTACTATATCCGGTATCATAAAGCTCAAATATATATATCTTTTTCCTCGGATACAATAACCAAAGCAATAAAAAGCTCTTGTATAATAATTTTATTTTTTAACAAGCCATATTACGTCAGTGTGATGTCATTTAACCAAAGTTTTTCTTTTTCTTTATGATATACATTGTATGATATTAACTTTACAAAAATTCTTTATAAATAATTAAGAGCAATGAAACAGTTTGGCTCGAGCAAAGTTGTTTCATGTATAATGTAAAAATAGGGCTAAAAATTGCTTCTGCTCTGATTGCTTGGGGGACCATTTTAATGCATGATTGGTGTGGCTTCATGTTCAATTATAAAATATATAGTTCGAAACTGTTTTAGCGACTGCATAATGCTTGAATAAAGTTATTCGTCAAGAATATCTAAAGTTCAGCGTTTTTGAATGAGATTAACAATAACGTTTTAACTTTTTATATAAAATTTATGCTCTTTTATTGAAGTGTTTATTCCTCTTTAATGATATAACATACCGATTTTTTTAAGAGTGAGGTTGTTTTGTATGAAAGGAAAAAGTATGAATAAAAAATAATGAATTGGCATTTTTGCAAATATATATTTTTTTATATAAACCATTGTTTAAAGATGTGGAATTACTAATCAATTTAATTTTTTTTATCGATTTACTATAAGAATAAGATACTTTCCACAACAAAATATATATTCGTAGGCTTGTTGATCGGAGTTTTTTCTGATCGGTGATCAATAGCGATATAGCGATATTTGATCGCTGATCGGAGTATCGCAAAAGGTCCTGAGCTTTATATTTTTGATCGTAAGAAAATCACTAAAAAATAGCGATCCGATCAATTTGTATAAATAACTAAAAAAGAAAAAATGTTTGTAATAAGGATTTTTGAGACAAACAACATTCTAAAACTTAAATAGGTTTCACATTGACCAAAATCCATTACAACAACTAATATTTGTTTAGAAAACACAAAATACAGACTAATACTAATGGAAAAAGCCAGTGCGATTATTTTCTAAAAAAAACGTCATCACTTTTTTTGGAGATTCTTTTCTAAAAAACCGTCTCACTTTCTTTGGAGATTATTTTCTAAAAAAAAAAAGTCATGACTTTTTTGGAAATCTTTTCTAACAAAAAACGTTGTCACTTTCCTGGAGATTCTTTTCTAAAAAAAACGTCGTCATGAACGCTAGCGGAACGCTATTTTTTTTTAACGCTGAACGCAAAAAAAGCTGAACCCGCACAAGCCTGGATATAAATCAAAAATAAATATAATTGTACTTCGCAGATGTCTCGCATTGAAATTGAAATTTGTGTTTTTGACAAAATTGAGGCGGTGTCCACGGAAAGTGCCCGAAGACCGTTAGGGGTCCACGAGCCGAATCCAGTTGGGAACCACTGGTATATACATTCTAATTTTTACTTAGAATTAGTATTACATAGGAATTTTTTTTGTTGATCGCAATTAAATGGATCGGATCGCTGATCGGAAAAATCCCTGATCGTTGTATCGCTATATCGCAAAGAATTCTGATCGCTATTTTGATCGGATCGCTATTTTTTTCCTGATCGCTCACAAGCCTGTATATTCGTATAGAAGAAAAATGATTTCATATTTAAATATCGTTAACCGAAGTAATCGTTTGAGTTCTCAACCTCAGTTCAACATTGGATTGGGCCATTTATTAAGCGTGCACAGAAAGTATATTAAGCTTGCAAATATAAATTTACACTCTGAATAAAAAGTTTTCTCTGTGAATTATTTAGTTCCTTAAAGCCAACGAATATCAATATATTGTATTAAATAAGAAAATAGAAGTCCTTAAATCTGTTACTCCCAAAGGACCGTATATAATTGTTTTCAAGTGTAAAAATACCCTTTTAATTGTCTGTATAGATGCATATATTACTAAGTTGGTGTTGTATTAATAAAAGTGTAGGAATAAATAGTTATATAATACGTAAGTTTTCAAGCAATAAAGAGGAAATAAAATCTCTTTGTAGCATTTATTATTTAAATGTTGAAGTTTACATTGAATAGCTAAAAATATATAAGTCAAATTGCTAATCAATACAATTTTTTTATATCGATTTTTTAAAATATAAATAAGATACTTTGAATAATAAATATATATTCGATTAGCAAAATTGATTTCATATTTAAATACACTCATTCACAAGGCTCCCTACATATTTTATCGTTAACTGTAGTAATCATTTAATCATATAAGCTTTCAACCTCAGTTCAACATTGAATTGTGCACAGAAAGTAGATTAAACTTGCAAATATAAATTTACGCTCTGAATAAAAAGCTTCGTCTGTGAATTATTTAGTTCCTTAAAGCCAAAGAATATCAATATATTTTATTAAATAAGAAAACACAAGTTTTTAATCTATTAATTCCAAAGAATCGTAAATAATAAATGTAAAATACCATTTAATTGTCTGTATAGATACATAAATTTACTATGTAGATTGTAGATGTTGTATTAATAAAAGTGTATGAAAATGCTAAAAATATGAACTAAAATGTTTAAATTGTATTTTTTATTTACTAGCATCTGTTTTGTATATCGTTTTGTATACATATTTTATCATGAACTGTTGAATAAAAAAAGTTTAAGGATAATTGAGATTATAATATGTAAGTTTTGAAGCAACAAAAATGAAATAAACCTCTTTGGAGCATTTGTTAGATAAATGTTGAGGTGTATGTTATAGATCTAAATATATATGTAAAATAGCCGTCGTTGGGACATTCATGGATTAATATTTTATGCAATATATTAATAACACAAGCTTCTACTGCTATAAATATGAGAGAGGCTTGTTTAATAAATGTAGTTATTGGTTAAAGCAGACATTTTTTTTGCTTAAAGATAGAGCTACAAACCTTCACCATTTCATCTTTGGAAATGAATCCATTTTTGTCAACATCATAGAATTTGAAGGCCCACAGGATTTTATCGTGCGTGGTCCCCTTACAAATGACAGAGAGGAACTCCATGAAGTCCCCAAAAGTGATCCCTCCCGTTCGCTCACTGTCGATGGCGGAGAAGACCAAGTGAGCATATTGAGCGGCATCCCCCAGGGGAAATATCTTTTCGTAAATGTCCCGGAAGGACTCCTCGTCCACGATCCCGTTGGGGCATTCCTGCTTGAAGGCTCGATAAAGACAGCGAACCTCCCCTAAAGGATGTAAAAAAGATAAGAGTCAAAGAAGTGAAGTTTTATGTCTTGTTTTGGAGTCGTACGCTTGGAGAACTTTGTGTCTTCGGCCATTTGATCTAGGTCGTTTGGTTTGTAGCGACTGGGCTGAAGCATCTCAAGGGTCAAATCCTTTCGTTTCACCTCAGACTGTTTTTTTCGTTAATTTTACAATCATCCTGCAATCAGAATTTATGTTTTTAGTTGTTATTTCTATACGTAGATGCAAAAAGCAAATAAGAACAGGATGGAATAAATATAAAGGACAATGAACTATGCCAAATTATTTCATTATACATTTTTGTTTCATAATTGTCAGAAAATAAAATAAAAGATTTATTATTTTATTATTTTTATGAGGAAAAAAGCAATTCGTTATACAACATAAACAAAAGATATTAAAATATTTTTATTACATTGCATATTTAAACATACCCTATAAAATTAATTTAGTATAGCATTAAACAAATGACTAAAAACCATAAATGAAATCAAGCAATGCTCTTTTAAATTATCAAACGTAATATTATAGCGGTAAAAAATGTTTAACATTTAACTTTCTGGTATGAAATATTATTTTTACGGTGATCTTCAAAAACGAATTATATATTTTTCTTGTGTCCACCTTGTAAAAAAAGTGATTGATCCTTTTGTATTCATTTCTTCAACATAGAGGGGATCAACGTCATAAAAGCAATTTAAAGTTAAAAATTATGCAATAGTAAATGGCATGAAGAATAGTCCCTATCTAAAAAAAGACATTCAAAGTTAATATTAAGGTTGACTTTTTGAATTCACTGAGGAATACAAAAATGTTATACTATAAAATGAAATAAATGATCTCTGAAATACTTAATTGGATACATTTTGTCAAATTAGTATTCGGTGTTAAGGACAAAAAAAAGAAGGATTTAACTTTAGACATGAAAAAAAACGATATTTTTTTTTCATGAGGTTATAATAATGTTTAGTCTTATGCATATTTATATGTTTTAATTTTCACATTTGTGAAAAATTTGTTTAAGCATTCAATAGTTGTGTAATTGATCGTCATATGTTTTTAATAAAATATGATTGTATTTACACTTTATGATATTTTATGATTAGTGTTCCTCCACAAAGCAGCTTTTTTAACTATTATGTTTGTATACCACCATTGATTTGGGTTTTATTTAGATGTTTTGTTTTGTATTTACACAATAAAACACCTAGCTCTCAGAAAATTGACCCCATAAACTATTTTTAAATAAAAAATTTTTGCATACTGGTGTGCCAAATATTTATATACTATTAACGTAAAGTAAATAATATAAAATACCGTCGAAGATGTTATCAAAATCCTTCAGTTAAGTATTGAATAAATGAAGGGAGAAGGTCCTCGAAACCTCGAAGGAAATTAATTCCTTTTGGTCAGAAAACTTTAATATTAATGGGGCCTTTGCTAACAAACTTTAGAAAATATGAAATGGCAAGGGACAATTTTAGGAAACGACGGACTAACTTTTATGACGGGTATGGCTTTAAAAAAAGAGAGTATATTTTTTAGGTGAAATTTCAGACCCACATAACAATTTAGCTTTACTGAAAAGTTAGAGAGAAAATATTTAAGCAAGATTGACTTAAAAAAGAGAGGTTTTAATAATTTTTATAACATATAGACCACTGAGAGCTTTTCTGATGAATAAAATAAATCCTAAACAATACCTTGAGCAAATCATTAGAAAGAAAGAAGATTACGGAATCGAAGTTTCTTCCTCCGTAGTAAACAAGAGTCTTTGTAACCCTAATTTCGATTGTAATCTATTTGGTTGAAGTATAGAATAGTCATAAATTTCCTGACTGGCCAGTATATTATGAGAAACTGCTCAAGATAGACTATGTTTTTCTATGAAACAGAACTAGAGACAGCCAAACATTATTTGTACGTGTGTGCCATCATAGATATTGTTGGATGTAAATAATTTGTTTAAAAAAATGATCAATGTCTGCAGTCTAAGGATTTTGCTTATTTATACATTATTTATTTATTTATAGTAATATTAATGTAAAAATGTATTTTTATTGGTATATATACATAAAGACATTCTTTATGCTAGCTTTGGCATAAAATAAGAAAAAAAATATATATTTTTGGCTCCATTCCGTTCAATCTTTAATTTTATTTCAAAATATTAAAATACCACTAGGTATTATAAATTTGTTCAGAAATATATCTCCAAAATTAATGTCATTATAATTATTTAACTTTGTTTTTAATATTTAATGCTTTTTTGTTTTTGTGGTTAATGACATTTTATAAAAAAAATGTTTTTTCTAGTAAAAAAAATGATATTCTTATGATTTATATTTTTTTAAATAATCATTTTATTTATTTCATTCTTCTAGGGTATCTTACATTCCGTACGTTGTAAACGTACATTATATCAATTTTGTACTCTCAAACACATAATAAAAGTAATAAAGGAACACGCCCAATAATTTGTTTATTTATATATATGAAAAAGAGATCAATTTAATAATAACAAAATTTCAAGAATCTTGTACAAATTTAGAAGCACAAAACTCCCTACATCCAAGATGTTTCCTATAAAATAAAAACTTGTTGTATTTCCGTTGATAAATTTTTATGTATTTATTATACCACGTCTTAGCATTTCTTAATTTTCTTCCTGTGTTTTTCAGGTTTATTTATGTGTGACTTTTCATTTATTTTTTATAGTTCTTTCTGATTGTTGCTTTTTATTGAAATACATTTCATTGAAGAAAAAATATCGAGTTATAATATATTCAACCCAATAAACTAATGCTAATATAAAATAATTTAAAAAGCTTTATAATTTTTCATTTTTTAACATTCATTTTCTCGAATAAAACGTTCCAAAAGCTTATTTTTTACCAAGGTAAAACTTTATTCACATGATATTATATCTTACATATTCATAAAAATACATTAAAACGTTATTAACAATATAATCAACCAGAGAAGTAAAATTTATAGGTAAAGGAACTCGGTAAAATCACATTTTAGACATAAAGTAATGTGTTTTAATGGTAATAAATTAATCTCTTTTTGGTACGGTCCAGTATAAAAGTAAATAAATCCTAACTCCGTAATTGTATATTTAAAAAACCATCAAATAACAGTTTTAGATATTCTAAAATTTCTACAACATATATGCACTCTAATAAAAAATGTTTTGATATAAAGCTTTATAATTTTTCATTTTTTAACATTCATTTTCTTGAATAAAACGTTCCAAAAGCTTATTTATCCAAAATTATGCTTATTTTAGCAGAAATATTATAAATTTCAAATAGAAAAGTACTATCCCAAATCAACTTATTTAAAAAAACCTCATTGATGAGTCAAGTACTTTTTGAAATTTTGAGTCTATAAAAACTATTTGATAACATAGTTTTTTAATATATTTACGACCACATTCTCACTTACTTCTTCAAGCTCTTTCTCATTGAAAAATATTTACTCATTTATTGCAAAAAGTGATTTATTTAAGTACCCAATTTTTGTGATTGCTAAAAAATACTTTAATAGGATTTTGGGGACCATACATATAAAAATAATTACCTATTTATGTAATACGGAAAGTACATAAGTGAGTATGAGGACGTAACACTTAAGTGTTACAGAAAACAATTATAAATTTATATATATA
>CP045898.1:9954089-9977649 GCA_013387185.1 Caligus rogercresseyi | reverse complement strand
TTTTTTGATAAATCATAAGGACCATATGGCAAAAATAATTTAAATTAGCGATTATAGATAAATGATTTCCTTTTTGATCATTAGACAGGTTAAATATTTACTGGGCCGTTTTCCAAGCGTCATCATATATTAGGCCATTTCTATGTAGGCCGTAGTTTCCTCGCTATTTCTTCCTAATATCGACATGTTTGACGACCCCCAACGCCTGAGTTCTGTACATTTGTTGAAAAATACCATCGGAGCTCTCACCAATAATAATTGCCACTGATTATTGTTAACCGAGGCTCCATATCTTAGGGGAAAAGTCAATGATCACTTATGTGGATGTCCTTCGGCGTGGACATCTGATTATTTGGAGCCTTGAGGAGAGCTATAAAACCTGACCCTTTTCTTACTGCCTCCTAAATGGTGATATTAAGCTGTATATGTGAGGTTATGCATTATGTATACATATATTAGCATAAGCCTTCACCATTTTCAAAGCGATGCATCAGCATTGATCTCCCGATTTCGGAGTTGAGACTGTACCCTCAACATTTATACATACTGAACAAAGGATTATTGACTTTAACACCATGATAGAGATACATTTATGCATAAATACCTACGTTACCAAAATAATGGAAGTAGTGAAAAATGTGATTTATGTTAATCTAAAAGCAATTAAATAGACTCATGTATTTTGACCGGCATCAATAAACCAAGGAGCAAGAGACGAACAAAATCGAGGGGGGGGTTATAATAGAAAAGAACAACACAATGTATTAAATATCGTAAATATACCAAAATAGTACATTCCCAAAATATAAGTAAAGTATTAGAAGAAATATGCATTCAATTACTATATTTCATTCTTTTTATTTTAAAAGTGTCAAACTGACAAAAAAACATTTATATACGTACACATATGCTTTTCTACATTCAAGTAGAAGGACCAGTCAGAAGAAAACAAACATACATAGTGCTTCTTACTCAGCAATTAGTATAGGGAACATAAATAACATTTTATAGCAAGAAACACGGATCACTGGTCCTTTATTTGACTTTTGATATGAGAGGTGTCATCAGAGAGATATATATTGCTGTGTTTATTTATGGGAGAACTTATGTAGTGTCAAAGATTACACTGATAATGCCTAAAATGTGTTTTTATATATAAAAAAATGGGATGAATAGTGGTATAATAGAAGTAACAATTGATGACCACTAATAATTTATAAAATATTATCGTTATCTTAGAGATGTTTAAGTATTTATAAATAATGAATTTTATAAGTTTATCTTGCATTGATCTCGAAGCTGTTTGTGACGTCTCCCATCACCATTTCTCCTAGATGGCAATTCAAAAGACACGTGTCCATGGAATAATGTAGTTTTTATGTTGTATACAATATCTTCCATTAATATTAATATATCACTGTTTTCTTTAATGAGTAAATTGCTGAAGAAAACCCCCATCTTATTTATGCCTAATAATAAAGCTATATATAAATAAATAAGTAGCAAGGAAAGCTATACTTCAATAGGGGTTCTTAAATTATTTAAAAGATTAAATGTAAAAATAATCTGGGAAACGATCTCATTCAATTTAAAAAGATACTTAACAAGTACCGAAAGCATTCGAAGAACGATTTAAAAAAGATATTATGTATTACAAAATAAACACTAACTTATTTTGCAAATGAGTCTTCAAAAAATCATATCTGTAATGCATTGCTCGGAAAAAATATATATGCCGTATTCACTACTTACCCAAACTTTGAGTACTATTTGTATATAAAATCATGTTTTATCCATTTAGAAGTGCATAATATTTCATACTTGTATGTAAAAAGTTAATAAAACTTATTTTTAATATTATTTTAATATATGAATTTATTGATTTCCCAAAGAAACTTTAGATATATTATCTAAATCATAGTATGCATTTTTCAATCGATTAATTTTGTGTACATATTCAATTATCACTTATAACAGTTTGTGTGAGGAGTATCAATAGATTTTAATCGACTTTCAGTTGAATTATTTGTGGATGTAACATATTTTTATAATCATATGAATATATAATTTTTGTTTTTTTTCATAACAAGCTTTAAGATTTATCGGTGTATTATATCATTGTATGATATATTATATTTTATATATTATATATATATATATATATATATCTTACATTGTGACCCTGTGTTTTTGAACATGCCCCGAACAGAAAGTTCACCGCCACTTCTAAAAGGAGAATCCGAAAAAATGGAGGAGTCAAACATGACTATGGCCGTCGCAAAACTTCGTTTTCCAATATTTACGTCATCGGACGTCGAGGGATGGTTCCGGCGGATTGAATTGTATTTTTTCGCTAGGGGCATACTCAACTCTAGAGCAAATATAGCCTTATGGCCTTACCATTGCTGGGCGAGGTTTTCAAAATTATCCCTATGGATGAAGAACATCTTAATCACGTCGGGGTCACCAAAGTAAGAATACAAAGAGGAAGAAGTTCTAGAGACTACTGGATATATTCTTTTCTTGTAACGATAACAACAAAGGATGGGAAGATGTGTATCAGCATGTCCATACGGATGAAGTCCCAACATATATATATATATATTTATTTATATATACATATATATTAAATAAACCGACAAACATTGTCAGGAAGGTTTTTTTCAAAGTTGTATGATAATTATTTGTTTATTGCATAATATAACCATATTGGTTATCAATTAACAGGTTATCGCACTCTTGTCAAGGTACATATTAAAAATGTGTTGATCGTTGTTTATTTTAATAATGACTTTTGTTCAATATTTATAAATAGCATTTATCAAAAAATAAATAAGAAGCTGGAACATTTCTGTATTTTTTGTTCCAGAAATGTCGTTTGGAAAACAAGATGAGTCATCACATTTAAGCAATCCTTCACATAGAATAAGGCTCCATTCGGACAGTAAGTATTTGTAATTATTTTGTTATATTTTGCATTTTTTTAGTTTAAGGATAATTATTTTCATGAATACTATTGTATTTTAATCAATGTAATTCAATATATCTAATAAACTTTTTGATTATAAATTTATTTATAAATTGCTTGGTAGACATAGGCTGTAGAGCATCAGAATGAACTTCAGTTAGGAAAAATATTATCATCACAAGTCTGTTTATATAGACTTTTCTTAGAGGAAATGATATAGTTCAGCTTAAGTCTTATTCTTTTGACCTTATGAAAGTATTTCTTAAAACTTTTTGGAAAGCACTTGATACAAAGATGGTTCATTGTGTGTTCATGATATTTACATAGTTTAAATAGTATATTTGTATATTGTTATAACACAATTATAAATGTTTAAATAATAACAATTACAATATTGATTGATCTTCTAATACTCCATAGTTGCATGAATAACAAGAATATATTTGACAGATGCTTCAACGTATAACAGATGCTTCAAATATTAAAAGTATATGATAGACCTTAGTCTAAATTGTATGATATTTTAATTTTTATTTCGTTATTTATTACCTATATTGTTCGATGGAATTGCAGCTTCCGACTGTATAGAATAGGCATACTAGTGCGTAAATTAGTCTATCGAACCTAGGATCGTGTCAATTGAGGTTGGCCGAAACTGACCTTTCCCTCTCGGGAGTATTCGAACATGCAACCTCAACATTGAGATTGAACACGCCTTAGACAACTGAATTATCGCTCTCCCTTTGTATTTTTATATAAATATATACCATTGTTGTGGATATTTTTCTCTAGGTTTTATAGTCACAAAAATGTAATTTAAAAGCACGAATTTCTAACCTACTTCATTCCGGTTTTGTTAATTTTTTAGTTTCTTTTTATCAAAGTAATTGTTAGTATATGAAAATCTATATAATAATTCACCAATCTCTGTCCGTCCGTCCGTCTGTATGTCCGAACGCTATCTCCTCCCACATTTATGGTCAGATTTGAACTTTGAAGGTACCTATGGAATCCTTGGGTCAAGGCAGACCTAGTAAAACTATTTGCAAAGTGATGGGACCAGAAGGGCGAACATATGGGTGCCGTAGGCGCCCAAATATGCGAGTAATATAATGTTTAAAATGATCTGTTTATTTTAATAAATGATAAGGTTGAAGTTATCATATGTGAAGTTTAACAAACACGCAATTTATTAATATATATATTTTTTAGAATTTTGGAGTACAACACAGGAAAAAAATAATATTTATACTTAAATTGAAGATCAATTTGTTTATAAATAGGCATTATATTTTATCTTTAAACCGACTACTAGATTATAAATTGCATATACTCAAATATTATTATTTTACAAAGTAACTCTTTAATGAAAGTACTAACCTAATTAATATTTTAAAGTTGGATAAAAGCCCAAAAAGTGCATTCGTTTCAATGTGAATAGAAAATGCAATAGGTTTTCCTTTCTTTTTTGGAGTTATTTACGGAAAATTACATTAGTAAATGGAAATGTATGCTTATATGATAGTTATATATTTCTTTCAATCCAATCAGGGAACCAATAAACAGTTAGAGATAATAACCACATAAAATTTACTACTTTTAGTGCAGGAGGAGGAAAATATAATTACATGCATCTGTTGGATTAGAATTGTTTAAATTTGTAAATACAGTCGACCCTCGCTACTTCGCCCCTCGACATCTCGCAGTTCTTTTACTACGCGACGACGGCTTGGCTCCCGTTTTTTAAAGAAATATTCAGCGGTTTTAAGATATTTGAGGTTGAAAACTGGCAAATCTTCGAAAAAGCAAGATGGCAGCCCCAAAAAAAGGTCCGGCCGCGTACATATATTCAGACGCACGGTCGACAACAAGGCAAAATGGCGGTAGGTTTAAACGTCGGGTGATGTCAAATCTTTCTAAATTCCAATATATATCAACATCACTGATGAACAGTGGGGGCCAAGCAAATGGCCTGACATTTAACCCATCAAAGACCGTCGCAACGATATTCACTCGAAAAACAAATCATGAAATTTCAACTTGGCCATGTCCTATCATGGGAGGCCAACAAATAAATTATTCAGAAACCATGAAGTATCTTGGCATAATACTAGACTCTAAACTTAAGTTCCAAGCTCATCTTAAATAAATCATCAAGGGCAAAGAAACTTCTCCATTTCATGAAGCGTATAGTAGGGCAGACATGGGGTTTGGGTCCCCGTCAAGCGCTATGGGCTTATCAACAGCATAGTAAAACCCGCTCTAACTTATGGAGCCTTAATTTGGGCACACAACATTACGCAAGGACAGAAGAAGCTATTGGATAAAGTTCAAAGACTAGCCTGCTTGGTCTATGTCATTCAATGAGATCTTCGTCTACAAGGGGATTAGAAGTATTTTTTGGTATTGTTCCTCTATTTCTAGAGGCTCAACGAATTGCAACTATGAGTCGTATCCGTATCACGAATGATTTTGTGTCTGAAATGAAAAAGTGGTGTCATCTCAAAACTAAAAAGCGTCCCGTTTGGTTACGCTATGACACCATTATCTCCAAGCTATTTCCTACTCTACGTAAGGACGTGACCAATCGGAAGAAAATTTGGAATCTGAATATTCTAGAAGACCAATCCAAAAATCAGACTCATATTTATACGGATGGATCTAAGAACGCTTCGGGAGTTGGATCGGGTTTCGTCGTGACCAAAGGAGATCATCTGGTTGGTGAAGCCTCGATATCACTTGCTCCACAAAACACAATCTTCCAAGCGGAAGTCTATGCTATAAAGGAGGCCTTATCCTGGATAAAAGATAACCGGAGCAAATGGTCGAAAACGGATTTTGTATCTGGTCTGACTCTCAATCTGCGATTGGTGCCTTAAGGTCGATCGAGACCAATAGTAGCCTCGTCCAGGAGGTAAAGGAGTCGATTAGATCGATTACAAAGGAGGTTCCTCTTTCACTCTGCTGGGTGAAGGGTCACAGCGGTGTGACTGGTAATGAGGTAGCCGACATGCTTGCACGAGCTGGAGCTATGGGTCAAGCACAGAATAAAGAGGTTGGCTATTCTATGGCCTTCCTTAAGGAAACTGTCACCGCCTTCTATATAGAAAAGTGGCAAACTCTGTGGACAGATCTGGACTATTGTCGTCAAAGCCGTGCAATGCTTCCTAGAGTAAAACTTTTTCAATGGAAGCGTCTCTTGGACTATTCAAAGGAAAAACTTAATTATTTAATTCAATTTACTAGTGGACATTGTCTCCTTCGTCGGCATTACCACTTGATGCACCCTAAAGTTAGCCCTCTATGTCGAGGCTGTGGACAAGCCGATGAAGATCCTCTTCATCTAGCAAACGAGTGTCCACGATTTGAATTGGAAAGGTCACTCCTCTTAGACAATTCGAGACCCTTTCAAGGGTACTCAGTTCTTGACCTGGCTAAGTTCTTAGCAAACACAGACATCGGCCAATGGATCAAGAAAC
Organism: Caligus rogercresseyi; assembly: GCA_013387185.1. Lineage (NCBI taxonomy): Eukaryota > Metazoa > Arthropoda > Copepoda > Siphonostomatoida > Caligidae > Caligus > Caligus rogercresseyi. The sequence continues at coordinate 9,971,202 of CP045898.1, read as the reverse complement.
CTCCTTCAATGTACATCAATCAGGACGGACTGCAATAGGAGGAGACCCTATTGCGAGGGCACCATAAGTTTTGTAAGATTAACATGTGCCCGTACTGAATATATGTATATATGATGTGTAGCAATAAACTTTAAAAAAAATTATATATATCAACATCGCGACCCTCATATATATCGCGGTGGTCGTGTAGTGGATCCGGGCCGTCGTGACTTTGCGAGGGACGACTGTATATTCTTACCTTTTATTCGAAGGTTGATTTTAATATATTAATTTCTCATTAGCTATGTACTTATTGAATACATATATCGAACAATAACAAAAAGTTACTAGAAGGAAAAATATTATTAATACGTATGATATAATTTATTTTAAAAGAATATCCATTTATTCAATTAAAAGACCGGAACTCTTCTTAAATATACTAAATCATCGGTTGTTTTTATAAAGATTGGTCAATATTTATTTAGAAGAATCCCTTAAACTAATAGCGATCAACTTCGAAAGAGTAATAATTGAGGTCGAAAGTCACCAGAAATGAGGACTGCCAGGAATTCATAGTCACACTTTTTGACCTTTAATGAAAGCCTCTTAAAAAACCTATTTTTAAAATGAATGAAAATAGTGTGAATAAATATCAAAGGATAATTATGTAAATAATAACATTTAAATCCGAAATAATGAAGGCCGTTTAGAAAAACTAGGTTTTCATTCATAATCCTAACTGAATATATCATAATTCCCAATTCATCTGTGACGTCATGGACATATGCCGGAGATTTGATAAAGTTTATTCCTTCAAATTATCTCGAATACCTTAAACTCATTAAATCAACAAATAGACGACATCAACGTTTCGTATTGATTAAGAAATAATTTTAATAAGTCATTTTATATTATTGTTTTATCTTTAGACAGTAATTTTGAATTAAAATGTTCATTTATGTTTTGTTTTTAACTGTCTTCAGATTGTGTTTTTTATCTCCTACTTTCTAGTGTCTTGAATATTTTTTTACACTGTATGGATTTGAAGCTAATAAATAAATATTAACCAAAAAAATAATATATATATATATAGACATTTCATTTATTGTTATTGCTTTATAAAAATATTTTCCTTCACAAGCTCATACTCAAGTAGACCCCATTTGAAAATCCCTTGAGAACTATATTTTAAGAAATAAAAAGTACTTTTTAATTTTATTTTTCTAATACCAAAAGTCCTTTTTTTCTCATCAAATAATATAAAAAGTATTTTTATACTTATTTCTCTCTTATACAATTAAGATAAGTTTCCAACATATAAAAAGGATTACAAAATACATGTAGTATGCCGAGCCATTATCTGATGTGGCGTTTACTAAAACGTATTTTCTTCCTTAATCAGATTAGCAGAGGATATTTGTGTGCTTACTTACATTAGTCACTTGATTGAAGCACAGCACGCAATTTGACTAATGATCTATTATCAAAATACTTTGACTTGCCTTTTCTATTTTAAAAAATATTTAAGATGAAATGGATGTCATATAAATTTCTGGAAATTGGTATTTAAATGGTATTAAATAAAATAATAACAACAATTTTTTTTTCCGGTTATAAAATTCTTTATTACGTTATCTAAAAAACGAGTAAATAAAATACAACAACAGATAACAATAAATTAAATAAAAAATATTTTAGACGGTTGTGTTTTCGAAAAAATAACATAATTGAACATTATAGAACAAAATTAGTATCTAAAATTCATAGCTTTATATAAAATGCAAAAATCATTTCTTCCGTAACAAGCAAGAATGACTTTTTAAAATCCTCTTTAAAGCATTCAAGTGTTCTGCTGCTGCTATTGATGGCACATAACGAATTAGGTCTCCTACGTTGGGAACTCTTAGAGAAAGACCCAAAAACAATAAATATTTTATCAGGGACCTACATAGGAAAATATGTAGCCAAAAAGACTTTCCAAAAACTACTGCTATTTAAACATACATCACATTATGGAACAAAATTTATGTGATTGCATTGGTTAATTTATAACATAACGTTTAAACTATTTAAAAATAACTGTATTTTTTATAAGAATAGTAGTTAAATATTTAAAAAAATATTCTTGGACTGCTAAATGGTGGGTTATGATAAAAACTAGCTTTTTATTGACTCAAACGAAACAAAAAAATTATCAGTAAAAACTGTTGGACCTTTAAATTTTTCAAATATACAAAAGGCTTTGAACGAGCTTATATAGTAAAACTCTCCCAATTTGTAGAAACAAATCAAAATAAAATCGGAATATAATTTTAGTGAATTTTATAAATTTAAATTTTATTGTTTTTATTATTTTATTTTAGTGACTTTCATTATTTATGTTTTAGTGAATTTTATTATTAATGATTTTAGTGTATTTTAGGTCTCATATTTTTAGTGAATTTTATTTTACACTATATAAAATTTTCGCAGATTACCGAAAAAAAGATTTCTTCCCAAAGTTACATTATGTTCCATTGCCAAACTCCACATATATAGATAATTCAAATTCAACGTGCATTGATACTCTGTTAATTGCTGCTTTAAAACTTATGAGGTACTTTCAAATACTAGATTGAAAGTACCTCAAAAGTTTTTAAAGCAGCAATCAACAGAGTATCAATGCACATTGAATTTGAATTATCTATATATTTGGAGTTCGGCAATTGGAACATTCTTATGGTTTGATAAAGCTAGTTGACAATTTTACTATAATACTTATCTGCGTGAATATATATATATATATATATATCCAGGAAACGACGGGGACCCTTTTTACCGGGACCCAGGCCGGGCCGGGACTTAAAATATTCAAGGCGGGACATTAATATATTTTTGTTCCTTCGTCATTCTCAAAGTGACAACATTTTTTTTAGGAAATAGTTTTAAAAAAATATCGAAGAAAGTGACAGCGTTTTTTTAGAAAAGAAATTTCCTAGAAAAAAGTTCTAGAAAAAGTGACGATTTTTTTAAAGAAAATTATTTACAAATTAAATGTTTAAGTCCCGGGCTGGACTGGGACACTCAAAAACAGCCGGGACTCGCCAGGTACCCGGTCGGTTTCTGATATATATATATATATATATATATATATAGTATACTATAATATATATATATATCTAATATATATATATATATATATATATATATATATATATATATATATTTGGGTGAATCTTATCTCAAGTTTTTCGGATTTGAGAGTCGCTTGGAAGGAGACTCCTTGCGTACGTTGGTTAAGCTGCTCCAAAAACAACTCAATAGACAACTGGTGACTTCACTGGCCACTCCATTAAAGATATAATACTAGCTACCTGCTTCTTCTCTAAATAGTTATTGTACAAATTTGAGCACGGTACAACGGAAGAAGTGTCCATCCAATCAATCCAAATTTACTGTATTATAATGGCAAAATTCTTAACCAGGGCACATCATTTAGAACATCGAGTTCCAAAGGCCACAATTATTATTAATTGATTGTCAATCCCCAATACCAATGAACACTTAGGTTTAACCAGTCACAGACATGTACATATTAGGATTCAAACCATGCGTCACCTAGTTCCTCGAGTTCTACACGCTACAATAATGGAAGTTTGTGGTTCCAAATACACATCTAATGGAATATTGGAATGCGAGTGTTATGTTTATGCCATATTGTGGTTTCAAACCAAGCGTCAATGGGCTCCATAAGGTTATAAATGCCATAAACGGGGGGTGAGCCAGAACTTCTTCATAAAGGCAAAGGATTACTTACCATAGAGACATCTGAAAACTTGTTAAACATGCCTTATGCTATTTAAGGTCATCAACAATGCAGAGATACGACAATAAATTTTAACAGTTTTCATATTCATGGCACACTGAGGTTAGAAATCCACTTCTAAATCTCACAATGAGTCATAATTGGGGTTTCAAACCAAGCGACTCTTATTCTGAATATTCCACATGTTTTTGTATATTTTTTAACCCATTAAAGCCGAAAGTTATAAAAAAACTTCTCACAAAATTCCAATATCATGAAAGATTTGGAAGTAAAAAATTATTTGATTACGATAATTACTCATTGAGAAATTAGCTCGTACAAAAATATAATCTTCAGCACTCATCCAAACTATGATTTTTTGTGCTGTAGTGTCGAAACGTAAATTTCGACGTATCGTTTTAAAACAAAAAATATACAGTTTAGTTTTTATTTGAGGTTAAATACATAATATAATAAAAAATATATATTTAAGAAAAAACTTAAAAAAATAAAATTAAAATTACTTATGACATGGGAACACTTTCGATCACAAATAGAACTTACCCGTCATAAATAATGAGGTACTACTTGCAACCATCGCAAATCAATTGCTTATTTTCAACTGGAACAAAGAACCTATGAGGATCAACTTTTTTTCGCTGACATTGGCACGCATTTTACATGTAATTTGTCCATTTAGATGTGCTGGAGAGCTGTTTTACTGCCACGTAGAAAAATCTACGTTTCGGCTCACTCAAGACGGCCCAATATCTCCTTATAAGCCTTAGTAACTTGTTTTCAAGTTAACATAGATACATTTTGTGGAATAAATCCTATTTTAATAGGTCAGAATATAGAATGAAGGCATTTCCTCTTATTTAAATATTATTTTGTCGTATTATTTCCTTCAATATGAACGTAATCGAATGCGCATTGACTGTGATCATATACATACATGAGGGCATGTTGGATATAGCATACAACTTTATATATATATATATATGTACTTCCCCTATAAAAACAAACAAATACATAATACATGTATAATCATATAATATGTATTTCATTATACGCTTAATTACTTCATGTAAATATGTAAATTTGGCCACATGATTAATCCTATGAAGATCCCCAAATAGCATTCAATCATGACTGAATTACTTTTGTATATACACTAATTATATTTTACCAAATAATAGACTCTGGAACTATTTATAATGTCCATGAACTAAGAAAGGAAGAGGAAATGTTTTTTTTTTTGTCTTCCTGTCCTTTCTTTTCTTATATGACCATTCGTTTATATTACAGTAAACCCTCGATATAACAACCCTCTTTATAACGAACTTCGGATACAACGAACCTCCTAGAGCTGGCCGAACAAGCCTCATATATAACGAACTTAAGTTCGTTATATCTGTGGATACTGAACTTCCTGGAGCTGGCCGAACAAGCCTCATATATAACGAACTTAAGTTCGTTATATATGAGGCTACCGAACCTTTTGTGTTCATGACCGAACAAGCCTCAGTTATAACGAACCTAAGTTCGTTATATTGAGGCTACCGAACCTTTTTTGTCCATGACCCAACAAGCCCCGAATATAACGAACCTAAGTTCGTTATATTTAAGGCTACCGAACCCTTATCTCTACGAGCGGTAACATGTGCAGCAGATGAAGACGCAGACGAAGATCTCTGACTTCTTCAAGGCTGGCCCTCCCCAGCCGGGAAGAGGTCTAGGACGGAGTCTGAGACCAGCAGTGTGTCTGTGACTTCGACTCCTCCACTAATCTGCCAAATGTGTCCAGCGGCAGTTCGTCGTCCCTCCTGCAGGATATACCTTACACTCCAGAGCCCCCCTTTAACGAACCTCGGATTTAACGAACTTTCGGATATAACGACCCTGCCCTCCCCCCATGTAGTTCGTTATATCGAGGGTTTACTGTAAAGTGCCTTGAAGGAAACAGTGGACATTAACAACACTAATAAGGAAAAGGATTTTTTCTGCCTATTCCCTCATCAGCTGACGAACTTTCCACAGTCGTTCAATTCATAATGTCAAAAATCGTTATATATTTATTTATAATTTGTTTGTTTTTATTCATTTATTGACATTTATAATGAGTATAGAGAGTATAAATATAAAGATTTAAAAATATAATATTCATATTCTTATGAATGCGCTCCAGCCAGTTTATAACGTTGTGTATTCATGCCCCAAGTTTAAATGTGTATATATATACACAAACTAAGTAGGATATTCTTTTATTGTAACTCCTTGTCACCGTATATATATATATATATATATATATATATATAGTCCTTCCCCCAACTTGGGAGAATACATCTTTAATTTACATAATGAAAATATGGTGATTCATGTCAGTGTTGGATGATTCAGAATAATATTCAACTCGTCAAAAAATAATCTGACGGAAGCCATAATTGGTTTTTGTCAATTTTCTTAGAATGTTCATTAATTGATACTATAATAATGATTTATATGTTCGGTAAATCAGTTATGTTTGGTTACTTTTCTTAGAAAGTATGTTATCCAATCTTTGTCTATGCTCACACAAATAACTTTTTGTTTCATATATGATATTCTATCATAAAAATAACAATATATAAAAAATACCTATGCCAGGGAGTGTTTGTATATGAAGAATGGTGAAAGGCTGGAGAAATATGATGATTGATATAAAATATTTTATAATGCCTGATGGTACTGGATATACACTATATGTGTGCGTAACATCCACCTGTCATGCCTTTATTTTGTATATATTGATGAATGGTATCCGATTTTTCCAAATAAAGGACCTCACATGAGCTAGATGTGTCACTTCCTTTACCTAAGGAAGGCTTTCAAGTCTACCTACTAGGAAAATGAATAGGGAGTATATGCGTCTACCAAAAGCTGTAATGATATAAAAGGAAATTCTATAATAATATTTAATTCCCATACAAAGTACTTTGAGTTGTTAAACGTATCTTTTTTCATTTCACTATATAGTTTTTGCAGAACTGACATATAGATAATACGTTAAAATGAAGCAAAAGTAAAAAATTTAGTCTAAAATTATAGTCTTTCACTTATAAGATCTACACTAAGATGTATTACACTTCAAGGGAATTATTTATAATAATAATCAGAAAAACGTCGTTGGCCCCATATTGTATTTATAAATATTGCTGAAGTATAAGAGACAGAGAGCAACAGAGAGAGGATCCGCTACAAATATAATATATTCATTTGGGTTTACTGTAATTTCATCCCACGTAAATTTGTCGCGAACCTTTTTATAGCCGTTTTTTGTCGTGGGTATTTACTTCGCTTGCTCTTTTACAGTCGGTTAATTTTGTCGTTCTTCTTTTGGTAGTGGGTATTTTTGTCACGAAGCTTTTTTGTAGTATAGTTTTTCCTCGTTCGTCTTTTTCTCGTGGGTATTTTTGTCACGTAGCTTTTTGGTAGTGAAGCGTTTTCCGCGCAATTTTTTTATTACTTTTTAGACCTAATCTCGCGGGCTCAGTCGGGAGTACCATGGGGTTTTAATCTACCGCTGACACTTTTTTGGGAAAATAGACACACGGCCTTAGAGTTTTTGCACACCTGAGCCTTAGTTGTTCCGCCAGGAGTACTATGGGATTGAAATTGTCCGCCGACTCTTATTAAGGTGGAAAACACCCGGCCTAATACTTTCGTAGACCCTAATCTAACGGCATGTGCATACTTTAACCGGATGTCCCATGGGCTTGAAATCCACCACCGACTCTTCTTAAGGTGAAAACACCCGGTCTAAAAAAATATACTTTAATTTAAAGGATTTCACGGCCTCAGCTGGGTGCCCCATTGGTTCAAAATCTACTACAGACTCTTCTGGGTCGTAAAAAAACCAGCTCAAGAGTTTTTCAGACACTAGGCCGAGTGCTTTTCACCTTGATAAGAGTCGGCGGTCAATTTCAATCCCATAGTACTCCTGGCTGAACAACCTAAAAAGTGTCAGCGGTAGATTAAAACCCTATGAGACCCCCAACTGAGCCTACGAAATTAGATCTACAAAGTAAGAAAATAAATTGCGCGGAAAATGCTTCACTACAAAAAAGCTACGCGACAAAAATACCTACGAGAAAAAGACAAACGAGGAAAATACTACACTACAAAAAAGCTTTGCGACAAAAATACCCACTACAAAAAGAAGAACGACAAAGTTGACTGACTATAAAAGAGCAGCGAGGTAAATACCCACGACAAAAAAGGGCTATAAAAAGGTCCACGACGAATTTACGCGCAATGAAATTACTGGATACCATTCATTTGCTCAAAGATTATATATTACAAATACCGCGGAGGTGTCAAACCAGTATATTGCAATGGGCTCTCAGTGTTCCTACTCTAATAATACAGAATATAATGGATACATTTAAACCAGCAATATGAAACATATTATATCAGACAGTCCAGGATGAATGTATTAATTAGTATACATTGTTTATGTCTGATAAACTATTTAATACATGATTTGCCTTTAAAAAAGTCAATAACGACTTTTTTGTCATCCTACTGTTTTACTACCTTTTTTGAAAATACCCCAAAACTACTATTTCCAAGCTTTAATTTCTCGTGTATTTTTGTATGTATATATAATACCAAATTTGGTTTGAAATCCTGGGATCCTACTATAATTGTGCGTCAACTCCTTTTCTGCAGCTTAGAAATTGAAGACGGGTAAGGCGATTGAAAGGCGGAAAATACTATATAAGTTTAATTCATAACTTTTGGTCCCTTGAGGAGAAACTTAAAGTAATTCAATTTCGTTCAAACTTTCACAAAATATTCTGTTTATTAGAGGTACAATCCTAGCCTTACTGTCTCAAATCTGAACAAATTGAAATAAGAATCAACCAACTTTATATAAGTTACAGGTAAATACAAAAATGTATATATGGCAAAATATACGTAGGTCTGTGAAGTTCTCTCATGTTCGGTAATAAATATCTATATATCCCAAAATGTACCTCCAATAAACAAATCTGATTAATTTCAGCACTTTTGTGAAGTTAATAAATTTGGTTTAATCATTGACACATGCATTTAATCGGATATGTATGAGTTCATAGGCCAATGAATGTTTACGCCCCTTTATGCTATGTAAGGAATGGTATGCAGTGAGAAGTAACTAACAACAATACCTCCTTCGGCGGAGGTAATAAGTTATCTACATTTTGAATCTTTATAACTCATTTAGATATTTTTAAATCGTAATGATATTGTTTGCATATGTATAAAACATTTTGAGTACGATATAGAAGAAAATTTAAAACAAATTCTCATAGAATTGTCACAGAGCAGTACTAAAATATTTTTATATAAAAAATTAATAGATTGTAAAAGCATGTAGACCTAAAAATAAATCTGATTGATTAAACTTACGTCTACACATCTAAACATGGGTATATTATTAGTATGTAGATTTTAGTGGGACTCTTTTTTCAATATCTACCATATGATAAAGATGTCTGAATCATCAGCAATTTTTTTTTCAAAGTGCATTGCATAGCATTTATATTGAAGCGCGTTGATATTGTTTAAAATAATAATTCTTTCTGGGATTTATTATGATGTTTGATTGTTTTCTTTAGGTCAAAACATGGATGAGGAGTTGGGACGGGGTCGGGAGCTGGCATTCGAATCGGGGAATGAGTTGAGTGGCGAGGAGAGAAGAGGAGGACGAGTATGAGGGAGACTCGAGCAAGCGAAAGAATCCTCTGGTCAGGTACGGAAATTGTTTTCATCATTTTTATTTAATCATAGACGATTGTTGACAAATATGAAAAAAATATCACTAAAAATAACCTTAAATATCTGCAAAGTTTCTAAAGATATAAGAGCCAACACTTTGCCGCTAGTTTAAAAAACACGATTTCTTGCGAGAAAAAGTAAACACTCTTCCTTTTTAGCCTTTATTGCGATGGGATGCGTTGGGATATAAATGAGCAATAGTTCAATCAAATTTATTTCATTGAACCTATAATCGTTTGCATGAGGTTCCTTTAGTATGATATTCACATCTCGAGAATCGAATTTGCACCCTAAAATTGAGAATCAAGCAAGCTTCCATTGAGCTACTCCCTTTTTGTGCCTATACGGATCGAAAGAATTGCATTCGAATGGATATGAATAACCATTAATGCGTTAAGTTTTAAAACATCGAACTAAGATTTTTTAATGAGGTGAATCAATATTGGCCTTTGGAAGTAGAACATGCATCCTCAACGTTGAGAGTCGACCATCCTTCCACTTAGCGTGTGTTCTTTCTTCTTTAAGAAGCCAGGATTTTTCCCCTTCTAATATATTTGCTTTACCAGATTTTAAAGGTTCCCAATGTGTTTATAAACAAACAGAAATATTGAACACATTCCTTAAAACTTCATTTTCAGTTACTATAAATAGTATCTATTATTTTTTAGTTATTATACTGGTTTGAACCCTATGTTTTTTCCCTTAAAACACATCCTTTTATAATAACTCTGTACAACAACTAATTAAAGTGCAATTTATTATTTGCCTATTTGGTTCGATATTTAGGGATATTAATAAGTTTATAGCTTTAAGACTATTCCATCGAACCGAGTATCTTATAAATGATGTTGACCAAAATGCATAGTATCAATGCACGTGTTGCCAAGGAAATAATATATTAATGTTGCAATTATTGTAGTTTGAAGATTTTTTTTTTACCTATTTGGATAGATATATTGAATCTTATCGATGAGCAGGCCCGGCAGCAGGCCCAGGCTGTTGGAGGGGCCTACAGTTGTTATGGGAGGGCACAGTTGGCACATTCATAAAGAAATCGGGCCCACTTCACTCAGTGGGTGGGCGGGCCTACGTCATGCGGCCTGGCCCCCCTCAGGCCCGCCCATCCCGCCGGGCCTGTCGATGAGGTTGACTAAAATTGACTTTCCCTTCTCGGGATGATTCGAGCCAGTGTCCTCAACATTGAGAGTTGAACACGCCTTAACACAGTGAACTATTTTATTTTTAATTCATGGCCCAGACAATCAGTTTTTAATATGTTTTTTAGACTTTTAAATGGATCCAATGTTATAAGATTCTAGAAGGGGGTAAAGAAAGGAGGTCTCCTCAAATTATTTTTTCCACTGTTATTATCATTTCTAAACCGCCACCTATATGAGGCTTAAACGATATCTTAAGATTCGGCTCAAACAAAAACCATTACTTCACAAGATATTGAAATGAAGATCACAATCGCATTTCCTCTCATTGGATTGGACCTTCGACATATATATATATATATATATAACCTTGACAATAAATGAATTCTCAAGTTAAGTTTTTTGTTAGAACGAAAAACTGAATATAAAATCTATTTTCAGCCGTTTGATATAATATACTACACACTTATATGGTTTTTATGCTCTATTTTTTCAAATGCATTATAAAATAGTAATTATTTTCTGTAATAATGTTATTATACCTATAGAGGTTAATTTGTAAACACAATGTCATTACATGCATAAATATATGTTGTTAGGATAAGTAGGATAAGATCTTAATCTCTAAGATCATGTTCTTTGATAAGATGATAAATAAACTCAGAATAATGGGTCTTTGTACTCACGGATTAAAATGCATATGTATAAAAACTATTGCGTTGTTATGAACTTACACATTGGTGAATGTGTACACAATTTTTTTTGCAACTGTGAAAATATTTTTATAAATAAAATTGAAGTGTTCCTCTTCTTGTTTGATGATGAGCGTAGCAATTTATTCTTTCCTTATCCACAAAGCGTGTATTTTTCGGGGATAGAAATTTAATGAAATATACAAAATTAATACGACACATATTTTTTAAATAATATAAAGCTCCCAATAAAGATGAAGGGACGATGTCATCGTTATAATGGCTTAAGAGTGAACCAAATTAAACCCTTCATCACTATTGATTAACGTGTAATCTTCGTCGAATTTGAAAAAAAGCGATTGTAAGTTCGAATACAAAAATCGTATTTAAAACAAATGTTATCTTTGTTCATCATTGAAATAATGTTTTTTTAAGAGACAGAACTGAGATACCAATACAATATCACTTTTGTGTAGGCCTAAGAATTTTTTTAAAAAATAAAATTGTATTCAAATGAACTATTTTCGGAACAAATAGTATGGTGATTCCTAAAATTGGTATTCGAATTTGTAATATATTTGTTCTACCCGTTACTAATTCAAAGAATATCTAAAATGTAATTTTTTTGTTGATGTTGCCAATAAGCTTTTTTATTTATGGCCGTAAATATAAGAAATATATATATATATAATAATATATATCTGAGTGAGCGAAGTAGTCGATATCGTCTTAAAAAACAAGGTTGATATAATAATTTGCTTCTAATTCATATGATGATTCGTAGTCAACGAAAAGTAAAGAAATTCAAGATTTGTAAAACTGATCTATGATAATATAATTATTTTCTTTAATAAAGGTTTAAAACTTTTTTATATTTAATTCATTATTTAATCTCAATAGTTGGTTAGTGACGTATCGATGCATGATTAATTATTCAATAAGGTCGTTCTTTTCAGAAGAGGACATCACGTTTTTTTCTTTCAAAGGCATTACATGAATGACTGAAGTGATGTGTTGATATTTGCATTAAAAAATTCATTAGTTTAGTAGTTGTGCATATACTAACTCATAATTATATTTTTTAACTTGATACTGTTGTTGGTAACTGGTCATTTACAAACACATATTTTGGTGCTGCTCTTAAGCTTTTTAGTATTGGATGTATAATTTAGTTGTATAATATATAAGTAGATTTTTTACATAAAAACTAGTGAAAAAGGACTCTACTAAAATAAAAGCAATAAAAACATACAACTAAAAAAAAAAATTCGAACATAATTGGATTATTTTAAATATATCTAAATAAAAAAGGATTTTTAATGCCATTGTCTTCTCAAAAGGAAAGTATGAACAACATCTCCCAAAAACCTGATATGAGACCCTCATATTTGATTGTTTTTGTCAGACGGCAGGATTTATTTATTTATCGACTTCTATATAACCAAACCCTTCTGGATAGTTGTCTCTTTGATTGAAAGGTGGTCATAAATTTATAAACAAAGGATAAAAAGGGTAATAAAGAGGATGAAAATAGCAACCCAGGTTAAAATTTATCTAACTTAGTCGTCAAGAATTGACGAAAAATGCGATTAAAATACTTTATCTATGTATTCATCAAGGGTGTCAGAAACATGTATTTTTTTCTTCCGGTTAGAAAACATTTGGCTTGGCATTGCTTTATACCCGACCTTTATACTCCTCAGCTTGAGAGAATAGAAAGGACTACCTAAAGAATAGAAAGGCTAAAGCAGTTTATTAAACGGCAACATAATAAACACAGCAGCTTCGGTTAATTTCTTTAAAATATTATAATACTTTAAAAAAGGGACAGGTTGTTTCTCTCGTCCACGAGTTCCTAGGAAAAAGTAGAACTCCGGACACAGGAGAGAAATCCATATAAAGTTCGTCCTCAGAATAGAAAAAATTAAGCTGTTTATATACAATAATTATAACACCAACAGCGGATTAATAATAGAAAAAAGGGAGAGGTTTGTGATTCCTTTATACTATAAATCAAAGAGATACCAGAGCGATGCATGAAAGATATTTTCTAATCGACCAGCGGTTTGTATCTTTCTATGTCAGGCGGGTATAAAGTAATCGACCCTTGTCAAACAATTTATTTGGTAATTTGTGAAAAAAATTAAAGAGTGTGTAAAATCACATATACTAAAATATATACAGGAAATAGAGTTAAAATATTCATGACAGTGATTTAGCTTTGTATTTAACTCATAAGCATGCAAAGTTCTCTTAACAAAATAAAAAAAATGATTATCTTGTCGCACCAGGTAAGTTTTTGCTAACATGTAAAATGCCTCCAGTGATTTCTATGCGTAATAAAGTACTACTACATTTAAAGGACACAAAATGAAGGAAGTTACTAAAAGTTGACTCCCAATGTAATCCATCCTTTGGCGATTTCGTTAGACCAAGTTATTGAAAAAATTATTAAAGAATGTATTTTGGCTTTGTCCATTAAGGACATAATATTAATATTATTTAAAGAAAGTCCTAAATTTATTAGTCTCAAATATCTTTTCAAATATAATTTAAGTCTTAAATATTTGTAATTGGTATGGTAAATACACTTCATAAGTTATTGTATTTTCAACTATACAGCAAAAGCAATAAAAACGTCATAGATATATTAGAAGAGGAACTTTTTGCTAATTGTAAATTAATTGTTCCTTAGTTGTTTTAATTGAAAAAGTATAAAAATGTTATCTAGTTGTCCAATCATGTGTCTCTTAAAAGCAATTGGACCCTATCTATGTTCATGCTAAATGTTTTTTTTAATGGTTAAGATGTTTATTTATTAGCTAAAATCTATACAGTGTAAAAATATAAGAATACACTAGAAAATAGGAGAAAAAAAAAACACAATCTTAAGACAGTTACGTAAAAAACAAAAACATAAATGAACATTATAATTCAAAATTACTGTCTAAAGATAAAACCATAATATAAAATGACATATTAAAAATTATTTCTTATTCAATATAAAACGTTGATGCCGTCTTATTGTCGATTTGATGAGTTTCATGTATTCGAGAGAATTTGAAGGAATAAACTTAATCAAATCTCCGGCCCATGTCCATGACGTCGCAGATGAATTGGAATTTTTATTGAGAGGGCTGAATAACGAGCAGCAGCCCCAATCATAATTGCTCTAAGGTCTTCGATTCGAATATAAGAGTTATTTGTCAGTCTCTTCGCAATTAATGATTTCATGTTGAGCAGTGCAAATTCAACAGCCTTTTGATGAGGAGAGATCTTGTTTCTTCTTCTGAATGCGCCAAAAAGAATTGTAGCTCTAATCACGTTCGAATTTAAGTCCATATTACCACAAACGTTTAGATGAGTAAAGTGCTTGATCGTCTTCAGTAGAGGACAATCCACGAAGGCGTGTAATGTATTATTAAATAAAAAACCGCAGTTATTACAAGGATAATAAAATTTGATGAGGTCTGCTGAGATTTGGAATTGAGCTGTGAATTTGGACCCGTCAGCGATTCCACAAGTTGAATTAAAATTCTTTTTTCCCATGACGGAGGAAGACTTAGAAGATTTAAAACTTTACCGCTATTATGCGTACTTCATTCAATGTTTGCTTGTTAACAATTAGTTTTGAAAACCACGGCATAGAAGGGCATAAGGTTTTTACAGATCTCTGAAGTGGAAACCGAAACCTTCCTCCGCCAAAAGTGGAATCCGATCTCAAGTCATGAAAAGTAAAAATTCCATTCAACAGAGCGGTTTCTTCTAAACGAGAGGGGTCGCCAAATCTATTAATAAAAGGTTTGACATTTCTGTTTTGGTGTATTATGTCTACCGAAGTGTCAGAGTGGTAGACAGGTTTGGCTTTCCATAAAATTCTTTGCATCGACGCAAGAAGAGGAGATAATTTTCAAGTTTTTGATTTGTTAAAAGCGTACCCATATGCAACCAAGTATAGTATTTGGAAGACGTATAAACAAGTCGCCATTCTTTATTTGGATGAGCACCCAAATCCTCAATTATTTTTCTATAGCACTTTGGAAGTATAGAAGCGAGTAGACATAATCCACACCTATCCTATTCTTAGGTCGCTTGAGAGAAGGGATATAGTTTCTGTGGAAGAGGCGTTGAAGCCAAGCATCTTCTTCCGCTATTGCCGACTCAGCCAAGGAGGGAATTGAAGTTGCTTTATACAGAACAAGAGGAATTATACGACCATTATAAAGATCGATGCGTTTTTGTAAAGAAAAACTGCGCCATTGTTGTATCTGTTATAAATCGTTACATTCAACTTTGTCCAGTCATTTTGCGATGCTCCTTCTTTCATCCATTCTATCCCTAGAACATTAACTGATTTAACAACTTTACATCCACCGATAGTAATGTGCTGTTCGGGAGACCAGGATCCCAAGGGTAATATGGCTGTTTTAGCATGGTTTATGGTTAGGCCTGATTTAATAGAGAACTTTTAAAAGCGGACAGTAAAACATTAATTCGACTAATAAGTTGACTTTCAGAAGTAGCTTGGACCATTAACGTGATATCATCTGCGTAGAGATCTATTAGATGTGTCCTTCATTGAAGGAGATTCCAAACCCATTATATTTTTGTTAGGGTTCGTGTAAGTTCATCAATTGCAGCGATGAAAAGAAGAGGGGCTACAGGACACCCCTGTCTGCAACTTTTCTTGAGTAAAATTGGTGTACTGTATTTGCCATCCAAAGAGATAATCGAAGAGCCGTTAACTAACAGAGCTCTTATAGGGTTAAAATAACGTTTAGGTAAAAGTCTTTTTATCGATTTTAAAATGTGATTATGATGAACCGAATCGAAAGCCTTACTAAAATCAACAGCTATCAATGCACCAAATTTATTACTTTTGTGAAGTGATTCTATAGCTGCATTAATGTTTCGTGATATATCCGTTATTTTTCTCTTTTTGAGGAAACCCTTCTGTTCATCTTTATGTTTATATTTAAAATTGGCTCAATTTGCTTGGCTAAAACTCCCGATAAAATTCTATAAGCTTCATTTAAAACAGTGATAGGCCTCCAATGATTAAAATCGGTACCATCTCCTTTCTTCGGAATAAGCGCAATTCTTCCTTTAGAGAGAGAGCGCGGCATCGTTCCCCGTTTTTCCATTTGTTCACCAATAGCAAACAGATAAGGAGCCATTTCTTTAGGAAGAAGAGATAATTGCTAAATGTTTTAATAATAAACTATTTATTAGTGTACGAATAAACAATGCACACTAAAAAGTTTTGTACAGCTCATATTTACCGAAAAGATTATTTTGTCATATTCTTTCTTTGCAAACATTTTGTATGAAAAAACCACTGGGAAAGACTGTTCTGACAAAGGAAAACTTTGTATTCAGTAAAAAAACTGAATACATCAACAAATCAATAATTTAAAAAAAAGAATATTTGTACAAAGAACAAGCTAAAAAGAATAAAATATAGATGGAACTGTTATGATATTATATATAGTACAAATAAATATAAAAGTCAAAATATTTCCTTATTCAATCTTGTGAATACAGACAGTGAATTACATTTTGCGTTTAAGATAGACATATGAATAGATATTTTTTAATTACCTCCTATCCATTGTCCTAGAAAACTTTCCTACGCATTAAAGTAATGACTCTAATAATTTCATTTTTTTAAACTTTACAAGACAGTTTAGAATGAA
>CP045898.1:9868658-9953989 GCA_013387185.1 Caligus rogercresseyi | reverse complement strand
CTATATATGTATATACATATATATTTTTTTGTTGATAACTATCATTTAAAGGATAAATAATGCTTTGAATACAATATTTGTAAGGTTTTGGCGTAAATGATTTAATTTAGGGGTTAAAACTCATTGAATTTAACTATATTCATACATTTGTTTGTTTAGCTCCTAGATCAGCCCCACTTCACCGGAACTTAATTCGGTATCACCGGTGGTAAACTGTCTAGGAGCTAACTAATTTATTTGTAAAAATATTAAATTTCGACAGGAACATATATATTTTAGAAATGAACTCCTCAAGAGGCTTCTTCTGCTCTTCACTTTCCAGGATGATTTCCTCTATTTGTCTCCTTATCCGGGGCATTCGTATATTAGGTGAATGGGAGTTTCATCTCCCTCTGCACAGAGCCGGCATGCAGAAGATTGGGTTTTGCCTATTTTGTGGAGATGTCTATAGAGGCTTACGTGCCCGCTAATCATCGCCACTATCCGGAAACATTCAGCCTTGAGAAGTGGTAGATTTTTTTCCAAGATAGGGCTCCGCAATGAAGTATTTTGATTGCTGGCACGTAGTCATATGAGTCCAGTATGTCTTCCACCATATTCATACATAGTATAGTGGATTGTATTTACTTAAGATAAAATTACTTACCCAGTGGTTAATAATGCATATTAAATAAAAGTCGTTAAAAGTAATAATTTGTTGTTTTTAGAGAAGTAATTCAAATTTTTACTCTTTGACAGCTTATAAAAATTAATATTTTTCTTAGATATTATGATGAGTTTTTTTTGGTAAAAAGGTCTTATATCGTAGCAACACTCAGTTTCCTTTAACATTTGTCAAACGAATAGATATTCGATATGATGAAATGTTTATGGAACAATATGATAAAATATTAGACATGGACTCCACTCTTCGTTTGTTAAGGGAGCTTTTACTCAACTATCGGGTGTACAAGTGAAACTTTTACACTCGTATTTAGTAAAATGCTAGGTTTCTGATCTTCTCAGCTTCTTTAAAAAAAAAAATACGAAAAATATGAAGGTCGTCACTACACAAGTTAACAAGCAGTTATTTACAGGATGTTTCATACCAATACGTCAGAAAAATCATTGCAGATTTTACATCTATCTTGACTGTATCCTTAGAAGAAATGTAAAAAATAGAGGAAAAATTGATATACTCTTACTGCTTTAATAAAAGGATACATTACCACTGACCTATTCGCTAGAGTCATACGTATCCTTGTACAATTCATAACATTGGAGGAAAAGTCGAAATTTTTAAATCCAATCAAAGCAGCTCGAAACAATGATCTTCATAAAAATAGATGGAACTTTATTTAAAAATCTAAAATCAGGAGACTTTATTTGAACAAAGCTTTTACTGTTAAAGAGCTTTTCCAGTATTCTAAATGATCATCATTGATTCAGAAGGCGAAAGAAGAAAGCGAGGATTAATTGGCCGCAAAAACCAAAGCAAAGTTTTTAATTGTTCTTATCAACAGGAAAAAATCAACCGAAAAGGCAACAAATAACAAAGAAAATCTTTGAATTCAATAGGATACTGGCCTCGATAGGGGTCTGCTGAGGACCATACCAATGATATGGCTGATGCTTTGAACACATTCTTCCGAGGAATCACTTTATTGTCATGTGATTCTTGGGCATGCCCCTCATATCAATCTCCAGAAGTTATAAATTAGAGAAGACATCAATATCCAAAATTATTTAGAGTAAGAAAAAACAGTTCACTAAAACATGTTCATAGAAAAATCGGTCAATGGGATGTTGGCAACTCCCCTTTCTAGCTTTTTTTTGTCAATGAATAAGGGAACAAAAGAGTTTAATGTGACTCTAAAGAGATGCATAGTTTAGTGAAATAGGAAAAATGGGATTTTGCTTTAATATTATTATGATTGTTTTTTGCTTAATATTATTACTTTTTTGTTGTTTGTTAACAATTAATAAATGATTTCCACATTGCTGTTGTAATACAGATACCCAAATGAGCGTTAGTGCTCTGTACTTTTGTTCAAATATGTAAAAAATGGAATGCATTTACTCGTCATTAATCATCATTTTTGCTCATTTATAAATAGGTGAAAAATATGTTTCTAAATATATATTTCATTCGAAACATAATAATGGATATTAATGATAATGAAGTAATAATTTTATTTTAATTCTATAAAGTAGAGTTGAATTAATTAATATCTATCAAAATCCTTTTTAAATGTAATATTTTAAACTTTCAACGAACTCAAATCTCCGTCATTGTTTGAATGGTCATAGATATTTTAAAAAACTTTGAAATAGCTGTAAATTTTCAAAGTTATTCGTGCCAAAACTAAGGAATATTGGTGCTAGAAAGCGGATGCATTAAATATGAAACTCCAAACCTCTACCTATTTTGCTTTCATATGTTTTTTGTGATACGGTTGAGAGAGTCGTGAATGCCTGTTCTTATTGGCCGTATTTCACTTACAGGAATACCTTCTAATTATATATATTTTTATATTCCACAGTCCATAAAAAAATATTCAAGCACATAAAAGAAAATGTATTCAATTATGTTAATGCGTAAAAACCATAATTAAACATTTTCGTTTAAAATTTGAACGTTACATATGGACAAAAACTGAAACACAATTATCATAAAACAACTTGAAGAAAAATATATAAATATTTCTATTTTAAAACTTTAAATTGAAGTAAAAGTTTTAAATTATTTTTCATATGGGAGGGAACATGAGGGGAAGTAACGAACTTCGTCGGCTCCCAAATTCCACTTTCCATCGATGACAGAGGGATCTTGAGGTCCAACACCGCGTATCTAAGATATCTTCCACGGACTGATAGGAGAGTGAGATGCTAACCTCTTAGCGTTAAGAGCTTTGGCATTTAAAAGAGCACTATTAATTGCTCTAGATTTTGCAGAGGACGATCTGCCAAGACCGAACAGGACGATAGCTTTACAAATGTTATTTGCATCTTGAGTCTGAAGGCCTATAACATTCAAACTGATGAACTGTTTAAGGATGACTACTGCATGACAATCTGCAAAGGCGTGTAAAGTAGAGTTATAAAGTTTTCTGCAATCCTTACATGGGTGTATAAAGCGTATGAGATCTGGGATATCTATAATTGTGTCGTAAATTTTGTTTCATCAGCAATTCCTATAAGAGACCTCAGAATTTTAGTTCTCCAACACACTGGAAGTTTGAGGAGCTCAACATACTTTTGGCATATGTTCAAGCATTCATCACAACCGGAACGAATGGGGAAATCATTTTAAGATACCAGGTCTGACCACCTGATAGCTGAGAGCAGCTCTTGATAGAGGAAATAAAAATCTGCCGACATGAAAAGGGTTCACAGAACTCATATCAAGTATTGATATGCCAATTTTTATCGCCATTTCCTTGAGGACTTCCGGACACCTCAGTTTCCTGAAAAAATATTTTATAGCCTGAATTGGAACTGATTATATCAGTATTGCAGCTTCCTTCGAACACAGTAACATTCCTCCGTAAAATTCTTTGGGTACAACCCTAAACCTGTGAAAGAGAACTGGTTGAAGATTCGTTAACTCAGACCCAAATAAGAGCCAAGTGCAAATATTTCTCAACGAAACCGATCTGCGCCACTCTACAAGAGGGGTTTGGAAAATATTATGGAAGAGTCTTAGTACATGTTGTGAATTATAAGGAAAGCTGTACTATGTTCCCCCCTAAATGGACCCTCTTTCTTTTTAAAGCTTTAATATACGAATGATGAAATAATGATACAAGCCACTTATTTTCGTTTATGTAGACTTTTCGGCAAACAGGGGGAGGAGAATGCTATATATAATACTAAAGGAATAACCTGTGAGTTATAAAGGTCAATTCTCTTTTATAGGTTGAGGGACCTCCACATATTTGTTTTTTGAAGAACGAGGTGATTCAAGCTGTTCAAATTCCTATCGTCAATCCCCCCATCTATTGCAATTAATTCCCAAAACCTCTATTCTCGACTTCACAGAACAAGATTGAATCCTAAGACCCTGAGATGCAAACCAAGAACCAATGGGAAATATTGAGGTTTTAGCTCTGTTAACGGAAAAATCAGACATTTTTTCGAATTTTGTGAAAAACTTTTAAACGATCCTTTTCATAAGTTGAGGTTCAGAGTTGGGTTCTAACGAAATGGTAACATCATGTGCATAGATGTCTAACAGATGAGGTGAACCCTCTATCTTAATGCCGAAGCCTCCGATTTTTTCAGGAGTTTTTGGGGAACTCTTCGATTGCTGCAATAAATAGCAAAGGAGCCGATGGACATCCCTGCCTACAACCTCTTCCTAACTTTATTGGACTACTTTCAAGACCGTCCAAGGACAGAAATGAGGAATAGTAGCACTCGAACAGGATTGAAGAATTTCAGAGACAATACTCTCCGTACTGATCTCAGGACTTGGCTGATATAAATCGAACCGAACACCTTCGAAAAGTCTACAGCAATAATTGCTGCAAATATACTCCTATTTTCGGTAGAATCAATTCAGACTTGAGCATTCTAGATTTATCAAAGATTTGGCGGTTCTTGAGGAACCCATTTGGAGACATGCAATTTTTTTATTTCAAATCGTCTGCATCTGTTGAGTAAGGACGCCTGATAAAACACGGTATGTTTGATTTAAAACCGTGATAGGCCTCCAGTGACCAAAGTTCGTTCCATTTCCCCTTTTAGGAATTAAAATGATTCGTCTTTTGGTCAAGAAGATGGTAACCTACCTTTTTCTTCCATTTGCCTTCCAATTCATAGAGGACAAGGAACTATTTGGTGAAAAAACTGAGAACACTTCATTTATTATTCATCCAGGCCACAAGCCTTGTTCTTTTTAGGATTCTTCATAAGATAATTAATCAATCTTTCATGGGTAATATAAGCTCATAATGATTTTGCTATTATTTCTGATGAAATAATAAGGAATGCAATGCAAGAAAGGAAGATCGTGATGATTTCTACCCTTGATTTTATTTTCATTCATTTTTTCCATTTATAACGCTTGAAAGAGATGGGAAGTTCTCAAATATAATATAAAACCAGTAATGAAAAAAGAAGATTTGATTCATTGCTTCTTTTTGAATTCGCCTCGTACTGTTGGGAACCACGGAGACGTTTCGGAAAAGTTCATTGCTCTCCTATTTGGTGAAGCATAGTGTAAGTAAAACCTAGCTTTTTATCATTCTCGATTAATTCACCAAGTCCATGAAGCAAAATAATTCCCACGCAGTTTTGGTAGGTTGTGAGAAGACACGTGAGACTCGAGTTGTACAAGAGATAATGAGGATTCTCAAGTCCCCCTCCAGCACCGTTTCGACCCTCAACAACAAGTGACCAAAGAGGAACCTCAGGCTCTTAGCTGTCCTCAAGAAGTTTGTCAAATTTTTATAATCCCTTCTGATGCCCCATTGTGTCGTAAGCAATAAAAGCCATGTTATTCCATTTCCTCAGGATGAAGTCTAGCCCTGGAGGGGCACTGTGGCCTCTGCAAAGGATTAAGTGTTTCGTGTAGATGTAGTCCTGGAGCTGGAGAAAACATGATACCTTAACCCTTCTATTGTGTTAGGGTCCAAATTGACCCGTTTTCAAGTTTGAATGTGTAAAAATTACCATTTGCTTTTTTGCTCTGGAATGAGGCTTCATATAATCCTCAGACACACTCGATAGAATGCAGAAATATCATTTTTCACCATTTTAGTAAATTATAAAGGTCTCCAAAAATAAAAGTAACATCTGTGGTGTTAAGGTCAAAAATGACCCGGCAGAGAATACTGGCTGTTTTATGCATCACCTAAAAGCTATGGGTTTGCTCTGAGGATCAATTGGCCCATATGCCCAGTTATGGCCCACACACACACACACCCCCCCCCCCCCCCCACACACAGGCTTCTTTCACATGCACAGACAGACACAAATAGAAAGCGCATTCAGGTACACACAAATTCAAAAACGAGTGGTACATTTTAAAACACTGTGTCTGTGGAGTCAACTAAAGAAATTTCCCACACTGGTTCCATTTATATGAATGTATACTAAGCCAACAATGACTTGAAAAACATATTGGAAGAAAACTGGTGATTTTAAGCATTTTAAAGCATTTTCAAATCACGGGTTAAAATTGACCCGCGAACACCACAGGTGTAAACAGCTTTCTAACACAATATAAGGGTTAAATGTGTAATTTGACTGTTCGGTTGAGTCAATTGACCTCCAGAACCTCTCCTTTTCAAAGTGGTGATCATAAAAATACTACATTGGCTTGCATGGAACTCTATCTAATGTATTTTTAGGTCCTCGACAATTTTTATTTCTTTAATCATTGATCAAACTAAATTGTACCTTTGATAGAAGATAATCTCCTTATGGAAGTACTAACCATTTACCGTTTGATTTTATGTTATTAATACTTTTTTTTGCTTAAATAAATTTTCCATCATCAAACGTCGATAATATTAACGTTCTTATTACTTTGAAATATGCAAGATACCCAAAGTTATAGATCCGCTCATTCTTATTCACGAACTAGTTGGACATTCGTAGAGGAATCGAAGGACGATAGTGTTATAATTATTGAAAGCAAAAGCTTTTACAGGATGAAAATATAATTTCTCAAAATTGTAGTCATCAAAAACGATTTTCTAATAATTGTTAAAGCAATCAAAGATTTGATAGAGAGACTCCCTATGGGCAAGTCTTCAAGTTAAAAGTAGTGGTAGAGACCGAAGACTTCGAAGATGTTGGAAGATTAACGGATGTTCACATTGAAGACATTTAATTAGTCCGGACAACTTATATGAATTCTTGAATGAATATAGTCCATGTTGTCATTAATTCGTATATTCTTACTCTAAATTTTATTTTTGAATTGGGATTAGCCTTTGCTCAATGTTAGTAAACAAACTTCTCTTATATTCATTCAATTATTTCAATAGATTTCGTTCAAAGTGAAATATATTAATTCCAATGATTTCAATTAAAGCTTTAAAATGATATAAGAATTGCTAAACAATTTAGCCTGCTTATGAAAAGATGGTAGATGGTTCAGGATGAAGGAAATAAAATAAGGTGATATTATGGTAATTTAATTTAAAAAGAAAAAAGGGATTGATAGGTTCGTCAAATTATATCAAATATTTTTCAATGAGACGATTAACTGTTGTTATATATATAAATAAATTGAAGACATAAATAACTTTTAGACATTAATTCAATATATTCGTAAGGCACCTTAAAATATAAAAAACTAGATGAGCAATTCATCCAGCACCCAGGATGGGTTGAGAGCTCTCACTTGGAGTTGAAAAGCTCATATTTCTTTTATCGATGGAGAAATTTTACATTAATCTGAACATTATTATTTTTACTAATTCATAAAAAATAAGTCTGTCATTCATTTTTATCATTTATTTTAGAAAATTAAACAATAATCATTTATGTAAAATCACACTTTCAAAAAATAACAACTACTTTTTTAAACATAAAAACCAACAGAATAATTTAAAATCATAGTAACATGAAAAAAAGATAACAATTGACCTTATTTGATAAATTATGCCGTAGGGGACTTTATTTGTTCTTAATTGCAATAAAATATTACTTTATTCCAACGAATCATAAAGAAAAACCCTAATTTCTTTATTTTGACTTGACACGAATATCAAATAATATTAAGCTATTTAAAACAAATTTAAAGTAAGCAATGAGGAAATAATTGTTATATACTTTTTTTTGTTCTTTATGCCTTTTGTGATATATCAAAATGCATTACAAATGTATTATGAAAAATACAATTTGATGGAAATGAACCAAAGTTTTCCTTTCAAATAAAATACAATAAAAGAAAAGTTTGAAATTAGTAAGGAAAGACGAACAACAAATGAATGTATACCTTAATTTTGTTAGAATATTTTTTTTAGTCATTTCTTTATAATGTTCTTACTTTGTTTGTACTTATATACAACGCTTTTAACGCTACAGTCGACTGATAATTATCGGAGACAGACAAAGCTTAAGAATTTTGTGGATAAGTTAAAACAAGTGAGTCAAAAGTTTAAAAAAATACCGTTGACAAGATCTAAAACACTGGAACGACCGTTGGCTTTAGATGGTCACTAAGGGAGGCCAAGGGGATCTTCCATAAAAAACATCCGACAAAACAATGGTCGTGAGCGTATGACACCCAATGGCTAGATGACGCCCAATGGCGAGATGACGCCCAATGGCTAGATGACGCCCAATGGCGAGATGACGCCCAATAGCGAGATGACGCCTACCTTCCTTTTCTGAGACCGAGGAGAAAATCTGCAAGGAGGCCTTAATTTCATCCTACAATTTAATATTGACTAATAGATACCCCCTCCCCCACACACACACACTAACCAAATGCCAGAAGATCTGCATCGAACGTATGGATGATTTCTACCCTAATATATATGGGTACGATTTTCGCCGGATTTAAAGTTAGTCATCAGTGTGGCTAAGGCCGTGTGGAGGCAGTATTATGACCAAAGAAAACCTCATAGATTGTCATGTTAAAGAAGATCTCCTTTGCAAGTTTTGTTATACAATAAAGTTAGTCTATCATAATTTGTATTTTCTAAATCATTCATTCATTCCAAGTTTTTCTTGCGAACCCTGTAAAAAATAATTGTTACTTAAATACACATATAGTCATCTCCTACAATCAGATATGGTGTCTGTTTTTATTTATTAATGAGGTCACTTTTTCATTATTTTACATCTATTTAAATCATTCAATTAAGCATATTAGAAAGTACGTATTATAGTAGCCTTAAAATGGTCGAAATATGCCAAAGCATCTATCATTTACTTAATGAATAGCTAAGTTATGTTTACACTAACAAACTGGTTATGGTCTATACTTGCAAATTATATATTTATTGAACTAATGTTATATTTAAAAATTCAGCACTTTTGTGCGTTTCGTTTTATTGAATGAAACGAAAGTATTTTTGCTATTTATCTTTTAATGAAGTATAAATCCTTTCAACATATCTCGACTGCTATAAAATGTAATAATGCCACTAGTTTCTAAGTTTTCCCTTTGAGTTAGACCAAACAAAGTTTTAAAATTGTTAGATCATAAGAAGAAATGATATTTAAAATGCATATTGGGTTTTAAATCAATTAATATAGGCAACCAAATTGGTAGAGTTATTATAGTTGGTGGCGAGATCATAGATCATATATTAATGTAGTAAGACAGTATTATTCCTTAAAAAAATATTGATTATAGATAATTCATAAATTAATTACAATTAGTAATGAAGTAACTAACCAACTTATAATATACAAATTAAAAGTTATGATGATAGTCAACAATATTACATATACACCCCTTGCAAATTACAATACAGATTTTACTTTATAATTAAGAAGCACAAAATCCCCCCAATCGAAAAATGTTTTTTAATATGTAAAAAAAAAATTAATTACAATTAGTAATGAAGTAAATGACCAACTTATAATATACGAATTAAAAGTTATGATTATAACACTGTGTAACAAAGTTTTTGTCCTTGAGTTGAAACTGTTATTTTGTATTTTGCCTATGTCCAGAAAACATGAAAAATACTTTTAAAAATTTCTAACTTTGCTTTTGTGTCCAGAATAAGGATATTTGTGAAATTTACAATTTTCATCATTTCTAATGGTTCAGGCCAAGTTATCTTCGTGGAAAGTAAGAATAACCACAAATGTTAGTAGTATTTATTTTTTACTATATCTGTGCTTTTAAATCCGTTTTTATAATTTATATATCTTTGGTACTAATCGAAAAATCGGCTATATATTTAAAAAAGTTGACCATATTTAGTGTTCTATTTAGGCTGTGATATATTTTTTGTTTCGAGTCTATTGACTATAATCAATATGTACTATATTTTTGATATATGTCAATGCATTTCAGAACAGTTTTTATAATTTCGATATTTGGCATGAAAGTAAAGAAAAGATCAATTTAGTAGGACAAAGTATTAATCATATTATGTATTTACTTTTGGCTAAATCACTGAGGTTGCATTTTATATTATTGTGATTTGTTACGAGAAAAAAAACAGGTTTGCCTTTTTATTTGCATGTCCTTAAATAATTTGATAACAATATTGAAATGCAATTTTCCAAATCACAGTACTCTCTAAAAAATAAATTATTTTTGGCACTTATAATTAATTATATGTAAATAAAAAGGCAAACCTAATTTTTTCTTCGTAACAAATCACAATAATATAAAATGCAACCTCAGTGATCACCTAAAAGTAGTTACTTAATATGATTAATACTTCGTCCTACTAAATTTATCTTTTCTTTACTTTCATGCCAAATATCGAAATTATAAAAACTGTTCTGAAATGCTAGGACAAGAGGACCCAGAGATAGCACAATTGGTAGTTCAATAAAGAACAGTACAGATTTCTAGAAATTATATTCAACGGTGAATACATATTTTACACACCTGCTGAATATACTTAAGAGTTTTTGAATAGGGTGTGATTATATAGCAATGGAAATAATTACTCTATTTCATTAGTCATTCTTATTTTAATTTAATTGTTGTAAATCTTTTACTAAGCCCTTAATATAAACGGCACCAAGAACTGTATATTTTTCAGCGTAATGAGATTAAACATAAAAAGCGGACACATTGTGTGCTTTTAGAATTTTTATTATATAAAATGACATGTTATAAACACCTCAGTTGGATTTTTTATGTCCAATATAAAGTGGCACCATATGTTTTTTTTTCTTTCGCTGTCCAATGTACATAAGTCCTTCACAATTTCTTACAATACTGGAAAAATTTCCTATGTTTCAAAAGTGTTCATAAACTATAAACACGTATATAAAAATAGTAAGACAGATGTTTCTCATATTTTTTTGTTTTTTGTTCATACATTTTTTATTTTACAGTCTGATTCACTACTATTTGACTCTCATTTCACCAGTATAATCGTTGTTTTAATTTTATATAAAAGTTGAAGAAGCAAAACATGCAGTAAACATTTAATTTAAAAAAAATACTTACCTATATTTTCACATATCCTCCCACAACATTCTCGAACCGCCTGAAGGTGGAGTGTTAACACAGGCAAATATATCTACCTCATACAAGGAGTCTCATCCCTATCTTCAGAATCTCTGCTTATGATATGGATTTACTTGTACACAATAGACTACCTACAAAATCCATGGTGTTCAGATCTGGAGACTAAGGGACCATAAGTCCTCGGCACAAAAGTTTGAAACAAGGGAGTGCGAAGGCCGTGTGCGTTAAGGAGTGTTCAACTCTCAATGTTGAGGGCACAGGTTCGAATCCCGAAAGGGGATGGTCATTTTTTGGTCTGCTACCTCATTGATAAGATCCAAGGTTCGATAGACTATTCTTAATGCTTAATGTTTATTCATATCCCGTTGGATGCAACTATATTGAATCATAAAGGCAAAAAAGTCATTACAAAAGTCCTGGCCAATTTGCTGTGTTGGAGAAAGCCGCATGTTGTGTTTGAAAACCAATGAAATGTCTTTATGCCCATGAGACAACTTTATCAGGAAGAGGATACAATTATACCACCAGATCAATATTAATTCCCTCCTTGAATAATATCAGAGAGGTCTTCTTCCCGGACGTAGTCACGACCATGAACCAGGAGGGTTTTTGCCATGTGAATGTCGTCCTATGAAGGCTAGAATGCTAATACCTTTCTTAAATGCTTGTAAACTTTTCAACGGTGCTGTTGAGTGAATAAATAAATGGGATAAAAGTTTTTAAACCTCCTGTGAAAAATATTTAAACGTTTTTTGTCATTGACTGTAATGTAATAATTTGAAGAAAATTGAATTAAATTAATCAATATTTGGAGTGCAAAAATATATAACAGGTGGATGTTCGTTATCCTTATGCAATAGATGATTTTACATTTTCCTCATATGAATATATATATATTTTTTATATGTATAGATGGATACTCATGAAATTTATATTAAAATCGCTTAATAACTTAATTTTGTAGACTGATGATATATAATTCAGTCTTCATTTATTTAAGTTGTTACTATATATATATATATATATATATATATATATATATATATATCACATATATATATATATATATATATATAGCATCATTCTGTCATTATTATTATTACAAAAAGCTTTTGGTTCAAATGTAATTTAAGGTAATTTACATGGAAATGCACAGATAATACAACAGCAACATAGAATATAATTTACCTTCAGCATTACTTCTTCCTTTGTTGAATGAGTTCACATGGAATTAAAACGTGATCTCCTTCCAGGGAGAAGAGGGATTCTATTGATTTAAGACCAAGGTAAATAAATTAACGTCTCCCTTATTTTTTAAAAGTACTTAAGCGCCTTTAATACACCCTTCCTTGGCTGCTGCTGATGTTATTATTAAAAAAACCTTTTCATAGAACCAAAATGAATTTTCCCACGGGCTTGAGTGGGGTATCATTATCTACTTATTACAGGCTAGTCAATGATTCTTTCAGCTTCATATTGGATATTTAGAGACAAATGGTTCATGTCATACCAGGGTATTACTATTTTGTTTAATTATGAGATTCCAAGGATAATATTTTTCCTCTTTTTTGTTAATTGTTGTTGTTAAGATTCCTGCGTTTAGATAACTCATTTAAAAATGTTAAGGAAATGTATTATATCTTTCAGCTCTTAGTTATCAATGGACGATTCTCAGAAATACTTTTCGCGTGAAAATAGCAAAATATTCACTCTTGACCACAAAAAAATTCTTTTATTACATTAATCAATGCATTTTACATTTTTGAAAGAGATAAATGCATAATATCTTACCCGGGAATTTAGTTTACCTATCACAATTCTAATGATGTATAGTTAAACCCAGGCTTGTGAGCGATCAGGAAAAAAATAGCGATCAGAAATTATTTGCGATATAGCGATATAACGATCAGGGATTTTCCCGATCAGCGATCCGATCAATTTAATTGCGATCGACAAAAAATTAAGTAAAAATTTCAATGTTTATACAGTCAAACCTTTATAAGTATTCATCTATATATGAAATGGAATGATTGTTTCCCATAGCCTATGAGCTCCATATACAGTATATATGAGTGTAAATATTTTTTGACATTACTGGTATATATATATATATTAGTAAAGGTTGATTTCATGCAAATGAAGAATAATTATTCAAATTAATTAGCATCATATTACGTTAAAGACACCATACTAATCAAGCTAATTGTACATAGGCTCGTTAACTACATCGTCTGAACAACGACGAATAGTTAATGATACTATGGTATTTTTTTGTTATATTATTATTATTATAATTATTATTATATCAAGGTTTCATCCTTTTTAATTCCACAATAATAGTTGGAAAAATTAAAAACCAGTGTTTCAATGAACTCACTCTTATTGTAGTCGTTATCTGAGATAACTTTGCACATATTTTTTTTTCTTGGCCCAGTGGGCATATATTTCGATAGATCAACCAACGATATACAAAAAGGCTGTGCACATATTTAGTGAAAAACGATCAATAAATAACAATCATTTAAACGAAAACATAAAAAAACATTACAATAATTTGAAAACAAACATATCAATATAAAATTATATATCTAATAAATTTTTGAAAATAAAGAGGCGATTGGGATGATACAAGAAAGGTCGTCGTTTTTAACTGTTCGCATTTTATATAATATGTAGTGAACTTAGTTATGACGGCGTCACATTTGGCATTCTTTGTGAATGTCAGAAAGTCTTCCTCAGAAGTTTTGGTCTTGAAGAGGTTTTCTAGTGAGATTTGAGGCTTGGTAAGTCTCTGCTAATGCAGGGCAGTTCCATAGGAGATGATCCGTGGTCTCGGGGTGTGTTTTACAAAAGAAACAGTTATTTCGATCGTCCTTGAAAACTTGCCTGCAACCTCCAGCGAACCGGTCAAAAGTCGGTATTTGAACCATTTCTCTGAGGACGTAAGAAATCTATTATTCACAGCGGCGACACAATCGCTTATACTTCTTTGTATCCCACGTCTCTTTAAGTAGGCTTTAAAAGGTACTATTGTTGAGACTGTGGAAGCATTGCGTAAAATCTTTGTGGATAAAATGGAGATCCTGATCCTGAAGGGTAAAAATGGACGATTCACTCTAGAAAGCTTCCGAAAACACTAGTAAAATACTTATGTGCAAGTCTGTTTTAAAAATTTCGATGAATGTATAACATCGCTTGCAATGTGAGCATTCAAGGTTTTTGGGATCGATACATTTAGCAATTTAAAAGAGGCATTTCCCAAGCTAAGGACGTTTCATATGTTTTGATGCACTCTGTTGAGCTATGACAGAATTCTCTTATTCTTTCAGACAACATAGAGATAGTGGGTAAAACTTTGCACAATAACTTTGCACATATTTAAATATATATATTTTTTGCACAATTAATGAAATTATATCCGCGTTGGTAGGTATAACCATTATTCCATTCAAATTAGTTTATCAATTAGGTTGACCAAAATGAACTTGCTCCAAAAGCATTAAAAGTCGTGTACGCTTCACCTCGGCTAACACGTTCCCATAATTATATCACGTCATAATACAATTTTGTATTGTATATCACTTACATATTTTATTTCAAAGCTTGCTACATCACATTTTTTAACATTCCGTTCATAAACTTAGGGAGAAGAAAGAAATTGTTGACTTGCAGAGTTATCTAATTACGTATAGCTACCAAGGATGCCTTCTCATATTGGTGAAATAATTGGTCTTGGGAATTGAAAAAAAAAACAACAACCGTAACAATAAATTGCAGTGATGACACTCTATGTAATACTTCATAGAAAAGTGTTATTCTTTTAACCATACCACTGGGTGCTGATTGTCGTTTCTCATTTTTAGTATTCCTTAAGGCAGTGGTTCCCAAGTGGGGGCTCGCCCCATAGAGGGGGCGCAGAGCAATTGCAGGGGGGGCGCGGTAAAACGAATGAATGAAATATAAATACCGTAGACCAGTGGTGCCATAGTGACGGCCCGAATGAACATCTCATTCGGCCCGCTACGTCAGTGGTTTAGAAGTGTTTTTATAAATAAATAATACTATGATACAATATCAACCAATTAAAATCTACTTTTGTTTTTTTGTATAGTGTATGGTCTTGCCTTGCCAAGATGTGCCGGTAATTTGGACCCCCGGTCCCACTTGGAAACAATCTGCCCCCCTGACCGATTTCACCCTGGCATCCCTGCCGTAGACTAAATAACACTGCTAGCATAACATGGACAAATTTTGACGCAGCTCCCATGTAAACGCAAAGCAGATAATGAAGCATCACCAGATGTGCTTCCAAAGAAAAAAGGTTGAGGTTTATATTAATTACAATGTGTGAAATAACTGCAATGGACTCTGAGAACAAATGTGTGTATGTCCTTTTTTTTGGGGGGGGGGGGGCGCAAATATTTATTATGTACCAAAGGGGGCCCGGCAGAAAAAGTTTGGAACCACTGCCTTAAGGCATTATAACTCGTCTTTGATTGTTAAAGGAAGGCAATTATTCTTTTTTTTTTCGTCGTTGTTTCGTCAACTTTTAGAATATAATATCGTTGCAAAGTTAATCAGACATAAGATGCTTTTCATCAGATGTATTTTTGTTCTTCTTTTATAGAATCGACTGTACATCCGGTTACTATATAGATACCTGATCTGACCACATTTATTAAATTATATGGATGTACATTCCGAGAGTTTAAGATCCAATCCCTATGAACTTCTTAGAATGCTTCTTTAAACTTGACTTATTTTTGACCATAAAGTATATTGGATATCTTTAAAAAGTCTCTAATCATGTTCATATGACATGATTTCGTTTCTATTGTTCACATTTGTTACAAATCAATTTAAAGGAAGTGGGATATCCGTGAGCTTTAAGGCGTGTTCAACTCTCAATGTTGGGAGCGCAGGTTCGAATACTCCCGAGGGGGATGGTCATTTTGATCCGCTACCTCAATGATAAGATCCTAGTTCGAATGACTAATGTTTATGTTATAATGCTTATTAATATCCTGTCGGATGCATTTTATTGAACCATAAAGGCAAAAAATATATATAATTTTATGTTTGCTTAAATATAAATATTATATATCAATTAAATACAATGTAAATGTTTTAATGATGAGAAACGTTAAACTCTTATAGATGTTGTATTTCATTAATTTTTCATACAAATTTAACTTTCTAACAGTACTATTATACGGGCAAATGGATAAGGTTTCTTATATTTGAACTCCTTTACAAATTTAATTACAATGGACATTAAATTTATCGTTTCTCAACGACTTCAAATCGAACTGACACCCTACTGAATGAATTGAATATAGCCATCTTAACTTTTACAATAGATTTACAAATGAGATGCTTAAGTATTAGATACTCCTTGAACTACTCTTATTATCCAATCAAACTACAGTGATAACTCCTGTGTTTTGCTGTGACGTTTTGCAACATATATCCTCATACAAAAAGAACATGTTAATATGAGCCCAAACAGAATTACATATCATAAACATATTGCAGAGGGTAAAGTTGAATAGAAAATTAAAATTGCTTTAGATATAAAATGTAATATTCATAAATGCTTTCCAGTTGTTAACCATAACATTCATGCACAATTGTATTAATGCATTACTTTTCTTCATATCATTTCCACAGAAGCCAAAAGTAGGTCCCAAACAGAAAGAAGAACTCTTAAAAATTATGAAGATTGCATGAATAATTGGATTGTACAAAAAATGCTTGTTCTAAGGTCCATTAAATAAAAAAAATTAAAAATAAATTGAAGCGTGTAAGTACAGAAATTAAAACTAAATCACATACTTAAACGGCTCTGAAATATGATAAATAGTTGTAGAAGTGCAACTAAAATAAACACTATTAGCTATTATGTTAATCTATGTTTTGTACCATGAAATAATTAAATTCCTTGTTTTTTAAAATAAAAATCACGAAAATATGGCTTTATATGTGATAATATAATTAATGTTTGTCTATGGACATTCTTTCATTTATATAGCTAAACATTGTGATTATTGTAACGTATGTTAATATTTATTTCGTCAAAAATCGTGTTTTATTATCTTTATAGTTACCTCAGCCGAAGGAGGTATTGTTTTCACTGGTGTTGGTTGTTTGTTGGTTGGTTATTTAGTTGGTTTGTCAGCAGGATAATTCGAAAAGTACGGAACGGATTCGAATGAAACTTTGTGGAGTTGTTGGAAATACCAAAAAGAACAAATGATTAAATTTTGGCATCTCTGAGTGCTTCTTTAAGATGCAAAATGAGCTAAATACTAATGAATATTTCAAGTTAGCCAACTCTGCCAATAGATGTCGCTGTGCTGTGAAATCGTGTGCCGGGAGCGTCTTCCTCTCGGAATTTCCGTCGAGGGGAACCCTCCCCCGTCCCTCTACTACGCCGCCCCAGTCGTGAAAAAATCCGCCTCGGAAGGCTCATTAGGACCCTATGACGGCGGAGGTTTGCACTCTCTGAGTGTATATATGCCTCTAGTTGTTCTTGTGACTTTATCAATACAAAAAGTGATGCTTTTTAACCCCTTATCACCATGAGCATCAATGTCTCATCTTGGTAACAAAGTATATGGAAAGTTATAATTAATGAGTTCATGACACGTTATGCATATGAATATCATTTTAAGAGTGCTCTATTTGATAATTGATTATGTTTATAAACTTTTTTGTGAGTCGAGACGAAGAGTTTCTGTGTGATGGATGCGTCTCAAAATTTATAAACTTCAATGTATGATCTGCTTAAATATTTTTCTTTACAGTCAAGTACTTTAAAATGTAAATTTTATATTAAATTACTATTAGATATACTTCATATTTGTTTACTTTTATATTAAAATATCCATTTTATAGGCTGAAAAAGCTTACTTTAAAGTGTAACTTAATATTAGATATACTTACTTCATATGTGTGTACTCATAATATTAAAATATCCATTTATATGCTGAAAAAGCTTTTGACGTCGAAAATCAAGTCTCAGGCAACACAGACATATTTTTTAAAGGCAGATGAAAACAAGTTTTTTACAATTTATTAATACTATATTTTTAAAATATTTTGTTGGATCTATATGATGTAAAACAACTATACCTAGTTGTTTATCATATTTGTGAAAGTTATGGTGTTTATTATTTTGGTAATATTATAGTAATGTATGTGTGACTTTAGATTAGAGATTTCATTTAAACTTTAATGTTTATTTATATTTGTTATATGTATTATCTCTAACTCAAATAAGTCTTGAAGAAAATAAGAGAGGAAAAAATATTATATATTTCGAAAATTAAATTTCGCAGCATTTAAAAAAATATAAAAATATTTGTGTTAAATAAGTTATCCATTCTTTTTCAACACCATTATCTATCTTTTAGTTCAAAAAGGTTCATTAAAAAAAGACTTCCCCTTTTCGATTATCGACATCCCCTTCTCCACATTAGCAAGCAGCTCCCAATAGCAAATACAAAATTTATGTGAACGCCTTCATTTCGACAGAAGTACAAGTTATCTCAACAAAGGATAGGAAGACTTTTCCTTTTGGAACATGTCAAGTATGGAGATAAAGAAAATCAATTAAAAGATAAAATAACATCAAGAAACTATATTTATTATTTTGTAAAATAAAAAAATATTTTGCTCTTGACTCACCTGTCAAATATATGAAAACGCTATAGAATATTTAATGTTATTTAATGTTACCGAATGCTTTGACTTTATTGAGTTCCTATCGGACATGTTTTAACTTCAACACTCTGTTTTTCACTTTATTAAAAAGTTTTGTACGGGGATAGAATTCAATTCCTTAAAAAACTTCATAAATATGTCATCGATGTTTGTAAAGGTGATAGCTAGTTTTTAAAAGTTTATTTTTTTAAACTTACTTGATGGTGACTGCTTTTTCTATTTTTATTCTCTTCGAACATAAAGTTTATTTCCCATTCCTTTTTAAGTAACGAAATATGTATGCATAAATATAGTTTAAAAGCGAAAAATTAATGGCATTTTTGACGATGAATAGATGAAACCAATAAAGTCAAGTCGTAAAATGATTTTAAAAAGGTGAAGATAAATAAAAATATTAAAAGTGGTATAAATGTAAACGTAAATATTACCAAATAAACTGTTTTATATTCTTCAATTTATATGAATGAATGCATATCTACCCTACAAAAGGAAATTTCAAGATTATGTATGAATTTATAGGAAGATAAGCATTTTATTAAAATTTAATCCTTTACACACCAACGTTCCCATTTCATACTTTTCAAATGTTCTGCATCACGTCATATTCAATAAATACAGAACTTATTAATTTATGTTATGAATTATATTATTTATTTGCTAAATAAAACAAAATATTATTTTTTAAATAAATAAAAACCATTTAATACTTGTTTGAGAGCTTTGAAAAACCAAGTTTTTATATTTTTAAGTAAAAAATTGTGGTAAGAACTGGTATTATATTCTTTCATAACTATTGTGATCAGCAAATATACTAAAAATTTACATTGAACAATTATTTAATGTAATATTAACATTTTAGTAGACCAAAATTGACATTTAAAATGATGTTCCCAAAAGGGGAACGTTTGCGCCTATTGGTAATAATTTTCATGTTTTAGCGTATAACTCTTGTTTCATTTCATTTCATTTTACGTTATTACATCAACTATAAAAAAATATTTGTTATAATTATTTTATATTGGAGGACAGAGGTGAATAGTAGGTTTATTAATATTTATATTTTTTTGCACTTAACTTTATAAATATAATGAGTTAGGGAGTCCATCAAAATATCCCCCATGACTTTCTCAGTTGTGCTATAGAGGAAATCGAAGACATCAAAAGTAAGAAAATCGAGATTGTGGTTCTATCTCCAACGAATAGTAGGCGGACTATACCAAGTGACGAATAAAATGACGGCGAATATCTGCATCAAGACTCCATTCTTAGTGCAATAACTGGAGACATTACCAATTGTGTGTCAACTCCCAATTAGACAAATACAAAGTTATGGAATCTTACCATTATACACAATGTCTAAAAAAATATTTCCAGTGTGGTGTGTTTTACGGAAAACTTAGAGTAGATAATGGTCTCCTACCGTGGATTACTAGCTGCAAAACAGGATATGAAGAACAAGTCAGTAAGATTCGGCTATAAGATTTTGATGATGTGTAGCTCCTATGGATATCCATAGAAGTTAGATATATAATCTAGGAAACACGAAACCAGGAAGACAATTAGGGTATATAATTTTGGAATGGGTGGGGTAAACATTTGCAACCATCTATTATTATCCTATAGACTCCATATCTGCTAAAAAAACGGTTGTGGAGTATTTTTATTTTTGTACTTAATTTGTCGGTTGAGGAAGTATTTAAATGTAATTCGTTAGCCAAAACAAAACATAACATGAGCCATCTACAATTTAGGGGGGATATTACATGGACTCTGATATAACGTCAAAATGATCCGGTTCCCTAGGAACAAATACTTCTTAGCCCACCAAAGATAATAGGATTGATTGAAAAAATCATTTTTTGTAATCATCTACTCAAGAAAAGTAGTATAATTCAATGTACAAAGTGTATTAAAAGAATGCATGATGTATGTATTATTTCAATTACAACAATTGAAAGTTCCACTATTGATGATCAATGCTGAAAAGGATATATATATATATATATATATATATATATATATATATATATATATATATATATATATATATATATATATATATATATATATCATATATATATATATATATATATATATATATATATATATATATAATATATATATATACACAAGGGAATAAAGAATGATAATAAAATGTACAAAATTGTAGAACTAGAAGAGCCATGTTCCCATTTTGGGAACATACCAAAACATAACTCATAATTCAGTCAGCTAAATTTCGTCTGGGGTACATTCAAATAAGGTAAAAAGATGATGATTATATTTCAAATTTGAAGAAAATCGGATAACTATTCACAGAGCCGCATGTAGAGGGTTAATTGAACTTTTTTATTATAATAATGGATCTTTGAATGGACCTCTGCAAAATCATGTCATTCATTTTTTCACTTCATTGTAATTTTTCCCAATGACATTTTTTCCTAGGACGTGTTTTTTACCTTTTGGTCTTATATCTATATACCCTTCAATGAGAAAATGTTTGCGAAGTTTGACTCATAATTAGTATCTAAGAGGACTTTTTACCTAATTCCAATATGTTCAATTCAATTTTTAATGAAGCTGAAACTTAACAAGAGATAAGTTTAATTCAATCCTGCATAAGTTTAAAACCAGGTCTCCATATACATGTACATATATGAGTTTTTTTTTTGGTCTCATAGTGTTATCCCATTATTAGTGTTTTCTAAGCCGTAGCCTCATACATCTATTTGAAAGATTAAAAACAGATGGTGCATGTTATGGTTGTAAATGGTTGAACGACGTTGACCACGCTAATCATTCACTTATTAATATTAAAGAAGATTCCTTTATTTCATGACTTTTGCAACTATATATTTACATATAATAATAATATCGTGGCTCAGCTGATGACGTAGCTACTAGAGGTATATCGTGTCACCTACTTGCGAGTCATACTACTACATGCCCCCAATGGATTGAGCATACTTGGGATTATATCGGCAATCCATTCACTCGCAAATGGCGTCTGTTCCGGACAAGAGTAGATCCTTCGGAGGTGACCTCATAGGATTGTCCATTGATCCTGGTCTTGGCGATGATACCCTGACGAGTCCACTCACCCGAAATCGGATTTCTGAGACGGACTTCTTGACCAACATACAACGGTGGTAGTACCTTCGAATGTTTATTGTAGTGATCCGTCGTTTTTGCCCTTGACTTTCTTCTCTCCTCCTCCGCTCGTTTCAACTCTTCTTTGGAAAGACGTTTGTAGACCTCCGCGTGAGCAGGTAGACCTGTCCGTAGAAGACGACCATACAACCATTGAGTAGGTGAGAGTCCGTTGTCAAGACGCGGTGTGTTCCTCCATTCTATGAGAGACCGATCAAACGCGTCCGAGTCTAGGTGTCCGTTTCTCCAATTCTTCTTTACCAGAAGTTTCATTGCCTTCACGGCTGCTTCTGCATGGCCATTGGATTGGGGATAGTGGGCGGATGAGGCGACTGAGACGATGTCGTGGTCCTGACAGAAGTCCTGGAACTCCGGGACGCAAATTTTCGTACTCCATCCGACCGGATTTTATTAGGAATGCCGTGATCCCTGATTATGGTCTTAAATACCTTGATGACCTGCGCAGCTTTCGGTACCTGTCATGGTAGCGGACAATTGACCAGCCACTGAAGCGATCCACTATTACCAAAAAGTGTCTTCCTCTATATTCGAAAAGGTCCGCAGAAACGGATTCGAACGGGCGTGACGCAGGCGGGTCCGATTGTAGAGGTTCTTGCTATTGCTGTGGGCGATAACGTTGACCTTCTTCACACGATTCGACCATTTGGGCAATCTCATTCCCCATGCCGTGCCAGAAGAAGAGTCTCTGGCCCTGGTTCTTGTTTTTCCAACGCCAAGATGTGATGCATGAAGCTTCTTAAGGATTGCAGGCCTAGCAGTCCGAGGAATAATTAATCTATGACCGTCGTATGCGATGAAACCATCGGTGGTGATTGACAGTAGGTTCCATGCTTTAAATAAGGTTTAACTAGATTTTCCTCCGGTAACTTTTTCACATACAGTGCTGACATATTTGGTAAGGCCTGGTAGAGTGCTTGATAGGCCTCGTCTTGTTTGGCTGCTTCTCTGATTACTCCTAGAGCGGGATCTTCTGAAATTGAGTCCTTGGAGATTATCCTTTGGCATACGATGTCTGAATTGTCTTCCGAATTTGTTGGGTCCGACACTGGTGAACGACTGAGAGCGTCTGCTATAAGATGTGTTTTTCCTTTGGTCCATACCACTGTGAAGTTGTAGCTATTTACTTTTCAAGTATGCGTTGCATCCGAGCATTGTCAATTGAAGCTAAGTTTGTGTTGTTGGCGATTGTGCGAAGAGGAAGATGATCCGTGACTACGAAGAAGTGGAGTAGTCCTAGTAGGTATGTCCGACAACAATTTATTCCCCACTGAATAGCTAAAGCCTCGAACTCACCAACCGAATGCCTTGTTTCAGTATCCGTTAAGTATCGGGATCCACATTAGATTAATTTCCAGTGTTCTTCTTCTGAACTATGGTTCTGCATGAGTGCGTATCCTAATCCGTTGAGTCGAGAAGCGTCAGTTAGAATACGAGTGGGTAGTGATGGATCAAAATGAGCGAGGACTGGCGGTGATACTAGTATCTTCTTGACCTCCTCAAAAGCCTCCTGTTGAAGCGGTGCCCAGTTCCAAGAGTTTTTGGATGAGAGAAGTGGTCTTGAAGAGTAGGAAGTCAGTTACATCAGGTGAGACATAGACCGTTGTCTGGGTTTCATATCCTTGAAACCTGAAGAAAACCTCGACAGCACCCACACATTCAAGTTCTGTCCCATTGGCTGCGATGATCCTCCTTTTCTTCGTTGGGTCCACCTCGTAGCCAATGGTGTCCACGAGCCCGTTGTTGGCTAGGCATTCGGCTGTACCTGTGTCAGGAAGAGTAGTCACTTCTGTCCAGTTATTACCTTCCAATGAGATTTGAACCTTAGCCAGTGGGGTTGAACGTCCACAATGCTTCTTTGTCACACAGACCTTGACACAATTGGTCTTTCCGGGCGTTGCTCTTCTTGCGACAAGCCTTGGCAAAGTGGCCCTTTTTGCCACAATTGTTACTAACAATGAGGCTCGACACTCTCTACGTGGGTGATACTTCCCACCGCAGAAAGGACAAACTTGTTTCATCTTCTCGTCCTCGGTCTTCGCTTCGATAGTCCTGGCCTTGGAATTTGAACGATCACGACTTCCAACCCTCTTGGAGCTTTTGTATGATGATATTTGGTTGACCATCATCCCAGATCCTGTATATTTTTTTACATCACTTGATGGTTCCGCTCGGAAGCCTCCCACGCCATGCATTTGGCCTTGACCTCCTGGAAACCGTGTCCGTCCATCTTGAGTAATTCTTTCTGAAGTAAAGAGTCATTTATATTCACTATGATATGTGATGCCAATACGTCTTCATATGGCATCCTATCTAATTCAGCACTATCGCCAAGAAAATGAAGTCGGATCAAATAATCAGAGAATTTTCGTCTGACCTCCTGACACATTGTTGGAAACAGAGACGGCGCGTCATCACGTTAAGTGAATGTTCATAATGGTATTGTAGGGACGTGAGCACTTCATCCACGGTAGTGTCATCCCCTATCTCCAAAAGATGTCGTATCGTGTCTAGTACCCTGCTGGAGAGACACGACCGCAGATGAGCCCGTTGCTCACGTTGCGTCAACAGATCCATTCTGTTCCCATGGAAGTAGTCTTGGAACTGTATCTTCCAGTTTTTGAAGGTAGTGATGTCTGCGTCGTTTTCCAGCTCACTGGGCTTAAGAGTAGAGATGAACTTTGATAGGAATTTCTGACGGGGTTGGTGGGGTGAGGAGTGGCCGCGATCTGAGCAGAAAGAAGAGCCCTCTGACGGTCCTCTTCTATTTTAAGTGTGTATTTATGATCAAATTTGGCCCTTGAAGATACCACCATGCCTCGTAAATCCTGATATTGTTTAAATAAAAGTTGGACAAAATACTTTTATTCCAGACACTCATCCGCACCGAGTTCCTTGATGGAATGTATTATGTCCACTGAGGCCTTTAGCTTCTCCAAACCCTGCTCCGAGTGACGACGTTGACCAACGCTAATCATTCACTTATTAATATTAAAGAAGAGTCCTTTATTTCATGACTTTTGCAACTATATATTTACAACAAAATAATAATAATAATATCTTGGTTCAGCTGATGACGTAGCCACTAAAGGTGTATCGTGTCACCACCTTGCGAGCCATACTACTACAGTGTATATAATCAAAACTTATAATTGCTTCAATGATTGTGAATAATGAACAACTGGGAAAAAACTGCAGCCATGACAATGTTTATTAGTTACATAATAAAGTATCCTTAGATCCCGAATTCAATAAAATAATTTACACGCTTAAATGTTTATTTATCCTAATGGATGCAATACTATCGAACAAAATACGGGTTTTTAAAATGTAATAATAAGTATTCTATTCTCAAATATATTAATTTCAGATGTAATTGCAAGAAGTTTTTCTCTTATCATAAGGATAACGTTTCTTTCTGTTATGCAATTTTGACTATCTAATATTCTTTTTAAGTGATACATTTGTAATAAACTCATAAACCCCCTTTTTCAAAGTAAACTATTAATTTCTTATATTAATGGACACAAAATTAAATAGAAATGATTTTTTCAGGTTACTACTTACAAAAAGTGGTGAAACTAATATGACCGAAGAAAAATATTGTGGAGTGGCTGGAGAGTGATGTTCAAGCCTAGGGATACCACCAAAGTGAACAAGACATCACAGCAAGCGTAGAAAATCAAGGTTCTGGTGCTACTAACGACGACAGTGACGAGGATGACTGTGACCAAACCCCCAAAATGAAATTGTCTGAGTTAAAGCACTATTTGGGCATTGTTATGCAAGGGCTAGTGAGCTATGCTGATTTAGATAAGTATTACACCTCCATACGAAATCTCAGAGCTAACATCATCAAGAGACAGTATGCGTTACAAAAGCAAAGCAAGATATCAAATTTCTTTTCAGCCCAAGTTAAAGGCCACAACCCTCTATCAGTAATGAGTGCTTCAGCTCTGCCTCCTCTGATAGTATACCTCGCCATGTGTAATACTGCGACAATGATTCAGACTAATAAAGTGATGAAAATAAACTGGTGAATGACAATAAAGTAGTTATGCCTATGTTGCTTATATACGTTTTCTGTTCTGCGCACTCCATACGAAAATAGAGTAACATGACTTTCACTCTCACTACAGTATTTATACGTACGCGAGGAGCTGAGCGTTTTTTTAA
The DNA here is from genome assembly GCA_013387185.1 of Caligus rogercresseyi. Lineage (NCBI taxonomy): Eukaryota > Metazoa > Arthropoda > Copepoda > Siphonostomatoida > Caligidae > Caligus > Caligus rogercresseyi. Next base: position 9,927,810 of record CP045898.1, on the reverse strand, counting down.
TATAAAATAACTGTATTCTTTATGGCTGAGCTTACACTTAATTGTATTGTGTACAATTGCATTAATAAAAGAAGTTTGCACAATATTATATTGATATTGTTGGTTTATTTCACCTTTATTTCATGGGTTGTGGGTTATTAAGGATAAATCGTAATTTTCACTTAGTCATAATGGGCTGGAGCCCCTATTGTTCCGACTTAAAGGGGATTTACTGTATATTATATATATATATATATATATATATATATATATATATATATATATATATATATATATATATATAAGGTTGTTCTTATTTTTCAAATGTTTGAAATGTTAGCAACATTGTGGATTTTCTGTTTCTTGGTGATAAAAGAAGACGACATACAAAGTTTGAACAAAATCGGTCAACATTACGAGGTCGCGCAACGAGGTCAAAGTTTTAAAAATTTAGTAAAAATATAGTTTTCCGCAAATTTCTTCAAAATGGTGGACGTTACAGACTTCAATAATTATTATTAATTTAAAGGAAATCTAATTTACTACCAGACGTATGTTTGATGTTTTTTAATAAAACAAAGTTTTCAGTAAAAAAAAGCAAGAAAGGGAGTGAGTATTGTTAGCTTATTTCATAGCTTTTTTGTATCAATTAACTTCACTCGCCTGTAGAAGATGACTTGTTCGCTTCAGAGTAAAATAGTACTTTTAAGTTTAGTAAAACTTTAGATGATAAATCCAAAAATGACCTTGGTTGCATTCTATCAGTTCAGAATTCAGTACAATCTGAGTTTACATCATATGATTCAGAGCCTGTATTGACCTATAAGAAATCGATTATGAAAAAAATAAATAATAATTTGTTTCTTAGATTTGCGTCAAGGTATCCTCTCAAAATTTTACTTTGTCTCTGACGCATACATAATCCATTATATGCGTCATTTTGTACGCGAAATAGGCTTTTTTAATGTACATATAACTCTCTACTTATTAAATTGACATGATTTAGTATACCAAAATATTAAAGCTGGTTAACCAAGCTTTCATTTGATATGTTTGGTGTTCTAAAAATCGCTATACTTTAAGAGATATAAGCAAATACGTACTCTCCCCCAAAAATTGATCTTTTGATATGAGAAATATACGATTACCATTTGGTAAGGCTGTTAGTGTTACCTGGATAGCAAGAAAAAGATAAGGGAGAGAAGTGATTCTCTTTCTATCCAGGTAACACTAACAGCAGTTACCAGCTACGCCACCACCTACGTTGAGATCTAAAAGGAGACTGTCTTTCCCTGGGTCCATACCAACTATGGGATAGGTTGAATATATCAACAAGATGGTGCAAGGCCTCATACAGCCGCAAACACACAGAGTTCCTCCAGGCCAATGCTCCAAGATTCATTGACAAAGAGTTTTGGTCAACGTACAGCCCTGACCTGTCTGTGTTGGACTATGCTGTCTTCGGGCGGCGGAAGAGCTCTCTCTCTCTCTCTCTCAGGATCAATTTCACCTCAAAGAAACACCTGAAGTAAGCCATTGAGGACGCTTTAGCCAGTCTTGACCGTAACTTCATCAAGAACAGTTGTGGAAAGTTCCAGCCTAGGTTGAAGGCCGCCATCAAAGCTGATGGGAGTACATTGATTGGAAATACTATATCAACATATCCAAAATAAATGGTAAAATATATGCTGAAAACACACCCGTCTCGTTATTGATATCGTGCGGATGATAGGTAAGTTATCTTAAGCGCGCATCCCTGTATTAAGACTGACCGAAAACAGTAGCATAAGTAGAAATATTTGAGGGGAAAAATTAATATTATATGAGGAGTAATTGGAATTACATTCTTATTAGAAAATATATCTCATTCATCGATATTTTCACTCATCAATAAAATTAAAGTTTCTTCAAATATCTGCATCAAATAATAATATAATTTAATTACATACATATGATCCCTCTAAGGATTAGATATTCTTATTTTAACATAAATGTAAGCTGTACTAAGAGGTTAATCCAACTACACTTTTCTTAGTTATACAGTTAAAAATGATATATATGTATTATATATTGAATCATTCACCCGCAATTTTTATCAACAAAATAGATTCTTGTTTGATAACCGAAGATATTTATTGTTTGATTTTAAATTTTAATGAGCGGTTTGATTTTTTTTAAATGAACTTGTTTAATAACTGACTACATAGATTTTTTAACTACTTATACTTTCTAGAATAATTTTTCTTTTGCCAGTGTCTTAAAAGACACACATATATATATATATAATATAGAAATTAACTTCTGTGTTTCTTGTAAATCAAAGTAATTCCTTCAAGTTTAGGAACCTTGGACTAAGACAAACCAAATATAGCTCTCAAAACTCAAAGATATCGAGGAATGTCTTCTTTCCCATAGACAATATATTTATTTAATAATCAATAGTGTGTATTCAGCAAGAATTATCGATTTCCCTCCATGACGTTTTTGTCTGAGAACGTTCAAAAAAGTGAAAACAAATAGTTTTTTTTTTGCCTATATGGTTCGATAGAATTGCATCCAACAGGATATAAATATGCATTATAGCATTATAGTTTATGTTTCAATTTGATTCTTCATAAAGTATGCATATTGTATATATTTATGGATCTCACTCACTTATTTAATAATACGTTTCTTAATATGTTGCTAAATACATTGTTTAAATAAATATTAGGTTTTTAAATATAGTATATATCTAAAATATGATTGTGAATTAATAAAAGTAATATTTTCAACGTGTTAATGGTTGAACAAATTAAAATAAATATATGACCTCGCATTGGAGGATGTAAATAGGAATAAATATGAGTCTTTTGGATAGAATGATTGACTTACGCAATGTTAATTTCTTAATATTTTTCAAGTATTTTTAACAGCTGCACCCGAAAAAGATATTATGTCTCCTGTTTTCCAAAATAACTCGCTTCATATTGAAAGCTATTGAAAGTTTTACATATATATATTTAGAGAAATATTTGAATTTAATGAAGTACGACTGAATCAATTCCTTTCTTTTTTTGAACAAGCAAAGTCCAACAAAATAATACTTATTATTATTTTCTTTTTGATGAAATTGAAATGTTATTTATATCTTAAATTGCCTTGGACATCATTGCTTTCCAAATAGGGTTTCCATTACAATTGTTGTTAGTTTTTATCAAAATGTCCAATTATATGTGTATTTTATGCTTAATAAAGTGATTCTTTTATCAATCATCTAAAGCTGCCAAATATATTTTACTTATTATCTAATATCAATATTCACATATTATATTTTTAACTTTATTTCTATCAAAACATATGTATTCACCTATGTATACTAGAAAGAAAAATGGATTAGTTTTTTGTAGATTCTATGACATAGTAAAATTAATTTTCGAGAGTAATACATATAATATATGTTATATATATATGAATGCTATTGTGCATGTGAAAAATAAACTAAATAAATAACTATTTTAAGGCATTCACATTAGGACCGAGACCGGCGGATATGGGAATGGGACAATTCAGCGCCGCCGATTCAGCGCCGCCGATTCAGCACCGCCGATTCAGCACCGGCCGATTCAGCGCCGGCCGATTCAGCGCCGGCCGATTCAGCGCCGTCCAATTCAGCGCCGTCCGATTCAGCACCAGCCAATTCAGCGCCGGCCGATTCAGCGCCAGCCTCAATGACTTTGATTTAAAAAATTCAGACCTTTTTTCACAGAAAATTATGTTTTCTTTTGGAGTATAATTGGTCAAACTTGGCACAAGATAATTGTTTGCAGAAGTATTCAACAACAATGGGGTATTTTGGTTTCAAACCCACCTACATTGGTAAAAATACGAGTAAAAAAACCCTCAAATGCCATTTTGTGTACCTTGGGCCCTCGGGTTCCGCCAGCCGGAACAATGGGGTTTTGGGGTTTCAAACCCATCGCAAATTGTAAAAATACGAGTAAGGACCCCCTCAAATGCCATTTTGTACACCTTGGGCCTTCGGGTTCCGCCAGCCGTAACAATGGGGTGTTGGGGTTTCAAACCCATCGCAAATTGTAAAAATACGAGTAAGGAACCCCTCAAATGCCATTTTGCACACCTTAAGTTCTCGGGTCCCGCCAGCCGGAACAATGGGGTATTGGGGTTTTAAACCCTTCGCCACTTGTAAAAATACGAGAAAGGAACCCCTCAAATGCCATTTTGTGCACCTTGGGCCTTCGGGTTCCGCCAGCCGTAACAATGGGGTATTGGGGTTTCAAACCCTTCGCCACTTGTAAAAATACGAGTAAGGAACCCCTCAAATGCCATTTTGTGCACCTTGGGCCTTCGGGTTCCGCCAGCCGTAACAATGGGGTATTGGGGTTTCAAACCATTCGCCACTTGTAAAAATACGAGTAAGGAACCCCTCAAATGCCATTTTGTCCACCTTGGGCCCTCGGGTTCCGCCAGCCGGAACAATGGGGTATTGGGGTTTCAAACCCTTCGCCACTTGTAAAAATACGAGAAAAGAACCCCTCAAATGCCATTTTATGCACCTTGGGTCCTCGGGTTCCGCCAGCCACGACAATGGGGTGTTGGGGTTTCAAACCCATCGTAAATTTTAAAAATACGAGTAAGGAAAGAAATAAGCAAAAGTTCTCCCATGAGGGATATATTTATCGATTCGATAAATATAGCAGAAAAGAAGTGACTATGATGTTTTGGAGGTGCCACGAGGACGGAAACTGTAGAGGAAGAGTTCATACTCTTGACGACGAAGTCATAAAGGTCATCAATGATCACAGTCATCCTCCATCTGCTGTTACAGTCGAAGTCGAAAGAGTGAGGACTTGTGCAAGAGAACGGGCAGGAAGTACAATTGAAACCCCAAATGCTATTATTAACGAATGCATTACAAATATGTCGGTGGCTGGGATGGCAAGATTACCAAATCGTCAAGCGCTAAGAAAAATGATTCGAAGGAAACGTCATGAAATAAATCAAGTGCCTGACAACCCTAGTTCAATTGAAGAACTTGCACTTCCTAATGAATTCAAACTATATCACCCTACTCCTAACGTCACGGAAAATTTCTGCTTATTGGACCGAGGAGCCTCCAATGAGCGCATTTTAATTTTTGGGCGCGAGAAATGGTTGGAGCACATCGAAAATTCCAAAATTTGGTACGCTGATGGAACATTCGCCGTCGCACCTCAACTATTCCATCAAGTTTACATAATATGGTGAAGAAATACGATGGAGTTCATCCTGTTTTATACATCTTATTACAAAATAAACAATTTTCAACGTACCGTAGGATGTTTGATATGATAAGTGAATTAATTAATAATGCACAACCTGATGTCATCAACTGTGATTTTGAATATGGAGCATTTACTGCAGCGAAGGAAGTCTTCCCCAATGTTAATATACGGGGATGTTTTTTTCATCTGTCACAAAACATGTTGAAAAAAATTCGTTCCTTGGGGCTAACCAATTCGTACAATCAAGATTCTGATTTTGCCCTACAGGCAAAAATGATTATGGCTCTCTCCTTTATCCCTCCCGAACACCTCGATGAACATGTGGATTTACTTGAAGCTGCATTACCGGAGGAGTTGATTCCAGTTTTAAATTGGTTCGAAGACAACTATATCGGCCGCCCAAATCGTCGAGGAGCCAACCGCAGAAGGCCTCTTTTTCCTATTGAAATGTGGAGTATGTTTGAAAGAACCATAAATGGAGATGATAGGACGAATAATTTTGCTGAAGCTGCCAATCGACGCCTTAAAAGTGAACTAGGAATGACACATCCAACTATTTGGAAGTTTGTTAATGTTCTGAAAAAAATTCAAAAGGGCAGAGACGAAAATTTTGAAAAACTATGCGCTGGAAATGAACCCCCCCAAAAATTACTTATTTTGAGGATTTTGAGGGTTGTTTCAGATTATGAAAATAGGAGAGGAATAGAATATCTTCGATCGATTGCCCATAATTTATTCAATTAATAATTTTTGTTATATTTCAACTGTCATCTATATTTAAAACAATATGTTAATATATATTTAAAGTGTTTTTGTACAAAAAAAAGAAAAAAATACGAAAAAAAGAATAGTATAATGTATGTACAGAACATCAGTATATTTTTTCTTTCTGTGTCATTTAGTAATTTCTGTTTATTTCCCCCATTGTAAGTGAATCTGTTTCGAAAATAAAGAATTGAGAAAATAATATGATAATATAAAAACACATTGGTGCTGGCTTCGAATATTCGAATGAAGATTCGCTCACTGTACGTAAAAGAAATCACACATATTTGTTTTTGTACAGACATACAGGGTGGTATGATCTAATCCGGCGTTTTTCTTCTCTCAACTTAAAATACACATCAAATCGTTAATTTCCGTTCAACTTTATTGATTCAGACATTAAAATGCTCGTACAGGTGCTTAGGGACACTAAAAAAAGTTCTCACTGCACTGTGAACTCTTAAAGGCCATCATCATCAGACAGTGGCCAACTTATCTAGGGTGACTCATGCCATTGAGAAGCTATAGCATCGTGTGGAGCCTGTTATTGCAAAAGGAGGAAGTTGGATTGAATTAACATGAAAGGAAAAGTAACTAAATCTTGTTTGGCATAAAAAAGTCAATTAGAGAGTCTTGATAATAATCCAGTCAATCTGGATAACGGCACACCTGCGTTCTTGCTCGTTCCAGATTACAGGTTGTAGATTTCCATATGCGACCATGACGATGATAAAATTCAACTGAAATGATTTCTTATATGTTGGCTGTCTGCTAAAAAATCCGCTGTGCGGATCGGAGGACGTCATCCTAATTGCAGGGTGTCCTGCAAAACCGCCACATTAGATCTTACCACTCTGTTCAATTTTCATCTCTTAACCCATAGAATGTTTTGCAAGTGGCGAGTTCAAAATATTTATTTGTTTATTTATTTTTGTTTAAAAAACTTCAAAATATTTTTGTGTGATTTTAAACATGGACTTAAATCTAAACCCACAAAAAGTGCAAAAATCCACAATAAAAGAAAATGTGATTACTTTATGTAGATATAAATATAATGCAGTTTAACTTTATTAATAAGTCAAGAAAAAAATCTTTTTGCAAAATTATGTAAAAAAACACGCAACCTTGTTCACAAAAAAGTATTTAATAGAGGTGAGCGACCATAATTGGCGAAGGGTTTAAAACCCCAATACCCCATTTTTGCGGCTGGCGGGACCCGAGAACTTAAGGTGTGCAAAATGGCATTTGAGGGGTTCCTTACTCGTATTTTTAAAATTTACGATGGGTTTGAAACCCCAATACCACATTGTTGCGGCTGGCGGGACCCGAAACTTAAGGTGTGCAAAATGGCATTTGAGGGGTTCCTTACTCGTATTTTTAAATTTACGATGGGTTTGAAACCCCAACACCCCATTGTCGTGGCTGGCGGAACCCGAGGACCCAAGGTGCACAAAATGGCATTTGAGGGGTTCCTTTCTCGTATTTTTACAAGTGGCGAAGGGTTTGAAACCCCAATACCCCATTGTTCCGGCTGGCGGAACCCGAGGGCCCAAGGTGCACAAAATGGCATTTGAGGGGTTCCTTACTCGTATTTTTACAAGTGGCGAAGGGTTTGAAACCCCAATACCCCATTGTTACGGCTGGCGGAACCCGAAGGCCCAAGGTGCACAAAATGGCATTTGAGGGGTTCCTTACTCGTATTTTTACAAGTGGCGAAGGGTTTGAAACCCCAATACCCCATTGTTACGGCTGGCGGAACCCGAAGGCCCAAGGTGCACAAAATGGCATTTGAGGGGTTCCTTACTCGTATTTTTACAAGTGGCGAAGGGTTTAAAACCCCAATACCCCATTGTTCCGGCTGGCGGGACCCGAGGCTTAAGGTGTGCAAAATGGCATTTGAGGGGTTCCTTACTCGTATTTTTACAATTTGCGATGGGTTTGAAACCCCAACACCCCATTGTTACGGCTGGCGGAACCCGAAGGCCCAAGGTGTACAAAATGGCATTTGAGGGGGTCCTTACTCGTATTTTTACAATTTGCGATGGGTTTGAAACCCCAAAACCCCATTGTTCCGGCTGGCGGAACCCGGGCCCAAGGTACACAAAATGGCATTTGAGGGTTTTTTTTACTCGTATTTTTACCAATGTAGGTGGGTTTGAAACCAAAATACCCCATTGTTGTTGAATACTTCTGCAAACAATTATCTTGTGCCAAGTTTGACCAATTATACTCCAAAAGAAAACATAATTTTCTGTGAAAAAAGGTCTGAATTTTTTTAAATCAAAGTCATTGAGGCTGGCGCTGAATCGGCCGGCGCTGAATTGGCTGGTGCTGAATCGGACGGCGCTGAATTGGACGGCGCTGAATCGGCCGGCGCTGAATCGGCCGGCGCTGAATCGGCGGTGCTGAATCGGCGGTGCTGAATCGGCGGCGCTGAATCGGCGGCGCTGAATTGTACCGTACCCCTAAGCCATACCTTATGGCTTAAGCATCCCCTTATATATGTATAATATATATTTTCTACATATAAATAACCTCTTTTGACCTTTATGAAGTAAGCAACACGGGCCTCACTCTCATTTATATGTGTGTTTATTCATACTTCTTAAATAATAATAATACTACGTTTATGTTATGCTGTTTTCATGCAAATGTTTTTCTCTCTTGTGAAATGTTGCTTAAAGAGTAATGTTGTTATATAATTTTATGTGTTATTTAAAGGTAAGTATAATGTTATTTTCTCTTATCATCAAATAAGACGATGCTTGGAAGTAATGGTTTTAATATGAGATGTACTATTTATATGCAATAAATATAACTTTGTTTGTTTTTGATACTTCATAGGATATGAAGATTTATTTTTCATTTCTTGGAAAATGATATATTTAAAACATATATAAAAAATAATATATCATTATAAAAATTTGTATTCATTTTTTAAAAGGTGTTTGTTTAAGCAATTTATATTTTTTTTTGTAAAATGTATTATGGAATCAGTTAAAAGTCTTCGTTTTGCTTTTATATCATATAAAAAGTGGTTTTTTATAATAACGACATGGATTTGTCGGCCTTTTTCTTCCTCGTGGAATGATATGATGTATTTTTTGGAGGTTGTAATCCATCAGGGGTTCTTGACGGTTTCCATTATTTCTCGATACGCTTGGAGGAGTTTCCTAAAAGATCAAAGACGATGTCTCGAAGTTTCGGGTTCCTTTCCACATAAGTAGCATAAAGGATAAGTCAATACATTAAAATAAGATACCCTTATAAGTTAAGTTTATAAGTTTGATTTGAAAGGTTGATAGTATTAAATAGTTTTCTAGAAATGGTTTTTAATTTTATCTATTTTATGTTTTAAGTTTATTTTAATAAATTACTTTTCTTTTTAAATCTACATATAAAAGGACAATTTATGTACTCTTCAATTAGCAGTAACTTCATAAAGAAAAGAATCTAATGATTAGCTTATAGATACTTACCATTTGATTGAATATATAATGGGATGTGTGAGATACGTCACACCGCTAGGTGTCTCTTCTATAAAAGCTATAGAAAAGTAAACAAATATTCTTCTTTAAAGAATATTTTATACAGTAAGATATACCACATATTTTATAAAATTAAAATTTTTATCGTGTCGTATCGAACAGGCAGTGTTCCAACAAAGGGGGATTTCATTTTGCAAATGACTAAAGCCTTTGCAGAAAATGCCGAATTGCTATAAAGAAAATTGCTCTGCTTTGGAAGCCGTTATTTGCTTCCATCAATTGTAAAAAATCTAAAGTGTCTGTTAATGCTGCTGTACCTTCTTTTTTCTATGGTCAAAAGTTTATTATTTCGTCATAAAAGAGTAAATAAAAGTCAGAGTTTGATGAATAATTATCAAGAGGTGTAGTTTTTAATCTCTCATCTACCAATGGAGGGTACTGTAGTGACAAATTAACAAAAATATGTATTGTTTTTAAAAGAAGAATTTATTATCAATCAACATTCAAGTTCTACTGCTTAAAGGATAGACAAGTTGCTTCTAAGCAAAGTCATTACAATTGAATCATACGACGTACTAAGATTTATAAATTTATCCAAGGAGTATTCGATGACTGTAAGACACCGATTCATAGACATATTTTATTTCTTGTGTTTATATAATGTCACTTTTGTAATAATATTATAAATAAACATTATTATACATTATATTATGTATGATACATTATTATATATTTTTTTATTAATAAGTTGTTGTTATTTAATCTTATACAATTCTAACGTAACCCCTTTTGAGATTTGATATTACCGTGATTTGTTTTCAATAATACCTTATTTAAATTCAAGCCCCTTGGCCAAGAAAAAAAAACACATGATTATACAAAAAAATAAAGGCTGTAATTTAAGTTTATAAGTGCCTAACTATAATATTTTGCATACATCGCTGAGAGTTGCGGATACTAACACAAGTTTTACACAATTTATGTCTTAAAAAATTGATTTGTCATGGCTTTTATTGGTAGCTCCATCTAGCGAAACAGAAAAAAAGCTTTTGTTTACTCTCACGCCCAATAGCATAAACAGTGAGTATACATAATATAAATAGATTAACTTGACATTGACTATAAACATTTGTTTGTTATATAAATTCCCTTACATATAATTGTAGTTTTCATTTGCAGGAAGAGCCTTATTCAATGAGGGGTGAAGGTCTGATACTTTAATGATCAACACACTCAAAAAGGGTTCCAAGATGATTCGTAGAAATTAATGTTGTAATGCTTTGATGCTTTGCTCCCTTCCTTAAGGAAGTAGGCCTATCCTACACTGTCATAGAATATAAACTATTTCAGTTGAAGGAAAGTTGTTATGAAACGAAACTAATGGATAGTGCACATTTGTTCAAATATATATATATATATATATATATATATATATATATATATATATATATATATATATATATATATATATATATATATAGATATATATACATTGCTTGGTATAGTTTCTTAGACAGTATAAAGAATAAGGACCAATGTTTTTTTAGTTGAAGTTGTATAGAAATGAGGAAATGAAAAAGAAAAATGAATTTCTTTTTATTTATTCCAATTGAACACAAATTAAAATGATGACTGTTCAAAATATCATAATACTGTGATTCTATTATTACTATGTGAATAGAAGAGAAATACCGTTAAAAGTACAATTAAAATTCAGTGTACATGTATCTAAAATTAAATGTAAAACAATTCAACTCATACAAACAACTTTCCAACATTATATGCATATAGGGTGTAGTAAAAAGAAATCCATTATTTTTCCAATGGATGGCTATCCAATGGATGGTTATCTGTATATCGCGTTCTATAAGTGCAATCGGGTTACACTAGATGGTGTTGGAAAGATAAGATTTCGTACTAAAAAAACTTCTCAGACAGTTTTATGATTGCTTGATTCAGTATTGTTTGGGCACGCGTCAAAGATGGACATCAGCAAAGAGAAAATACGCCATATTTTACAGTTTTTCTTCGATAAAGGCGAAAACGCAAGCCAGACGGCAAAAAATGTGAATAGTGTTTATGGTTCTGATACTGTAACAGCCAATCACGCGCAATTTTGGTTTCGTCGATTCCGTTCTGGTAATTTAATTGTCAAAGATGCACCAGGCTCTGGAAGGCCAATTGTCAAAATTATCGATATCGTCGATATCGTAGGACGAAGCAAACAAAGACCTTAATTTTGTTACGTAGTGTAGTTCGTCCTACTAAATTGATCTTTTCTTTACTTTCATGCCAGATATCGAAATTATAAAAACTGTTCTGAAATGTATGGACATATACCAAAAATATATTACATATTGATTATAGTCAATAGACGCGAAACAAAAAAAATATAGCCGCTTGAATAGAACACTAAAATATGGTCAACTTTTTGAAATATAAAGCCGACTATTTCGAATTGTACGAAAGATATATAAATTATAAAAACTGATTGAAATGCAGAGATATAGTAGAAAAATAAATAGTACTGACATTTGGTGTTATTCTTACTTTGCACGAAGATAACTGGGCCTGAACTATTAGAAATGATGAAAATCCTGATTTTCAAAAAAAGACCATAAAGTCCAAACCTTTTTTCAGACGATATTTTGAGTGGCATTTTTGGAATCTACGTAAAAAATGGGACTCATTTAGAAATTTCAGCCCAGGGGCAAAATCCTGTTACATAGTGTTATATGTCTTATTTGATAATATTTTTGTGATTGATATGTTTTTTATCTAGAAAGTTAATTTTAAGAACCTCTTTATTGTATAAAATGAACCTGTTGATAATATATGCCCATTGGGCCAAGAAAAAAAAAGAAAAAAAACATCAAGTGAAAACGGCGGTAGTCGAATCCCGGTGAGCCGGCGCAAACGGTGGCCAAACCAGGATTACGTTCAAGAAGGTTTTACTGTGTGTTTGGTGGGATTGGCAGGGAATGATTTACTATGAGCTGCTCCCCTACGACCAAACTCTTAATTCATACCTGTACTGCCAACAATTGGACAGTCTAAAGGAAGCAATCGCCCAGGAGCGGCCAGCTTTGGTCAATAGGAGACGATTTGTGTGCCATCAGGACAACGCCAGGCCACACAAATCGTTAGTGACTCGCCACAAGCTCCGGGAGCTTGGTTGGGAGGCTCTTATGCATCCACCTTATAGTCCGGACCTGGCACCAAGTGATTCTACCTGTTCCTGTCTATGGCGAATGATTTTGCTGGTGAAAAATCGCCACAAATGTCCCTTTTTTGCCAATAGGGACGAGGGTTTTCTATGAGAGAGGCATTATGAAATTATCTTCAAAATGGCAAAAAGTTATCAAACAAAACGGTGCATATTTGACCTAAATCGGATCAATCTAACTATGCTAAATAAAACCTTCAATTTAATGCAAAAAATGGATTTCTTTTTACTACACCTATTATTTTCAACTTGAATTTATAACTATCGTTAAAACTTCTTGTTCTTTGATAACTTATACTTAATTTGATTGATTATTATAAGAATTTTTATTGTGGGATAAAGTTTTTTGAGCTTTTGCATATAAAGTTATATTTTAAATCAATTCCTGATTTATACCTCATTTACTGTTTTAAGCAAAATTATAATTTATTTTATCGTCAACTGTCATTTACAGCTATATGATAAAAATTATTAATTTTTGTTATTAATGTGCATTTAAAAAAATAAAAACTTAATTACAATGTGAATTTGCAAAATTCATTTTGAATAAAAGCGATGAAGATGAAAATAAAATGAGGATAATATAATATTCCAACGTAATTTAACGAAAAGAGAGCCATTTATCTTTGAGTAAGATTCTCTTTTCGTTATAAACGTAGCGTTTTTCTGTGTTGATACTTAGAAACATTAAAACATGTATAATAATTACATTGTATAATTTTGTTTGATGAGAAATTATACACAAAACAAAATCCTGGAAAACTAAACACTCTGCTTTATCAAGCGTCACTTCGTTGAACTAATTACAGACCTAAATCAAATGATCCCTTTAGCTAGCTCTATTTGTAGCTTGTTATATATTAAAAGAAATTAAACCGTATATCTAAAAGATTTTTAAAAATACCTGTCAACACAATATTTTTTTATATTCGTTGCATCTCTATTTTAATGTTACTATAAAAACAAATTTTGATAACATTAATAATAATATCAAAATAACCGTATAAAGACAATTCCTATGCCTAAACAAATGATATATGTTTCTATGCATAGAGACACATAATTAAAAACGAAAACAAGTATTTTAAAGGCAACACTTTGTACGACTATCATAAAATTAAATGTTTGTTATAATGGAAGCCAGTCTTATAAGGGATTTTTCAATTATTTTTTGCAATTAAGCTCAGCTCCTCCCTTCCCTTTTCATTCCTTGAATCAATATTCAGTTTAACTTTGGATCCCCCCTCCGATTCAGGCGCGTGCATGAAGGCAATAGTAGTAGTAGTAGGAGATATTGTAGGCAATGTAATTATCAGTAAAGTACACAGTAATTGATTTTGAACCCATTAATGTCATGTCTTGGAATAGACAAACAGGGGAGGAGGCTTCCATAACTTAAGAAGAAGAAGAAGGTAGTTCTTATTATTTATCGCCCTGCATATTTAATACATTCATTAGAAACAAGTAGAGCACGTACCCGGAAATGTTGGGCATGGAAGATTGAGGTAAATGGTGGACCAACAGTGGATATTTTATTCGTCGTGACGATAACCCACTTTGTAATGAATGAATGTGACGGTCTTTATATGATATATAGTTTCTACAATTGTTACCTCCGCCGAAGGAGGTATTGTTTTCACTGGCGTTGGTTTGTTTGTTGTCAGCAGGATAACTCAAAAAGTACGGAACGGATTTGGATGAAACTTTGTGGAGTTGTTGGAATGCCAAAAGTAACAAGTGATTAAATTTTGGCATCTCTGAGTGCAGAATTAAGATGCAAAACGAGCTAAATACTAATAAATATTTCAAGTTAGCCTACTCTGCCAATAGATGTCGCTGTGCTGTGAAATCGGGTGCCGGGAGCGTCTTCCTCTCAAAATTCCCGTCGAGGGGAACCCTCCCCCGTCCCTCTACGCCGCCCCAGTCGTGAAAAATCCACCTCGGAAGGCTCATAAGGACCCTGTGACGGCGGAGGTTTGCACTCTCTGAGTGTATATATGCCTCTAGTTTAAATATGAGTCCTATGAGGGTACAACCAATTAGGTGCCATAAGACTTTAATTACTCATTATTCTAACCCTCACAGCTGTAATCAAGTTTTTATAAGATACAGCAATACTCTAGTTTGTCCATACAATGAAATAAGAAAGTAAGATATCGCTATAGATAACTATAAAAGCTAAATATTTTCCCCTAATTGAATCGATGGCTTAGCACTTGTATGTATAAAAATGATTAATATAACATTAAAATAGTCTCTTAATGTTGGGGCGAAGGTTCGAATCCTCCCGAGAGGGGATGGTTATTTGGGGTCTACCTCATTGATAAGAGAATCCTAGGTTCGAGTGACTAATTTTAATACTATAATGCTTATTTATATTCTCAATATATAGGTTGTAGGTTCGTATCCCAAGAGTGGAATGTCATTGATAAGATCCTATGTTCGATAGACTAATTTTAACGCTAGAATACTTATTATATCCAGTCGGAAGCTGCAATTCTATCAAACCATAGATGCAAAAAAGACATATTATAAAATGTAGTAAAATTGTCCAATAAATTGTTAATTAAAGAAACTCAAGGGGCACGTGTAAATATCTTGCCTTATCCCATGAATAATATCCTATGTACGTATGTATGTATATAACAAAGCCTAGGAAAATATTGTCATTCAAAAGAATTTTGTGAATTAAAACAGCTGTCAAGTCTCGTAGCAGTTTCAATAACAACTCTAAAGAGATTTAAAATGAACATAGTATTGAGACAATTGACTGTTTTTGGTTTGAATATTTTTTAAAGACGTTTTTATCGTGTAATAACTACACATATTATCGTCTTTTTATTATTAGGTTAAAATGTAAATTTGGTAACACATTTTGTAAACATAACTGCACGAATTGAACTTTCTTAGATAGCTAACTAGTACTATAAATTTTGACATCATAGGTATATTTACTTGTCAAAATAATCCTATAGATTGTATTAAGTGTTCTTCTTTGAACAGAAACTAATATCCCTATCAAATATGTTTATTCAAAATGGTTGGGACATCAATGTTAACAAAAAGTAATTATGAAATTACCTTCAACAATGAAAGAGAAATGCAAATAGTTATCCAATATTGCCCGATGATACTTTGAAAGGATATTTATCTTGGGTGACAGGAATATTCAACTAAAATAAAAATCTAAAAGCAAAAGTATAAATACCAAAATTTTAAGTTGTTTTAGGACTTTATTGTCAAATATTCTAAGGCAGCCTAGTAGTTGGATTAATGTCTATGTGTAATCAACATATGACTGGCAAATCAAATAAAACGTTTCAATAAGCATTCAATGATTTTTATAGTCAATTTACAACAAGAACACAGTTATAATGTTAATAAAACTGGAAAAACCCAAATATTTGAATAATTTAATGGTTATAGGTCTGTATCTGTATAGGACAGTGTGTGCATCTGGACTCGGACTGCAATCCGTCAGCATGAGAGTCTTCATATACGTTTTTATAAAGAGGCATACACAATACAATCTTTCATTTATAATGGAAGATATAAAACTAAGTAATTAATCTGTGAACTTAATGCATCAGCACGCTAACAAAATAAATACTCATAAGCCGTGCTTGTCCATATATATATATATATATATATATATATATATATATATATATATATATATATATATATATATACGTAACACAGACGTACATAGTATAGACAACTGAACAACAAGGAAATATATTTCTTCATGACCAGTCATTGAGATACTTTTTGGAGTAATTATACATTTTTAGTACGAGTGGGATAGAACCAAGATTTTCGTTTTGTTTGTTTTAATAAGGACCAACACATACTTTATTTCAGATACAGGTATGAAGCTTCCTATTTCTGCTTATGTAAGGATTTTAACAACTTTGAACATTGAATTATATTATTCCACATTTCTAAATATGGAAAAACATACTTTTTCCATATTCTTACAATTTGCTATGTGGTAAGTTCCCAATATGACTATGTCTATCACTTATAAGTAAGTCCAGCTACAGCAGAACGAACATTCGATGTAGATATAGACAAATTGTCGAGCAGTTTATTGAGTAATAAATTTTGAATGAAGAAGATCTAAATCCAATATGTCCTGAGAGTTAAATTCTTTTACGATTATTTTTTCTTCGTGCTTTTTAATAAACTCTTCCATGTAGTGGACCAAATTAACTTAATACCTCTCATGTCAATGTTCGTGCTCTTAAAGTCTTTAAAGTGATATTACTAACAAGAGTCCTTATTATTTACAGGGATAATTAAATTGATTTCAATTATTTCCTAGTCCTTAAGGGTATCGTCATGTACCTATCTAGAAAATGAAGGAAGTCACTTATATATAATTTATAAGACTTCTTGAACTCCCCTCAATTAGTTACCTTAGGCTCCGTCATGCCTTTAACAAAAACACTCCCTCTTCCATGGTCAATTGTCTTTAGCAAATAATTTTATAGTTTTTCGTTTAAATGTTGAAATTACTTCTGTTAAAGAAAATTAAAACATATATTTTGGATATATTCATAAATATGAAAGATAAAATCTCGATAATTATATTGTGTATATAGAGAGAGTCATTGTTTAATATTCATATAGAGAGAGTCATATGATAGAGATATGATATTCATATAAAGTGTTTATAAACTAGATAAATTATGTTGTATGTATATATGTTACGGACAATTTGAAAAATCGGTCATTTTGCAAATTGCCCGGGCATTTTGTAAAATGCCCGCTCCTTCGGTCATTTTGCAAATTACCCGGCAATATGATAAACCAGAGAATCACAACTCCTTCGGGCATTTTGCAAATTGCCCGGGCAATGTAAAAAAAACGAAATCGTGATAACTAGTTTTTTTTTTTTAAAGACAACAAAGGAACAAAGAAATTGGTATAAAAAATTGTATTTCTGCGTCATACCAATAATAAACGTAAAATCGCATTTTTACATTTTTGGCAGAATGCACAGAGCCCTTGGAAATACGTGTTATGACACGGTATCTATTTAAGAAATATAATGTCTCGTTTGGAACATTCTTTCTACCCTTTATTTATTTCGGCTCAAACAAGAGGATATTAACTTTATATTTAAAAAAGTATTTTACATCCTCTATAAGTTTAGAAGCACCCAAAGTCCCTTAACCAGCAATCTTTATACCATATTGAGGAATTGACCCCCCCCCCCCCTGTAATAGGTATATGTTTTTAATAATTAACTATCTGGATGCTAATGTATGCCATTTTTTAATTTATTAAGAATGTAATTAGTTTGTTTCAGAGTACCATTTATTTATTTATTATATACTTGTTTTTTTGGTTATTTGTTCCATTTGATGTTGATTGATGGTGTACTGTTGGTTTTATATTGAAAGATATAAACACTATAAAAAACCATAGACTGCAACTTTAAACTTGTGAAATAAATTAGACAATTTTTTAACAATAGTTATTAATTTATTTGAAGAACACAATTTTCATATCTTTATATAGAATTTGAGTTTGTCCGTCTGTCTGTCTGACTTCTATAGACGCCGAAACTACAGAAGCTACAGACCTGAAATTTGGCACACAGATGCATCGTGACCATGTGATGGTCTTGGGCTAGGTTAGGTTCTGATCAGACCAGATTTGCGTCTGTGAGAGGATTTTGAGGTTTGCATGGATTTTTGAGTGTTAGAAGGCTCGGGATGTAATTAAATGTTTTGTGGGCTTTAGCCGTAGGCATCTTTTGGTATAAACAAAACTAAGGCCTAGCGGCCTTGCAAAGGCCTGAAAAAAGGCTTGGAAAACTTTGGTTGTCCATAGTTCGAAAGTGAGATGTTTTAGAGACAGAACGCAAACTAAAAGTTATCTGCATCTCTGCCAAAAGAACCTGGATCCGGAAAAAAAATCAGGATCCAGACACTCCCAGACCCGGATTATGACATTTCCTTAACTTTTGATTCTTTCCCATTTCGAAAAAAAGCTACTCTGAAAGTATATCAAAAATAGGGTTTCCAATCGGGTCCCAAAGAAATTTCCCGGAAAACCGGACCGGCCTGTCGGAAAATTTAAGAAAACCTCTGGGGCGACTTTTTAATACGAAAAAAAGTTCAAAACAAAACATACGAAATGAAGGCCTTGCAAAATAAGCCTAGGTTGGTTAAGTCAATGTCCGGCCTCCGGGACATATTTGGGCCGGGATCCGGATTTTTTTCAATTTGCAAGTTTTCGCAATATATTTTGCACAATCATATTCAGCTTCACAAATGGAGCAACTTTGATGTATTCAGTATCCGGATCTGAGGTCATTAAAAGCCTCAAATCCGGGATTGAATATTAGGTCCAATTTCATGGACGAAGCTTAAAAACTTCATTGTTTGATGCAAGTTCAATCCTTGCCTCAACATATTATCCATAGATATGTTACCATGTATAAATGCTGTGGCCGTAGGCCACCCACCTGCCCGGAGGGCCTAGCCAAAGCCGCGGAGCGGCAATGGGCTAGTTGGTACTAAATAGGTTTCTTTACTTTCTTCAGGTACAAAAAAAAGACACAAACAAAATATATACTTATCAACAAGAAAAACAAATGAATTCAAAATATATTAAAAAGTTATTATTTATTTTTACAAGAAGCATTATCATGGCATTTCCTATTGCACAAAAACCTTTTTTTCTTGCAATTACACCTATTGGTGTCACAATTGTTATAGTTTTTACAATTGCATTTCTGAAAACCTTGCCCATTTCCTTCGGAGAGAACTGATGCGGTTTGCCGTAGCGTCACCTCCTTACTTTTTGGGACATCTTCAATGTTGATAAATGAATTCTTAGTAGGGTTAAATTGGTTTCGTGAATAAAGCTGCTTTAGAATCCCCTTAGTTGTGCCCAATCGGTAAAGTCCAGCTTCAGTTACATCTAGAACAACGGCCAAGACGTTTCGAGGATCCGTCTTTCCACGATCTATTCCTGGAACAGGGACTTGCACACACTGTCCCACATCAACAGAATGAAAGCGCTTTGAAGATAGGTCCATCATCCTTTTAGCTTGATTTTGTTGATGTTTTGATGCTCCGTGTCTTTCTCTTTGGCGATCTTCATCATTTTGGCAATGAGTGCATTTTATTTGTTCATGCCCATGAGCTTCTACCATGATAGTACTACAAGGTTGTTCAGAATGGCATGGAAGTTCACAGATAAAGCATTTTTGTGATGTCGGTACAAGTTCTTGGCAAGACACGCATTGATTTTCGTTACTTTCGTTAGAATTTATCTGCTCAAACATATTTGAGAGCTGCTCCTCTGTATTTATATTACTATCTAATAAATGCAATCCTTCGAGTCCGACAGTGGCAGGGTGGCCATACATTGCCTCATATGAGTTCTTCCTATGCCAGAGTGAAAGCGGCGGTTCTTTGCAAATTGAACAAACCATAGTCCATCTGACCACTTAGTTGTTTTGTTGTCACGTTGCCACATCATCAGTATGTCCTGTATGTCTCGATTTGCCCTTTCCACAGAACCTGAGACTGTGAGTGACGAGGTTTCCCATGCACAAGTTTGCATTCTGGCCACATGTGAACGAGTTCCAATACAATCTTATTAGCAAACTCCCTTCCATTGTCACTTTGAAGAATTTGTGGGGCACCTTTATCGCTGAAGATATGCAGAAGGTGATTCGCTACTTCCTCAGCTGTTTTTGTTTTTAAGGGACGTAAACACACAAACTTCGTTAAATGATCCTGGTAAACCATTATATAACGATACTCGCGATCTGCCTGGCTTTGCATATCAATCAAATCAACTTGACAGCGCGAGTTCATCTGTTGAGATACAATTGGATTCACAACAATGCCTTTCTTTGCTTAAGTTGACAACTCTCGCATAGTTCAAGAAAAAGCATTATGTTTTCTCGTGTAACATTACAGTAGTTTTTTTGGAGCTCCTGAATCATTATATTGCGTCCAGCATGACCCAATTTCATATGGGTCTCATTGATGACTTCGAATAAATTTTCTTTCGGAACAACCAGTGTTGTATGCCCTCTTCTTGCAATTTTATGAACTCCATTTTGAAGAATAAGTTGATACCTGTTTTTCCATGCATGTTCTATTTGGGTTAAGGTTGATTGGTTGTCGACTTCATATTTCTTAAGAAAGGCCAGTATTTTCCCGTATGTTTCCTTATCCAATATGGAAGTGTTGTTCGCCTTCTTTTGAAGTAGTTCCTCAAGTTTTGAATAGTAAATTTCACGTTTTGGATGATTCATGTCGTGAGTTCTCGATCTAATAGTGTTGATTAAACTGAACTTAACATTAATGGTTATGTACCCATAACTTACGCGCATTTATTATTGTTATGACGCAGAAATGTAATTATTTATACATATTTCTTTGTTTCATTGTTCTTATTGTGAAAAAATGCGTTTTTACGTTCATTTAAAATTATTTATACATATTTCTTTGTTTCATTGTTCTTATTATGAGAAAATGCTTTTTTACGTTTATTATTGGTATGACGCAGAAATGTAATTATTTATACATATTTTTTTGTTTCATTGTTCTTATTGTAAAAAATGCGTTTTTACGTTCATTAAAAATATTTATACACAATTTTTTGTTTTATTGTTCTTATTGTGAGAAAATGCGTTTTTACGTTTATTATTGGTATGACGCATTTTCTCAAAATAAGAACAATGAAACAAAGAAATATGTATAAATAACTTTAATTTTAAAACATATACTATTACGGGGGGGGGGTCAATTCCTCAATATGGTATAAAAGATTCCTGGTTAAGGGACTTTGGGTGCTTCTAAACTTATAGAGGATGTAAAATACTTTTAATAATATAAAGTTAATATCTCTTGGTTTGAGCCGAAATAAATAAAGGGTAGAAAGAATGTTCCAAACGAGACATTATATTTCTTAAATAGATACCGTGTCATAACACGTATTTGCAAGGACTCTGTGCATTCTGCCAAAAATGTGTAAAATGCGTTTTTACGTTTATTATTGGTATGACGCAGAAATACAATTTTTTATACCAATTTCTTTGTTCCTTTGTTGTCTTTAAAAAACATAACTTAGTTATCACGATTTTCGTTTTTTTAAACTGCCCGGGCAATTTGCAAAATGCCCGAAGGAGTTGTGATTCTCTGTTTTATCATATTGCCCGGGTAATTTACAAAATGACCGAAGGAGCGGGCATTTTACAAAATGCCCGGGCAATTTGCAAAATGACCGATTTTTCAAATTGTCCGTACATATATATAGGTAGTATTGCCGGGAAAAATGGATTTATTAATAATGGTTCAAACTTATTCGTCTCTTCCATATAAATAAAATCTGTAAAATACTCTCATAATACTTACATTATTACCTGCGTCGAAGGAGTATTGTTTTCACTGGCGTTGGTTTGTTGATTTGGTTGTTGGGTTGGTTTCTGGGTAGGTTTGTCAGCAGGATAACTCAAAAAGTACTGAACGGATTCGGATGAAACTTTTTGGAGTTGTTGGAAATGCCAAAAGAAACAAGTGATTAAATTTTGGCATCTCTGAGAGCAGAATTAAGATGCAAAATGAGCTAAATACTAATAAATATTTCAAGTTAGCCTACTCTGCCAATAGATGTCGCTGTGCTGTGAAATCGGGTGCCGGAAGCGTCTTCCTCTCGGAATTTCCGTCGAGGGAAACCCTCCCCCGTCCTTCTACGCCTCCCCAGTCGTGAAAAATTCGCCTCGGAAGGCTCATAAGGACCCCGTGACGGCGGAGGTTTGCACTCTCTGAGTGTATATATGCCTATAGTTAACATTTCTTTCTGAATTTGTAGTGTAATATATATTTTATAGGATAATCGAGTTTGTTGGTATTTAATACGACTTATGTGAGCGGCAGGCTTTAATATGTTGTCAGAAATACAAATATTAATGCTATATTGTAAATTGGACTCAAAATTAAAAAGGTCCCATTATTAAAAAACTACAATAATTGTTCAGGGCATCATAATGTTCAGAATGGTATTATTGTTGTTATTAATTGGCATCTAACTTGATTTTTTTATTGAGGCTTAAAACATTTTCCATCACATACTTACATATATATGTATATATAAAACGTAAAAGAAGAGGAATTGCGTACTATGGCATCATTAAATATTTTGGTTTAAAATTATTCCTCACCTAATAAGCCTTTTAGCACATATTAAAATCAATGGATACAGAACATCTAAAGAAAAGCAAATAGGGGCTATCATGACATTAAAAAAGTATACAAATATAAACGCTTTATAAAAAGTCATTTTGGTTTAAAAGCTTCATACGATTTAATAATTATTTTAACATTGATAAATATTTAGCAGATATTTTGGGTAGAATTTGATCAAATCCCACCATACTGTCATCCAGGTCCAAAGGCATTTGGGATTGTTAGGGAGAAGGCCGAATATCGAGCAGCATAAGAATTAAAATAGATCGCAATTCTTCTGCTTCCAGAAGTTGATGGTTGCACAGTTTATTTGTAATAAGGGCTTTGACGCTTGATAGAGCTAAGTTCACGGCTTTTAAGTTTATGAACGATTTGTCACTCCAAACAGTATCAAATCTTTCGTAGTATTTGTTTCCATGTTTTCCGCCCCACTAGCATTTAGGGAATGCGATGGCCGTGTGCGTTAAAGCGTGTTCAACTCTCAATGTTGGGGCGCAGGTTCGAATCCAAGAGGGGATGGTCATTGTTGGTCTATCTTATCATAAGATCCTAGTTCGATAGACTAATTTTAATGCTATAATGCTTATTTATATCCTGTTGGATACTGCAAGTCTATCGACCATATATGCAAAAAAAACTTGAAAATTTAATGAATTATGTTTTAAACCCATTAATAAATATGTATCAGTGTAAGTATAAGCATTCCATCGTAAAATTTAAATCCCACTGTGATTTAATCATTTTAGATTTGTGCTCAGACCACAGTTCGCTTGCTATAGTGTTTATTAATATCCCTATGGATACTTCAATTCCATTGAACCATATACACACACAAAAAGTAGCTTTTGAATGGGTGTTCTCTAATATACATTGATTTAAATGCTATTGTATCTTGACAGGCACGTTTTAAGCACCTTTGCATAAGGTTAATCCTTGCATAATGCATTAGGCTTCTTCAGGAGAGAAAAAACTTTAACTTGTTTGCTAAGCTGAGATAAGGAAGTGTCATGAAGCTGGTCTAAAAGGTGATATATACAGAGTGTACCAGCAAACTTTAGCAAATCGTATATCAATTTTTGCTTTACTTCTAGAAACTTTATTTGATCTTCTAAAAAGAAACATCTGAAACAAAGTTAAAAAGAAAGATCTTGGTAATCTTTTATTCATGTAGCCTCCTTTAGCTTCAATGACTGCATCAACACGGTGGCGAAAAGCAGCACAGCTCTTTTTGATGAAGTCGGTAGACATGTTGGCCCAAGCAGCAGTGATGGATGCCTTGAGAGAATCCACATTGAGATGGGGAGTGCTCTTGGTCTCCCTCTCCAAAAAGTCCCACACAGCAAAGTCCAGGGGATTGAGTCTGGGCTTGAAGGTGGCCAGTAGTTTGCTGGCCAGAAACCGGCAAAATTCCTTGAGCAAAAGTCCTGGGCCAACTTTGATGTGTTGGAGGGAGCTCCATCCTGAGTCCACACATAGTGGCCACTAGGGTAATTCGCATGCAACCAGGGCAAAACATGGTAACTCAGAAGTTTTACGTAGACATGGGGGTCAATTTTCTCTCCGGCCCCAAAATAGTACGGAGGCATGGTCTTCCCGTCAGATGCCACGACTCCTAGAACCATCACATGGGCTGGGTGTTTGGTTCTGTAGACTCCCTTGACCTCATCTACTGACTCCGCAAGGTACCGATCGTTTCTCCGATTGTAGACCTGGTCCACTGTAACAATCTCCTTGTCTGAGAAAATTGTCACAGTGGATTTCTTCTTGTGAAAGGTTGAACGAATTTTGTTGCACCTTTCGAGCCTCTTGACCTTCATTGCCTCAGTTAAAAGATGCCTGGGCCTCCTGACATAAGATTGCAGGCTCAGGTCATCTTTTAAAGCACTTGACATGGTAGAAGTACCGACATCCATGGTCCGAGCCAGTCTCCGAATTGACTTTGTGGGATCCTCCTTTACCTCCTCCTTGACCTTTCCCAGAAAGTCCTCAGTCCTCTTCTTATTTGCTCCTCCACTGCTTGGAGTCCTGCCAATACCTTTTCCATCTTTTAGAGCCTTTGAAACATTGTAAACTGTAGCCAGAGAGCAGCCAACAATCTCCACGATCTCTTTTTTGTCCATTTTGGCCTTAAGAAGGTCAGCGTTCCTCTCACGATTCTTCTTCTCATGACTCATGGTGAAGAGTGAGTGAAAACTATGTTTACTAACAAGTGCTCTACATGGCTGGTACAAAAGGAGGTTTATGTAATAAATCACTAAAGCTCGCCCCAGGCAGCCAGAGACAATTAAACAAAATTCTAAATTTTGCTGATACACTCTGTATATATATATATATATATATATATATATTATATATATATATATATATATATATATATATCTATTCAGATTTATATATTTCAGATTTTAAGATCACTTTAGATAAGAGGATCTGAAAAACAAATAAACAAGCAGCTTATTAAAAGCGAGACATAAAAAGTAAAAAGGGATAAGTTGTTGGGAATGGGACAATTCAGCGCCGCCGACTCAGCGCCGCCGATTCAGCACCGCCGATTCAGCGCCAGCCAATTCAGCGCCAGCCAATCAGCGCCGGCTGATTCAGCGACAGCCAATTCAGCACCAGCCAATTCAGCGACGGCCGATTCAGCACCAGCCTCAATGACTTTGATTTAAAAAAAATCAGACCTTTTTTCAAAGAAAATTATGTTTTCTTTAGCAGTACAATTGGGTCAAACCTGGAACAAGATAATTGTCTTGCAGAAGTATGGTATTGGGGTTTCAAACACACCTACATTGGTAAAAATACGAGTAAAGAAACCCTCAAATGCCATTTTGTGCCATTGGGTCCTCGGGTCCCGCCAGCCGCAACAATGGGGTATTGGGGGTTCAAACCATCGCAAATTGTAACAATACGAGTAAGGAAAACCCCTCAAATGTCATTTTGTGCCCATTGGGTCCTCGGGTCCCGCCAGCACCAACAATGGGGTATTGGGGTTTCAAACCTTTCGCCAATTGTAAAAATACGAGTAAGGAACCCCTCAAATACCATTTTGTGCCCCTTGGGTCCTCGGGTCCCGCCAGCCGTAACAATGGGGTGTTGGGGTTTCAAACCTTTCACCAATTGTAAAAATACGAGTAAGGAACCCCTCAAATACCATTTTGTGCCCATTGGGTCCTCGGGTCCCGCCAGCCGTAACAATGGGGTGTTGGGGTTTCAAACCTTTCGCCAATTGTAAAAATACGAGTAAGGAACCCCTCAAATACCATTTTGTGCCCCTTGGGTCCTCGGGTTCCGCCAGCCGTAACAATGGGGTGTTGGGGTTTCAAACCCTTCGCCACTTGTAAAAATACGAGTAAGGAACCCCTCAAATGCCTTTTGTGCACCTTGGGCCTTCGGGTTCCGCCAGCCGTAACAATGGGGTATTGGGGTTTCAAACCCTTCGCCACTTGTAAAAATACGAGTAAGGAACCCCTCAAATGCCATTTTGTGCACCTTGGGCCTCGGGTTCCGCCAGCCGGAACAATGTGGTCTTGGGGTTTCAAACCCTTCGCCACTTGTAAAAATACGAGTAAGGAACCCCTCAAATGCCATTTTGTGCACCTTGGGCCTTCGGGTTCCGCCAGCCGTAACAATGGGGTGTTGGGGTTTCAAACCCTCGCCACTTGTAAAAATACGAGTAAGGAACCCCTCAAATGCCATTTTGTGCACCTTGGGCCCTCGGGTTCCGCCAGCCGGAACAATGTGGTCTTGGGGTTTCAAACCCTTCGCCACTTGTAAAAATACGAGAAAGGAACCCCTCAAATGCCATTTTATGCACCTTGGGTCCTCGGGTTCCGCCAGCCACAACAATGGGGTGTTGGGGTTTCAAACCCATCGCAAATTGTAAAAATACGAGTAAGGAACCCCTCAAATTCTATTTTGAGTACCTTGAGTCCTCGGGTCCCGCCGGCACAACAATTGTGTATTGGGGTTTCAAATCTTCCGCCTATTGTAAAAATACAAATAAGGAACTCCTCAAATGCCAACTGCAACCTTGGAATACCGGGTTTGTTTTAAAATCCACCAACAATGGGGCTCCCGAGCTGTTTGTTTATTTTGATAAGTTCAAGCTCTTCACGCCAGGGGTACTAGGAGTTGGTTCAATTTCCATTGTTATTATAAGTATTTGATCAATTATAATAACGTCAATGACTTTTTAAAGCCGAGTTTCTTGGTTGATAAGATAATCTTATCAAAAGACTTAAAAGTATTAAGTAACTAAAACTCATATTAGAACCGGATCCAAGTGGGGGTATAGGGGGCATATACCTTCCCAAATGGGGATTTTGAAACATTGAGGGAGGGGGTCGCGACGTGATTATCTCAAATGACTTACTCAGTTGTCAATTTTTTTTTTAAGTTTGGGAACCTTTGGTTTAGAAAAGTAATGCCATTGAGAAGCTATAGCATCGTGTGGAGCCTGTTATTGCAAAAGGAGGAAGTTGGATTGAATTAACATGAAAGGAAAAGTAACTAAATCTTGTTTGGCATAAAAAAGTCAATTAGAGAGTCTTGATAATAATCCAGTCAATCTGGATAACGGCACACCTGCGTTCTTGCTCGTTCCAGATTACAGGTTGTAGATTTCCATATGCGACCATGACGATGATAAAATTCAACTGAAATAATTTCTTATATGTTGGCTGTCTGCTAAAAAATCAGCTGTGCGGATCGGAGGACGTCATCCTAATTGCAGGGTGTCCTGCAAAACCGCCACATTAGATCTTACCACTCTGTTCAATTTTCATCTCTTAAACCATAGAGTGTTTTGCAAGTGGCGAGTTCAAAATATTTATTTGTTTATTTATTTTTGTTTAAAAAACTTCAAAATATTTTTGTGTGATTTTAAACATGGACTTAAATCTAAACCCACAAAAAGTGCAAAAATCCTCAATAAAAGAAAATGTGATTACTTTATGTAGATATAAATATAATGCAGTTTAACTTTATTAATAAGTCAAGAAAAAAATCTTTTTGCAAAATTATGTAAAAAGCACGCAAATTGTTCACAAAAAAGTATTTAATAGAGGTGAGCAACCATAATTGGCGAAGGGTTTAAAACCCCAATACCCCATTTTTGCGGCTGGTGGGACCCAAGAACTTAAGGTGTGCAAAATGGCATTTGAGGGTTCCTTACTCGTATTTTACAATTTGCAATTGGGTTTGAAACCCCAATACCACATTGTTGCGGCTGGCGGGACCCGAGAACTTAAGGTGTGCAAAATGGCATTTGAGGGGTTCCTTACTCGTATTTTTAAAATTTACGATGGGTTTGAAACCCCAATACACAATTGTTGTGGCCGGCGGGACCCGAGGACTCAAGGTACTCAAAATAGAATTTGAGGGGTTCCTTACTCGTATTTTTACAATTTGCGATGGGTTTGAAACCCCAACACCCCATTGTTGTGGCTGGCGGAACCCGAGGACCCAAGGTGCATAAAATGGCATTTGAGGGGTTCCGTTCTCGTATTTTTACAAGTGGCGAAGGGTTTGAAACCCCAATACCCCATTGTTCCGGCTGGCGGAACCCGAGGGCCCAAGGTGCACAAAATGGCATTTGAGGGGTTCCTTACTCGTATTTTTACAATTTGCGATGGGTTTGAAACCCCAACACCCGATTGTTACGGCTGGCGGAACCCGAAGGCCCAAGGTGCACAAAATGGCATTTGAGGGGTTCCTTACTCGTATTTTTACAATTTGCGATGGGTTTGAAACCCCAATACCCCATTGTTCCGGCTGGCGGGACCCGAGAACTTAAGGTGTGCAAAATGGCAATTGAGGGGTTCCTTACTCGTATTTTTACAATTTGCGATGGGTTTGAAACCCCAACACCCCATTGTTACGGCTGGCGGAACCCGAAGGCCCAAGGTGCACAAAATGGCATTTGAGGGGTTCCTTACTCGTATTTTTACAATTTGCGATGGGTTTGATACCCCAAAACCCCATTGTTCCGGCTGGCGGAACCCGAGGGCCCAAGGTGCACACAATGGCATTTGAGGGTTTTTTTACTCGTATTTTTACCAATGTAGGTGGGTTTGAAACCAAAATACCCCATTGTTGTTGAATACTTCTGCAAACAATTATCTTGTACCAAGTTTGACCAATTGTACTTCTAAAGAAAACATAATTTTCTGTGAAAAAAGGTCTGAATTTTTTTAAATCAAAGTCATTGAGGCTGGCGCTGAATCGGCCGGCGCTGAATTGGCTGGTGCTGAATCGGCCGGCGCTGAATCGGCCGGCGCTGAATCGGACGGCGCTGAATCGGACGGCGCTGAATCGGCCGGCGCTGAATCGGCGGTGCTGAATCGGCGGCGCTGAATCGGCGGCGCTGAATTGTACCGTACCCGGCGGATATACAACTACATCAGTGTCTTGTGGACGTTATTTAAACTGTATTTCAAAATAATAATAATTTATCATTGCGTTTTGTTTAAGAGAAGCTTTTATTTCACCAACAAAATCTAGAAGAACCCACCATGATAAAGATATTAATTAAAAACATTACATACTTTTGAGCATATTAAAGAACTTATATAGTCAGAGTAATTCTTTTTTTCATCATAAGTTTCTAAGCTTTCTGGATCAATTTTGTATGCAAGAGGTTTTGTGTCATTTGAACTTTTTTCACTACTTTTTATTTTATATTGCTAATATGATGCCACGTGTGTGGTTTATTTTCTTGCTATTTGATCCAAAACATCTACATCAAATCTTTTTTCATAATAGAAAACTATACTTTAAGGTATCTATTTGTTTTATTATAAACTGTTTCGTTGTTTTAATTGGTGTACAGATCATATAACATTTTTACTATTCCCGGATAAACAAACAAAGTATAGGGATCCTTTTTATAGACAATAGTTGGCTATGAGGCCTTCTTACTCCACATGAAGCGATGTTACACTTCTTAAAGTCTCCTATTGAGAGTAAATATTATATATGTTTTTATGCTAATTACTTATTTTTTAATGAAAAGTTGTCGCATTTTACATTAGCTCCTTTTTTATAAATGGCCGCATCGAATTCATGGCAATATATTTAGAGAGAGATTAATTGCCCCAACGTAGTTGATACCTTTTTAGATATGGAAATCCATTTTAGGCGGCACCGTTTTTAATTCTACATAGATTAAATCGACTATACTTTTATTCTAAAATGCAGTTCTTGGTTTGTGATGTTGTTTTTCTTAAATAGTAACTTTGATATTAAGGATATCATTTTGACGTCCGCTGGGCCTCTATGTACTTTTATGTATGATGGCAAAAAAACCACGATGGAACTATGGTAATTTGTTCTTTATTGTGTTTAATATTGCTTTTTTAAACACAACCGTCTAAAATATATATTATTTCCATCTGTTGTTGTATTTATTTACTCTTTTTGAGAAATAATGTTATAACTGAAAAAAAGTAAATACTTTAATACGTGTACAGTCTTGAATTGGAACAAAAAAAAGGGTCATAAGGTTGTGGTTCAATAAAAGTTTTTATATTTAGAGAAATTCCAAAAAAAATATTCAAAAAATTGATCCTGTAGTTTTATTGCTATAATCTTTATGCATTATCTTACATTCAGATGCAATTCAATCGAACCGCAGGTACCCAAAAAGTATTAAATGAGGCAATCTAGGTTTTTTTTAAATACTTTAAATTGATGTCATATAACACTTCCATTTTCATAGTCATAATATTAAAAAAACACAAAAATTAATGATAATAAAAATAAAAGATTGAGAAGCTTTAACACCATAAGTCAATTCTTCATTCTTGACAGGATCCTTTGACATATAACCTCATATCTGTGTGTAATGACTTGGTAAATAAAAGGTCCATATATCTTTATATATCTGATATTAGCTCTAGGGTAAGTCAAGGAATACTAGATACATGGAATACTCTACCTCTCTTCTTTCCTCCTTTATTTCATACGTAGGTAGGGAAACGTTTATGTTTAGAAAATGGTGTTTGTTACCATTAAAATACTTTTTATCTTAATAATAATAATGTACTTGTTTAAATAAACACATTTTTTTTACATTTCAACTTTTATTCGAAGCATATTTTTTAAATTTTTGATTGACAACTTGACAACTTTTGAACTCTTCTTTTTTTGCAATGGATTTTACTGTTACAATCGGCCACATAGTTTTTTTGCAAATAAATTATAAAAAATGGTACATATTCTTACAAAATGGGTTGCATGGCATGATGGTTAGGGCATTTACTGTCGCTTATCCATAGTAAATATGGCGAAGAAAAAAATAATTCCCTATCTGCCTAGTCAAAATGGCTCTTGGATGACTCATGGACATTAGAAATTAAATATTTCTTCGCTTTTAAAACATGATATATAATTTATAAATATGAGTGCAAAAAACAAAATAAGATCGCTTGGCTTTTTAAGACCATCTCTATTTACTTTTTTTTTTTTTTTTTTTTTTTTTTTGTACACCAGTACAACAATTTTATTTTCATTTATATCTAATACACGACAATAACAACAAAACTTTCAAAAAATCAAACCTTATAATAAAATTGTAACAAAACATTAACATTTTAAACTGTAGGGGGAAAAATTTTGGGGGGGCTCTTAAGATATTTTAAAAATAAATTTGTATTAATAAAAAAACCATTAAGTATAGATACAATATACAAAGGACAGCAATTATGTCAATAGTTTTTTCATTGTTTTATCAACTATTCCTTTAAAATTTTGGGGTATGGGGATCCTTTCTGTTCTCAATTTGTATAAAAAGAACTGGGTCTTTGCCATGATAAAATTAACCTCTTCCTGATGCAGACCGGTATAAAAGAAAACAAAGCTTGTACGCCGCAATTGTAAACCTAAAAACTTGTTAAAATATATTGAAGATAGTTTAAGACCTCCCCTATCTCTGTACACTCTAAAAGGAAATGTTTAGATGTCTCCAAACAGTTCTTGCAAAAGAAACAATATCTTTCCTCCTCCGTCTTTCCATAGATACTGCCCAGGGTAAGGGTATTTGTAACCACCCTATACTTGAACCAGAACAAGGAGTGACAGAACAGTGCCGATTGAAGGCCCTTTATGATATCCTGTACCGGCATACTCAAACCATAATTTTCTTTTCTTCTGTTTATTTGATCTAAAAAATATTTTCTCATTTTTTTGTCCATTAGGGAATACCGCAGACTTTTGGTGTTTGTTAATGTGATAAAACCAAAAAAACAAT
Source organism: Caligus rogercresseyi (assembly GCA_013387185.1). Taxonomy (NCBI): domain Eukaryota; kingdom Metazoa; phylum Arthropoda; class Copepoda; order Siphonostomatoida; family Caligidae; genus Caligus; species Caligus rogercresseyi. The sequence continues at coordinate 9,895,615 of CP045898.1, read as the reverse complement.
TTCTAGGGCCACACTCCCTGTTTTTAAAATCTATTAATCTTAAAATTTTCCGTCTTTCTAGTAATTCATTTGGTGTAAAAAAATTGTCTTGAGTAAAAACCTCTCCTATGTAGCTTATTTTCCGTTTTATTGAGGTATTGGTTAAAAATTGTAATCTTTTGTTCCCTGCTACGGGCTCTTGCCATTCCATGCAAGGTAATATTGCATTTGTCATTTCACCAAAGATCCCTTCGTTCCTATCCCAAAATGGGCTAATTTTTTAGCTATCTCTAAAATTTGTGCGGACCATTACCCACATCTTCGTCTATGGAATGCCCCATTTGCTCCCTATATAAATAGTCCAACGCTTCTACCCATATAGAGTCTTTTTCTAGTAGTCTCTGAACCCATTTGAAAAGAATAGCCTTCCAAAAGTTATTAATACATAATAAACCCAATCCTCCGTACCCTACTGGAGTTATAATGCGATTCCAGGATATATTTCTTGGACGACCCTCCGGATATAAAAATGAATCACAGATTTCGTCTATTTTTTTACATAAAATTTCAGAAAATGGGGTTAGTCTTAAGACATGAGTCATGAAAAGTTCCCAATGAACTCCTTCCCCTTTAAAGGCAGGGACGGCCTCAATAAAAGTGGACTGTATCTATATATTTGGGAGACATCAGTCCCCCTTCTATATTCTAAGGCGTTCCAAAGTGAACTAATATACAACTAATAATAATAATCAAAAGGGAAGAACAAAACACGTGTAAAATTATACAATACTTTAAATATAAGACATGAGATCAACAAGAATATAATAATTCTAAGGGGACGCTGAACAATACAATAAACATAATTATATACATATATTTATAATTAACATACTCCCCCCGGATGAACCAAGCATTTGGTTCATAATAAATTGTTTGTCTACTTGTGCATTCAAACCCCCTCCCGCCAAAATCAACAATCCTGCCCAATGAACTAAGGTCCAATACCTCCATTCGGGCATTCGGAAGAACAATCTTATGACTGGCAACTACAAACCCCTCTTCAGATCTTTTAATTAATTCTCGCCATGTCGAGATATAATGCCCCTAATGGGCATCCATGTAATAATAAACTATAGATCCAAGATGAAGTTATAACATAATAGTCAATACAATATTCCATTCAGAGAATATGGAGGGTAAATGCTCGCAAGAGTATATGTAACAACCTTTGTTCAGAGGTCTTGCCAAGCGTGCGGACACATATATCACACAGATCTTTCAATTTGGCAACCAAGAACAATCCAATACGATGTTAAAGAACTAAGTGAGGGAGCAGCGAAAAAATACGGAAATAATATCCATTCCAAGAAAAGGTCGTGGTCAATTAATCTTTTTATTCATGACTAATATGCTTATTCAACTAATTATTATTTTCTTATTCGATACGTCATGAATTATACTAAGCTTTTATATACAATTTTACAATTCTGACCAATGAAACTCACGAAACCATTAATTATAGCTATAATTGTATGAAGAGAATTCAAAGCTCACTTGTTCCGAAGAATGATGAGTTTTCAAAACATGATCTTAACACTCAGGACATATCACGTCCTGAATGATTTATTTTAATGGCTAGAAATGCTACACAATACACAAAGCTCTTGTTTGAGCCAGCAAAAAACTATACAAGAATATACAATACAATCGGACTGTTGAGGCGTCAAAGATATGTTATCCTCAAAATAAGAAACGGAACGAGAAAATAGCCCAGAAGCCTCCAACTCAAGTCTGGGTATTTTTATTATTTTGCCCGGCCTATCTCCAGATATTTTAATTTGTTTAAGGAACTCTCCTATTGAAGAACAAGAATCATCACTAGTAGAAACAAAGCGTTCCCAACCATCTCGAATAGTCCCACTGACTTTACTCTCTAATAAAGGCAGTACAACCTTTTCTGCGTTTTTTTTCTCGATGTCTACTCCATTGCCCTTGAGGGCACGCATAATATCACTAGAGTTATATTTGACCGGTGGAAGCCCTACCAATCTATGTACAAGCTTTGAAACGGCCATTCTTCCACAGCTATAAGATTCTTTAAGGATCTCTATTGCTTCAAAATAATTTTCCCCCGTAATGGGTAAAGAAGATATTTTTTCAAGAGCTTGCCCAAATAAACAAGAGCGAAGATAATTGAGTTTCATAATGTCACTCACGCTATCAATATCTATCATGGCTCTTAAGGTATCAAACCACACAGAAAACTCCGATGGCTCCCCACTAAACTTAGGCAGCTCAAGTTTAGGAACATGAGCTAGACTACTCGTCGGAGTAAAGGATTCAACCCTGTCTGTTTTAATTGTGGGAGTTGGGGAATGAGCCTCCCTTAGCTTAAAGGCATTTTCAATTGCTTGAGCCTTACGAAGTCTTTCGCCTTCTATGATAAGACCATTAGAAGTCTTCAAAATGCGACCAAATCGCCTTTGCAAATCATGTTCCTCATCTAAATGGGACAAATAAACATCTTCACTCACAGTATCAGCTAAAAGTGAGTACTGATTTATCAATTGACTCAAAGAGTCCCTAAGACAGTCCTGAAGATAAGAAATATGAGAATATACAGGAATCTCACTTTTAATTTCAAGGGAAAATTCCTCCAACGAATCTTCAAAATTAGCCTTTAGCCTTCCAAGAATTTTTATGGATGCTCTTCCTACGCTAGCCATATTTGATAGGATCAAAGAGTTAATTCAAGCAAAAAAGAACCCAAACACACAAGCAAAAAACAAACAAATTAATAAATTATATATATATTACGAAGTTCCCCTAAAGTAGTCGAGTCCAATACTCCTTGACGACTTTATGCGGGCGTTCCTCCGTACGATGTAGACTCCTCCTTGGCTTCGCTCCAAATAACAATCCACGGAAGTCTCAATGATGAGGGGATCCAACAAATATCCTCCTCCAAATCCAAATGACTATCGACTCCTCCTTGACCTTGCTCCAACTAGCAGTCCTCGGAAGTCTCTACGATGAGGGGATTCAACAAATATCCGCCTCAAAATCCAAATCCAGACGTATCGGTCGCATCCATTGACGATCCGGCTCGAAGGACCATGAAAAGTTCCCAATGAACTCCTTCCCCTTTAAAGGCAGGGACGGGCCTCAATAAAAGTGGACTGTATCTATATATTTGGGAGACATCAGTCCCCCTTCTATATTCTAAGGCGTTCCAAAGTGAACTAATATACAACTAATAATAATAATCAAAAGGGAAGAACAAAAACGTGTAAAATTATACAATACTTTAAATATAAGACATGAGATCAACAAGAATATAATAATACTAAGGGGACGCTGAACAATACAATAAACATAATTATATACATATATTTATAATTAACAAGTCACTTTCGGTAAAATAATTGCATTCCAAATAAAAACTCTCGCAGTAGGGTTTTTCTTTAAAAAAAAACGCATAGGAGGTTGTGTTTTTCCTTACTTTTTCCTCTATAAGCGTACAGTTCTCAATGAAATCACGCTCATTTAAAGATATATGTGTTTCTAATATTTTCATAACATTTGTTGATTTAATATTGTCCATATCAAAAGGTATTGCGAAATCGGACATTATTTGGGTTTTACATAGATTAACCTCTAAGCCAGAGCACTTCTTATGTTCTTCCAAATTCTAAGTGTATTTTTTACTGAATCCTCTATATCACCTTTACTTCCAGTAAAGATCATGGTCATATCGTCGGCAAATGCAAGTACTTTTATTATAGCTTTACCTACCTCAATACCCTTTATTTGCCTAGATACTTGAATTTCTTCAATCATAGAATTCACTGACATAATAAACAAGGTGGGGGAAATCGGATCACCTTGCCGACATCCTCTATTAATTTGAAAAACGTTCTTGGTATCCTCATAAAAAGTAAAAGATTGCATAGACCTACTCCTACCATTTTAATAAAATTACTCCCCAATCCATGTCCCTTCAAGCCCTTCAACATCCATTGATGTGACATGCTATCGAATGCCTTTCTAAAATCAATTCCCATGATGGCAATATTTGTCCTTGTATCTTTAACTTGGGCAATAGCATCTTTAATGCCTCTCCCAACATCCTCCATTACCCTCCCCGGTACAAAACCTTTTTGAGCCGGGTTTATTATATCTTTTAAAAGATGTTTTAGCCTTCCTGCTAAAATACCCCCATGGATCTTAAAAGCAGTATTGAGAAGGGTTAAAGGCCTCAGATTTTCGACAAATCTTGGATCCTTGCCTACTTTAGGGATCAAGACAAGCTTTCCCAAAGAAATATGTTCTTCGAAGTATCCCTTCATATAAGCTTCTCTATAAACTAGCTCTAATATAGGTGCCAAAAGATTGATAAACATAGCATAAAACTCAATGGGAAAGCCATCAGGACCAGGAGCTCTATTTTTCTTCGTATAAGATTTTATGTACTCGATAATTTCTTTACTCTCGATTTCACTTTCCAAACTCTGTCTATGAGATATCTTTACTTGTGTTACTTTTATATTTTTGCTAAAATCCTCAAGTCGTAAATAGTGTGCAGTGTTAAATGTGCATTTCAAGCAAAAGGAACCCTTTTGGTCCGTACAATGTCTACACGTGTACAACTCCTCATAAAAGTTTTTGACTATGTTTTTCACCCCATTTTCATTTTCAATCAAACTCCCATTCTCGCTAAAAAGAGCTCTTACTACTTTTTTTCTCCGTTGAAACGTTCCTTTTGTTTAATTTTGCCAAAAACAACCTGTTCCTTTGGAACATTTTGGTTTCCAGACCTAATTAAATTCCCCTGGTTGTAGAAGTTAGTCAACCTACCTAACTCTTCCACCTCCGCCGCACTCATGATTCCCATCTCTCTTTTCCTAATCAGTTCCCCAAATTTCATTTTTCTTTCCTCACTCAATCTTACCCCAAGTTTGATATATATTCTCCTAGATCCGTCCAAAATACGTTTCCAAGCATAAGAAGGGGACTTAATTTCCCCAGATCTCAATCTCAAGGAAACTCCTTCAATTACCTTTTGATTAAAGATTGGGTATCTTTGTCCTCAAGCAGTGAGGTATTTAATTTCCAACACTTTTTGGGATTAATTTTCGAATCAGTAAAAGTTATCATAATTGGATTATGGTCCGACATGAACTTAGGAATCGTCTGGTACTCTGAAAGTAAAGGGAATAGGCCTTCAGAAACAAGGAAGTAGTCTAGCCTTGAGTTTTTAATCACTGAGTTCCCTATTTTAACATAAAATGTGTGCTCTGGCTTTTCGTTGAATTTGGTGGCTGCATCTTTCAGTGAGTTCTTATTTAAAATATTTTTCAAGACCGTTTTAGCTTTGCAGTTATTTTGATGTTTATAATTCCAGGAGTCTCGCTCCCTCAACAAAGAGATATTAAAATCTCCCATCAATATAACGGCTTCGTCTTTGCAGAAGCTTTTATTCAAAAAATTGGATTCAATAAACGATAAAAGTCAGGGTCATCCCTATTAGGACCATAAATTGATATAATTTTAATACACCTGTCTCCCCATTTCAACTCAAGTACACAGTAGTTACCCCAGTATCACTGGCAATTAATTTTGGCTGTAACTTCTTTTTGATTTGTAAAATAATGCCTCTGGAAGGATGTTTTGCCTTAATGTTCACTGCCGGAACAATGAAGGTCTCATATCCTTCTGGAAGACAATAATTGTAATTCAAACTTTTTATCCGTGAATCGCAAATTGATATAATATCCTGTTTGTATACACATAAATAGTTAATTAATTTTTTACTTTTTGATTGGTTAAAAATGGAATTTGCATTAGCGCTTAAGATTTTTAAGTTCATAGGCCTGTTGGGGGGGGGGGGGATTAGGGCCAAACTTATAAAAATAAAAACAAGAACACAAGACATTTTTTCGGTGGTAAGAGTACTTAACGTTTTCATTGTTGTTTCCGGGTAGTATTTTTGTAGAGTCCATGTTCGGTTCATAGACTCCTATAACTCTTGTGATTTCTCTGTTGAAGATAATATCCGTCGAAATGAAGTTTCCCAGGGGGTCCGCTTTAATAAGACATGGCGTTAGTGTTCTTCTGATCATTAGAACAACTCCTCTCGACGTGTGGGACAAGCGTTGCTGTGCGAGAGAGATAAAGGTATCATGCGAGGGGGGGATTAAATAAAAGATCGACCGGGTGTCCTTTAATCGTGAATCCACCAAAGAAACAACATCTGAAGCAATAGAGTTGACGTTGTAGGAAAGGACTGCTATCTTCATATTGAGTTAGATGGAGGGAAAACCTAATCACATGGAGTCACTCCGCGAGAGTGGAGATTCCCCTTCTGCGCCGTCTACTTCTCTGATTCTCTTTGAAGCGCCATCATCTGGACTACTGAAAATCCTTTTGACCTTTTTTTTGTCGGCTGATATTTTAGTTGGGGCAGATTGCTCTGGAGTTGGCGACTTTCTTCTATTTACTTTCTTGAAAAAACAAATAATAGTTTCACTACAAAATTAAAGAAAATTTCAGAAAACTTATCTGCAACACCTACTGAAGAAATTAAGTATTTTGGATAAATTTTAGAAAATATAGATATCAAGGACTTCGATAACTTAATGGACTGGGAAATATTTTATTTTATATAAGTGGTTATATTTAGCATTCAATTTAAAAAACCAAATTTGAATGTTGTAAAGAAATTTTATTATGTGAGGGTGATATTCTTATGGAAGCAGATTTTTTTGTCACTCTGATGATAGCTTTTTTATTAAATAAATAGAGGAGGGCTTAAAAAATCGAGTATTTATATTTACATTCTTTGTGCCACAATTTATATAGCTTTAGATTCTATTTAAAAAATCAAACTTATTTAAAACTTCTCTCTCGGCACTTTTACATAAAATGTCCCAAATTATGTTCACTTGTCAGAGATGCTCAAAGTTGAATGCGGTAAAAAAACATAATAATATATAATTTATCCCTCAAGTAGCAAGTAAATTATTTAACTTGTTTTGTAAAAATTATGTAGCTGACATTCACAAATCTAAGAAGCGAAAGCAAGTTTTTAATAATTCTGCTCCTAAAAAAATAGCAAAGTTATGAAGTTATTGAATCATTATTTGGTGCCTATTTATTTCATTTATGTATTTGTTAAATTTTTGTAATAATATATATGTATATTTATTCCATTTTATTGTAAAAACTCATCTTTTCTTCATATTATTATGAAATAAATGAACAACTTTTTCACTATTTACTGCACATTTCATATTATTCATTTCACGATTCTTATTTAATATATGGTAAAATAAAAACGTGCGAGTAAAAAGAATGCGGACTCCTGATTTATTTAAGAACTCCCTGGTTAGACAAAAAAGTCAAGTGAATCAAAATATCCCTTAAAAAGAGAAAAAAGGGAAAAACCCCTAAAAATATGTATCCCTATCTACGTATTAGCATAAAAACAGAACATATTCCATGTATCTAGTATTCCTTGGGTAAGTCAACACGTTCAAATGATAACATATCTTTATTTACTATAAAGCTTTTTATTTGCAGATCCCTCTTTAATGAAGATGTCGCAATTAACAAAAATAAAAAGGTTCTTCCCATTTATTAATTTCATAGTTTTTATGAAATAATTTCCAAAAAAAAAGTCAAAAAAAGTGACAAAGGTTTTTTAACAAAAGAATTTCCTAAAAAAAGTGAGGACGTTTTTTTTAGAGAAGATATTTAAAAAATTCCTTTCTAAAAAAACTTCTTCACATCATGAATGACAAACAAAAGAAAATATTAAGTCCCTGCCTGGTGTCTAAAAAAACCGGGACACCGGGCCGGGACGCTAAAAACAGCTGTGACCCGGGCCAGGTACCCATCTTTTCCTGTTACACCTGTACAGCAAACTCTTTACTTTATTTCCCGCCAGATGGCGCGGAGTTAGTTTGCTCTTTACATGAAAGAATTTCCTTGAATATTGTGGTTGGAATGTATATAAGTAATATAATTATGTTTCAGGTATTTCATGTTATTGTATACTTAATTGCACGTTGTTTATGAGTGTGTTACTTCTTGTATGCGTGTGTATTGCTATTATTAAATAAATACCTGGACTCGGAGAGTGCATGAACTTAGAGCTATAAGTTCATGCATCAAAGCTTTCACTCTCTCTCTTTCTCCTCCAGTCTACTATTATGTTAGATGTATTTTTATTACATCTACACACCCGTAATTTATGTTTTAATTTGAGTATACCAATTCCCCCCAAAAAGTATATATATTTGTGTAATCCTTAGAGGCCATTTGTGCATAATTAATATATATGAGTATTTGATGCAGATATTTGAAGAAACTTTACTTTTAGCGATGAGTTAAATTATCGGTGCATGAGATATATATTTTCATATAAAAAAGTAATTTAAATAATTGCTAAATATATATTTTAAACTTTCTAGAGATTATGAACTCTTTAGGTATATAAATGATATTTTTTTTGTCTCAAAGTTTTCTTTCGTTATCTACTCTATGGTTAGTTTTAATGTAAGGGCTTAACATAAATAACACTGAACAACAAAAAAAAGTACTGGAGCTGTGTAAAATGATTTAGACTATTTGGGTAAGCTGATTTCAAAAAATCCATAACTGTTTTGCTGTATCACGTCAGGATTTTCAGTTACAGAAATACTCCCATTATTCTCCTTAAGGTATTTTAAAAAACCGGCCATTCAGATCCATTGCCCGTACAAAACTTTTCATTAAGCCGAGCTTTATGTGGAGTGGTGGAAGGAAAATCTTGGCTGGGTCGAAAAGGGCGACATCTTTCACGTTGTATTTACCAGGTACATGCTCCTTCCGCTCTTTCTAATCTTTCTTCGTCCAGTGATTCTTGTCGTCTCTGCTATACCAGAGACAAAGGAAACATATGTATTTTGTGTAACCTGACTGCAGCCCTAACAACAGCACCACCACTTTCAAGTCTCCGCAGATGTGCCACTTGAAGTCATTGTACTTGATGGAATCAAGCAGCTGCGGCATAGTCGCATAGGTCTCTATCATTTCGAACGCGTGAGTTAGTGGGACTGATGGTTTCTCATGGCCATTGTGGAGCAAAACAGCCTTCAAGCTGTCAATGAAAAGGTGCCAGTCTGCAGGATCGTGATCACACCCAAGTTATTTCAACAGACTGTTGATGTCATTGCAGAATGTCATCTTGTCTTCCATCTCAAAGAACTCAGCCATTTCTCTGTGACGTGCCCTAAACAAGAATATCTTGGTGTTAGGTTCAAGTAGATTCCACTGCTGCAGCCTTGATACAAGCAGCTCTGCTTTCGCCTTTGACAGCGAGAGATCTCTTACAAGATAATTTAAGTCTCCTGTTCAGAAGATCTGGTTCTTGAGCGTCGGGTTCAAAAGGTTCATCATCACCATCCTCTTCGCCACTACTTACAGGTATGTTCTGATCAGCTGGAGGTGTTGGAACGGGGTTCTCGTCATCATGAGGCACAGGTTTACAAACAGAGACGCAGTAAGCGTACTTGATGTTCTTTATTCTTTTTGTTGTAGCCCGCGATGCTTGAGCAGCAGAAATAACAATCATCATGATGATTCTGTTGCTCACGCTATATCATGGGCACCACAAATGGTATGCTCGCGCGTTTGCCCACCAACCACTGAGTCAAGCCTGTGTGTCAGCTTGTGCATCAGATGTGTGGTGCCCAGCTCTTTCTTGGTCCCCCACCTTACACCCGAAGTAGTGAAAGTAGGTGGCCTTCATTTTCACATCTGTAGATATAGGTCGCTGTTGATATTTTTTGGTATACCGACCACAGATATAACAGAAGCTGTCATGATGATTGGCACAGGAACGCTGACTCATGTTGACCTGAAAGAAAGAAAGAAAGAATCAAACATTAGTATTTTCTAATTGGGGGTTGGGCCTCGTTGATCTCGAATCATTTTGGAAGACCTTGAACCTTTCTTGGCTGAGGAGACTGAGGACGAGTGAAGAATTCTGGGCTGTTAATATTAAAGAAAATTTGCAGTTAAAACAAGGTGTCTGTTCGAGCAACAAATCTTTATGGGCCCCGATGAACTATTTAGAATTGTGAAGAGCATTGATGTGTCATGGGCCAATATGGTATTATCATGGGAGTCCGCCATGAGTGGGATATTCGATTTATTAAAGGAGCATGAACCACTGGTCTTTACTAAAATCATAGGAAGTACTGAGGAATTTTTCTAGTATGATAATCTCACTTCAAGGGGTCAAGTCACGCAGCTACGGGGAAATATAGCCCACAAACTTTTTTACTGGCATCGAAAATTTTACTAAAAGATTCACATTCCGTCCCCCTATGTGGCACATTTACATCCTTTTATATTGCACTGGAGGCACTCCCCAAAATAGAATTAAAAAGTAGCATAAACGTATACCTGAAAGCACATGACGCCAGCACCTTTGTGAAAAAAGAATGGTAAGACTCGCTGTAGAGGACCAAGGTCTTCTCGACTGTGGATGGAAGACAGTAATGAAAAATCCATTCACCAATTCTAGTCAAAAATGGGTGAGGTATCGGCTTGCTACGTCAAGCCTTTTCACTAACAAATCGAAGGAAAAAGTTGAGGAGCAGCTCTGCTCTTTTTGTAATGACAACACGGAGACCTCGGAGCATCTTTTCTACGAGTGCAGCGCGGTGATGCCCATTAGGAAAATAGTGGAACCTTTGTTGCTAAGGGAGTTTGGTCTTTTCCTGAAGAAGAAAGATTGGCTGCTTGCAGTTCATCCGGAGAGTAAATGCGCTTTCCAAGCAGACACCGTCCTCACCAAAGTCATCGGTATGATTTACGCCGCGAGAAGCAGGAACCGCCCCATGCCCACGCATATGGCTTCAATCATTTACAGAGAGGTGGAAGCCCTTCTCCAAGTCTGCGTTCCAAAGTGAGCTTTATCTTACTACTTTTTATTTGTTTACATTATTCCCCTCCTCCCCTCCCCTTCTTAATCAAATCAACTTGAATATCTCTTTTAAAGCCTTATCCGATCTTCCTTTCCGGTCTTTTTTAATTTTATTTTAAATATTTATTATTGATATTAACATTGTTAGAATTGAATTGATTCCTGTTTTAAGAAATTCCTGTTTTTTTAAATATTAACTGTCTAATATCTTTTTATAATATTACTGCACTTACATGTTTTTTAAAGAATCTATTAGTACCCCACCATTATTTTATTGTTAACTCCTTTCTCACTCATATATTACATCATTGTCAATGAATATTTTTAGAAGAGTGTCATGAAATATAAAATAAAAAAATAGTATTTTCTAATCATCTTACTAAAATCAAGTATTCTAATGACTATAAAAATACTGTATCTAAACACTTCCATTTTGGTCGTACCAACTTGTTCTTCTGTTCTGAAGATAAAATATATTTTACGTAATTGAAAAGTAAGGTTATTTCATGGTTATGAGTTTTTGGTTTATGATAATTACGAGTAAAGCGCGATGGTCTTTCGTTAAAAGTGTGAATACAGTCATTTTCTTTTATGTTTTAGAAGTATTTTTGTTTCGTCTTGAATTTAAGAAATTGGCTTAGGCATTATATTAATTTATATACTCGTATATATATATATATTATCGTGGACATACAAATATATATATTATTATTATTATTTTTTTACTTAATTCTATATTTCACTTTTTCTATACGCATATAAAATACATTTTGAAAATATTATTAGGTTCGAATGAACTTGAACTATAATAACTTAAAACCTGCGTCTTCTGATGTGGTTTTTTTTCAGGACAGTTTAAAAGGGATGATTAATAATAATAAAAAGGGAGCGAGTTGACGCAAACTAAGAACAATAATAAAAACAAACACGTGAGGTAAATATTAAACAAAAGAGTTATTAAAAACTAAGATTTCTGAGGATCATAAAAACATCCAACACAATAGGGTAAAATGAATATTGGCTTCGGATTATGCTCGTGGTCAAGGGAACCCCTCCATCACCTCCATCATTCGGTCCACCATTCTGAGAAGACCCTGAGTGAAGGGAGAATCCTCGTTTGCTTCGCTCCATAGATTCAGGATATTGTGCATTAGATGATATTTTCCACTTTGTAATGGTCATCTGATTCTGGGCATATTGCCGCAAGCCAGTCCGACTTGGATAAGGAAATTCCGTAAGTGTTTTGGATTTTGTCCTCCACATGTAGTCTAATGCTGTTTATTTTTTGGCACTCGTAAAAAAGGTGGAATGATGACTCGGAGGTGCTTCCACAATACGAACAGGTCCTTTCTTCTTCTTTGTGTTTTGACTTGCTGGTAAATAGGCTCGATGTCGCTAATCTATATCTAAGCCATTTTGTTTTTGAGTCTGTATATTTGTTGCAGAATATAGTTCTCCATGCCTCTTGGATAACTTTATTGTCACTTATCTCCAGTCGTTTGAGTCTTCTTTTCACTAATAAGGTTGGTGTTGATTTTTGACCGTCTGTTTGAGATTTAGCCATTTGAATTTTAAAGTTATCCACACTTCTTCTAATGTCCTTGTTTTGAATAGTTTCCATGGCAATAACCGCTGAGGTTGGAGGACCCATGTATTCCCTCTTTCTTGAACGGACTTTAGTTTCACTTGCACGTATGAGTAGCCAAGTATTGCCTTTAGATTCCGAGCTCCTAAGTTGGTCAATTGTCGTGTACAAATATATATTATTACCATAAAAGGAAATTAGACTTTATAATATACCTGCTCAAGTTGCTTCTGCCAGCTTTACTTCAAATTTTCACAATCCAGTGCGATGTGCACAATATAAAGCCTCAGCTAAGCACCACACCACCTCTCACGCCGGTATCTCGCAGAGTATTACTGTAACTGAAAATCCTGACGTGATACAGCAAAACGGTTATGATTTTTGAAATCAGCGTACCCGAATTGGTTTATATCATTTTTCACATCTCCAGTAAAAAAAATGAAATTTGTTATTCAGTGTAATCAGACGGGTGAGTTATCAGCATAAGTAAACAGGATTGTTCAAAATACCAAAAATATGTTTGTAATCACATATGTTTGGAATTGAAGGGGTTGGTGGTGCTACACAATTGATTTAAATGGTTGATAATAACATAATTTGTATTTATGATCCCGCTCGCCATTGCAAATGTATACACCTTATTTTCTTCTGCAGCATGAACAAGCTCGGCAAGAAATTAATAAAAGCTGACAAGCTCAAAAAACTCCGAAAGCAATGCCATCGCTGCAAAAAGAAATATAGTTTTAAATAATATAAAAGTGTATCAAGTAGTTTGATGAAAGACTAGAACATCTTGGGGTTAGGTTCATTATTTATTACCGAGTGGGGCATGACTCTTTGAGACATAAGTTATCATAGAGATATAAAGACATAGAGAGCTTATTGGATTCTTTAGAGAAGTCCGTCATATTGCCCAATATTAACAAATCTTTCTATCTCTATGATCAACTTACGATGACGTAGATCAAATTACTTTGTTTATATTGGGCACAGGCAACAGTTGAACGACGATGTTTCTCTCCTATTGAAGGGAATAAGTTCTAAATATCTAAATATTTCAATTTTGAGGATCTAAGAGTCAACCGGATAGTATGATTCTCCTCTCCTCAGAGCTTCTATGTTTCCAAACAGTCTCAATGAGAAAACTACTAACTCATCCCATAGTTCCAATATGAAAAAATAGGATATTATTTATAGCCTTTCAACCAGGGATGACATAATGAATAATAAAAAGACTTAGATTCCCTCGTGATAATCCATTCCGCAACCTAAACACTCACTCCCATGATCAGCTTTTAAAATTAAAGGAGTCCTTTATTTCTATAACAGATTGAGGAGTTCCCTTCAGGATACTCGGATTTCTTGGAATCAACCTGGAACCTCAATTCTGGCATTAGTCTCTTCAATTTGTTGTATATATTATAATATAATTATTTCATATTTTTTGCATTCTATTTAAACTATTAATTTATTTAAAAGAGGAGAGGAGATGTGCGATCAGACTTAAGGTAAGCACTCTTGAGGATCTAAGAGTAAAATGAATCATGCAAATTCCCTCTCTCCTGACCTTTGTGTACATGTATATTTTATTTATAATGATAATAAAATAGTCTTCGTCAAGGGCTTACAATTATACACCCTAATAAATGTGATTATTTTTCAATAAACTTCAATGCATATTTTAAATGGCCATTACATCATATTTACAATATTAAACAATTCAATATATAATTTCTAAGGAAATGTTTGCCACTGTATCTATGTACATTTAGATGTAAATCCACAAACAATGTTCATGGCTCAATTATATTCCAAATTCATCCTTGTAACGTTGCAAGATGTTTAAAGCAAAGTAAACAGTCTATTTTATTATTTTGACTTTGAGAATATTGGTTGTAACAGGATCCAACGAATCATCCAAAAATAAAATTGTTTGTTTGTGTAAATCGTAGACCCTTCTTACCGGAATTTAATCCGGTATTCGTCGGTAGCAATACTATCTTGGAACTGTTGCATAAAAACCTAAAATGATTTTGGAATATAATTCTAAACAACAGTTTTCGTCTCCAAATATCTCTCTCGAGTTGTCTTATCCTCCTCCTTGTAAGTTGACAGTTATAGATGTCGGTGTTATAAAGCCGTGATATCGTGGTCACAACCTTCCCACTATTGAAAAGATGTCGATTTAGTCCCTTGTAGCCGCTCACCATTCCGACAATTATTGAAATTTGATGGCGCTTGAGCTTAAATGTTTGTTATCCAATTTGTTTTAGTCTTCATTCGTACGTTTAAAGATATTAAAGTTCCAAGGGAGCTCGATAGCCGTGCGTGTTAAGGCGTGTCCAACTCTCAATGTTGGGGGCGCAGGTTCGAATCCCGAGAGGGGATGGTCATTTTTGGTCTGCCTCATTGATAAGATCCTAGGTTCGAGAGACTAATTATAACGCTATAATGCTTATTTATATCCAATCGGATGCAATTCTATCGAACCATATGGGCAAAAAAAAAAATGTTCAACTCTCAATGTTGGGGGCGCAGGTTCGAATCCCGAGAGGGATGGTCATTTTTGGTCTACCTCATTGATAAGATCCTAGGTTCGATAGACTAATTTTAACGCTATAATGCTTATTTATATCCTGTCGGATGCAATTCTATCAAACCATATAGGCAAAAAAAAAAAAAAAAAAAAAAAAGTTCCTTCAACTACAATAATACACAAATTATCCCCTAGCTATTATTTATATTTGTATACCTCATGTAATAATACAGTTTGAATGGCCGTTCAGAATCAAACAGGTGAGTATTCTATGGCCATCCAAGAGACTTTCTATTTATTTCAAATTTGTATTAAAATAACGCTCTTGTTATGAAGGTTAAAGATTTTTCGAACAAAAATTTTAAGGTCACAGTAAATCGTTCCTGATCTGTAGTAAGCAAGTTGAAATACTTAGGGGCATCAATTAGGTTTACATAAAGAATTTGATTTTTCCCATATATACAAGCAATACTGATTCAATTATAAATCGGCCTCAATTTGAAATTGGATATAACTTACGATAAATTTATTAATTATTCAGTTATCTATTAATACCTTTATATTTCCAGTTTTTTTTTTTTTTTTTTTTTGCCTATATTCGATCGAATTGCATCCGATAGGATATAAATAACATTGTAGCGTTGAAATTAGTCTTCGAACCTGGATCTTATCAGTAGACCAAAATGACCATCCCCTTCCAGTTTATGATTACAGTTTTTATTTTATAATGAAGAGATTTGTCAAGGACCTAGTTTTTTGATGTTGCAATACTATATATTTTCTACATCCTATAGGGGACCAAAAGTTAGTTACTTTGCATCCGAATTTTCCCCCAAACTTGCTCACACACAAAAAAAATATATACGAGTCGTGATTTATTTTTCTGGGTTAAAATAGAGTAATGTGTTTTCTGTCAGAAGGTATTCTTATATGCATGCACATACTTATGCTACTAATCTTAACTATGCATTTAAATACCTCGTCGGAAGTGATATCAGCAAAAAAAATATATTTTTTTTTTGGCCATAGGCATAACTTTATTGGCATTTAAGATTGCACAAAAAAGACAGAGAAAAAAACAAAACATATTCCAAACAAAACAACAAACATATTCCAAATAAAACAATAAAAAACATGACAATTTTATCGGTTAAGAACATAACTTTATAAATTTTATAAAACATCTACATCATTTTATAAAACGCTCACATCATTTCATAAAACATTTGCATCATTTTATAAAACAATTACATCATCTTATAAAACATTTACATCATTCTAAAAACATCTAAATCACAGTTTAAGAACATTTTTAAGAACGTGCAGGTGTATTTTCGCCATGTTTAAAACCCCGGAGATGTCGTACTCATTGGAACTTCGTTTGGCGTATAAAATTTGGTGGACTTTGGTGATCGTTGCGTTGATAAAATTTTCATCTCTACCGGTATAAAAGGCTAAAAAATGGTCCCTTTTTGGCACGTAGAAATCGTAATGTTGTCGAAGAAGTTCCCCAATTGAAATATATAAACTCCGAAGAATGGCACAATCGTATAGGAAATGGTCTGTTGTTTCTTCGCAAGCTTCGCAAAATTTGCAATCTCTTTGGGATCCGGAGAAGAACTTGACCCGAACTTCGAGTGTCCCGGTGAGCACTCTGTATTTTAACCATCTTTCTGAAGATGAGAGGAGAGGATTTTTGATGACTTTAATACTCATGTTAGCTGTCATGTGTAATTCCCGTCTCTTCAAATAGTTGATCAGGGGTTGGAGGGTTGGTGTTCTGGCAAGGTTTCTAAACTTCGAAGCCGGAGTGTTGTAAAGTGCCAATCGAAAAGGCACTTCAGGCCTAGGCAACAGAGTGTATTTACCAAAGATAAGCCGATATCTTTGAAAGGCCATCTTGTTCAGTAAAAGATCTGACTGACTTGTTTCTGCTGCGAAGTTGACATCCTTTGTCTTAATGTCAAGGTCGTTTAAGCCTTCCCGCGTGGGCATCTCCCACCCCAATGATACTTCGAAGCGCCTTGCGCTCTTTTCGACGCCTTTGCACAATTTTAATATACGCGGAGAGTACTTGGATAATTCTTTGAGGACGTTTCTTAACCCCACGTGTGCATTCTCAGTATATCCACCTCTCAAAGATTGGGCCAATTCTATGCTCCAGAACTCGTCTCCCGACCAGAGTTTCTGGATCCAATATAAATTTAGGGATTTCCATAAATCCTCAAAGGATAGAAGAGACAGGCCCCCACTAGAAAGAGGGTTATGAAGTCTTTCAAAAGATAAATTTTTCTTCTTATCCAGGTTAAAAAACGATTTTTCTATATCTAAAACTTCTTTATATAATTCTTCATCAAAAGGAGTAACCCTTAGAAGATGAGTGATCCTTGGAATAATGTAAACATTCCAAGCTTGGATTTTATCCCACATGTTTAGGCTCATTGATGACCAAAATATCCGGGCTTTTCTGATCCTGGTTCTTATCTCCTGGAGGTTGTTCTCGATGCTTTTATTGCCAATCCAAGAGCCTAGTATATAGATCGATTTTTTTGTTTGAAATGTCGGCCATGCTTTTTCAACTATTCCTTCGTAGCTTGTCAGAATTTCAGTTTTCTCATTGTTAATGAGAAGGCCTGCCATGGACGAGTATATATTGATTAGTTTCATGGTTTTTTTCATTGACCTTATAGTTTGTAGTGGACTTCCCCAAAAAATAATCGTCATATCATCAGCATAACTGAGACATTTATGGCTTAAGTTTGACGAGTAGCCTCTTATATCACTGTCCGTATTTAATTTTTCGATTAAAGGATCCAAGCACATAATAAAGAGCAATGCGGCACTTGGGTCTCCCTGTCTCACGCCTCTTTTATTTTCGAAAAAGGTCCCCCGACTCCCATATTGGACAAGAGTTCTGGATCTAGCTAAAATTGTTCCCACCATTCTTATGATAAAATCTCCAAATCCCTTTTTGTAAAGGGTCTTGATTATGAATTTGTGTGACAGCGTGTCAAAAGCTTTGGCAAAGTCTATCGTCATCAAGGAGACATCATTTCTCGATTCTATCAAGGTCTGAAGACTAAAAGATATATTTTCCATGCGCTTGTTTTTGATAAAACCATATTGGCTGGGGTGTAAAATTTTCCTTAAAACGAGGTTCAATCGATCGGTTAAAATGAGTGAGAATATTTTAAAAACGCAATTTTGCATCGTGAGTGGGCGAAGATTTTTTAAGTGTCGTGGATCTTTATTGCTCTTTGATACTAAAACGATGCGTCCTTCAGAGGCAAATTCTGGGAAGTATCCTACAGCCAGAACCTTTTCATAAAATCGAAGTAAAATTGGGGATAAAAGATCAGAATATTTTTTAAAAAATTCGAAAGTGAATCCCGAGGGGCCGGGTGATTTGTTAAGCTTTGCTTTCGAGATTGCCTTCCTTATTTCATCCTGTGTTAGATGTTGTTCTAAAATGTCGTTGTCCTTATCGTTTATAGCCATCAAGTCATCCTTTTTTGTTCTTAATATGTTGCAAAAGGAGGCATTCTTAATCAAACACCTCATGCACTTCTGATTTTCTACACAGTCAAAACAATTATATAGCTTTGAATAGTAGTCTTTTATTTCCTTGCATATATATTCGGGTGAATTCGATACTTCTCCTGTTTTTGTAAGGAGGGAAATAACTTTTTTCATGCTTCTTCTTCTCTCAACCTCAATACACCTCAGCCTTGATCGAGAGAGGTCTTGAATTGCTTCAAATTTTAATTTGGTGCGATGAGCTAAGTCAGCTTCACGATAGAGTTGTTTGGCTAGAAAATTCTTTTCTTCTTCAGACTGAGTCGAATTTGAAATATTTTCAAGCTCATTTAGCTTTCTTTTCCTAGATTCAGCAAGTATCGCGCCTTTTCGCCGGAGGATATTCCTTATTCTGCGTAACATACTCTCAGTTGTTAAAAAAATATCATTATTTGGACTCATCTCTAATTTATAACTCGTATCCTGAATAATTTCAACTATTTCTTCATTAGTGCATGAGTCTTCCGTTAGTGAGATGTTAAATTTCCACGTTCTTTTGCATCTATGTTCTTTCTTTGACGGATCAATCTTGATCTTTAATGCCTTATGATCAGAAAGTCTAGTGTCAATGACTTCATACATATTTATGGCCTCGTCGTGAAAACCTTTGATTAGGAATAAATCGATTCTTGATGACACTTCACGGTTGTTTTTATCTTTAGAGAAAAACGTATGGCGAAAGTCCTTTTTCAAGGACCCTACATCTTTAAAACCAAAGGAGGAAACAATAGAAATAAGTTTCTTTCTAGCACGTGGGTGATCATTACTAGAGGATTTTCTGCAGTCTCTACCAGCTAGAAGCTTAATATTAAAATCACCACCTATAATAGTGGGCTTACAAGAAATGATTGACAGCAGTTTGTTGTCGAATTTTTTGGCTCGTCAGTGTTTGGACCGTATAGGCCTATTATATCAAAGTAAGACTCAAGGTAGCGACACTGTGCTTTTACAATGTTGCCCTGGGCACATCGATACTGAACCTTGGGATTGAGGGTAGATTTGATTAGTAATGTTACTCCGCGCTTTGGATATGGGTTTCCCTGGTAGAAAGACGAAAAGGAGAGGTAGCCTTGAGGAATTGAGAAGTGATCTTCCATGTTACATCTCGTGTCGCAGAGGATCACGATATCTGGCAATTGAGTGAATTTTAGAAACCTTGCTAGGTCGTATTTACGACCCAAACTTTGTAGGGAATTAACGTTCAAGGATAAGCAGGAGAGGGTCATTCTTTTTTATGTTGTTTGCTAGTCGCACTACTGGGTGACAGTTGGGAGCATGATATTGTTCGTTTAGAGTTTGACCCAGATCTTGATCGAAACGGCAATATATTTTTTCTTGATATTGCGCTGAGACTATTTTGGGGGTTTCTTTGTCTGGTAACTCACCTCGTGGGCTTCTACTTGATCTTGAGACAGGAGTAAGGCTTGGGTTCTCATGTATTTGGGGTGTCACCATTGGCTCGATTTCACTTAAACTATTGGATTCCTCTCTTTGAGGCACATCGGTGCTGACACAGGGAGAAGAAACAACATCAACTGTAGTTTCATTAAGTATTTCCACATTCGTATTGACACTAGCAGGGTTACTATGGTTCTCTTCTTGATTATCTCCATTGTCTTTGGCGCCCACTTCCGTTACATGTTCTCCTATGATCATTTTTTCTTTTTCAGGTTCAGTATGATAATCTTTTTTTGTTTCTTTAATTTTCTGTAGTAGAACTGAACTATATTCCGCTATTTGCAGACGCTTTCCAATACAATTCGCTCGAGCATGTCCAAACTGAAAACAGTTCTGACATTGCAGACGTACACCGGGAAATCTTAGGTTAACAAGGTTTCCATTTACCGGTATAATTTGCGGGATAGTATGTGGGTCAGCTTTAATTTCTAGTATGAAGTTAGAAGTTCTCCAAACTGATTTGTAGTTTTTAAACTTCTTTTCTGCATCCTGATCTTCCGGGTTGGCTTCTGGATGGGAGTCCAATATTTCGCCGAAATTACTCATAAATTGTTTTAATTTTTTTTCGTCTATACGTTTGAACGTATTGATGGCTTTTATTTTCATTCTTTTCTTCCTGTCCACTTCAAAATTCTCGACTCCTTTTATTTTCATGTTTACTTTCTTTGGTTCCCCATTTGGTCCTTCCACCTCAGTGGTAAATTCCTTCTTTAAGAGTGCCATTCTCGAGTGAATGTTGACGGGTTCATTCGTGTACAACGATGCGTACCCGAATCCATATTGGGCTTGAGCACCAGCTATTTCATCCTCCGAAAACCCAAAGAACAAGGCCGCATTGTAGATTGAAATATTCTTCATGTTTTTGTTATTAAAAACTCTTCCGGTATCAGATTCCGTCAAAGTGATAATAAATGTCTCCCACTTGAACGAAACGTTCAAGTTAATTTTTTCGTAGGCTTCATTAATATTATTCTGCCTCTTCCCTAATGCCTTGGCATAAGACATTTTTTATTTATTTGGATATCATTCATACGTTCGCTGTCGGGGGGTCGACCTGTTTGTGATGAATCCAAAGCAGTCATTCCGGCAGGTAAATACCCCCGGTAAGGGAAGGAATAATAACAATAGCTCCGTGGAGCGCAAAAGGGGGAGCAAAAAAAAAAAACTCTTCCCTATAAGCTCCCTAGAAACTTTAAAGAAAAACTCAAAAATTCGTGTGAAAAATTGAGTTTGGGCTTATCTATACTATCTCACCGATAGCCACGTGTCCTAGGAGCGCGTAGATCCCAAAATTATTCCCCAGAACCATATAGCAATGAGAAAATCGAGGATAACTGCGGAGTCACAGAACACACGTGTGCACAACTTTATACATAAGCTCTGAACCAAAAAAATACCTTCAATATATTTGGCAAATGCTATAATATACTTTCAAATATAAATATTTAATTACATATTGTAAAGGTTTTTTGATATACAGTTAATAACAAATCTAGTATTAAATGACAAAAGTTATATTCAATCTATAAAATGACGCGCAAAATGTTTCAAAAGTAATTTCCCAAAGATTACAATTTTTATATAGAAGCTTAAACAAAACGAATCCCTTCTATATATATATTTTTACACTTTTTGTCAATTATAATTTCCATTCTTTGTCTCCTACAAAAAAAGTTCTCATCAAATAGTATATGTTTTTATAAAAAAGCTGACTCCACCAAATTGGATTAGTCATCTCTCTCTGAGTAATTATATCATTTATATATTTCTTCCAAAAGTATTATTTCATCCATTTAGTGTGTGAGTCAAATAGGCGACCAATTTTAAATATTTTACATGTTTTTTTATTTTCAAAAATAATTTTTTAGCCGTATTGGAGCAAGAGAGTTATTAATTTATCGCCAACAGATTCTTACGTTATGCTAAGCATGGATTTAAACGAGAAGCATTTGTTTTTCAGACAGAAACTCATCAAAAGACGAATTTCGAGGCAGGTAGTATATTGTAAATTTCTTTACTACAGCATTTCATACTAAAATGTGAACATTCGACGCCAAACGCTTGGATGGAATCATCTTTTTAATTAAATTTCAAATGAAAAATATGATTTAGACTCAAAATATTTTAAAGTATTATAATCGTTGTTGTTGCTTTAGAAGAAGTTAAACTTTCCAAATTATTGGATGTTTTTTAAAAAATCAATTAAGGTAACATTAGTTTTTTATAAGATTACTATTTAATGATTCGTTGTACCTACATATCTCTTTATTTTTCTAACTCATCTTCATTTAACAATAATGTCTAGTTGCAAAACACATTTAAAAATATTTACTTTTGTGTAAAAGCTATTGCTTAATACAATAATTTTTTTGGGATTTTTTTTGCATTAAGGAGTCAAATATTGATGAATCTGAAAGTAACAAATGCATAAGTAAAGCCGGAGCTTATGACATTTAAATAAAAAAGGAATGTCATATTTTTTCTGACTAAAAGCCCGTTTAGCAATTTTTCAGTTATATATATATATTATATATATATATATATATATATATATAGACGACCTACCTACCTATGTACTTGGATAAGACGTCATCAGTGTCGCTCTGAAAATATATCGCTTTCAGGGGATCAGAGGTATTCTTGAACCTTTTTACGGACTAAAAAGTGTTACAAGAGCCCCCTGCATCTGCCTCCAGCCTTGACTCGGCCTCATTTGATGGAACCTCTGTTTTCACGGACTGAAAATCGTTGGACAATCCTAATTTTGGCTAAGTCATTGTTGCTATTGTTTTATTAGTAATCTTAGGTATAGAAAAAGGAACGGTTATCGCTCACCTCAACCATATTTAATATAGTCTCATATTAAGCGTCTATATAAGAAGTGTTATAAGGAAGAGCTATGGAAGAACCTGAAGATAACAATCCAAACACCATGGTTTGGGAAAAAGTTACCTACAATAAGTGGGGTAAAAGAACAAAGGCTCAATCTAAGAGCCAAAAGAGGATCTAAAAGAGGCTCCTCGCCAAAAAACTGTCCACGAACAGAAAACACCGTCTTTAATAAAGACACAAAATGAAGCGCGGCAGAGAAGCCACACAGAGGAAACTCCTCCTCCAAAGAGATGCCAAAACTCTCAGGATACCGTAAGGAACACGGAAAAAGAAGGAATAAAACCCAGGCCCAAAAAAGTGTTTTTATACGCCCAAATTGCCAAAGAGGCAAATGAAATTGTTCTCACAGGAAAAACGGTAACCACATTTCGTTGGTCGAATGGCACAAAGTCATTGAAATCCTGGATACGGATTATGTACGCCGCCTGTCCTCTCCGGGTGATGAGTGGATCCCAAATTTTGAAGGGCGTAGATACACCACAAGAGAGCTGCTATTTACGTGAATGATGATGCTTCTGGCCGATATGTCAGGAATATTGTCGCTAAATCAACTCCTCTCCTACCCATTTCATGGGCTGAAGCTGAAAAATGAGGGAGGAAAGGAAAGAAAAGACGAGTCTCACAGGATTCATAAGAGGGGTAACTGGAAACATTGCGGACGAAGTACTCACTCGCATTATCTCTCACCAATGCAAAACTCTAAAAATCAACGGTAAGGTAGAAATTACCAGGTCAGAAATGACTAAGACAGGGAAAGTTCTACATTTATCTGTTGACACAACCGCATTGAAAGACATGCAACTTGTTGATTGTACCCTACGTATAGCCTCTGCAGGAAAGTACGATTCCAAGACCCTCGGAAGGCGACAATTGAACAACCTGAGCAAGAAACAGAAGATGAGGACAAAGAGGAGCTTCAGAGTCAGAACCCGAGTGGAATATGTGATAATTCCACTAGCGACCATCTAGCCACCAAAGAGAGCACAAATACCATCTCGAATAAGGGCGCTGAAGTAGAAGGAGATACCGGTAATACTGACACAAACACTGGTGGAGTATCGAATGAGGACACTGGGAAAGAAGATAATACTGACAGCAACACAACAACGGCCACATCATCCCAAGAAGGTAAATTAAAATTAAATTTTAAACAAAAACGAGGTCCAAAAAAGCAGTCAAAGATCGATCATTTCTTTGAGGAAGCAGCCGAAATCCTTCTTGGCCAGTCACAACCTTCGAAGGTAAATAAAAACAACTAATGATAAGTTGCACATATATTAATACGCAGCACTGCAAAGCAGCAAACTCAGAGCTAAAGTTAAGAACTTCTGCTATTGCATTAATAACTGAACCATATCTCTGTAATGGCTCAACAAAAAGCCTTGCATTAAGTGGGTATACTATCCATAGTAAACACGGATCTAGCCCGAGAGCCTGCATTCGAACTGTAAACCATTTGAATGCATGGTCAATTCCAGAATTTTCTGAAAAGGACGTTTGTACAATATGTATAAAAATAGACGAGTCCTTAACATATATTAGTGTTGCTTATCTTGATCAACAACTACCTGTAGAAAATGAAACACTGCTTAATCTCATTAAGCACTGTGAAAGTAAACAAGTACCACTTTTACTCACTATGGACTCTAATGCTCATAATCGCCTATGGGCTAGTAAGCATACTGACACAAGGGGAGAAAATCTAGAGAAAATCATAGATGAAAATAACCTTGTTGTTATTAACGAAGGAAATGAACCAACATTTCTCACCCAACGAGCAAGTTCAACCATAGACATTACTATGTTAAATCATCATGCCTTTAAAAAATTTGAAGTCTCAGGATGGCATGTAGACCTTAGACCATCTATGTCAGACCATAGATATATAGTTTTCAACTTTGGTAGATATAAACCTATCACCGAAAAATCAAGAAACTTGAGGAAAACTAACTGGGACATGTTTAGGAACCACACAGATGCGGCAACTCTACCTAAAATACTTCCCTCCCCTAGTATCATTGACCAATGTGCAGAATCATTATATGAGGTCATAAATAAGGCGATACAAATTGCTTGTCCTTTAAGAAGCACGATAAAATCTAAGTCAGTACCTTGGTGGACAAAGCATCTTGCTACTTTGAGGCACAAACTCAGAAAATTGGAACCCAAACGGATGCAAGCTTCCCATAGAGAAAAATATTTACTTGCTAAAAGTGAATATCGGACGGCTCTTAGAAATGAACAAAAAGATTCTTGGAGAAAATTCTGTAGTAATGCTGAAGGTCCCAAAGACATTGCAAGATTAATCAGGGTTCAAAAACCAATAGACAACCCAATTGGTCTCTTAAAAACGGATCGTGGTTATGCACAGTCACCTGCTGAATCTCTAAAAATTCTCATGGAAACTCACTTCCCTGACTGCAAAATCGGCGTAACTTTTGAAAGACCATCACAAACTAATAATTTCGGGATTGATTATTTGAACTATGACAAAGTGAGGGAAGCTTTGAACTCCTTCGGAGCACATAAAAGTCCAGGACCCGACGGACTTAAACCAATTATATTACAACACCTAGGAGAAAATATGACATGCTACATTACTGATCTTTATAAAGTTATTCTTAGCACTGGATATACACCGAAGAAATGGCGTGAAATGAAGGTTGTATTTTTGCCTAAACCAGGCAAAGATGATTACAGCTCCGCTAAATCTTTTAGACCTATCAGCCTTTCCAATTACATCCTCAAAGGCTTAGAAAGAATAGTACAATGGAAAGTAGAAAAAGTAATTCCATCTTTTCATTCTCAACATGCCTACACAAAAGGCTTTTCTACAGAGACGGCACTATCACAAGTAACTGATATTATCGAAAAATCGATATATCAGCATCAGTGTACACTTGCTGTCAGTTTTGATTGTACCGGTGCATTTGATAATATTCAATTTCATTCTGCCAACAAAGCAATGTCGAAACTTGGAATTCCAGTGAGCATCACATCCTGGTATAAAGACCTCATCAAAACTAGGATGGTGAAGGCAGAAATAAAAGGAGAAAGGGTCTGCATCACCCCAACGCGTGGAAGTCCTCAAGGAGGAGTACTTTCGCCTGTGATCTGGAATGCCGTGATGGACACTCTACTTACAAAGTTCCACAAAGGTGCAATCAAAGCAATTGGCTATGCAGATGACATTATCTTATTAATAAGTGGAAAACACCCACAAACACTTGTCAGTAAAATGCAAGATGCAATAAATATTGTACTGGACTGGGGAAGATCAAATGGCTTGACCTTTAATCCAACAAAATCTAGTGCTATAGTATTCTCAAAGGCATATAACTGAGGTCAAAATATTTTCCACGGTTACAAATGGATGGACAGGAGATTGAGTATTCAACACGCTTGAAATACTTAGGTTTGGTATTTGATCAAGGACTCACCTGGACAGAACATCTGAAGGAAAAAGCTGCCAAGTGCTCTCGCTTATGGAACATGGCAAAAGCAATCATAGGTCAAAAGTGGGGACTGACGTCTGATAAAGTTATCTGGCTCTACGAATCAATGATTAAACCAATCATATGTTATGGTTGTCTTGTATGGGGCCATACTATTGCATCCAAAAAAAGTGGAATCAAATACTAACCAGTGTACAAAGGAAAGCACTTTTATCAATCACTCAAACACTAAGGTCAACACCTACCGCAGGCATGGAGTCAGCTTTAGGTATTATTCCACTCGACCTATACGTACAAGCACAGGCAACAAAGTCCAGATGGAGAACAAAGCATTTTACACAAGATACTGGGATGGCATTGGCAACCTCCCACGACGGCGTGGACACCGCTTTTCTAGTGATAAACTGCTTTGTGAAGCAAATAAAATGGGCCTAGTGATTACATAAAAGGTGACCTATTCTGGATAAATATAATCGTATAGAATGTCCGGATACAATTAAT
>CP045898.1:9847967-9868558 GCA_013387185.1 Caligus rogercresseyi | reverse complement strand
AATTGATCGGATCGCTGATCAAAAAAATCCCGATCGTTATATCGCTATATCGCAAAGAATCTGATCGCTATTTTTGATCGGATCGCTATTTTTTTTCTTGATCACTCACAAGCCTCTTATTTTTGATTACTTTGTTGCAAAGTGTTGACGTTAAGACATGGGATATCCCTTAACTAAAGTTTGCTATACACAATATTATACACTAAACAAAGTTACCTGCAATCAACAAAGATGGGGAGCGGCCCTTCGAAACATGAGGCGAATAATATACACCAATGAATGAGCTCTCAAGCTTTTTAGCGCACCCATATCGAATTGAAATATTAGTAAAAAAATAATAGTATATTCTTTACGAGTGTCTCTAAGCTTTCAAGGATTGGTTCATGGATGCATGCTTATTTTTTCATAAAGGATAATTACGGTCAAAGGTCAAGGAGACTGTGAGAAACTACATTGGTTCATCATTTTAGGTCTTGTTAGTATTTTCAACACCTTGACATATTAGTGTTTAATTGATAAATAAAATTATATACAGTAAAAGCTTTGTGTCAGTATTCACAAGATTATTTGTTCATAAAAATTATGTAAGTATTAAAAACTATTATTTGCTTTCAACTACTCCATTTTTTTTACTGAATTAACTATTAGACAAATGAAGTTAAATTAGGTGATTGAAAGTTATGCTGATATAATCAAAAAACTAAGATCTATGAATTGCATTTAGCGGATGTTTTCCTACTTTAAGAGGAGGATTGGATTATAATCTGCATAGACAATTATATGAAATATGTTATTTACAATTTTCTATTTTCTTTTCGAAGTAAACTGCAAGGATTTCTGCAATATATATATTTTTTTCAACTAGCAATAACAGTAACAATTTTTTTCAACTTATGTTAAACGATTAACAATTTCAAATAATATCTTAAGCGCGATAAAACAATGGCAATAAAAATTCATACTTTATAAATTCCAAAAAAAAATATTGTGTCCTGAAGCGGAGGGGGGGGGGTGCAATCCATGATGAACGATAACTTTTAAATCTTAAACGATAACGATAAAAAAATAGACTTCAGCTATAAACTGAGGCATATATACACTCAGAGAGTGCAAACCTCCGCCGTCACGGGGTCCTTATGAGCCTTCCGAGGCGATTTTTTCACGACTGGGGCGGCGTAGAGGGACGGGGGAGGGTTCCCTAGACGGAAATTCGGAGAAGACGACGCTCCCGGCACCCGATTTCACAGCATAGCGACATCTATTGGCAGAGTAGGCTAACTTGAAATATTTATTATATTTAGCTCATTTTGCATCTTAATCTGCACATCAGAGATGCCAAAATTTTAATCACTTGTTTCCTTTTAGCATTTCCAACAACTCCACAAAGTTTCATTCGAATCCGTTCATACTTTTTGAGTTATCCTTCTGACAAACAAATAAACAAACCAACAACGCCACTGAAAACAATACCTCCTTCGGCGGAGGTAATAACGCTTATCACTCACGGCAATCATTTGTCAACCATAAGTTTGTTACTGTCATTATCCGGTTTTAATCATAAAACGTTAATATCGTGCATCCTTACTTAATCTATTGTTTTCTATTTAAGTCATGTATTAAATTGATTTTCAAAGTGGGATGACTGTTTTCTATGTGGGATTTTATCAAATATAATTCCCCCATAAATGCGACAAATACTGAAGTTCGACTGCTTTTTTTCTTCTTAATATACTTGTATTTGATTGGCTGGTGCGACTTATAATCTGGAGCCCTGGGCTTTAAAAAAGCCAGGAATTGTCTGGAACGCCGTGACCAATACGGTGTTTAGTTAAAAGAGTCAAATAAGTCTAACTTGGAAAAACTGGCAAGTGCCCAACAATGAACTAAATTTCAACCAGCCTGGTATAGCATATTTGCATGAGAATAAAGTATTTGCTATAAGGATACTAAAAGATACATAATTCCGGGAAGATCTTTCACTCTTGCTTATAACTGTAATTTAAAAAAGTTCATAGAGAAATAGTTTTATATATATATATATATATATAACCATATACTCACTGATTAAACTTTGAACTTTGAGTATTGAAATGTCATATTACGGCTTCAATATAAAGTACAAACATTGGTCCTTCCATGTAAACCACTTTTATAGCATTATTTAAAAAAAGTAATATTTATTCTATTTTTATTTCAATTCCTTCATTGTTTAAATCAGGCATTTTTTAGGCGAAATCATTCCGTCACGTAACGTGAAAACCTTTTTACACCCTTATAAATATTTCTGCTGCACCATAACTGGATTATATAAATGGACTTGCAGCCTCAATAACTATAGACAACGAGGAAAACAAGTGCAAATGAGGGAGAATATATAACAACTGTTTATTTATTTGTGCATAGCCAATGCAATTAATGTTTTAGCAAAAGTATATATTGTTATAGATTATATAGGAATATCATTGATACTGAAAACAATCCCTTGAGACTCCTTAACTAGAACTGTTTATTATGTTGTTATTTCTTGACGTCATTTACCAATCTATTAGTAGTATACAAAATAGCCTTGACAAATCGGAGTATTGCGTATTCAACATTAGGAATCATTGCTTCAAATTATACTCGATATTTGACTTAATATATCATTTTTAATACAACCTTATAGTGTTGTATTTTTAAAATGGACCTTTTAATATTCAAATCGTTTATATGTGGGAAAAATGTTATTTTCTATTATTCAATGCTAAACTTTGTTACCGCATATAGATTCCTCTTACATAATATAATGTTTTTGATTTGTTTTCTTATTGCCCTTATTGGCCTATTTACATCTAATTCCGTTCAGTGTACAATGAGAAGATAAGTGCAATGGAGTATAATTAATTCATGTTACTCCATTTTTTTGCTCCTTATAGAAAAAATCAAAATTATTTTTTCAACTTAAATTGGAATTTAATGCTCAATTTTGCCATAATTTGAAATAAATACAGTCTGTCTATAACCAAACGCCGATTATACATAACCTTTATTCTCATATGTTTATTTATTTACTTTATCACTCAACCTTTCTTCACTATTTATATATTTTACCAGCACGTTTGTCACATTCCCTTCGATCTCATCAGCCATGATTGGAAGTCTACGATGCCTTACACGCCTTCGTGCCCCACGGATCCTTCGGGAGTCCTCCGTCCTTGCTCGCGGGATGTCAACTGAGCCCATGCCCCTGGGATCATCCGACGGGCCATCAGAGAAGATTGTGAAAATCGTAGATCAAATCGCCGAGTTGAATCTCCTTGAGGTTTCTGAGCTGAATAAAGCTCTTAAAGGTGGGTAGGGAGGGGCTATTTTTATTTATTTATAATTATATAAAGACCATCAATATTATAGTAAAATAAATAAATAAAATATTACTTCAAAATTTAGATTTATTTATTAGAAAACTACAATGCCACCTTAAAATCCTTTTAGAACATAAATATTTGTGCTGATCATGATGGATTAGGCCTGCAGCCCACTTCCACGAGGGTTTTTTTCTTATTCGTAAAACATTTTTTAAGTAATTCATTTAAAAAACAGTCATATTTGATTGTATTTAACCAAATATTTATACATAGAATATATTTTAAATTGTAGTGCGAGCAATAATAAGGATATATTATATATATCCATATATCATAT
Organism: Caligus rogercresseyi; assembly: GCA_013387185.1. Lineage (NCBI taxonomy): Eukaryota > Metazoa > Arthropoda > Copepoda > Siphonostomatoida > Caligidae > Caligus > Caligus rogercresseyi. Next base: position 9,864,877 of record CP045898.1, on the reverse strand, counting down.
ATATATATATATATATATATGAAGGAGACATATATATATATGTGAAGGAGACTTTGGTAATCTTTGTTAATAGAAATGCAATTTAATTATAAACTATGTATCTCGTCAACAGTCTCACAATAAGTGAAATAAACTTCATTAATGACGGTTATCTTGACGAATATCAGATTGATATTTTTCATTTTGGTCTTAAGTAAAAGACAATTTTATTGTTGAATGCTTCTGTGTTGATTGACGCCATTCGAATGTCACTATTTTGAAGTCATGTATCATAACTATCAATAATAAACCATGTACTATTCAATTAGGGGCTCGAGACAAGTATTGGACGTTTAATGTATTAGGTTTCATATATAAGTGTAATGCGGAAAATGGGCCCCAACCCCAATACAGACGATAACGTAACCAATAAATCGTCGAACTCTCTCTATATATATATTTATATATATGTGCCATCATTTTGAAATTTTATTTTCAAACTTTCTGTTCGCCTTTGCAAACAGAAAGTTTTTAAAATAAAATAAATAAATGCTGCCTCTATAAATATATTTTTGATTTGACATCTTACAAGGATCCATAGCTTATCTCTTATGAAACGGGGTTGAAAATGAACATCGTATCACTAAAAATCTTTTAATATATGGTATAATTGATTATATGTTCTTGGGATCAATTTTTTGCCTTTATGGTTCGACAGAACTGCATCCGACAGGATACAGATAGGCATTATAGCATTAAAATTAGTCTATCGAACCCAGGATCGTATCAATGAGGTAGACCAAAAATGATCATCCCCTCTCGGGATTCGAACCTGTGCCCCCAACATTGAGAGTTGAACACGCCTGAACGCACACGGCTATCGAGCTCCCTTAATCAATTTAGAGCTATTAAATAATAAATTAATCTAGTAGCTGAAGAAAGAAGCAAGTATTTTTAAAGTATTAATTTCACTCATAAGTCTAGAATCACCCTGTCGAATAAAACTAAGACTCATGACGATCCTACTATCCTCTTCAATAGGACATTGCAATGAATTGTACAAGCCAGTTATAACTCATCAATAGAGATAGAAAAGTTGTTATTCTCGCTAACTCAACAATCAACATGATTTTTTCACTTGATAAAAACGTTTCGTTAACTTTCTCCGCCCGATAGATAGTGATGATCCTTTTATCGACATATAGGAGCTAACAAAGTAAACATATACGAATTGGCTTTATTCAATTAATATTAGTATCTCGAATTGGAGGAAATCATCATTCAAAGGATTCGACAATGACGTCATGGAGAAGAGATAATTAGTATTTTTAAGGGTGAATTTCTTCTCTCTGTATGGATGTTAACTCCTCAACAACTGCGAATGAAGGGATACTTTGGGGTATAATACCAATTGCTTTTTATCTCTTTCTTTTCAACCTTTTAAAAAAACACCAACTTTTCTCTGTCTCTACTACTCTTCAAATCGCTAGGGTCAATTCTGCGACTCTGGTTTTTGCTCTTGGTATCTTTCGAGCCTTGCACATTGAAATATATTAAGAAAAAGTGTCAAAATCTGTATTTTCTTAATTTTGTGAAAATTATTAATGATATATATATATATATGATGTACAGCGATACTTGAACTCACTAAAGGAATCCTTATTACACAGTCGAGTTTAGTTATAAATGATGAATTCCCTTTACATATACATGATGATGCGTTTTGAAACTAAGCACGAAGTTAAATCATTAAGATTAAATTAAAGATCTTATTAAATGAGATAAGCCTTTTTAAAAAACATTAAATTTTTTTTTTAAATTTAGATGTAGGTAATTGTATTACTTTCACTTAAAACCTGGTCGATATCGATGTTTGGAGCATTAAAAATTTCGATATCGGATCAGTAGATGAGATGTTTTATATCACCCCATAAATGGAATACGATATATATATATATATCGGATATTGAACCATATATGGATACAAGCCAATAACTATCCTATAAGTGAAGGAACGTATATTTCATTATTTTTCCTTAGTTTTTTACGTTATATTCTAGAGAAGGGCGGCAAAATCACCGAGGAGCAAAACATCTTCTGATTGAAAATGTATTCAATTAAATTGACTATATTTTTTGCTATATTAATTGATGATACCCAATTACTTGGCTTACTTTTATAAGTTTAATACATGCGTTTCTGCCAAGGTTTCAATCAATGTGTGAGCTATTTAACTAAATGTCTAAATAAATTAGAACCAAAAAATACTTCGACAAACTTTGCTTTTGTTTTCAAAAAAATATATAAATAAAATTACTATTCATAAAATAAATAAATATACTTATATCAGCTAATTATCATGAATAATATTCCTATAAAGAAGACTTATATTAAACGACTTATGTCATTACTAATCTTTGATCACTAGGAGTTATTTTTTCTTGATGTATTTTAACTCTTTCATAATGCATATTTAAGTAGTAGTCCTCGCATGTCATATTTTTTTTTTTAAAACTCATGTTTCTATGGCACCAGAGGTCTTCAACGAGGGTGCTCTTCAATTAAAATTATATTTTACAAAGCTTCATCTAATTTTAAGTTTATTACTGTTTATGTTTTGACTACTTTTGATTAGATATAATATGCTTCAAGCACAAAAGGATCATTTTTTGATCTAAAATGTGTATATATAATTATGTATCACAACCATGATTGTGTCTCTTATTTATTTTCTACATTTTTAATAATTGTTTTAAATAGGATGCATTAAAATTGTTGTTTGGTAAAAGCTATTATTTTGAATTTTTTTAAATGAGTAAAATCCTTTTTCTTTGAACCTTTAGAGCGTCTCAACATATCCGATGCTCCCGTCATGATGGCATCCTCTGGCCTAGCCGCACCAGCCCCAGAGGAGGAGGAAGAAGAGGCCGCAGCCCCCATTGCCGTTCAAACCTCCTTCACCCTCAAGCTCCTCGCCTTTGACGCCGCCAAGAAGGTACCCCTCATCAAGGAGCTAAAGGCTCAAGTCGAGGGCATGAATCTTGTTCAGGCCAAGAAGTTTGTTGAGTCCGCACCTGCCATTGTTAAGGAGGACTTGAGCAAAGACGAAGTGGAGAAGATCAAGGCTGCCCTGGAGGCTGCTGGAGGGTCTTGTGAAGTCGTTTAAGGGAAACATTCTTACATTCACTCATATTCACTTTGTTCCCACCGCAAATAACATATTTTTGACTGGTTTTTTTAATTGTATGATTTAGATTCCTTGATAGAATATACGGATATATCTAGTTAGTTTAAATTGTCATTTTATATAAACTATAAGCCTTTACCAATCAATTATTTATGCACATAAATTTGTTTATGTTTATAAATAAATACATACACAGGAAAGTAATCAACAAATCTAGTATTAATAAAATATAAATACATAAGGTTTTTCTAAAGTAATTTAAAGATAACTCTTTATTTACTCATATTTTGCAGCATGAAATTCCCACCAAAAAAACATGTACTCTTTTATTGTATGCATTTTAAAATATTTTTTTAATAGAAAAGTCGTCTGAGTTTATCGCTCCTCCTTTTTGGCGACTAGGGATAAGCGATGAACTTTTTAAAATTATCCATAAACGATAAAAAATTTGATCTCAGCGAATATCTTCGTTTATGGAATATTTAATTACAAACAGAAACCACGGAAAACAATCCATACATAGATAAAAAAATTAATAACAAGACAGAATATATATATATACAATGTTGGGAGAAGAAGTAAATAATTAATTTATATATTTTTTATCATCATGACATAAAAATATTGATTACAAAATCGTATATATTTTTTACTTATTTGCAAATTTATAACAAATGAGTGTTGGCTTTGATGATACAAAATTCATTTTCCTTATCCCCTAAATTAAAAATATCATTTTTTTTATTACTGTACGTTCCCCAATGGTGTAAAAACATATCTGTAGTCTCCCAATATATCTTGAAGAGCTTCTCTCAAGAACATAGTCCTTTATGTTTTTTAGAAACTGGCAGTTTCATTCTTCTCCCCAACTGAAGTGATTCCTGACTTGAAGTTAGAAATAATTCAATTATATATAAGCATAATTCACAAAAATTTGACTAATATATATCCATAACTGGCTGCCAAACTCAATTAATAAGTAGAGATAATGAAGAAAAAAGTCATTGTGAGCCATCTTAATGGTAGTTTTTTTCAAAATGCATTTCTGCAAATAATAGTAAGAAACCCTCCACAGAATCCTGAGTGATAAAAAACACCGATTGGTCAAACAGCGAAGTACATAAATTAATTATTACTATTTTCTAAAAATGTATCAAATTTAATCATGAATAACTTTAAGGGTGGTTGTAACTTAGTCGGATCAGAATTTATAACAGAACCTAAGGATGCCATACAGATACTCTTTTCTAAACGTGATTGGCCAAAAAAGTAGCTTTGTGGATATTTAGTACTTAAGTTGACGTTATGAAATAAGCCAATATTGCTTCATTCGTGGCTCTTGATATGAGAAAATCATCTGAGATAAGGTCTTAAAGAATATTACGCATCCTTTATCAAGGATCTCAATGCATTTACGAATACATTGAATTGAATAATGCAACTCTTCATTATCATTGACGATAAATAGAACCTCAATGACAGTTTAACAAAGAAAAATAAATAATATTGCAATGGCAATTGTATGTACAAAGTATGTTTTCCTTCTGTCTTTGGTGATTCGTGGACACTAGCAGCCGATGAAATCCGATACTTCTCTTCCCGGTCCCTGTTTTATAATGGCGTCATAAAGAAGCTTTTATAGAAATTTAGAAACTACAAATAGACTCTTATAATTTTTCGTGTTTTTTCATTTATTTTTGTCATTTCGGTTTTAAGTAATATATATTTTTAAGATTGTTCAGCTAGGATGCTAAAAATTAAACTATATGTTTAATAATGTATTTTTTACGCATTAGCATCTTATTATATACCTTATAATTTGGTTATGTATATATTCCATGAATTGTGAAAAAAAAGTATGTTCATTGGTGAGTTAAGAACTACCAAAAAGTAGGACACAGCCAAAATGAAATGAAATTTATTATGACAGCTTGTTTTAACACATGTAATCGTTCAAAATGGTTTAAATAATAAGCGTTATTGGTCATTTCGATGGGAATGTGGACAAAAACAATTTCTTATAGTAAACATATAATGTGATCTACATAATAAAATATGGCTCCGAGCGTTGCTAATAGTTTTTTATTTGACTTTTTTGTTCAATTCCAGATTTATATATTAATTTAGGTGATGATATGACGTATCTTTGAGACTGTTGTAAGTTATCTTCATAACTATGTTTTATTGGTATATATTCTTTAAGTTTGATACGCTCTCATTTTATGATTTAAAAGTTGATAATAAAATGAGAATTTTCATTTTCAACGGTTTTAATATTTCTACATCATCACTTTTTCTGCTTCAAACTATTGTTATTATATTTGTTCTTCAAAATCCATTATCATTTAATCGGCCATAAAAAAAATATTTATTATATTTTATTCAACAATGCCATATGACAGAGACGAAGTAAAAATTGAAATGAGTACTTTGATCTAAGTTCTGTCAAACCATTGCTATTTATTTTTTTCTATACTTCAGTCCTTGTATGTCAATAATGAATCGAAAAAGTGCTGAAAAATTTGAAATCCATTTTGCTCTGAATTTATCACTAACTTTGAAAAATGAATACCATATTCTGATCATTGGATAAAACTCTATAAGAATTAGTGAAAATTAGTCCGACCTAAATTTGGCTGTTGCCCAGTGTAATAATTACATACCTTTTACTCCTCGTTTGTGAGTCTTGTATGGATTGCAGCACATTTGTGATTAATGGAGTACTGTTTATCTATCCTCATGAGATGATACTCACAAATAGTTGGATTGATATTAACTATAGACAATTTCGATCTCCAAAATATATTTCACTATTTTGAAGTGAATTATATTGAAAAGACAGTCCTTGAAGGATGAATTCTCCGGAACAGGGCAATTAAGATTATTAATTTCACCATAACTGCACATATTGAATTGAGATGAATTAAAGTGTAATGAATAGGACCACGAACAAATCAAGAAAGACAAATCGGAAGTAGTATATCCCTTCGACTAAAACGGCTAAAACCCTTTTACAAAAATCGAGATAAAAAAATGTGTTCCATCCTACTTAAGAGCACAAGAAAAGTAACTTCATCATATATCAAAAATGTAATAGTCGGTCTAATCTTAATGTTCGAATAACACATTACTCAGTTAGTAATTTATATATTTAATAATTAAAAGATTTTTAAATAATTCTATTTGAAATAGTGTAAGATTTAAAAGTTCACATAGAAGGACATTCCAATACAGGGTTACGGCTCTACTTATTATTTCATCTTCATAAAATAATCTTATATTGTACTATAAATGCAATATGATATCATTACAACAGATTTAATCACATTATATTTTAATATTTTTGGAGCAACCGAAATATCCTATATTTAGATCTTAATATCTAAAAAAATATGCAACTGCATGTAAAAATGTATATCCGTCTATGTTTAATAAAATATAATCAATATTTTATATAATAGCTCAATGCCCAAACAAACAATTTTGAACCTACATACGGTTGTGGCCCGATTTCACTTTCAGTAAAAAGTATTGACTGAATATAATTTTAAGGTGGACGATCCAAAAACGTTAATAAATCCATTACATAAATAAATTAAAGTAGACATAAAATACAAATAAGCAATTACATTACTAATAAAATATACCATTAATATAATACATAGATTACATAACACATACTTTTTAACGATCATACGACCCACCCCTTATAGTGTCTCAATCTCACTAATTTTATTAATCATTTCTCTCCGACATATATGTAAGTCAAGCAATAATTATGTGGGCCCTCGAGGAAATATTTTTTCCACAGAAGTCGTACGACTTATGCGCCATTTCTAATTTAAATGCCTTACGTCATAATTCCTGTCCATCATGTCGAAGAAAGACATAGCCACCTAATGCTTCTCAGTCTAGTCAGAAGATTTTCTTTGCATTGATCATTCTAACCAAATGAGAAAATATAATTTTATAGCCTTTTTATAACAAGTTCACCACCAGGATCATTAGAGAGGTTCTGGAGATCAATTTATTAACCCAAAAAGGCACATTGGACATTATAAAAGACTACTGACAAGGCTAGTCTTCAAAGACCTTTTGACTATCAAATTTTAACTACAAAAGACATTATTGATTTTTTCAAAAATAATATAAAAGTAATAAGTGTTTTAGAATTGCAAACAAAGACTTAGAAAAAAACAAGAAGCAGTTTAAGTAAAAGATTTGAAAATTCTAAAACCATACCTGGGACAAGGAATTATCACCAGTTTACACCACTTGACGATAAAAAAATTGGTTGTAAACGAGTATCATGTATTCAAGATAGCTACGATTATATATTTGAAATTATCAACCAAAAATAAATAAATTCGTACAAACATTTGACATTTGTTCATTTTAATTTATTAATTACACTGGCCAACAGCCAAATTTAGGTCGGACTAATTTTCACTAATTCTTATAGAGTTTTATCCACTGATTCCGAATATGGTATTCATTTTTCAAAGTTAGTGATAAATTCAGAGCTAAATGGATTTCAAATTTTTCAGCACTTTTTCGATTCAGAGCCATTATTGACATACAAGGACTGAAGTATAGACAAAATAAATAGCAATGATTTGATAGAGCTTAGATCAAAGTACTCATTTCAATTTTTACTTCGTCTCTGGCACATTTAAACTTAAAATATATGTCATTTTGTACGAAAAAATGAAGGGTTTTTCTTAGAGACTCACTGTTCCTCACTGCTCCTCACTCAAAGGTCTTACATGATTAAAAATTGATATGAATATGAAGAAAAAATATCAAGCTTTAATTTGATATGCTTAATATTCCATAAAATGCCTTATTTTAATCAAAATTAGCAAATGAATATTTTTTAAATCCTCTCTATTTTGCCCTTTTTTAAAGAAATTCATAAGTCACCCAGTGAGATAGAAACAGAGAGAGAAACTGACGTCACAACGTATGTAAACAATAAAGAGTAATTTTCCTTCTTTCATTGGAATTTGAGTGTTTTTTCCCGGAAATCTTCCGAGGATCCAGGATTCCTAATGAGTGGCCTGCCGGCTGTGCCGTCGTACACAACATTTGTGAGAAGAATTCATCGTGACACAGCCTCGGATCAAGCATGGAGTGGAAGCTTAGGAGGACATGACTCCCCAGAGGGTGCTTAGCCTATTCTCTTTGCATCAAAGAGGATGATGAGTCGGAGACAGACAGACAGACCTCAAGGACATTACCCCCCCCCCCCCCCCCCTCCTCCTCTCTCTTCCTTAAGGCTGGTTGGCTGGCTCATTCCGTCTGCTCACAGAAGATGACGTGTCGGGCACCCCGGAGGGAGGGAGGAATGAACTCCCGTGAGAGAGAGAGAGAGAGTCATTGCCTTCGTCCTGTCTACCTACTAGCCTATTCTATCGGGGAGTCTCCTTTTCAAGTGAATCCATCGTTTTGCATAACAAAAATGAATTTACTTACGTTTTCGTTTGCAAAATTCACCTTTTATTAACTATGCAAAAGATGTAGCAGGACAACCTCCCTTCCAGCCACTCACCCACGTCCTTCAAACTCATAGCCGCCACGCTGAGGAGCCCAGGAGCGTACTTCCAAGACAAAGACAGGACATCCAACAACACAATCCTTTCACCAGCCACAAATTACAATGATACACATAATTCATTTATGAGACGCGCAGTGTCTGCCCACCGATCCGCCGCCGTCCTTTATTCCGGGGGGGGGGGGGGGGCACCTACCCTACATCCCACTATCCTGAAAGAGCACCATTTCAACTGTAGCCACCGGGCATGCCATGAAGATACCACACAAGCGACCCTGCATGGACCTGGGGAGAGACTCCCATCCCCCACACACTCAAGAAGATATTTAAAGAATAATTAAAGAAATAAAATTAATATTACTATAAATCACAAATATAATTACACCCGTCAGAAAATAAAGATGGACTTGCAACCATTGCAAATCAATTGGATTTCAACTGAAACAAAGAACCTATGGAGATCAACTTTTTGTATATCTAAATACTCAAACAAAGATATAAACATGCATTTAGCGTATAATTTATGCATTTACAGCCGCGTAGAAAACCTACATTTCGGCTATAAGGGGTTAATTTTCTCCTTGACAAATTTTTATTCTATTAACTAAAATATTTATCAATGATATAATATAACACAATTAATAATTGTGTTTTATATGTATATCTTATTATATTTTGGATGTATTGGTAGCGTCTAGAATATAAGAACTACGTTACATACCTTCTCATATTATAATAAATTTCTTTCTTGCTTTTTCTATCTCTCGTTGTATCTAAGAAAGAGCGGAAATGTTGTATATTAAAATCTGTCATAATGTAAATAAGAAACTCTTTCATTGGATACAGGGTGTACATGATAAATTGGAACTATTTAAACTTCAACCAGCTTGATAAAAAGGGCATATGGAGTGTATTTGATATTATGGAAAGTTAACATGGTATAAAACAAGACATTATTCAATATGATCTCCTCAGCAGCCACCATCTTTCCAAACCTGCAGCTTGAAGTATACTTGCACGCCAAACCTAATGACTTCTCGCAGGGATTGACAGCATTCCACTCCCCGAATGGAGTTCTTCAGGGCCCTCGATGATGTTGTGGCTGACCTTGCACACATCCCTCTCCAACTTCCGCCTACCAAGTAGTAGTCACACGGATGAGGTCGGGCGAGTTGGAGGGCCAGGGTGTTCCGATCCCAGATGTGATGCCGTGAGATTTTGAAGGAGATTGTGATCAAGCAGATGGTGGTGCGGGCGCCTGAGTCTTGTTGGAAGATGAAACTCCCTCCCAGCGGCCTTATACCTTCATCCAGGGGATGACAACCTTCCACCATGGACTTCGCAATACCTATCCGCGTGGACCCGTTCCTTTGGATGACAGAAGTAGGGGGGCATCACTCACCGTTGTGCAGATGACACCCAGGGTATCACAGAGGCTGGGAAGTTTGTGGTGAAGACTGCGGGGATTCCTCTATCTCCTTGGCAAGCCACCATGATTCTGAACGTTGTAGCTTCGTATCGACAGTCCAGTTCTTCCTCGTCGGAGAAAGATGATTCTTCCTCCATGGATCTTCAGGGCCTTGAGAGGAGACGCTTTGCCAGTTTGATGACCTGGTGGCCTTCATGGAATGCCGTGGGTTGTGCTGTCGTTGGACCATTCGGGTTGACCTATACCTGAGGTCCTCATTCACAAGCTTTGGAGCCAGCTGCTTGCTCACTCCACGGTTCTTGGCCACCGGCAAAGGAAGTCCCCGCGATGCCTTGATGGACTTCTCGAGGCCTGTGGAGAAAGCGGCTGGGTGCGGATTTGTCACTTGCCATGTTGGAGGCCGTGCGGACAGACCTTCCCATCGCTCCCAGGCATTGAAGACCCCGGTAAACGGTGGTATCGGGGTAGTTGAGCACTTGTAGATAGCAGCGGGTTTGTGTCCCGCGTGAGCCAATTCGAGGATGAATCCCTCCTTGCTTGTTCCATGAAGGCTATGTCTTGTTAGTTTTCCAAAAGAATTGTGGTGATAGTTATAGTGTATTGTTCAGCGCAACCTTTTAGATTGTATGAATGAAACCCCAGATATCCACATTATGGATCTGGATGATGTTTAAAATAGTTCCAATTTACCTGTAACTCTATATGAGTCTGTATAATGTATTCAACCTAGCTAACATAACATAGATCTTGACGAAGGAGAAAAAGTTAATATATATATCATAGCCGTAATTAGTGTTTCAAAGTTAATATATTTAACAAGGTAGATTTAGTACATGCATGTTGATCCTTCAAAAACAAAAATTAATAAAATGAGAAGCCGGCTGAGATGTTTTATCGTGACTTTGGAATGAAACCCCCTTACAAAGGATCATACTGCATCTAAACTATCCAGCACTTTTATGAAGAATACACTAAATTTGATCATAAGCGCTCATGTGATTTTTTTACTCCCCAGTTTTCTGTCACACTTAATACAAATACGTTGATATGTGATGGTCTAAGTTATTGTTTGTAATTTACTCAGGTTCAAATAGCAACATAGAAGTTTATTGGAAAAACACTAAAATACTCTTTAATATTTAGATGCAGGATTATTTTATATATAAGTCACTAAAATGAAGGATATAGTCGTCTGCCGTGTAGGGAGTGGAGATCCTAAGCTGTGGACTCCATTACGGACGGCCGTGGTGGGGTCGCGATATACGCGCGTACGAAAGTTCTGCTCCACCTCGTCTGGTAGTAGCTGGGCGACTGGGACGACGGCGCCATCGCAAAGGATGATGGTCGCCAATACGCAAATAAAACGCCATGAGCGTTAAATCTGCCTTGGTCTCCCCATCCTGTCCCGGCTGGTCTTCGTCTGTCCCGCCTTTCTGCTGTTTCTTGTCCTTAGGGTCGGCTTCGGCTCACTCTCCCTTTTGGCGTTGACTTGGTTGTGACACCCTCCTCCTCTTGTTCCCCTTCTCCGCCTTCTTTTCCTGTGAGGCTGTTGTGTCTGTTCCTTCGGCTCGTTTTGTTTGTCGTTCGAGACGGCGTCGTTCTCGGCGGCTGTCTCGGTTAAATTGTCTCCTGCTGCGCTCATTCTTGGGTGTGGGGAGGAGGGGGCGTATACTAGTGTACACTGTATCGCCTTATGTTTTTGACTAGATTGGTAGAGGGGTGACTCAGGCTGAGGATCATTGGAGGACACCGACAGAAGGAATCCACTCAAATTCATCAGGTTGTTTTTGTTGTAGTTATGACGTATATGATGACGTCACATTTCTTTTCTGTCTCTTTCTATCCAAGTTGCTCCGGATAGTAAAACATACACACAGGTGACTCCTCTCCTCATCATTCTGTTAAAATTATTTGCTCTGTGTATGTATAATGATATTTAAAGTCTCGGAACAATTATAACAATAAACCTTCTTTTTAAAAAATCCATTTAGATTTTTTTTGAATATTTTTACCATTTCATATACATATATTTCCTCTTTATTGTTCTTGTGAAGGACTTACTAAACTATACAGTGACCAAACAATTTTAGTCTTCATTATTTCAATCTGTCTGGAGTTCCTAAGAAACATAATATTTGACTATCTATATTTTAGCTAAATCTTAACTATATTTTTATATTACATGTATGTGCGTTTTTTCTCTCTAGAAGCGGTGATGAAGCGAATTATAACGATACCAACATGTATATTGTCTGAATAATGTGAGATTGAGAGATTATCAAGGACTCGCTGTCCACTAGGAGAGTTAGGAACATATTTTGAATTAAGTTCCTTTTTCAAAGAATATTATTGATTAATAAATAGAGAAATTATAAATCTTAATTTTCATTAAAATATTATGATTATAATAACAATGAAAAGAAAGCCACTCTGTAGTTGTAAAAAAAAATAAGAACAAGATAAAAATAGAATGTTCTGTTATTTTATGCAGAAACTCTTGTACAAAAAATATATAAACCCCATGAACCATTGAATTTACTTAGGTATAACAAAAAGGTAGTTCTCATAAATTTACCAACAACACATCTTTTTTCACTTGATAACTCCCTTTTATATACGTTTGAAAAGTTGAGATACCAATCTATTTATTGCTAGATATAATTAACCAAAATAAACATACAATAATGATCAGTTACTTCATATATTTATTATTAATGAATGAATCAAGGGATTCGTTAATAATATGGATCGAGGCCCAAAGGAAGCAATCTTGTGTTTTTAAGCATGAAATTTGTCTCTCTTCATTGATGTTGGCATTACAACAGCCGCAAGTGGAGTGATGATATATTTAAATATGTCAATTGCTTTTTTGTAATCATACTTTCTTTTTTCAACTAATCAAGTTAGAGAAAATATATCAATGATTAGCTTTTAAGCAATGCGATTGAAGGATTGTATATATCCGAATCATTTATCTCTGATCTGTTATGAATGAAAACTATTTTCCTACATAATGAAAAATGATTTCAATATTAAATGTTTCAAAACTATACATTGATTAAATGTTTTTAGAGCTTCCTTAAGTACTCCTGGGTTTGGAATCAAAAGTAAGGAAGTTAGCCTAATAAAAATATTTGTAAAGCTTGACCAATCATTCATTCGTAAATTACATGCATATTTTTAAAATTTGAAACCACAATATCGTGATATCAATCGTAGTCAGAGTTTTGTATGGTCTGCAAGTACCTCATACTTCTGACAAGACTTTCTTTACAACTGCAGCTCTGGATGAATTCAAAAGTCACATACCTATTCGGAGTTGCTCATAAGTCACTATGCTGTAGTTATGTACATAATACATGAACCTCAATATACGGAGCCCATGACATATTTAGATTGAAAGTAAAAGTTCGATTATACGTCAGGCTTTGTGAATCTTGTCTACATTATTTGACAACTAGCGAGGACCCGTCACACAGTGACGCTTTGTGTTTTTAACAGCATAATAAATAAGAGAGAAAATATCCTTTTTAAAATAACAATGTTATTTTATTCCAATGAGAAAATATTATAATAAAATACAAAGAAAAAAAATGAAAGAAATCCCTTAAGTGGAGTCAAGCACTTCCCGATATATTACGTTGGGTGTCACTGTTTTATTCCTCTAACCTCCACCTTCACACATGCCATATACTTTGTCCTTGAGAAAGCCCACATAATAACGGACCATGTGGAAACCTGGACTTGGCAGATAAATCCCCACTTTCTCAAAAGTTTTTGACCCTGTGCCTTCGCATGAACTACACTTCATACTTTATAACTATGGTCATATTTTTCACTCTAGGGCGGCAATAATGTTTCACACCTAAAAACTATTCTGCTTGAGCGTGAGATATGAGTACCTCAACTCTTGAGTACTAAAGACCCTATTTTATTACCTCATCTCAATTGTATTTTTACTTAGAGTTCAAAATGTTTATCTATATCTTGGTATGTATTTTTTCAAAATAAATGGATAAAATTGCAATTTAATTTCAATGGCTATATGTATAATGACGTATGACAGAGTGGCAAAAGTATGTCATACATATATTTTTGGCTCAATAATATCCCCAATAAAAATACTCTCCATGCTGAATTGCGATTTGATCAATCTAGTGTTTAAGCTGCTAAATCCACATGACATGACTTTTTAGGGATTATTATATAGATAGTGGCATTTGTCGCGGCAATCTATCATATTAGTAGGGTTTTGAATAATATACCCAGTTAGTATTATTATACTATATCAAGCAGGGACTTGTTCTCTTTATTTACTCTTTCTCTAATGGCGGCATCTCCCGGCATTAGTTGAGTACTTAAAGTACACCATTGCATCAAAGCGATTGATTGGTTGATAACAGCATGATGCATTACTTGGGAGAGCATTTTCGCGGGGTTTTATTATTATTATTCCCGGAATACTCAGTGATACCTTCACTTGAAATAAAGAACACCTATCTCTCTCATCTCTGTCTCTTATTTATTGAGTAATCTTTTAATAAGGTTTTGCCGCTGCATCAGCGGATACAGCATCAGCAGTCCTTTTGGGGTTTGGTATATCATCATCTTATACAGGTCCACTTCGCTTTACATGGTCCTTCGAGCCGGATCTTGAGAGAAATCTTGAGATCTTACGTACGGGATTATTTATTTATCAGCCAAAAGTTATTTGTGAGCATAACTTAATTCAAATGTGTTTTCAAGGGTTCTGACTGTAGTGTATTTTGTAGTCAAAATACTCTACCTAAATCGTGCCTGGAGAATTTTTCAGTCTCCCGAATTCACTCCTTTTTTTATATTAACTAATTCAAATTGTGTTTTCAAGGGTTCTGACTGTAGTGTATTTGTAGTCAAAATACTCTACTAATCGTGCCTGGAGATTTTTTCAGTTCTCCCGAATTCACTCCTTTTTTATATTAACTAATTAAATTTGTGTTTCAAGGGTTCTGACTGTAGTGTATTTTGTAGTCAAAATACTCTACCCTAAATCGTGCCTGGAGAATTTTTCAGTTCTCCCGAATTTCACTCCTTTTTTTATATTAACTAATTCAAATTGTGTTTTAAGGTTCTGACTGTAGTGTATTTGTAGTCAAAATACTCTACCTAAATCGTGCCTGGGATATTTTCAGTTCTCCCGAATTCACTCCTTTATATTAACTAATTCAAATTGTGTTTTCAAGGGTCTGACTGTGAGTGTATTTTGTCAAATACTACTAAATACTCTAAATCGTGCCTGGAGAGTTTTTTCAGTTCTCCCGATTCACTCCTTTTTTATATTAACTAATTCAAATTGTGTTTTCAAGGGTTCTGACTGTAGTGTATTTGTAGTCAAAATACTATTACCTAAATCGTGCTGGAGAATTTTTCAGTTCTCCCGAATTCACTCCTTTTGGATTTACTAATTCATGGTGTTTGCAAGGGTTCTGACTGTAGTGTATTTGTAGTCAAAATACTCTACCTAAATCGTGCCTGGAGAATTTTTAGTTCTCCCGAATTCACTCCTGTTTTTATATAAAGCATTCCAATTGGGTTTTCAAGGGTTGGACTGTAGTGTATTTTGTAGTCAAAATACTCTACCTAAATCGTGCCTGGAGAATTTTCAGTTCTCCCGAATTCACTCCTTTTTTTATATTTATCTAATTCAAATTGTGTTTTCAAGGGTTCTGACTGTAGTGTATTTTGTAGTCAAAATACTCTACCTAATCGTGCCTGGAGATTTTTTCAGTTCTCCCGAATTCACTCCTTTTTTTATATAACTAATTCAATTGGTGTTTTCAAGGGTTCTGACTGTAGTGTATTTTGTGGTTTCAAAATACTCTACCTAATCGTGCCTGAGAATTTTTCAGTTCTCCCGAAATCACTCCTTTTTTTCTATCAACTCTTTGAGTTGTGTTTCAAGGGTTCTGACTGTAGTGTATTTTGTGGTCAATACTCTACCCTAAATCGTGCCTGGAGAATTTTTCAGTTCTCCGAAATCACTCCTTTTTTCTATTAACTATTATGATTGTGTTTTCAAGGGTTCTGACTGTAGTGTATTTCGTGGTCAAAATACTCTACCTAAATCGTGCCTGGAGAATTTTTCAGTTCTCCGAGATCACTTCTTTGTTATAGTAACTATTTCAATTGTGTTTTTCAAGGGTTCTGACTGTAGTGTATTTTGTGGTCATCAAATACTCTACCTAAATCGTGCCTGGAGAATTTTTCAGTTCTCCCCGAAATCACTCCTTTTTTCTATAACTATTTGAGTTTGTGTTTTCAAGGGTTCTGACTGTAGTGATTTTGTGGTCAAAATAATCTACCTAAATCGTGCCGGGAAATTTTTCAGTTCTCCCGAAAATTGCACTCTTTTTTTCTATCAACTATTTGGAGTTTGTGTTTCAAGGGTTCTGACTGTAGTGTATTTTGTGGTCAAAATATTCTACCTAAATCGTGCCTGGAGAATTTTTCAGTTCTCCCGAAACACTCTTTTTTTTCTATCAACTATTTAGATTTGTGTTTTGAAGGGTTCTGACTGTAGTGTATTTTGTGGTCAATATACTCTACCTAAATCTTGCCTGGAGAATTTTCAGTTCTCCGGACAGATCACTTCTTGTTCTATAACAATTTCAATTTGTGTTTGCAAGGGTTCTGAGTGTGTGTATTTTGGTCAAAATACATACCTTTCGCTTGCCCGACCTCTTGTGAATTTGATATTATTTGTAATTCATCAATAATTGGTT
>CP045898.1:9823277-9839814 GCA_013387185.1 Caligus rogercresseyi | reverse complement strand
GATCAAGAAACTGATATCTGAGACTTGGAAGTTCGAAATTGTGAACAAAGGTGACCAGCTGAAACTAATAAGACACAATATCTAAGGGTGTTAACTTGTGACAGATAATTACTTGGTGGTCATGAAGCCGGGTGGTGAAGCCCTGGTCGAATGTAAACTGACTCGAATGCACTAAAGTTTGCTATAAATAGACCTCTGAATATAATTCCGAAATAACGTACGGCTGATGTGGGGCCAATCTTGCCATTTGTTGCCCATGAACTAAGTAGCTTCCGTCGACCAGATTGCAACTTTGGATGTAGGGCACAGTGGAAAGAACAGGCGTGCTCTACCCCTAACTCATATGATGACTTCCTCAATGTCCCATTTTTGAGGAGAGATGGACATTCATGTTTAAAGAGTTTATCGTCAAGGCGGACAATGATCTCGAATTAAGGCTGAGATTTGATGTTAATTAATGTCAATTAAATTTCAGGGATGCCTATTAAGAATCAGAATCCTTTCATGAACTGTGGATTTTTACGGAATAATACATTAAACGCAGCTGTCGATTGTCCCATTCTTCAAATAATTAAAAGATTTATAAAAACTAAACGTGCGTCAAAGCGACGATATATCCCCGAGTATTTTGAAAGCTCACAGTCTTTAGGAATAATATTATTTAAAAGTCACAAGCAATTCATCAGCATTACAAAATATAAAACTTTACTAGCACAAAATTTATGACGACAAATACCTACGTAGTCGAAGAAGACCCATCATGATTGATCCTTCGGCTCGCTACGCTCTATCGAAATCCGGATTTAGGAACGCTAACGTAGAAATGGCTGGTGACATAATGAATTGTACCAGCATGCTCTACATGAAAATTATCAAAAGGTTTTTAAAAAGACATCGCGAGTTTTTAAACAAATTTTATAAATGAATCATTTATATCTTTAGATATAGTTTTATTCTTCAGGGCTAGTAAATGTGAACTAAATGTTCATGTAATGTATTTTCGAAAAACTGCCCTGAATAGTTTAAACTCTGTTTCTAGTATAAATTTAAGTATATTTTATTTATACACAGTATAAAATATAGCGATTACAAATAAAATGTCTTTAAGCGGGAAAAAATAATGTGCAAGTAAGTATATTGAAAAATATTTATATTCTTCAGCAATGGACTATCACAGTAATGTAATGCCCCATCTTGACGTAAAAGTGACCGTCACACTGATAATTTGTAAAAGTATATTATTTATATGACGTTTTATAGAGAATACATAACCTAGGATTGTATCTCGCGAATAATATTTTCTCTCAACAGAACATATAAATAAATAAAGTCCTGCAGCTAGTGCTATTTCTCTTCCGACAACATCTTTTTTTTCATACTGTCCTACGCAAGATCTTTGCTTCATAGTCCACTAACTGTCTCAAGGTTGGCTAGCCCACACATATTCTCTCTCTGCAAGCCTCACAGCCTACATGGACATAGGCATTATCTATTAGTCTATTAAGACATGCATTTCGTAATAAGTGATGTGCTACTTCCAAAGACGGAAAATGAAAGGAACCGCCTATTGTGTCCCGAGAACAGTTACGACTAGTGTTGTGTCGGTCCTTATCTAAGACCGAGGACTGCAGTCAGTCAGGTCCATAGAGATATAAAGATATAGAGAGCTGATTCCCTTCAATAGCAGTGAAACAACGTCAGCTGTATTCTGTGTGTTCATAATAAACAGAGTAATTTGTACTACGTCCTCGTAAGCTGATCATAGAGATAGATTCTATCTCGATGAGCAGCTACGATGACGTAGTACAAATTACTTTGTTTATATGAACACTGAGATACAAATGAAGGGAATAAACTCTCTATATCTTTTTATCTATGGTCCGGTCCTGCCTTTTTATCGGTGCATGAAAAAGGAAAAATTGTTTTTATGACGTCATAAATACGTCATGTGTGTCAACATCTCTAAATGCTATTATAAGGAAAAATCCTTTATATGAGGAAAGTAACATCTTCAATGAGCTGATGACAAATAGTTTTTATATTATTAAATAATGATAATACATAATATTATTACAGCAATAATCGTTGATGGTTGACTGACAAAAGTCAATGTCCATGGACCGATCCCAAGGACCGTCTGGACCGGACCGAATAAAGTGGGACCGACACAACACTAGTTACGACTGCACAAGCAGTCAACCTCCATGAATAGATAAATTATTGTACCTATGTGTGGTTACTTGGCTTGTAAGCTTCATTCAGTATGTTCATTTATTTATTTTTTTACCGTTGGTGAAAAAATATATATTTTTGTCTGGGACTCTTTGTACTCTATCAAGACCTTGAAAATAACACCCAATGATTCTTGGGCCATGACGTCATATATCATGAAATGTTCACTGAATCATGAAGGGATTTTAATGAACTTTATAATTTAGAAGCAACTACCAATATGGAGAAATATTTTTTTATTGCCATAGAAAGGAGCTTTTTATTATTGACTTATATGTCACTTTCATGGATGATATAGAGTACAGACATGGAGATATAAAGATAAGAGAGCTTATTCCCTTAATAGCAGGGATACGTCGTTCAGCTGTCACTTGTGACAATATAAACAAAGTAATTTGTACTACGTTATCGTAAGTTCATCATAGAGAAAGAAAGATTTGTTTATATGGGCAATATGAGTATTTTTTTGCTTTCCACTGTGCCCTACATTCCACAGTTGCAATCTGGGCTCGACGGAGCTACTTAGTTCATGGGCAACAATGGCAAGATGTGGCCCCACATCAGCCGACGTTTTTCGGAATTATATTCAGAGGTCTCTTTATATCAACTTTTTGAGAATGCCCTTTAGTGTTTTTGTTATCTTATTTTCGTTATGAACATGTCAACAGACAAAGCTGGGAGTATTTTTCATTACTATAAACTCTCTTTAGATTGGTATAGGTATCTATCCTTAGAGAGCCTTTACGTTCTTAGCTTAGTTGTCCTAGAAGGTATTAGATACATAGGCAAATCGTAGCTGTGATGACGTCACATTTTTTTATGGAAATATCCTTCTTTGGTTACATGAGTTCTACCCCCCCCCCCCCTGGGTTTAATATAAATATCAAGCAACTATTAAGGCCTTTAATATCGTCGTATTTGTTATGGTCTCTGTCGTTGGAGAGTGACACAATTACTAAAGAGGAGTGAGACTTTATATTTTTTTCATTACCTCCGCCGAAGGAGGTATTGTTTTCACTGGCGTTGGTTTGTTACTTGTTGGTTGGTTGGTTTGTTTGGTCAGCAGGATAACTCAAAAGTACGGAAACGGATTCGAATGAAACTTTGTGGAGTTGTTGGAAATGCCAAAAGGAACAATGTGATTAATTTTGGCATCTCTGAGTTCTTCTTTAAGATGCAAATGAGCTAAATACTAATAAATATTTCAAGTTAGCCTACTCTGCCAATAGATGTCGCTGTGCTGTGAAATTGGGTGCCGGGAGCGTCTTCCTCTCGGAATTTCCGTCGAGGGAACCCTCCCCGTCCCTCTACGCCGCCCCCAGTCGTGAAAATCCACGTCGGAAGGCTCATAGGAACCCCGTGACGGCGGAGGTTTTGCACTCTCTGAGTGTATATATGCCTCTAGTTACCTCCGCCGAAGGAGGTATTGTTTTTCACTGGCGTTTGTGGTTTGTTTGGTTGTTTGTCAGCAGGGATAACTCAAAAAGTACTGAACAGATTCGAATGAAACTTTGTGGAGTTTTTGGAAATGCCAAAGGAACAAGTGATTAAATTTTGGCATATTAAAAAAGCACTTAGAGATGGGAAGACGGAAGAAGTTTAAGCTACGTCACTGGGTTAACATAGTCCTGAGCTGATTATGAACAATAATACGTCAATAATATTTTGTTAGCGTTTGTTCTTTCCTACTCCCTGAATAGAGACCCCATTTCATTTAGTATTTTGCTCATTTTGCATATTAAAAAAGCACTCAGAGATGGAAAGACGGAGAAGTTTTAAGCTACGTCACTGGTTAACATAGTCCCTGAGCTGATATATGAATAATATACGTCAATGAATATTTTTTTAGCGTTTGTTCTTTCCTACTCCCTGAATAGAGACCCCATTTCATTATTATTATTAGTAGTATTTTGCTCATTTTGCATATTAAAAAAGCACTTAGAGATGCCAAAATTAATCACTTGTTCCTTTTGGCATTTCCAACAACTCCACAAAGTTTCATTTGAATCCGTTAAGTACTTTTTTGAGTTATCCTGCTGACAAACAAACCAACAAACGCCATTGAAAACAATACCTCCTTCGGCGGAGGTAATAATAATAATGAAATGGGTCTCTATTCAGGAGTAGGAAAGAACAAAACGCTAAAAAAATATTCATTGACGTATTATTGTTCATATATCAGCTCAGGACTATGTTAACCCAGTGACGTAGCTTAAACTTCTTCCGTCTTCCCACTCTGAGTGCTTTTTAATATGCAAAATGAGCAAAATACTAAATGAATGGGGTCTCTATTCAGGGCGTAGGAAAGAACAAACGCTAAAAAAATATTCCATTGACGTATTATTGTTCATATATCAGCTCAGGACTATGTTAAACCCAGTGACGTAGCTTAAACTTCTTCCGTCTTCCCATCTCTGAGTGCTTTTTTAATATGCAAATGAGCTAACAGAGAGAAACATGATTAGATAGAAAATCGGACGTGTGAAAGTGAGAATGTTTGAATAGGAATGTTGTGGGGATCGGCGGATATGCCTCTAGTTATTTATGTAATTGTTTGCGTTGCTGTCCTTCACAACGATGGAGATCATAACAAATATGATGTTATTCTGCTCTAAAATAACTGATAATGTACTCATAGAGATATAAAGACATAGAAAGCTTTTGGGGATCGGCGGAGGTAACACTCTCTGAGTGTATATATGCCTCTAGTTTTCACTGGCGTTGGTTTGTTGGTTGGTTTGTTAGTTTGTTGGTTTGTTTGTCAGCAGGATAACTCAAAAAGTACGGAACGGATTCGGATGAAACTTTGTGGAGTGGTTGGAAATGCCAAAAGAAACAAGTGATTAAATTTTGGCATCTCTGAGTGCAGACTAAGATGCAAAATGAGCTAAATACTAATAAATATTTCAAGTTAGCCTACTCTGCCAATAGATATCGCTGTGCTGTGAAATCGGGTGATGGGAGCGTCTTCCTCTTGAAATTTCCGTCTAGTGGGAACCCTCCCCCGTCCCTCTACGCCGCCCCAGTCGTGAAAAATCCGCCTCGGAAGGCTCATAAGGACCCCGTGACGGCGGAGGTTTGCACTCTCTGAGTGTATATATGTCCTCTAGTTTTATTTGCTATTTCTAATCTATATTTTGGTGGAAATGATTTCACTTTTTGTGTTTAAGGAAGCAAATCTGACGCAATATTTTCTAACATTGTATCTATATCACCCGACCTATATTACAATATTTCATACTCTTCTGGGAAGAAATCAGACATGATAAACAATAGTTTGAATAACATCGTAATACCATCTCCATATTTTAGTTGTCATCCTTCCAGTGCCTTAGAGTAGGAGAGTCTGGACCAAGGTCTGTATAATAAGGTCTGGACAATACAAAAACAAACATATAGCAGTGTGACTACTCAATGACGTCACTGAGAACGATTCTATCTATCCATTCTATATCTACCAATCTCTCTATCAACCTATAATAGATATATTGGTTTTAGGAATATTTATATATAAAACTTATGCACAAAGAAAATCTGATAAAGCTTTTTTTGTTGGGAATTATTGATAGTAGGAATTTTTCCTTAACGACACTTTTGTATAAAATGCATTTTTAAAGGAAACTACTGACTTTTGGGATCAGCTTAAAGTCCAAATAGCTTTATTGATCATTGATGAGTACATTTGGTTAGTTTTATTTTTATAAACTGAGCCCATTTTGAGTACTTTTTCCTTGATATATAAAGGAGTATATTCGTATATAATAGACCCATATGGGTACCTATGAACAATAAGCTACGGTAAGGTATGTTTCGTGACCCAGACCTCTTCCGCATTAACATAACAAAGCTCCGCTTAGTATTTATTATGTTATTGTTATTTTTATTCTTCACAAAGCCTACCTTACCTTACCGTAGCTTATTGTTCATAGGTACCCCTATGGTCTATTATATACGAATATACTCCTTTATATATGAACGAAAAAGTACTCAAAATGGGCTCAGCTTATAAAATAAACTAACCAAATGTGCTCATTAATGCTCAATAAATCTATTTGACTGATAAGCTGGGCTCAAAGTCAGTATTTTCCTTTAAAAATGCATTTTATACAAAAGTGTCGTTAAGGGAAATTCCTACTATCAATAATTCCCACAAAAAAATGCTTTACCAATTTTCTTTGTGCATAAGTTTTATATATAAATATTCCTAAAACAAATATATATTTATAGATTGATAGAGAGATTGATAGATATATAGATAGATAATCGTTCTCCAGTGACGTCATTGAGTAGTTATACTGCTAGGATTACATGTTTGTTTTTGTATTGCCCAGACCTTATTATACAGACATTGATTATACAGACCTTGGTCTGGACATTCAACAGCTGAAATTATTCAGCTGTTTATTTGTTATGAAAGTGTGAACTCAGTATTTGTAAAGAGACTCTAGTATTTTTATTGATAAAGTGAATATTTCTGCAAAAATGCCTTCTTGTTCAGCAATTGGATGCAAAAATCGACACACAACTGATAAGGATATATCGTTTTTTCGATTTCCAAAAGACTTCCAGCTACGAAAAAATTGGGAACGCAGCTTGAGGAGGAAAAATTATCAGGCTAAAGACTCGCATGTATTGTGTTCGGAGCACTTTTTAAAAAGTGATATAACTTTTGAAAGGAATCGAAACAGGAAGTGTCTCAAACAAGGTGCTATTCCATGTAAGTTCATCTTTTCAAAAGTGGCAAAACCGAGAACTACGATGACTTCAATCAAGTCCAGTGAACCTTTAATACTTGGTTCATCTATAACCGTCAATAGACCCATTAGTGATGACGATAATGTTCCCAACCAACCTTGTGAAGACGTCACATATTTATGTAATGTGGTACATATGGACCATTCTTATGCCTCATTCATAGGTAGGTGATTATAAGCATGCTTCTTTCTGTTAAACCTTATAGATATAATTTTTTTCAGATACGACACTTAAAAAAACCATTGGTACCCAAACGGAAGACTCTCAACCAGATGTACGAGAATTTGGAACTCAAACTGCACCTAAAAAGGAATTCATTAATGCTTCGGGTAGGCTTTTTTTTATTCTTAGTTATTTTACTCTGTTTTAACTTTAAATATTTCAGAAGTTACTTCGGCCGTTGAATCCATTTTTAACGATGATCAAATTGTCTCTTTGACTAATAAGAGTAGGTGCTGCAAATGGTCGCCATCAACAATAAAAAAAGCTATTCAACTTCGAATTGCCTGTGGTACTACGGGGTATGAGATGTTACTTCAAAAAGGATTTCCTCTACCCAGCCTGAGAACATTGAGGCGACGATTGGAATCTCTAGAATTCAACCCTGGCATTTTAGAAGATGTTATGGAATTGATGAAGGTACATACTCATTTTATATTTTAAAATTCGATTTATATGTGAGTTCATTTTTCAGGTGAAAGTTCAGTCATTTCCAGACAATGAGCGTCACTGCTCATTAGTTTTCGACGAAATGGCAATTAAACCCGGACTTGAATTCGATGGTCAATCTGTTGTAGGCTATTCAACCATTGACAGCACCAATGTCCCAGCAACTCATGCATTATGTTTCATGCTCGTGGGCATACAGACGAGATGGAAACAGGTGATAGCCTTTCACCTAACGGGAAATTCTTTCGACCCCAAGAAGATTGTTTCTATCTTAAATCAAATAATTTGCTCCTCACACGAAGTTGGTCTCAAAGTGGCTTCTATTACCAGCGATATGGGTCCATGTAATCAAGCTATTTAGAAGGAGCTTGGAATAGTGTTAACAAAAGGACAAATTATTAACACTTTTCCTAGTCCCCTCTCTTCAAGCGAATCCATATGTGTGATGGCTGATATCCCACACTTAATAAAAAGCTTACGTAATCATATCATTAGAGGACAAATCATCAAGATTCCATCGAAATTTGTTGAAGAACATAATCTTCCCTGTGACTTTGTGAATCTTGAACCCTTCAAGGCTCTGATTTCGTATCAAGATATCTTGTCCTATAAACTTCAGCCGCAATTGTCTCCGAAGTCGATTTATCCTGGCCAATTTCAAAAAATGAAAGTCAATCTTGCTTCACATCTTCTAAGTCGACAAACAGCTGCAGCTATTCGGATACTTGTATCGACAGGAAAATACAGCCAGCATTATTTGACAACGGCATGGTTTTGCGATCAAATTGGACGCTGGTTCGATA
This sequence comes from Caligus rogercresseyi, assembly GCA_013387185.1. Lineage (NCBI taxonomy): Eukaryota > Metazoa > Arthropoda > Copepoda > Siphonostomatoida > Caligidae > Caligus > Caligus rogercresseyi. The sequence goes on along the minus strand of CP045898.1, from coordinate 9,831,355 downwards.
TCACAACTTCGAGAAAACGTTCGGTTGCTTTAAGCAAATGTGTAGCCGCCAAATTGAACGAAACATTGAATTTTCTACATAATTTTAAGAATTTGTTTGAGAATTTGAGCATTAATCAAAGTCGGGGATGGAAGCCCATTCAGCGCGGAATTGTGCTTAGCACAACATCATTGATAATATTACAAAATAAATTCCTCAATGACCACATGTTCAGTTTCCTGTTGTGCAGCCGCTTCACTCAAGATTGTGTAGAGAATCTCTTTTCATCTATTCGTGCAAAAAATCCTACTCCTAACGCAAAGGAGTTTAAAAGGTGTTTGAAATTGGTTGCTATGTCACAATATATTTCAGGAAAAGATTCACATAGCTATCACACGGATGATTCTATGTTTCTAACCGATCTTGGAGATACATCATCCCAGCGTCCGGAAGAATCAGAAGAAATTGTCTATGAGGATATTTCTTTAGAAATAAGTAAGATAAGTTTCCTTGAAAAAACCTCTCTTATTCATTTAGGAGGGTATTGTATACATAAGGAATTCAATCGTCGTAAACCCTGTAAAGAATGTTCAAGCTTTTTTACAATTGACTTTGATACATATTCACCTCTTAATTTATTATCTAAAGAGAAATCATTTTCTGAAAATTCATTAATATATTGTTCAGAGGCTTCAATTTCTTTGTTTGAAGTTGCAAACCTTGTTTTCGAAAGATTTGAGAATAATATTTGTAAATTGAATAAACCAATAGATGTAATTTCTTCCGCTATAATGGTAAGACTATCCGAAAATCATATTCCATCATGTCATCCGGAAATAGTTACAAACATAGTGAGAAGATTTTGTAATTGTAAATTGTACTTCTATTGTAAAGATAAGAACATGCTCTTAGAAAGTGAAAAAAGTGTATTTCAGCTATTAATGCCAGTAAAAGTATAAAAATGAGGGCTCTCATTAATTGATATTGTTATTTATATGTGTTGTATCAAAGTTTAAGTTTGGAAAATATACATTAATTTCAAAATAATGATTTTATTTATTGTTTTATAGATATGTATTCTAAGGCTTTTGGGTTCATATTATTAGTTCATCAGTTTTATCACTACGTGGCGCGCAGGGTGTCCAGACTCTCCTACTCAAAGGCACTGATCCTTCCTATAAGAGATAACACTCCTGATCTCTTCGAGCAGAGTCGTTGATTCTTCTGATATAGATTACGATCGTAGTCACTCCTAGGAGAGGATACGACCCTACTGGATCTCCATCTCTACTGCAACATACATATTAAGCATTGTAGTTTTTTTTTATCTTCAACTGATTACGTATTTGAGTGTAATTAGCTCCTTTGAGTTAAATAATTAACAAATTCATTTTTTAGCTTTTATATTTTTCAAATAAATGTTATGAAACTCAATCAAATGATGACAAAAACGAATAAGTTTAAAAACCTTTCTATTAAAGCAAGGCTATTTAAAGAACAAAAGTATATGATAAACATATACTCAAACTACTATAGAGAACAAAATAAACATATTATGTATATACCTCAGAGTAGTCCCTCTTATTTCCCAATTTCCTAATGAGATACAAATGGTGTCAAAACTTAATTAGAAGCTGAGGTTCGTCAACATATAAATCTTGAATGTCCATAAATGCATTTTTGCAAGACATGCAAAGAGGCTTCCATTACTTCATATCAGTTAAGTGCATACACGAAAGTAATAATAAAGGCATGTTTTTTGTTTATTTAAGTCTGCAATGTGCAACTGTCTTATTAAAATGTCCCGACTATTCTTCAAAAATATTTAGTCTATTGTTTTCCTATTTGCTTTACTCAGATAATTTATTTACAATGAAAAATTAATTCCAATCAACAGAGCCGGTCCTGGCTACTTTTACGCCCTGGGCGAACACTCCATAGGCGCCCCCCCCCCCCCCAGTGTTACAATAACGCTGATTACAACATCTTAACAAGAATAAATTGAATATAATATTAATAAATAATATATAAATAATATAAAATCCTCCATATCCCGCTGCCGCTCGAGCTGCGCTGAGCTCCGGTACGGTGTCCGCAGAAATAGATATTGGGACGTGTTCCGCAGTGAGTGGAAACGCTCTCATTATTTTCTTCTGACACACAAACAATATGTATACATGACTCAGCAACAAGTAGACGTAATGGCCCCATCAACCAGTCCAGTAACTTGACTTGGAAATTTGCGATTTTAGAGTAGAAAACTGGCGATTTTTTTTAGGGCGCCTCCAAATAGATTGCGCCCTTGTTAGTCGCTCACATTGCCCATAGCAAAAACCAGCCCTGCCAATCAATAAGGCTTTTGGTCCCAAGGAACCAGGATGAGGTAAATTTTATTACATATACTCATAATAAAAAATTGAGTCTCCTTGAAAAAGGAAGTTAAGAATTCAACATACTTTGGCTGGGATCCTTGATAGGAATTATATGTGAAGCTCTTCTTTTTGTAACGTAACTTCCGAACAAATTTTTTTAAAAAAACCTATAGTTTCGCAAATTTTTGTGGCAACAAGTTATTAACCTGGACCAAAACATTGTACTTCGGAATATTTCGCAATCGGTTCCTAAAGTGGTAAAATAAATATTTTGCCGTAGATGATGAGCAATTACTATTATTGGTAACTCTAGCATATTAACCGGTTCTTATCTGACATCTTCTTACTGTACAACAATATTTTTTGCCCCTCTTTTTTCTGCTATTTTATTACCTCCGCGAAGGAGGTATTGTTTTCACTGGCGTTGTTTTGTTGGTTGGTTGGTTTGTCGACAGAATAACTCAAAAAGTACGGAACAGATTCGGATGAACTTTGTGAGTTGTTGGAAATGCCAAAAGGAACAAGTGATTAAATTTTGACATCTCTGAGCTCTTCTTTAAGATGCAAAATGAGCTAAATACTAATAATATTCCAAGTTAGCCTACTCTCTGCCAATAGATGTCGCTGTGCTGTGAAATCGGGTGCGGGGAGCGTCTTCCTCTCGGAATTTCCGTCGAAGGGAACCCTCCCCTGTCCCTCTACGCCGCGCCCAGTCGTGAAAAATCGACCTCGGAAGGCTCATAAGGACCCCCTGACGGCGGAGGTTTGCACTCTCTGAGTGTATATATGCCTCTAGTTGCATATGATATAATAAAGCTAAGGATACCAACTTTTGGAGTTAGATTTATTTTTGACGGGATTTTTAAGGATGATTAAATGTTACAAAGCGCATTTTCAGCAACCTAATCGAAAAAATAAAATTATAAAAAAATGCTGAGGCTCCTAGAATAACAAATGCTTGTTTTTCGTATGTTGTGGAAAAAATACACATGCTTCATTTTAAGAAAAATGCATCACCATATGGTCTTTACACAATGATTGTGAACTGATTCGGTTATAACATTTATTTACGTATATATGTAAAATAAAACTAATTCATTATTTTACTTCATTGTCTTTTTGAAGGGATGGGGGGAGGCGGAGGAGTTTTGGGGGTCACGCCCTAAGCATTCATAATCTTCATTTTTTCTCCCTTTATTAAAGAAAAATAAGACTTTTATTATCATTATTTTTCTGACAATGCATCAGGGTCGGAAATCATAGCTTTGTTGTAAAAGGGAAAATAGTATTTTTATTTGTTAAAGTTCATCAATGTAAATGAATGACGTCATTAACAATGGACAGTGGGGAATCATTTGAAAACTAGGGTCCGAAAATTTGAATTGACAGAACTACATACTTCTGCAACTTGACTTGAGGTTGCTTTTAAAAAAATCCGAGACAGACTTTCTTTACAACAAAAGACAAGAACGATTACAAACTTTGGCCAATCTCCCTTGATATAACGAAATGTATATTGATAACTGAAATGAGACCTCTTGAATCCAAATCTGTATATGGGTCATTCCAAAAAAAAATTACTTACTTCAATGAAATTTTGGGTTCATTGATTCAAATGAAATTTACAACATAGAATAATTAAGTCTTTTTCATTATATGTTTTAAGTTTCAGTTCGAAATTTGTTGTCTGAGCAAAGTTACATGCCTCTTAAATTTGGGCTTTTTCCCGGCCAAAATTCCGGCCTTATTTTTATTGGAAATTTTCGAGTTTCTTATGGAGTTTTTGAAAAAACCTAATAAATTGAAAATATTTTAGTGTTTATATCTTATACTTGAATTGCCCATTTTGAGCATTTTGAAAACTCTATGGTAATGAAATTAAACTTTTTGTTTTTTGCCTTGATGCCACTTTTTTATAGCCAATCGGCTCTTCTGATTTCCTCTTTGTTTTGGACCAAAAAACTGGCTGTTGGATGATTTTAATACCGACCTTGACATAGAAAGAGAAAAAAAACTGAAAACATAGAGACATCTCTCTGGCCGTCTTGTATTATAGTATTAAACCTCACAAACCTCTCCCTTTAAAAAAAAAATATTCTAACAGATTTTTACTAATTATTTTATTATTTTTACATTTATTACAAAAAATTCAATACATTTGATGCGTTGTTTCTTTGTTATCTTCTAGATGAATTATGAGGGGCGGTCTTACTGTCTTCCTCATTCACTTTCGTCGTCAAATCGGCCAGAAAAATGCTAAGAGAATTAATAAGCTTTGAGAGGAAGCCTAGAGAGCCATCCGTGACGAGGAGCATAGAACTACTTACCATAAGAACAAGTCAGTCCCGACAAGAGACGATGGAGTTCCTCTCGTCCAGGAATCCTGTCGAATAAGTGACTCTGGACACAGGGGGGAACTCCGTATCAAGGTTCTTCCTCTAGAGTTAAATACTCAAGCTGTTTAATGTAATGCAATAATAATAGTAACAGCTTTGTCATGAAAAAGGGAGAGGTTTGTGAGGTTTAATACTATGGCTGTGATGATTTTAATACCGACTTGACATAGAAAGAGAAAAAACTGAAAACATAGAGACACATCTCTGACCTCTCTTTTATTATAGTATTAAACCTCACAAACCCTCCCGTTTTTTACATAACAGATTTTTTACTAATTATTTTATTATTTTTACATTATTACAAAAAAATTCAATACATTTGGATGCGTTGTTTCTTTTATCTTCTAGATGAATTATGAGGGGCGGTCTTACTGTCTTCCTCCTCACTCACTTTCGTCGTCAAATCGGCAGAAAAATGCTAAGAGAATTAATAAGCTTCGAGAGGCAGCCTAGGAGAGCCTTCCGTGACGAGGAGGCATTGAACTACTTACCATAAGAACAAGTCAGTCCCGACAAGAGACGATGGAGTTCTTCTCGTCCAGGAATCCTGTCGAATAAGTGACTCCGGACACAGGGGGAACTCGTATCGAGGTCCTCCTCTAGAGTTAAATAACTCAAGCTGTTTAATGTAACGCAAAATATATAATAACAGCTTTGTTATGAAAAAGGGAGAGGTTTGTGAGTTTAATACTATAATAAAAGAGAAGCCAGAGCGATGTCTCTATGTTTTCAGTTTTTTCATTAACGAATGAAGGTTAATTGTTATTTTTTTAATACTTAGTTTCAACAAATAATCTAACCTTATTTTTATCCTCGTAGGCTCATCTTTTCCTTTCGCCGCCATCCTCACGCTGTTACAAACTCTATATTTATCCTCTGTATTAAGTTTTTTTTCAATTACCTATGAATATACTGATTATTCCTATATTAAAATATTCCTATTATGAGATTTATTTAAATTACATAACTCAATCCTTTATTGACGTATAAGTTATGAAAATAAGAACAATGCCTCAAAGTTAAAACGGGCTCGGAGAAATGAACAACAATAGGGATAACGTTCGATAGTTTATTTGTGACGTCAATCACTTTTTCCTCCTCTTCTTTCTCTCGTTTCTTTTCCTTTTCTTTAATAGATGTTGGCTATATTAATACTCTTCCAGGAATGAGTTGGCAGCCTGTGTGAGACGTCATCACAACAACTTAAATTTGTAAACATAGGTGATTTGAGAAAATATCCCCACAAACTGTATGATTGTCTATTGTACATAGATAGCCCAGATATAAGGTGTAAGACACGAAATTTGCAATTTTAATGCACGTTTAATTTATACAGATTCCAATTCTAAGAGACTGGAGGCGCTGCTAAACCCAGTGACGTCACCTTTGTTAATAGCTGGAAAACATAGTTAACTTCATAAGTGACTTTAAGAGATAAGAAATATTACTAACGGGGGGGTAAATGAGCTCTGGGGTGATTGTCGGGGGGGGGGGGTGATTGCCCTAGAATCGATTGGAGGCGAGACGAATTATATATTGTTTGATTTGTGAGTGAAACTGGGCTTCCTTGTAGATTATGGCAGTCCTCATAACACTTTGCGGTACCAGTTCACGATCAATAGTGTTTTCGATCTTCCTTGGCCTGAGAATAGTGAGTGAGATGGAGCAGCGGAGGGACCCTCCGTGACTAGATTGATTCTACGGTTTCAAGGAAAGACCATCAGTCAAGCACAGAAGCACTTAGCTGAAGGATAGCTAGCGCTCAACCTGGACACTACTTAGATTATGTTCTCTTCGATCCTTGTGCTATGCGCTCTGAAAGGAGTTTGATCCCTACAGGAAATGCCTCGAAATGGACTATCGAATCACTACCTTACTGAGAAGATTGAAAGAAAAGACATCAACGATTGAAGAATTGCATTTGTTTATGTAAATGTAATGGCTATTTTTATATCATACTTTGGAGACACACACATCCTAAAACGTATCCTTGTTTTAATCTATTAGACATCATCATCATTATTTTCTTCGAGAGAAGAACTATATGCCATATTGCGTCTCAACTATATGAATCCATGAAGGATTCAGAGGTGTCCAGGTTCCGTGTGGAGACCGTGCTGGAGGCTGGAGGAGACATACTGAATGAAAAGTGACCATATTGTCCAATGTGCCCTTTTGGGTTAATTAATTGATCTCCAGAATCTCTTTTATATTTAGAAAATTTTTATTTGTAAAAGTAGAAAAGTAATTCTTCTAGCCTGTTAAAACTTCAAGCCCAATAGAGATAACTTCACTTTATAAAAGATAACACAGGCCACACAAAAATCAACAAAAAAAAAAAGGTCGGACTAATTTTCCGTAATTCTTATAGAGTTTTATCCACTGATTCCGAATATGGTATTCATTTTTCAAAGTTAGTGATAATTCAGAGCTAAATGGGATTTCAATTTTTTCAGCACTTTTTTGATTCAGAGCCTTATTGACTACAAGGACTGAAGTATAGACAAAATAAATAGCAATGATTTGATAGAGCTTAGATCAAAGTACTCATTTCAATTTTTACTTTCGTCTCTGGCACATTTAAACTTTAAAATATATGTCATTTTGTACGAAAATGAAGGTTTTTTCTTAGAGACTCACTGTTCCTCACTGCTCCTCACTCAAAGGTCTTACATGATTAAAAATTGATATGAATATGAAGAAAAAATATCAAGCTTTAATTTGATATGCTAATATTCCATAAAATGCCTTATTTTAATCAAAATTAGCAAATGAATATTTTTTAAATCCTCTCTATTTTGCCCTTTTTTTAAAGAAATTCATAAGTCACCCAGTGAGATAGAAACAGAGAGAGAGAAACTGACGTCACAACGTATGTATAACAATAAAGAGTAATTTTCCTTCTTTCATTGGAATTTGAGTGTTTTTTTCCCGGAAATCTTCCGAGGATCCAGGATTCCTAATGAGTGGCCTGCCGGCTGTGCCGTCGTAGACAACATTTGTGAGCAAGGAGTGGAGGACATGACTCCCCAGAGGGTGCTTAGCCTATTCTCTTTGCATCAAAGAGGATGATGAGTCGGAGACAGACAGACAGACCCTCAAGGACATTACCCCCCCCCCCCCCTCCTCTCTTCCTTAAGGCTGGTTGGCTGGCTCATTCCGTCTGCTCAAAGAAGATGACGTGTCGGGCACCCCGGAGGGAGGGAGGAATGGACTCCCGTGAGAGAAGAGAGAGAGAGTCATTGCCTTTGTCCTGTCTACCTACTAGCCTATTCTATCGGGGAGTCTCCTTTTCAAGTGAATACCATCGTTTTTGCTGCAGAAAAATGAT
>CP045898.1:9806882-9823177 GCA_013387185.1 Caligus rogercresseyi | reverse complement strand
AATATCAAAGCACATATTAAGGCCTTTAATATCGTCGTATTTGTTATGGTCTCTGTCGTTGGAGAGTGACACAAATTACTAAAGAAGGAGTGAGACTTTATATTTTTTTCATTACCTCCACCGAAGGAGGTATTGTTTTCACTGTCGTTGGTTTGTTGGTTGGTTGGTTGGTTTGTCAGCAGGATAACTCAAAAAGTACTGAACGGATTCGGATGAAACTTTGTGGAGTTGTTGGAAATATCAAAAGGAACAAGTGATTAAATTTTGGCATCTCTGAGTTCTTCTTTAAGAGCAAAATTAGCTAAATACTAATAAATTTTCAAGTTAGCCTACTCTGCCAATAGATGTCGCTGTGCTGTGAAATCGGGTGCCGGGAGCGTCTTCCTCTCGGAATTTCCGTCGAGGGGAACCCTCTCCCGTCCCTCTACCCGCCCCAGTCGTGAAAAGTCCACCTCGGAAGGCTCATAAGGACCCCGTGACGGCGGAGGTTTGCACTCTCTGAGTGTATATATGCCTCTAGTTATTATGTAATTGTTTGCGTTGCTGTCCTTCACAACGATGGAGATCATACAAATATGATGTTATTCTGCTCTAAAATAAGCTGATAATGTACTCATAGAGATATAAAGACATAGAGAGCTTATTTGATTCTTCAAAGAAATACGTCATATTGCCCAATATAAACAAATCTTTCTTTCTCTATGATGAACTTACGATAACGTTGTACAAATTACTTTGTTTATATTGTCACAAGCGACAACTGAACGACGTTTCTCTGCTATTAAAGGGATAAGCTCTCTATATCTTTATATCTCCATGTCTGTACTCTATATCATCCATGAAAGTGACATATAAGTCAATAATAAAAAGCTCCTTTTCTATGGCAATAAAAAATATTTCTCCATATTTGGTAGTTGCTTCTAATTATAAAAGTTCATTAAAATCTCTTCATGATTCAGTGAACAATTTCATGATTATATGACGTCATGGCCCAAGAATCCATTGGGTGTTATTTTCAAGGTCTTGAATAGTACAAAGAGTCCCAGACAAAAATATATATTTTTTCACCAACGGTAAAAAAATAAAAAAATGAACATACTGAATGAAGCTTACAAGCCAAGTAACCACACATAGTACAATAATTTATCTATTCATGTAGGTTGACTGCTTGTGCAGTCGTAACTAGTGTTGTGTCGGTCCCACTTTATTCGGTCCGGTCCAGACGGTCCCTTGGGATCGGTCCATGGACATGACTTTTGTCAGTCAAACATCAACGATTATTTGATGTAATAATATTATGTATTATCATTATTTAATAATATAAAACTATTTGTCATCAGCTCATTGAAGATGTTACTTTCCTCATATAAAGGATTTTTCCTTATCATAGCATTTAGAGATGTTGACAACATGACGTAGGTTAAAAAAACAATTTTTCCTTTTTCATGCACCGATAAAAAGGACAGGACCGGACCATAGAGATAAAAAGATATGGAGAGTTTATTCCCTTCATTTGTATCTCTGTGTTCAATATAACAAAGTAATTTGTACTACGTCATCGTAAGCTGCTCATAGAGATATAATCTATCTCTATGATCAGCTTACGATGACGTAGTACAAATTACTCTGTTTATTATGAACACACAGAATACAGCTGAACGTTGTTCACTGCTATTGAAGGGAATCAGCTCTCTATATCTTTATATCTCTATGGACCTGACTGGACTGCAGTCCTCGGTCTTAGATAAGGACCGACACAACACTAGTCGTAACTGTTCTCGGGACACAAATAGGCGGTTCCTTTCATTTTCCGTCTTTGGAAGTAGCACATCAACTTATTACGAAATGCATGTCTTAATAGAGCTAATAGATAATGCCTATGCCCATGTAGGCTGTGAGCCTTGCAGAGAGAGAATATGTGTGGGCTAGCCAACCTTTGAGACAGTTAGTGGGACTATGAAGCAAAGATCTTGCGTAGGACAGTATTAAAAAAAGATGTTGTCGGAAGATAAATATGCACTAGCTGCAGGACTTTATTTATTTATATGTCTGTTGAGAGAAAAATTATTCGCGAGATACAATCCTAGGTTATGTTTCTCTATAAAAAAGTCATATAATATAATACTTTTACAAATTATCAGTGTGACGGTCACTTTTACGTCAAGATGGGTTCCATTACATTACTTGATAGTCCATTGCTGAAGAATATAAATATTTTTCATATACTTACTTGCACATTAATTTTTTCCCGCTTAAAGACATTTTATTTGGTAATCTGCTATAATTTTATACTGTGTATAAATAAAATATACTTAAATTTTATACTAGAACAGAGTTAAAACTATTCAGGGCAGTTTCGAAAATACATACATGAACATTTAGTTCACATTTACTGCCCGGAAGAATAAAACTATATCTAAAAGATATAAATGATATCATTTATAAAATTTGTTTAAAAACTCGCGATGTCTTTTAAAACCCTTTGATAATTTTCATGTAGAGCATGCTGGTACATATTCAATTATGTCACCAGCCCATTTCTACGTTAGCGTTCCTAAATCCGGATTTCGATAGAGCGTAGCGAGCCGAAGGATCAATCATGATGGGTCTTCTTCGACTACGTAGGTATTTGTCGTAATTTTTTGTGCTAGTAAAGATTTTATATTTTGTAATGCTGATTGAATTGCTTTGTGACTTTTAAATAATATTATTTCCTAAGAGAATGTGAGCTTTCAAAATATTCGGGGATATATCGTCGCTTTGACGCACGTTTAGTTTATAAATCTTTAATTATTTGAAGAATGGGACAATCGACAGTTGCGTTAATGTATTATTCCGTAAAAATCCACAGTTCATGCAAGGATTCTGATTCTTAATAGGCATCCCTGAAATTTAATTTGACATTAATTAACATCAAATCTCAGCCTTAATTCGAGATCATTGTCCGCCTTGACGATAAACTCTTTAAACATGAATGTCCATCTCTCCTCAAAAATGGGACATTGAGGAAGTCATCATATGAGTTAGGGTAAGCACGCCTGTTCTTTCCACTGTGCCCTACATTCCAAAGTTGCAATCTGGGCTCGACGGAAGCTACTTAGTTCATGGGCAACAAATGGCAAGATTTGGCCCCACATCAGCCGTACGTTATTTCGGATTATATTCAGAGGTCTCTTTATATCAACTTTAGTTGCATTCGAGTCAGTTACATTCGACCAGGGGCTTCACCACCGTCTTCATGACCACCAAGTAATTATCTGTCACAATGTTAACACCCTTAGATTTGTGTCTTATTAGTTCTCAGCTTGTCACCTTTGTTCACAATTTCGAACTTCCAAGTCTCAGATATCAGTTTCTTGATCTTGATGACGAGGCCTATGGAATCCCTGCAAATTTGACTGACGGCAATGCCCGCGTCAAGGAGGACCGACATTATGTTTCTCTTCTCGTCTATCGTCGAAGCTGTTTGGAATGAAATACTCTATTACGTCATTGCATTACCGGTCTAAGGGAAACATAACAAGAGAGCTAGGGAGATATGAAAGTGACATCGGCGTTTCTACGCACATTTTACTCACTATCAAACAAGTTCGATAGATTTCAGAGTTAAATAAGCACTACAACATTAAAGTTAGTTAATCGAACCAATGATTTTCTTTGATGGAAGTGATCAAACTCTACCTTCCTCTCAAATATGCCAATTTAACTAAATGTATTTTATGTTAATTTATTGTCCTTTTATGCTTTAAAAATATAATTCATTGCTACACATAATATCATAAACATAAAAAAGTATAGACATATATTCAGTACGAGCACATGTAAAAAAATAATTTAAACTACATTTAGTTAAATTGGCATTTTTATCACCTTCATGTACCAAAGAGTTAAACTTTTCTTTGGAATAATCCAGGAGACGTTTCATCTATTCGACTGAACTCGTGGCGTCCTTTTATGCTTTGTACCTTAAAAATTAAAGCTTTATATGAAATTCCATCAAAGCATAAAAATAAATAATTTTTGGGGGAACTTGGGATATATCAAAAATCAAATACAACAAAAAAGTCATCAGTCATGCAAAAGCAAACTAAAAATGATAGATTAATGTGCATAAAATATATAAAAACCATGAAAATCTTTGATAAGATTTTTGCTCTATATTCACTTAGCCAAATGTATAAAATGGAAAAACGAGATAAATGATTTTTACTCTCTCTTCTTAATTCATGGCTTAAATTTATTCATTTCATATGGATTTTTTTTTATTCACAGCTCCAAAAAAATATACAATGTAAATATGTAAATATGCTAATGCGTAAATTTTTAGATTTTTAGCAACGTAATGGAACAACCAAACAAGCAGATAAAAGTCATGAGATACACTCAACAATCAAATCTAAAACACAAAGATAATTAACAAATCATAAAAAGAGTAATTTACACGAAAATTAATCAATAACAGTTCTTGTAAAATTTCAGTATTCTCTTGATTGTCTTCCTATGGCAGAGTGAGGATGAAGGATAAAATTTCACCTCCCTCGCCGCTAACGTCCATGTGGAATCCAAAGTGAGGAATCTTTAAGTCCAGAGTAGTATACCTTGCTGCAGCAGAGATCATGATGGATCTCAAATCAGAGGCTTTGATGGGAACATTATTGGTGATGCACCTCGCGATGAGACCTTTAGCGTTTAGAAGGGAGTTATTAATTGCTTTCGACCTAGCTGACTTATCACCTTTGCCGAGACCAAACAGTACCGTAGCTTTGCAATATCTGACCGCACATTTTTTTTCTAGGCCCCTGATATTGAGGGCTACAAATTTCTTTACTATGTTGACCACCTGACAGTCAACAAAAGCATGCAAAGTTGTATTGAACAAAAGCCCACAATCTTTGCAAGGTCGATCAAATCTTGTGAGGCCTGAAGAAATTTGAAATTGCGCTGTAAATTGTTTGCAGTCTTTGATCCCATGTAGTGAACCCAAAATGCGATGAGTCCGGCTATCAGGGAGAACCAGAAGCTTAATAAAGGCTTGACAAATCTCCTCGCTCTTTACGGCAGCTATACAGAACGGAGCCGCCATTTTCAAATGCCAAGGCATTAGTAAGCGATGTCTGGCTGCAGACCTAGCCAAGCAAAATAAATCTTCCATCCATGGATTCCTTTATATTTGAGGTCGATAATTACCGATTATTCTGATTGATTTCTTATAAAATTGTATATTTTACACAATTTATTTTTTGTGAAACAATATACTTATAATTTGGACATTAATAAACATTGATAATAAACATTGCTGTTTAGTCTACATTTTTCGATCTAGTTATTCCAATGCCAATGTGAAAGTTATGCATAACAATCCACTTGATTAAACACCTTCCAGCACGAACCGAAATTGACTTCCCATTAGCATTATGCAAAATATTGTATGAATGTTTTTGGCTCAAACATCACCAAATTAAACCGTCTTCCCATGATATAACTAAGTTTTTTATTTGACGTTGAATAGATTCAGTCCAAGTCAAGAAAAAAGAATGGCGGCTCCTTTTCTTATTTAAACTTCTATCATCAAACCACTTATATCATATGATTCTTGTGGACATGAATGCCAATACATAATAATGGCAAGTGAAGGCCTTGTTATTTCTTTCGAACAAATGGTTTTAAATGCTAAGGCGGAAATGACATTTATACAATATTATCATCTACATTTGTTAACAAAAAAATTATTTTATTCTCTGCAAGCATAAATCCTATTATAAAATTCATATATTGATATTGATTTACTATTTTCTTCAAGTCAGGCCCAAAGAAGCAGAACCTTTTTTGTGCATCCAGAATGGATTTGAATTGAAGGAATATGATTTTCGCTTAACGTGAAAACTATTTTTTTTTGCTGCAGCACCAATCACCTTCTCAGGGCCTGCAAGTAGACGACTTGATGTCTCGGAGAAGGTACCTTGTAGGACACCCAGTCGAAGGCATAGTTTCACGATTCCTGCTAAGTTTTTTTATCTTATAATTAAATCTAATATACAGGGTGGTAAGATCAAATCCGGTGGGGTTTCAGGACATCCTTTAACAATGATGACGTCATCCGATCCGCGCAGCTGATTTTTAGCAGACAGCCAACATATGAGAGATCCTTTCAGTTGAATTTTATCATCGTCATGGCTGCATATGGAAATCTACAGCCTATATATATATATATATATATATATATATATATATATATATATATATATATATATATATATATATATATATATATATATATATATATATATATATATATATATATATATGTATATATACATAATAAATTTAATATATTTAGGACACTTTGAGATCACGCTATGAGTGGATAAGTACCATGGAAAAGGTGTCACATTTTTTCATTCTCATAAAACAGAGAAAGCCAAGGGTTGAATACCCTTCTAATGGCTTCTGCATATGCATAGATATTATTTGCCAGTAAACTGCAATATAATGCTCTCTTTGATACGAAAATCATGTACTTGTGATACTTGTATTGTCAGAAAACTTGCATAAACAGACTTTTTTGAACTATTTTTTTACCTTCGAGAGGACTTTTCTATGGCTTAATGTGCAAAGAGATATATATATATATATATGCCCTATTATTAGGGTGTTCCATAAATACCGAGCTAGGATCCTTTTCTCCACGAATAACAAAAAGTTCAAAATTTAATGAGCATTGTTTTTATCCTAATCTTTTATTATTATGATAAGAATTGTCGTAAAAAAATGATGAAAATTGTGCCATCTCTATGTCACATCCTAGAATAAATAGGGATCAATGACAAGATCACGAAACCTTGCAATTTGGTATAAAACTTTTTCCTTGCTGCATTTTTCATATATCAAAACTACAAATATTAAAATATAAAGGGGCTTTTAGTTTTAAATATTACATTTTTACGGGTAACTATTTAAATAGTAAGGAGAAGTATTTTTATATACTTAAGACTCTACTCAATAAATTAAAAATCTTGTAATTTTACAGTTTTGACATTGATTTTACTCTTTACTTATCCTAGATCTCACCCATCTCACCGCAAAAAATGATTTATTCTAATATTTATAAAACTCACATAGGTTTTCAATCAGGAATATTCATTTAATGGCGCGGCAACATGAATGATTTGGATTTTGTATACAATGAAATAAAACTTTGATTACAATGGTGCCACATTTGGATATTCGGAGAAAAACGAGAGAATTCCTTATTCACTGATTGTAGAGTCAAGGAATTTAATTATAGCATTTCATGCCTTATTTATCACCAATTTCTTTGCCGTTTTATGATTAACTGGAATGCATTTCAACATTATTAAACGAATTCTATGATTTAAGGGATTTTTATTTTAAGATACTTTATTGGAAATTTGTAGAATTAATCAAAAATGAATTGTTGGCTACTATATTTCTTTGAAAATTGCCATTGGTTGATATATAAGGTAAAATTCACCTTCTTTTCATATGTAAGCTCAGTTGGTTTAATTTATAGTTCTGATAAATTAGTTTTGAACGTGTAAATCTCTTATTCGGCTTCCTGCGGTAATAAAAAACAAAAAGAAATCAACCATAATAAATAAAATTGTGGCCCATCAATAATTTTTTATTGATTCTATTTGCAGGGACGATTTTTTTGTAGGTGTACTTTTTCGTGAAAGCACATTTTATTCGGCGCAAGTAATTTTTGACCGGCACAATACGCGTGAAGGTCGTTCTTCCCTTTTCCTCTCTCTCTTGTTCTGTATTGAAGATTCCTCCAAGAAAAAAAAATCTATAAAATGTCTTGAGATATATCCTGAATCGCAATCAGGCGCATTGAGCATTACGACATTCGTCGCTCCTGTCGCATTAGAGTAATTATAATTAATATTCTCATTACCCATTGTTAGTTCAGACTTTAAAGCAATGATTCCATATGAACAAAACAAAGAAATGAGAAGAACAAAATATATAATGACTTTTGAGTTTTTTTCTAGCGTAAAAAATTAAAATAGGCTAGAATTTACAATATATATATCCATTTATGCCTTTTGACATCTGACGACATCAAAGTTTGACAATAGCTCGAGTAGAATATTATGAATAGTACCAGAAAGCATCTCTGAAAATGAATAAATATTTTCATGTATAAAATCATATTCAAATTAAATTTATCATGCTTGATAAATATATGTGTACATTTTAAATTAAAAGAAGATAGAGCCTTCATATGTACAATCATTTTCTTCCAATTACACTGATTTATAAACTATTTTCTTACCTTTTTATATAAAGGTCAATATTTCGTCAATTTGAGGCCACTGAATCCGAATATTGCCGTAGTTTCCCCCGTTCTGATTATGTACACTGATTGAGAAACCATTTTTTTAAATACAAGGTCGAGTTTTGGATAATTTGAAGTCACTGAATCCGAATCTTGCCGCAGTTTCCCCCCATTCTGATTATGTACACTGATTGAGAAACCATTTTTAAATACAGGCTTAGTTTTGGATCATTTGAAGTCACTGAATCCGAATCTTGCTGTAGTTTTTTTTCTGTCACATCCGAATTTTCGGTAATTTTTTTTGTGCCTATATGGTTTGATAGAATGCATCCGACAGGATATAAATAAGCATTATAGCATTAAAATTAGTCTATCGAACCTAAGATCTTATCAATAAGGTAAACCAAAAATGATCATCCCCTCTCGGATTCGAACATGCGCCCCCAATATTGAGAGTGGACACGCCTTAACGCTCACGGCTATCGCACCCCAAATATGAATTTGGGGTGCGATTGTGATTGGATACTATTCTGAAAATACAAACTTTAGTGATTTCGCAGTACGTTATGGCTTACCTTTTGATGCATCATGAAAGGAAAAGCATTGCAATAATCAGGGAATATAAAAACTTATTATTTTGGCTTCTATGGTCTATGGAAACGATATAAATAATTAAAAGCCACTGGACGATTACAATCTCCAAGGACGACTTCATATCTTCTGCGAGGGAGAAGAGGCTAATATAATCAATGTAATTACACCAAAAACACATTTTTTATTTACATATTTACGCAATAAATGCAAAAGCATAAACTTTAAGTGATTCTATGATAAATATTATAAAAAATATTTTAGATTGTAATTTTTTAAAGTTCTTTTTAATATAAATATTTATTTTGTATTTTTGTCTTATATAACACATGGGCTGAAAAGTCCCGGGCCTAACAAAGAAAACACATTTTTTTGTTCGAAATTAGCTTTACTCATCAACGTAATCTCCATCAAGAGCAAAGCAATCATTCCAGCGCCGCTCTAACATTTCAATACCACTTTTGTAGAACGATCCATCTTTTCCCCCAAAATAGGCCTCAGTTTGAGCGACAACCCCTTCATTCGTGCGAAATTACTTACCGGCGAGCATTTTTTTCAGGTCAGAGAACAACCAGTAGTCGCTGGGAGTCAAATCTGGCGAATACTGTATATGTGGGAACAACTCGAAGTTCAATTCACGCCATTGTTTTGATTGACTTGTGACAGGGTGCGTTGTCTAGATAAAACAAAAAATATTTGCCATATGCGGTCGTTTCTTTGCAATTTCGGCCTTCAAACGCTCCAATAACGCTATTTAATATTCACTGTTGATGGTATTTCCTTTCTCAAAATAGTCGATGAATATTAAACCACGCATATCCCAAAATACCGAGGCCATAACCTTTCCAGCCGATTGTTGTGCTTTCGGGCGCTTTGGACGAGGTTCACCAGTTGCTGTCCACTCAAATGACGATCGTTTTGATTCCGGAGTGAAGTGATGGATCCATGTTTCATCCATTGTCACATATCGACGCAAAAATTCCAGTTTGTTACGTTTAAACATGGCCAAACACTTCTCAGAATCATCAGCACCTTCCTGTTTTTAGTCAACAGTAAGCAAATGCGGCACCCACTTTGAACAGAGCTTTCTCATAGTCAAATGCTCATGCAATATAAAGCCAACACGTTTTTTGATATCTTTACAATGTCAGCTAACTCACACAACTTCACTTTTCGATCATTAAAAACGATTTTGTGGATTTTTTGATGTTTTCTGGTGTTACCGCCTCATTTGGACGTCCACTGCGTTCTGCGTCATTGGTGTCTCTACGACCACATTTGAAGTCAGCAAACCAACGTTTTATTGTTGTTTCTGATAGAGCGGAATCCCCATAACACTTTTCAAGCCATTGCTTCGCTTGAACAGTATTTTTTCTCCTCAAGAAGCAGTGTAAAATTAAAACACGAAATTATTTTTGATCCCTTGTTTTAAAAATAACAACAGTAGCGTCACTCTTAGCACAATAACTCAAAAACTAATGAATAGAATATTATGAAATTTTAACAGCTGTCTTTTGAAGGTTAGTATTAACTGATAAAAAGGTTATTGCAATAAAATACCGTCATATATGTGTTAGGCCCGGGACTTTTCAGCCCATGTGCTACAATGCTACTGTTTATTTCTATTTGTTTCAGTATTTGTCCTATAAATGCTCATAGCCTGCGTACTATATTAAAAGGCCCTTCTTATTGTGGCTGGATATGATAAATAATTATGAACTGCTGTATTGACCACAAAATATGAAACATATTTTCAAAGCAATTCGTAGATAAAAATAAAGTATAGTCCTAGCAAAGGTAAATAGAAGGAAAAAAACAGCAAATAATTTTGTTGAATACACTGAAACTGTAATTTGTATATTAAAGGCCGAGGCGAAAATAAACTACATTTATGGTGTTTCTCTCAGCCGCGTATATAACATAATTAATCCAGTATATTCTCATAGTTCCTTCGAAAACAGGAGGCACTCAGGATCAAATGAAATTGCAACTGAAACAAGGCAATACATTTAATTGTATTGTCAAGCGCTTAAAAAACAAAGACATATTTTCTGCTATGCCGTTGGTTATTTAAATAGATCCACATGTCTTGACTAAGGCTTTACATTACGAGATGATTAATCATATAGATATTCTTTGGTTGCGTTAGTATGCCATAGGAATCATGGCAATGTCCATGTGAAGTATAGGTGTTCAAAGTTTCTATTTTTTTTGTTATTTTAATTGAAAAAGAACATTATTTTTTTAAGTTGATGAAATTGAACCTAAACAATTTTTTTCAAATATGGCGCTTGACATAGAGAGAAAACTTGACGTGGATTACCTAAGTGATAAAATAATTTTGTATAGCTCCGCTTCAAAATAAACCCCGATAAGGATAAAATTTATTTATATACCATTAAAAATAGACATATTATTATTATTATTTTCATTCATGAAATATGATCTAACTATCTTGCAATTTTGTAAGTGTAAACAATGAATGGAATTAATCCACAAATGGATGAGAACCATTGCAAAAGTTGAAATGCACAAAAAACCTTTTTTTCTCACCTTCTAAAAATAGAATATAAAATATAATAATATTTCATAGTTTTTTTTGTCTACATGCTTTTATCTTTGTAATAATAAGGACTTTTCTTTCAATGTTTTGAACTTTTGAATGCATGAACTTGTCTAATTTTAGAAATAAATTTACATGTTTATTTTACAATGTTGATTGTTCTATAGAGACAAATCAGTTAATCTATCGAACTTAGCATCTTTCCAATGAGGTTGAACAAAATTAACCGTCTGAGATTAAAATATACTTTCACTTAGCCAATGCGCACATCGAAACAAATTATACAGACCTCTATTATTTAAATAGCTGATTAGTCCTTACTTTAAAAATGAAACTAAACTTATCTTATGTTTAATAACATAGTAGTGGACACTCAATTCTTAGGACAATTACTAATTTACAGTTTATATATGTACGAGCATAATAATTATCCTTGCCATCCACAAGAGCTGTGAAACTAGTAACGGAACAAAAACATATCTTGATGTCGTTATGCGAAAAATATGCATAAGATGAGATTAAAAAACCCTACACAAACATCTAAAAACCTCTGGCCAACGGCATTTTCTCAAAGTTCAAAGGAACATAAATTCCCATAAACATCTTTCATCTTGAATGTATAAAGATATATCCAAGAGCAAATAATAGTAATATATTCAATATATTGAAATGTAGAAAAATCATTAAAACCTTAAAATAAAAACTTTGTCTTTCCTTTTAGAAAGCATGTTTTGTTTTTTCACTATTGAGGATTATAATATATTATGCAAGAGGTTTAAAAAGACCAATAATGGTGTGTAAAGGTTGCAGGATATAAGTTAGATTTTGAGAGATGCATAACTTTAGTAAATAACAATTGATATTTTATAAACTTAATTATGCTTGGATTTAATGATATATGTGGAGCCACTCTGTATAATTTTGTCAGCTACATAATTTGGCACTCTTTAGCAAAACACACCTTAGGTCGAGGTTGCGTAATAAAAAATTGAAAACTCAAATGGCAAAGCTATCACCGTAAAATGATGTGATGCAGCAAGATCCCTCATCGCTACCATAGAGGAATACTTAGAATGACAATTGCCTGTCACGATACAATATCCTCTTTAATGAATTACCTTTCAATGTTCCAAAGGGTGTCGTTCTTTGGGGACCTGGAATTTGATAATGCTCTTGTATAGAATAGAAAATACTCAAGGACCTTCAAAGTTCAAAAGCAAACCAGTCATTCCCCCAAAAAATATTTTCTTAAACGTGACACCAGAAGTTGTGAGGAAAAGTGACAAGAAGGCTACTCTTTTCGCCCTTCTTAAATTGCCTGTCCATAAGAGGGAAAGTCGAGACATCAAAAAGTACATAAAAGCCTTTCACAACATTCTTTTGACTTCTGCAAAAAACGATTCAAATCCTCATTGGAATTATCTAAGCTGGAAACAACTTTAAGATAGGATAGGAGAAACAATGAGAGTTCTGTGGAGAGGAACCCGAAACATCTTCTCTTGGAGAAACAACGGAAATCTTTCAGAGGGTCTAGAGCAGGGATGCCAGGGTGAAATCGGTCAGGGGCCGGACTGTTTTCAAGTGGGACCTCGGGGGGCCAAATTACCAGTACATTTTTGGCCTTGCAACACTAAACACTAAACAAAAGTAGATTTAAATTTGTTGATATTGTATCATAATACTATTCATTTATAAAAACACTTCTCAACCACTAACGTAACGGGCCAAATGAGATGTCCATTCGGGCCGGTTTCCGGCCCGCGGCCGCCACCATGGCACCACTGGTCTAGAGAATTACAACCTCCCAAAATGACGTATCATCAATGATGAAGAAGAAGAGGCCAAGAAATTCAATGCAATTTTAACAAATATATAATTTCTTATATATGCCACTTAAGAAAGACAATTAGAGTTTCCAATGATGAAATTCTTATCTCACATTTGATGGTGTCCACTCAACAATTGCTTTCTTTAATTATGAAAATTGTTTTTTATTATTTGCTATTCTTTTCTTTCAACCAATCGCCATCGAAAAAGGTTCAAGAGTGCAATCGTTTGTTGTAGCGATTGAAAAAAACGAATTAGCTAAGATTATCTGGTCTAGAAAACCTTTTATACGATATAATCACAGAACTTATGTTTTTGAAATATATATATATATATATATACAATAAATCATAAAAAACTAGAAAATTAAAAATATTAAAAGCAGCCAATGTGTTGTTGCCCGTTTATATTAAATACCTTGAAAACAAAACACTTTCACAAATGAAGAAGATTAGCATGCAGCATTCTTTCTCTCAGCTCCAAAGAGTCCCGTCAAGAAACAAAGTAACTCTATTATAAAATGTTTTAATATAGCAACACACATGCACAAGAGGAGGGTTTTATGGACCTCTCAGCTGTCAAATAAAAATACTTATCTAATGAGCTACAAAGAGGGAGACCAAAAGATAGGGGAAAGGAGGGTTTTAAACAAATGACTTTGACCTACTCTATGGATATTGCTACAATTATCATAAGGTCCAAAGCCCAGAAACTTTCCTCTTTAATTATATTGGAGTGCTACCCAAATTTGTGAAATTAAAATATTACTTTTTTCAATTTTTAGTTTGAGCAAGAGCTTGGAAACTCAATTGATAATCGGTATTTGGGTAGATGAGTACTAACAGTAGTAGATTTCTGTAACCAATATATATATATATAAATAAATAAATAATATATATTATTATCAATTATCGTTATTTTTTTATTTACATAAAAAACCAATATAAATTGAATCCTTCATATCATACCTATATTTGGCACTAAATTATGTAAGGAGGGCATAAGAGGGGATCAAATGGCGAAAAAAACCACTTTCGTACTTTCATATTCAAAAGTCATACCTAACTATAACCAAGAAGAGTTACGTCACTAGACTGCAAAATGTTGTGGCTCAAAATGGTATTCAGATCATATGAACCAATAAATACTATTCCCAATTTATAAATATAGAAAATTTAATTATTTCAATAATCATAAATTTGTCAAAAAGTTAAATTTAAGATTCTCAGAAGTTTAATGATTCTATTAAAATATTACTAGAGCTCTTTTTTGTTTAAATATATACGCTAAATAACTTTGACTATCTTAATGAAATAAGTTATTATTCATGAGATTAAGGGATATTTTCGAAGATTTAATTAGGTAAGAAAACTATTGATTCATTAAAAAGTGAAGAAGTCTCTCACTATCTTAACAAGAATGCGATATTAAATATTCATTATTTTAAATTCTCTAGTTAACAATAATAAAGAGTAATATACATGGTAAATCCGCTGGTGTTTCGATTTTTTACACAGATGAAAAATATTTAATTTGCTTATAGTTTGCTGAGGCCAAGGAGAGTATAATAAAATTCTAAAAATTATTTTTCCAGGCATTTTTCTTTTTTAAAATAGTATTGAAATTTACTTTAATTTTGTAAATGATTTTTTCATTGCCGAATTTAATTACTTGTCAGTTATTGATTATATT
This sequence comes from Caligus rogercresseyi, assembly GCA_013387185.1. Lineage (NCBI taxonomy): Eukaryota > Metazoa > Arthropoda > Copepoda > Siphonostomatoida > Caligidae > Caligus > Caligus rogercresseyi. The sequence goes on along the minus strand of CP045898.1, from coordinate 9,808,202 downwards.
TTTCATTAAAATTACTAGAAACCATGTAGATAACGAAAATTCAATTATGAAATATTGAAACAAAATTATAATTACTAATACAAAGGGGTAGCGAATTCCTTTTTCGACTCAGAACCGCAAGCTTCTCAAACGGAGTTGGATGATTAGGAAACTGATCACTGACAAAAAAAAATGTTTTTTTTAAAAAACAATCCATCTTATATTATAATAGTTTATAAGTATAGATTGAATATTCATTATATATGCATTTAGATACTGAATTACCATTATATTATACCGTTCTTTCATTTTATATTAATTTAATGATAAATACGTACGATTATATTTGATATGTCTTAAACTGTTTTATTTTCTAATAAAAGGTATATATATATATTAGGGTTGTTCTTATTTTTCAAATGTTTGAAATGTTAGCGACTTTGTGATTTTTGTTTCTTGGTGATAAAGAAGACGACTACAAAGTTTGAACAAATCGGTCAACATTACGAGGTCGCGCAACGAGGTCAAAGTTTTAAAAATTTAGTAAAAATATAGTTTTTCCGCAAATTTCTTCAAAATGGTGGACGTTACAGACTTCAATAATAATTATTATTTAAAGGAAATCTAATTTACTACCAGACGTATGTTTATGTTTTTTAATAAAACAAAGTTTTCAGTAAAAACAAAGCAAGAAAGGGAGTGTGTATTGTTAGCTTAATTCATGGCTTTTTGTATCAATTAACTTCACTCGCCTGTAGAGATGACTTGTTCGCTTCAGAGTAAAATAGTACTTTTAAGTTTAGTAAACTTTAGATGATAAATCCAAAAAATGACCTTGGTTGCATTCTATCAATTCAGAATTCAGTACAATCTGAGTTTACATCATATGATTCAGAGCCTGTATTGACCTATAAGAACGATTATGAAAAAAAAAATCATAATGTTTTCTTAGATGTGCGTCAAGGTATCCTCTCAAAATTTTACTTTGTCTCTGACGCATTTATAATCCATTATATGCGTCATTTTGTACGCGAGATAGGCTTTTTTTAATGTACATATAACTCTTACTTATTAAATGGACATGATTTAGTATACAAAATATTAAAGCTGGTTAACCAGCTTTCATTTGATATGTTTGTGTTCTGAAAATCGCTATACTTTAAGAGATATAAGCAAATACGTACTCTCCCCCCAAAAATTGATCTTTTGTATGAGAATATACGATTCCCATCTGGTAATTATGTTGTGTTACCTGGTGAAAAGAGAAAGAGAAGGAGGAGTATTTTGCCTCACTTCACTCCCCCTCTTACTATTTTTCTTCCTATCCAGGTTACACTACAC
>CP045898.1:9677814-9806782 GCA_013387185.1 Caligus rogercresseyi | reverse complement strand
TATTAAAAACATCAAACATACGTCTGGTAGTAAATTGATTTCCTTTAAATTAATAATTATTATTGAAGTCTGTAACGTCCACCATTTTGAAGAAATTTGCGGAAAACTTATTTTTTACTAAATTTTTAAAACTTTGACCTCGTTGTGCGACCTCGTAATGTTGACCGATTTTGTTCAAACTTGTATTCGTCTTCTTTTATCACCAAGAACAAGAAATCCACAAAGTCGCTAACATTTCAAACATTTGAAAAATAAGAACAACCCTAATATATATAATATCTCTTCTTCCGCCTTCTTGTGACGACACTACTGATTAAATCATGGAATACATCGAGTTACACAGGCATGTGGCATCTCGTGACATCGCTCAGGAGATGGGAGTTAATTACCAAACCATCTGCGAAAACTGGATACAAAAAAGCTTGATGTTTGGGTGCTGCATGAATGAATGTACACCCCCCGAATAAACGCCTGCGATATGCTGCTGAAACGGAACGAACTTGATCCATTTTTTGAAGTGGATGGTGACTAGCGACGAAAAATGGATCAAGACGACAATATCAAGCAAAAACGGTCGTGGTCGTGAATCGTCCCAAACAGTAGCCAGGTCGAGATTGGCGGCCAGGAAGGTTTTCCAATAGCATTCAAAGTGATTTGTATGCACCCTCGTAATGGGTCCACAAATGTTCTCTGTGGTTTACCATTTTGTGCTCGAACCCCCCAAAACCCCATCTTTTATGGGCCAAATGGCCCACAGGATACTTCCGCCGGGCCATTGCGGATTCTTCGATCTGATCGATAAAACCTATACAGTACCCTTTTACAGTAGGGATTTTTCTTATGATAATGGAGCAGACATCTGGAACTTCCATACCATGTGTCCTCTCCAAAAACAATGAGTAGGGCACCTTCTTTTTCAACCTTCCGGTGGACGATGAAGATCATGGGTCTCTCACCACTCGAACATGATGGTGGAAATAACCGGAGGCATCCTCTCCATTTAAGGGAATCTGGATGACTCATTAGAACGAGTCACAAAATCAATCTCCATGGGGTACTCATAGTTTTAAATTTGTATCTAAATCAAAGTAATAATTGTTAAATTATCCTTGTCCCCAGGGTTAGGGGAAAATATCTAGATCACAGAACGTGGTGGGAAAATAGGGAGATAGTTTCTAATAGGCCAGAGAGGAATGTGTTAAATAATAATTTTAATTATTTAAAAAAATAACATATGGATTACTACTTTTAACTACCTTGGGATTACATAAGTCTATCAAATTTCAACGGAATATTTCTCACAAAACCTTATATTTATCAATTTCAAATACATCCGAGTAGTGGCAAAAATTTGGAATCGCGGTCATCCTTCGAAATATGATTTAAAACCCTTAGATAAATCATCAACAATATCTAGTCGTGAGTCGTTCAGAATCTTAATTATATTTTTTTTTGTGATGACGGAAAGGTATGAAAAGACTAAGAAAATAAATAACTTAGGTGTATCAGTCGAAAATTTCTCGCATAAGAAGATTCTAACATTACTCTATCACAGAAAATATTGTGGGAGGTTGGTGGTGTTGGCCGTATTGATGTCGATCATATCCACCAGGTTGGTCTGTCCGAAAAATCTCCGTCCAGGGGCCGCAGAGAATGCAGGTCATGGATCTGACGCATTGATGGGTTGTCTCGTCACACAATATGAATAGGTCTTTTACACAAAGTCTAGTTTCCAAGATGGACGAGATTAAATATAGGTTTCAAATATCTTACCAATTCAAAAGCAACGCAATCATTCCAGCGCCGCTGTAACATTTCATACCACTTTTACAGAACGATCTATCTTTTGCCCCTAGATAGACCTCAGTTTTAGCGACAACCCCTTCGTGCAAAATTTCTTTCCGGCGAGCATTTTTTTTCAGGTCTGCGAACAGCCAGTAGTCGCTGGGAGTCAAATCTGGCGAAAACTGTGTATGTGGGAGTAACTCGAAGTTAAATTCACGCCATTGTTTGGATTGACTTGTGATAGGTGCGTTGTATTGATGAAACAAAAAAAATATTTGCCATATGCGGTCGTTTCTTTGGAATTTCGGCCTTCAAACGCTCTAATAACGCTATTTTCACTTTTTGAAATTTCTTTCTAAAAAAAGTCTTCAAACTTTTTTTTGGAAATTTTTCTTTAAAAAATCTTCGCTTATTTTGGAAATTCTTTAAAAATGTCCTCATTTTTTGGATTTTCTTTTCTAAAAAAAGTCTTCACTTATTTTGGATATTCTTAACAAATGTCTTCACTTTTTTTGGATATTCTTTTCTAAAAAAACGTCCTCACTTTATGGGAATTATTTTCTTAAAAAAACGTCCTCACTTATTTTTTCAGAAATTTTATTGATATGATGACTTAAACAACTGGTCTTAGGTTATTTTTGGTCGATATTTTTTTAAATTGCACTTGAAGGTTGCTTTTCAGAAAGAACCCCTCAAATGTTCAATAGAAATAACTTAAGTTCATAATTCTTCAATGGGGCTCCACAACACCCCAGGAAGGATTAATAAATTGAACGCTGAACGGAACGCCAAAAAGCTGAACGCTCCCAAGCCTGGTTATATAAGTTATGTTACTGGACTTATCGAGAAAACAATACTAATATACGAGATTGAATACTGTTGAATAACTTATACATGTGTTTCGATAGAAAAACATGTGATTTTTGTTCAGATGAAAACGATAATCATAAATCCTTTTAATTATTAATTTAGAAGCAAATCCATCCTTTATTTTATTTTCATCTTGCTAATGAAAACCCCACACTATAGGAAAGCAAATATGTTTTTCAAGGAAGAATAAATCCTTGTTTTATGAAAAGTATTTATTATGAACTCTTCTTAGAGTAGTAATTACTCCGGATTTCTTCAAAATTGTCCACCATATAATGTTAATGTTCCATGGACTGCTATAAAAACACATCTCGTTATCTGTATAGTTTATACTCATAGAGAATAAAGAGTACCGAAGTGACGTATGGTAGCGCCGAATATCAGGGTATTTGTTAGCTTTCCAGCAAGTGAAATAATTTACGGGATTTCGGAAAAAGCTTGACCCCCCCCAAAATAGGATATAGTCTCTTTCTGTTGGGCTTAAAATACACTCTCGAATAATGAGAAGCAGATAGTTATATGTTGAATTATGTCCATGCTTATCAGGGACTCAGAGATATAGAGAATATACCCAGATGATATTATTAGAGTATTCTTTATTTGGCTACAGAAATACATAAAGAGATAAAAAGGGAAAATAAAGAGCGGAAGACAACTCTGGCTAAAGGGTCACACAACCTTGATACTGCTGAGGAAGTACCGTGTGTTCAGGAAGAGAGGGTTACTACTATAAATAACAAACGAGGGACATTTTTCTCGAACGTGATTGTTAACTCTTAAAGAAAGATAGTACCAATAACACAGTTTGTGATATGAAATAAACTCACGTCAGTTGAGGATTGAACATCGAGTCATAGATAATAATGTCATCCTTGAGAATACAAATTTTCTCTTCTCATGAGCTTCGATCCATCCATTAAAGAATCCTTTGAATGTTCTCCTCTGATATTTGTATTAATTAGATACAGCAACGAATTACCCACTAAGAGAAGGAAAAATTGTTTATCATGGGTCGCAACATCTCATGACAAATGGATCATTGTTTTGACTCTACGAAATGGAATTTTTTTCAAATGAAGTTACCAACTCACAAAAAAAATGTTAACTCATGAGCTATCAAAAACCAAATTGTTATATTTAGTTATTACCCTGAAAAAACATTCCTTTATACCTTTAGAATGATTTAAAAGTATTTTATGACGTCACACTTACTGGATAAATGCAGCATGAACAAAGCATTGTCTTCGCTAAATGTAATTTGTCCAAAATGCTTCAAATAATCTTCAAAATATATCATGCATCTTTGATGATTCCATCATATGTTATTTATTGAAATATATTTTATTCGTTGTCTGCATTATACTAATTCATTCACGTGCTTCCTATGAATATATATAGAATAAAAATTGCATACCATAAAAACTACACTTGCAATATAAGTCACTTTGACATTTTCCCACTTTAATAACAGCAATACAATCATAATTGTCTATGAATTGTATGTAAATACGAAAAGATTTGCGCAATTTCCTATATAACAATCGTACGTCATACATTAAATATTAAAGCCCAATTCATTCTTCATGATTAAAATTGTATACATCATTGCATATTCATTTTTTAGAATAATATAATTTTTTTGTAATACGTAAATAGTTCATAGTAATTAATTGTTTTATCTCCGATTTTAATTCCTTTAAGATTTATTATATCTAAATTTTAAAAACAATAAAACACTTTTGCGTGGACTTACACGTTTCGTTTCCTAAACTTGGTTTTGCAAAACGATATCTGCTCATGTATATTTCAAAACATATATAAATTGACAACTCAAAACGGCAATGAAGTTATGAGCATGCCCAAGAATACCTTTAAACTTATCTATTAAATAAATGAATAGTACATTTGTAGATTTAAAATTAAATAATTGAATGTAATATAAAATACTTCTCGGATTTAAAAAGAACTTTGAAGCAAGCGATGGTTCTTTCTTTGACTTTGACTGAGGTATAAAAATATATCATAACCAATCAGTTAAAATTTGTAAATTATTTTAAAGGTAGTATCATAAAAAATCGTTATTCAGGACATTAATTTTTTACGAACACTTTCTTGTAGCAAGTTCATTTGTGTCATATGACCATGAAAAAACAATTCTAATTTCACTACACATATAGAACCACATTTGGTATGCATTCTCAATGTTTTTATAAGGCTTCACTTTTTCATATGCAAAAAAAAATGTGCAAGTTGAAAAAACTTTTTGTTTTCCTTCATAAATTGCCTGAGGTCTTATAGATATCATTGTTATTTGCATGCATATTTTACGTCGACCTTGTTGGCTTCTCCAATTATTTTTATTAATATTTATTGTTAAGACTCTCAAATATGTTTATAGAAATCGTCAAAGGAGATGGCTTAAAGGGATGGAAATACAAGTTATATTCATTAATATTTTTGCCTTTTTGTTTCGATAGAATTGCATCCATGATGATATATTAAAAATATTAGCATTAAAATGAATCACTCGAACCTAGGATCTAATCAATAAGACTGATCATCCTCTCTCGGGAGTATTCGAACCTGTGCCCCCAACACTTCTTTAAGCACTAAGCCAACGCACTCTCTATATTGCATAGACAATAATGATCTCATTCTGCTTCGTAAGTGATAATATCCTTTACATAAAACTTAACTTTTTATTTTTTTCTGTATTTCCGTTCTTATATAAAAGTCGAAGTAGTTGCGTATGAAATACATAAAAAGACTTTTTAGTCTTAAATTAATACAACGAAAAAAGAACAGCCAAAATATAAGAAATAGACTTAGGTAACTAAGAAACTAAAATTTGTATTATAATAATGAAGCATAGCGTCGATTAAAAGACAAAAACCGACATAAAATTTATAACGCAATATAAATTTAATTACTAAGCTTTTCAATGAACTTAAAATGACCAAGAGGCTTCGTTGGGAACACTCGATTCCATCGAAGCGAGAGTCCACGAGTAACTTTTTTAATACTTTTGAAACACCATTAATGTGCACAAATGAGTTGGAAAAAATGCATGAGAAAATGTTGAGCACGTCGTTATTATTTATAAAAAGTTTAAGGGAGCTTTTATAAATATAGTGCACCAAAAACTATGAGTCAAATCTAAAATAATATATATATATATAAATATAAATTCACATTTATCATCAACTACACATTTTATGCTTGATTTAAAAAGTAAAGTTTTTCCTTAATTTGATACGTTTTTTTAATCCATTCTTTGATAAATGATTTTTTTTCTCTTTCCTTTAATTTTTTCATTATCTAAATAAGACCTCATAAACTAATCGCCTCTTATTCTTGAGCCATATTCCACAAATCATAATGGAGATTCCTTACCTCAAGCCAAGACAGATAAACGAAACCGTTGTGGTGATCAGAAGAAGGCGTTGGGATATATATGGAATATGCATATTCTTCATATTTGATTTATCAGAAGTTTTCAAACAAAATTATTCAAATGTATTGCGATACAATAGTAGAATATCGAGTGTCAAGATTGCCTCTACAACACATCATACGATTTATGATGGAAAAAAATAAACTCTTAATTTTATAATATACTTTTTTAACCAATCTACAAAAATATTACCGATTTCTTCATTTATGTCCGATCCCAAATGTTTGTTCTATGCCGACGACTTGACAATGATTTACTCAGGAGGTCCACTACACCATTACAAAAACTCTAGACTTATTTCAAAAGTGTTCAGTTTGTTCTGGACTAAAGATAAACCCTGAGAAAACCGAAATATATAGTCAATATAATCATATAATTGAAAAATCGTGGCCTGACTTTATTACTGTCCGAAGTATAAAGCTATTAGGATCATGGATTGGTACAAACAATGTGGATTTTTTTTGAGGAAATAATCTCACGGTTAAATCATGGTTGTAATTTTTTTCGTCACTGGGTATTAACTTTTGGAACAAAATTAGGGCTTGGAATACATATATAATATCAAGAGTGATTCACCTTTTGCGAGTAACTCCTTTTGACAAAACTGTTGCTACAAGAGTTAATGACATTGAAGCATCTTTCCTGAAACTCCAGAAGAAGACAAATCTTTCTACAAAACGGCTACATAATCCTCTTAATCAAGGCGGCCTCTCGGTCATATACTTTCCCGTCCTTTGGAAAGCCCTCACTCCTATTGGATTATGCAACTGTGGACAAAGGAGCATTACTGGAGTAAACACTTATCCTCTTATTTACAAACAGATTATTCAAATGACCCTTACGCAGGCTTAAACAAAGTCTTAAAACATATTTCGTCTTATTCGGAGAGGATGCAAAAATTATCAGCGGGGATCAAAAGCGTTATATGTTCGATGGAGAAAAGATGGGAATTTCTCACCAGAGAGGCCATAAGTGATCTTGGAATTAAAAGTTGTGGACTAGATTTTGCTGGAGAAACCGGAAGCTATACTCTTTTGCTTAATAAAATGGCTTTCCTGCGATTCAAGAAAGTTTTGGAAAATACATTCCATGCACAAGGCCTATCATTCCTATACGTTTACGTCTATTTTTAATGGACGTTTTTAGTATATGTAAGCTTTGCATTACTCTGATCATGGACCCTTTTAACGGATACTTGAAGAGAAGAAAATTAAATCTCCCCGTGAAAAAAAAACATCGATGCAATTTTAAACAATTTGCTCTCATCCTCCGAAAAAATGGATGAAATACAGAATTCTTACTGGAACTCTAGAACTACGCACAAGTTCTTTTCTGGAGAAAAGAGAAAGTGTTTTTTTTGCAAAGATTAGGATGAAACCAGTGAGTATTTTCTCTCGAATGTGTGAAGCTTGCTCCATTGTATACTGCAATGGGCGAGGTTTTAAGTGAAAATTTTACTTTTACAATTTTAAGAGAGAGGATTTCATGCCTTTTACTAAGGAGAAGAAGAAAACATCCTCAACGCGGTGATCACGAAGCACATACTCTACGCAAAAAGATCTGTTTTGGACAGCGACATCAGTGGCGTTTTATCTATTGCCAAACTTCATCTAAAGACTTTAAAAAATATAACAAATTAAATGATTTAATGTGTTACTTTTATCTTTATGCAGTGAATTTGGTCTTAAATGTCACTTTTGGTCTTTATGTATTGAATTCTTATTTTAATGTCTTGCTTTGGGATATATATTGTATTGCATATAGTTACATCTTACTTTTTGATGAATAAAGTAACACCGTTTTGGGCAAAAAATATCTACAAAACATTATTATTTGGTTTTTTTTAACACTTTATACTAATTTTTTTTCATGTTCATTTATTATGTAACTAAAATAAATACATACAAACGAGAGCAAATGCGTAATAAAAACATAATTAAACATTTTAGTTTAAATTTTTTGCTCTAGGGTTGAAGGCATACAAAAAATAGCACATAGTATCAGCTAAAGGCTATCAAATAAACACAATATTTTCTTCAATTGTTTATGTTTTGAAATGTTGATAAAATAATAATACATTAATATATACAACTGGAGCAATGCATATATAAATACATGAATAAACATTATATTTGAAAATGAAGGCCTCTTAACAAAACATACATAAAACCATTGAAATATTAGCAGTTAAAAAGTATTAACTTATAACTTTAAAAAAATACTATAAAATCTTGTTCAAATATTTTTTTTCTGCTTTAAAGATGTCGTTGGGAGGTAGCGGATTAAAGATGGGTCCTCAGGACTTTGACCTAAGAGGCTATATACCGATTTGAATCAGCTAGAATACTTCCCTTCAATTCTCCTTCCGAAGAGGATTGTGAAGTACGGATTGATAGTCCACAGTGACGTAATTGGCAATGACGAATGTCGAAGAGATGCCCAATACTTTTTCCTGTACAAAAGTCCAGATATGGTTCGTCATTCAAAACGAAGATCAAGCAACAAACTTTCTTTCTAGAGAGAACTCCCTCACCTCTCGTCCCGACGGACTTGTTTTATTGTAAGTTGTTCAATGACCTTCTCACACTAGTTATTCTTCAGGCATCTTCTAATTATATGTTTTTTTTTGCATAGCTCAGGCTTTAATTATTGTCAATGAATTGTTAAAAAATGGAGTAGGCCATTGAGCGATTAAAGACTTGCAATTCAGAATCTCAAAGTCAAAGCCCGAGTTAATTTTTTCGCCGTTTTGAACAACATTGAAACATTTTCCATATCAACTTTTATCATACCTTTTCCCTCTTTCTAGTTATAAGAGTAAAAAACTCATGGCTGAAATTTCCTTTTATCGGGCAGTTTAGGTCCACACTATACACGAAAAAGGGGGGCTAACTGTATATGCAAACCTGTGATCCAAAGCCGTTGAGCAAAGGACTTATGCCTTAGATATAAAATAATTCCTATTTCAAAATATGTTAATTCAATATTTGTATTTTGATACACATTCCTTAATGCTATTTACTGTTTTCTTGAATATGCCTGTCTATAGTTTCTCAAGGGGGGATATTTCCATTAATCAGCCATGCATGTGTTTAAGAGGGGCCTCTTGTCAGAAAACGACAAGTCCATGCTTTTAGAGAGAACCATTTATAGTCCATTGACTGCACCCCAATTTAGTCATGCATGATTTATTAACTATTTTGGGTCATTTGAGACATGCTCAAGTGAGCGTTCTACTGCTGTATAAAAATACCTTATAGGAATACTTGGAAGGGTAATGATGACAATTAGGTATATCCACTACATGGCTTTCATACTTAAAGTTATTAATATCTAAATAAAAGTATTTTATACATATTATGTTTTCATTAAAGATCCAATCACAGGTCACTATCAATTATACGTGGGCGACCTCTGGCGGAGAAACGCCATTACCTTCCATTTTATTGTTTTATTTTGAAACCGTCTTATGATGATTACATGTATCTCATTTTCTAAGCTAATTAAATTAGTATTTGTATGTTAAGATGGGTGTATGGCGGGTAAGCTTAAATCCTTTGCCTGGATCATGGAACGACAGTCAAACAAAGAAAAAATTCCGAGCTTTGATTTATAGTTATAATGTTTAATGTTTATTTATATTAAATGGATGCAAATCAATAGAGTCAACAATGGAAAAATTCCTTGGCTGCTTGGAAAACAAAGGGGAATTGAAGAGCCATGGAACTATTACCAAAGCACAAAGTAAATGATATGATCAAACATAATCCTATAATCCAAATCATTATTTCGATTTACTGCTGCATTTCAGATTGGTGAGGACAGAACGTTTTTATTTCTGAAATTATTGTCTATATTCTTACTGCGAACATTATGTTTCTGTAATGTAAAAATGTCCACTTTATTATATTTGTAATGATTTCTTTGAACTTAATTAAATGTTAAGAATCCTAGCCAAAATGTCATATTTGAAAAATCACATTTTCTTTGTTTTTGTTATTTTATAAGGATATAACTTTTTTAACGATTCTTTTTTATTTCTTGATTATTTACTTTCAAATTATCTAGGTACGGTTAAGCCAAGCTGTGGATAACGTAATTAAGTGCACAGGAGACCAATTTACATTGATAAACAAATAACATTACTTTCATCTATGGTGTATAAAGTCTCTTGTCATGTAATTATATTAGCAAAAAAATGGACATACTTTCATGGATAATAACATTGTTATTGAATTTCTTACTTAAGACCTTTACTTCTTTTTACCTCCGCCGAAGAAGGTATTGTTTTCACTGGCGTTGGCTTGTTAGTTGGTTGGTTTGTTTGTCAGAAGGATAACTCAAAAGTACGGAACGGATTCGGATGAAACTTTGTGGAGTTGTTGAAAATGCCAAAAGGAACAAGTGGTTAACTTTTGGCATCTCTGAGTGCAGAATTAAGATGCAAAACGAGCTAAATACTAATAAATATTTCAAGTTAGCCTACTCTGCCAATAGATGTCGCTGTGCTGTGCTCTCCTCTTGAAATCGGGTGCCGGGAGCGTCTTCCTCTCGGAATTTCCGTCGAGGGAACCCCCCCGTCCCTCTACGCCGCCCCAGTCGTGAAAATCCGCCTCGGAAGGCTCATAAGGACCCCGTGACGGCGGAGGTTTGCACTCTCTGAGTGTATATATGCCTCTAGTTTCCTTATTTAATTAAGGATTTTACAAAAGTACACATGAGACCAGGTAATTTGTAGTATATTCAGAGTTTTCATATCTATGACTGTCTTACAAAAAACAACTCATAGATAGATTCTTTAATGGTTCCACTTTGAGGATCCATCCAAACTTACGTCAATGAGATCTATGAAAGCCCAACCATCCAATTAGGTTGTCGACTCATAATAAGGAAAAACTTAATTTTATTTAACTTGAGTCGTATGATAATCCAAGCTTATTATGTAAGCCCGGAGTTAATTGAGCATATTGTATTAATAGAATTTTAGTTGTTATTTAAAGGTCTAATCATCTTTTGTTGGGGAAATATATTTTGGGTCATGTTATATTTAGGGAGATGTAATTCAAGAATGGTTAATATTTTATGTTGACTGAGTGTATTGTAGTCGTTTGCTGTTATCAAGTCATGTATATGATATATATATATATATATATATATATATCAGGTTCATTCTTATTTCCTGTTTTCGGATTGTAGAGTAGGATTTACCATAGTGCATGAGATCATTTTTAGAAAGTTTGGAACAAAATCGAACAATTTATGAATTAAATTTATGTAGTATTTTTTCACTAATCGATCGCCGTTTATGGTTTTTATATAAATACAAAATTTAACGAGAAATTAAAGTTTTTTAATAATACTTTTTCTGAAAAATGCACTAGAAATGACTCATTTCAATTATTAATTAAGGGATGAATTATAGAATTCTAAATTAATATTAAGTTTATATGTACATACATCCAAAATTGAACGAAATATTAATGCTTTGAAATAGTCATTTGGTGATATTTTCCATAAAAAGAAATGTTAAAAACTTTAATATCTCGTTTTATTTGGATGTAAATAAAACACAAAAACTAATTTAAAAACCTTGAAATCATACCTACATTCTACATTTAATTGTTTGAAAATAGCATATATAATGAGGACATTAGACGCGATCGAATGGCGAAAAAAAAATACTACATAACTTTTGGGTCCGTGGAGGAGACACTTCCCATTATTCGATTTCGTTCAAACTTTCACAAGATGATCTCTATGCACTAAGGTAAATTTCTAGGGGAGCCCAACTCTCAAATGCAAAATGCGGGAAATAAGAATTACCCTTAATATATATATATAATATATATATATAATAAGTTATGTAGAATAATACTATAAGATGACAAAAAATCATACCTTATATCAATAATTTTCATTTATCAGTCATTGTGGCACAAAATAACCACTGGCCTGTATGAATATCATTTGACTGATATATAGGTGATAGTATGTGACCTGATTAAACTGGACGGCATGTGTATGTACTTTCAGGAAACACAAATGTAATCATTTTACCCAATTTATCGTTAATCACTCATAATAAACCAGTGATAAACGACAAAATGTTTGACTTAAGTTAGAATTATGATTTATTGCAATGTGTATATTTATATAGTAAAAATATTAATGAATGAGACTTACTTTTGTATATATTACCAAAAGGAATATATTTTTTCTTCTCTTTGATTTTATGGATTTTGATTAACAATAAGCTCCTTTTATGTACAAAAAACAATTATTATTATTACTATTTACCAAATACAAAGTCAATACTTTGTCTGTTTTTCTATTGACGAACAACACACATGTTTTTACCTATGTATGATATGTAAAAGTGATTATTACTTGGGTAAAGCACAATGATCGGAGACCTTCGTAAAGAAACAGCGTTTGGAAAAATATATATTTATTTACTTGTTCTTAATATCCAAGGACATCCAAGAAGAAGCCTAGGTTTTTTACTCTCAAAATCATACCTGGTTACTGCATGTTTTAAAGAAAAAAAATGTTAAGAGAATTATACATAGAACAAGTGTGTTGGATCCCCTTGTCTTTGAATAAAATTAAAGAAGAGTCTTCATAGCTGTCAGGTAAGAAATAATTTGCTCTTTGATAATGTTTATTATATCATAACAATTAAGATAATATTCTTATAAAATATCAATTGATTTAACTTGATTTAATATAATACCAATTGTTGTATAAATTTCAAGTTCAACAAATGTCATAAATATATACCTAACCTAACTCTATTTTCTTTTGACTCTTACATTGAACCTCTTTGATCCAAATCTCTTGAAAATAAACGTACAAGTTAAGTTCTACTGTATTTTTTATTTTATAAATGTGATGAATATCTTTGAATTTATTATTATTAATATAATTATTATGTTGGCTTAAAATATTTTATGATATAAGATATTAAATACAACAGAATATAAAATAATTAGGGGAATAAATATGGTATAACATCAATAAACATTTCAGAAATCGTCTGTACAAAGGTGAATAAGATTTGTGACTCTTTTTTGTTTCCAAACGGACAATCAAAAGCTATTTCATGGAAACGTGTCAAAACTCCTACCAAATTGGGTGGATTAGGACTATTGAACTTGGAGTGTTTCTGGAAGGTGATCCTTTTTAACTGGTTCCGAAGATTTTTTGGAAGAGATGCGCAATATGGCTACAAATCATTATTTATGATTAAAACCAATTTATTTTAAAAAGTCATAATGGGTCCTCAGAACACAACGATTATAATCTATTCAAGTATTAAAATACCATCCAACTGCATTATAGATTTGGTATGAATTTATGTTGCCATTAAGGTTAACTTCTAGAAGGTTTATTACTATCCGATATCTGATTGAGCAACACTGATCTAGGAACAGACAAATAAGTTCCTGGTCCCTAATTAATTTAGCAATATATGCTTTACAGTTGCTTAACGCCGCACTTATAGAGGACTACTCAATTAGGATGCAAGAACCACTTATGTTATGCCAAACAATGTAGTTGCTTTCAATTGACCATTTAATAAATAAATCCTTACATATTTCAATTATATGATTCAAGTTGTTTGGGAGCCATGTAAATCGAAAGTTCATAAACATAAGTGAACTGATTCTAAATATAAAGTCAGTTATAAAGCTTTGACTTATAGGCAAATAAATCAAGTGTCCACCCTCCTTTTCTTAATATGATCTAAACTGGCAAAACTGTCCATTTTATAATATATATCATTATAACTTTAGATTTGCTTGATTATCCACAAATAAATATTTCAATATCTAATAAATAAATAATTTAATTACATTAGTATATATATAATATCTTTCTGAGAAAGTGGGAAGAAAAAACATTTGCTGAGGGAAGAATGAGGTTGGGTCATGCTTTGTTGGCTGGGCATAAAGCTCTTCTTTAACGTTTATACGAAATAAGTTTTAAATACTGTATTACTGCCTTAAATCCAATTTTAATGATAAACCAAGTGACAAGATAATCAATTATTTCAAAAAAAGATTGAATAAACAAGCCTTTTTTAATATTGCCAATATATACAATGGAGATAAATTTGGAGTTTCCCTAAAAGAAAAATATGACAATGACCTTCCATAACCCTATATTTTTCCTTTACCGTTACTCAAAAGAACTTGTTCATTTTGTCTCTTGAACAAGAAATCTTCAAATACTAAATTCAGATCCCAAAAAACTTTACGAAGGACACCCAAAGTTTAGATAGTCGATAATTACGCGCGTGAAAACTGGAATCCCTTTGGCTAACGGATTTGAATCTATATTTCTATTAGAGTTTGAGCGATGGTGGATTCTTGGATATGGTAACAATTTTTACAGGAACAAGATGCCGAATAATTGGTTTATGTCCCCCTAATGCTAATATATATATATATATATATATATATATATATATATATCAGGAAAACCAGGACACTTTTTTTCGCCGGGACCCGGGCCGGGCCAAAACCAGGCGGGACTTCAGTATATTTCGTTCCTTCGTCATTCTGACCGTGACGACGTTTTTGTTTTAAATAAATTCCAAAGAAAAAGTGACGGAAGTTTTTTTAGGAAAATAAATTCTCCCCCAAAAACGTGATGACATTTTTTTTGAAAAAAAATCAAGAAAAAGTGACGACGTTTTCTTAGAAAACATTTTCTAAATATCTTTTAGCCAGCCAGGACGTCCAAAAAACAGCCGGGACCGGGGCACGATACCCGTCGTTTATATATATATATATATTATATATATATTATATATATATATATATATATATATATATATATTATATATATATATATATATATATATATATAATATAATATAAAATAGCATTCAACTGTTAAAACGAATTTAGTTTGTCACATGAAGAAATCTTGCAGCTCACAGCCATTGTCGGAGCAAATTTCGCCTATTCAGAATAAATAGTAAAACACCTAATAGAAGTTGAATCCTTCGTCAACCATTACATATTAAGTCTAAGCTTGAAAGGAGTTTTGATTAATTTTATCGATCGCAGGTAATTGGTAAAAAAATATTATTAGGGACTTTGGCTTTATGAAATCTTGATGGCTTAATAGGTAATCGTATGATCCATATATAATATTATGAGTATTGATTAATATTATGGCAAGACATGTTTTATATTCATGTGGAATTGGATTTCAATTATAAAGTCGCATTGATATGATGAATCCTCTAACACAATTACATTATTCCATTGTTTGGCAATTTTAAATTATACAATAAATATATTTACAATTTATAATGATTATTACATCGGTCCTTATGCCTTATGTTCACTAATTACCAGAGCTGGGATTCGGTAAAAAATCTACCACCGATTCGGTATTTGGTAGATTTTATTATATATCTACCGAATACCGAATATCGATCGGTGCTATATGTAAGAAAGAAAGAAAAATTTATTTATGTATCTGCTCTGTGACTTCTTCATACGCATTTAGTATCGGACAATTTATAACAAAAGACAATAAAGTACATAATTTGTTATAGTTTTTTTAGAGATTATTTGAAATTTAATACATGTAATTATTATATAAATCATATATTTTGAAGGAAATGGAAGGAAATAGCACACAAATTATTTCCTTAACTGTCTTTTGTTATACACTGTCCGATATTAAATGCGCTTTCAGCTCCAGAGTTGTTTATTTATTTTGCAAAGTTTAACTTCTTCACACCAGATAGCGCTTCCAGTTCTAAATACCGATTTACATTCTGTAGTCGCAGCTCTGTAAATTACCTTACATAAATAATAATCATATTAAAAAGGATCCCATATCAAGGTATTTGAGAGAGACAAAGAAAAGGACAGATAGAGATAGTGTGAGAGAATAGTCCCGTCGAAGCTCGTTGCGTGAGAAGGAGGCTACACTTAACAAGTTTTAACAAAATAAATGCATTTTAAGTGTTTTATAAGATATATCAGTTATGCCCTAAAAAATAGTTTCGGAAGCTTAAAAAAAACAAATCAGTTATTTAGATAGATAATGGATAATTACTAATACATATATTACCAAGCTTTATTTTATCACCGTTTTGAATGTCTGACACGTGTTTGGATTCGGTGTTCTGTGTTCATCTCATGTTCACTTCCCCTTGTTCGTTTATTATACAAATAAAATAAATACATAGGTCCTATAGCAACTGTAAAACAGAGATTTAATAAAACATTGTTTGTTATTTATTTTAGCTCTGGTATAGAACACATACAATAAAGTAGTTTATAATATGAACTATAATGTTCATTTAAGTATTGTTTTTAAGCAACTGCCTAGTTTTATGTTTTTATTTATTATCGTATTGTGTTATGTGTATTTATCTACACTATTTGTTGATGATGATATATAAAAAGCCTTACCTGAAAAAAAAGTATTGTATAAATATAATATTAAAACTATCAATTTCAACCATAGCATTAAAATCCTTCTTATGACAATGAAAGAAACATTTCTATGGAGAGTTGTACATAAATTGTATGCTTTTGTACTTTTATATTACCTTACAGCAAATAAAGTATTATTTTTACACCTCTAGTTTCTGGGGTTTTATTATTGGGAACTTTCCTGGACCCTATCCATCGTACACGACAAAAAATGATCTTAGAATATTTAGTTAGATCGATATAGCATTTTTCTACATCGATACCAGCAAGCATCTATGCTTATCATTTCTTTCATTTTAAACCAGATACTGGTTTAGTGAGAACCAATATGTATCATTATTATTTAGCAAAGCTCCAATGAAAATTTTTTAACTATTAAAGCTCTTTAAAATCCAAACTAAATAATATAATAAACCAAATAATACCAATATTATTTGGTGTTGGAGATCTCTTAGGCTTAATTGTGGAAGAAAGGTTGTGCTTTTTGAAGGGATTCGCTGGAGACATCAAAACATTTTTATTAGAGTGCATATTTGTGGTAGAAATTTTAGAGTATCTAAAATTGTTATTTCATGACTTTTTCAATATACCATTGCGGAATAAAGATTTAATTTACTTTTATACTGGACCGTACCAAGAAGGGATTAATTTTATAACCACTAAAACTCAATATTTTATGTATAGAATGAGATCTACTCGAGCTCCTTTACCTATTTTTTTTACTTCTCTGATTGATTATATTCTTAACAACACGACGTTTTAATGTATTTTTGTGGGTATTATATGATATAATATTATGTGAATAAAGTTTTACCTCGTAAAAAAATATTATTTGGTGTTGGAGATCTCTTTTGCTTGATTAAAATTCGATTTGCTTGCTGACTTGTCAATTGCCTAGCTAAAATAACAAATCTATGTACACGGAAGACATGGTTCTATACTTGTTTGTTTTTAACTTTTGATTTATTTTCCACTATTGTTAGGGATACGGTTGAGGGAGGAGATCATGACGATGACTATCAAGTAATAAATAGATTATAGTCCAGTCTGGTCTTTCCTGGATAGCTCTGAGTAAGAGGACATTAAAAAAAGTCAAATCATGACTCTTAAAAAATACATGGCAAGGCTTGCTCTATTCTTTGGGCGTTCATAGGATACTATATAATATAGGCATTAAAGAAGGAACTATTTGTAATAATTTTGAATATATTTCGGTCACTCTACATGAATTCAAATCAAAATCAAAAGATGAACAATTCTTATATGATTAAATGTATGTTCTTTTAAGATACTATAATATTAAGTTTAAATTTTGTAAAGTATTTTTGAAGCTTTTTTTTGCAATATTTTAATACTATAATTTAATGTTTTATGATATATAAACTTAAGAACTGCTTCTGAAATAATCAAACTCTTTATTACCTCCGCCGAAGGAGGTATTGTTTTCACTGGCGTTGGATTGTTTTTGTTTGTTTGTTTGTTGGTTTGTCAGCAGGATAACTCAAAAAGTACGGAACGGATTTGGATGAAACTTTGTGGAGTTGTTGGAAATGCCAAAAGGAACAAGTGATTAAATTTTGGCATCTCTGAGTGCAGAATTAAGATGCAAAACGAGCTAAATACTAATAAATATTTCAAGTTAGCCTACTCTGCCAACAAATGTCGCTGTGCTGTGAAATCGGGTGCCGGGAGCGTCTTCCTCTCGGAATTTCCGTCGAGGGGAACCCTCCCCCGTCCCTCTACGCCGCCCCAGTCGTGAAAAATCCGCCTCGGAAGGCTCATAAGGACCCCGTGACGGCGGAGGTATGCACTCTCTGAGTGTATATATGCCTCTAGTTATTATAATAATATATATATATAATAACTATTAACGGCATTGTGGGTCCTATATCAAAAAATTATATATTAAGATAAATGTATGAAACTAAATAAATATTCAACATAAATATTTAAACTAAAAAGAGCGCAACCCTTATTAATTTTAATATATTATATAAGCTTTTATTTAATATTATTATACACTGTTTTATAATGAGAAAATAAAAACAAGAAATGCGATAGCTCAGTGTGCTAAGGCGTGTCCAACTGTCATTGTTGAGGGCACAGGTTCGATTCCAGAGAGGAGAAGGTCACTCATTGATAAGATTTTTGGCACGATACACTAATTTTAACGCTTTAATGCATATTTATATTTACACCGATACTACAATTCAGCGAACTCAATAGGCCAAAATTATAATTATTAATAAAAAAATATTCGTAAAGATATGAAAGAAAAAAAGAAGGCAAATTAAACTAAATTTTAGTTTTTCTAAGGTTTATGATATGGTCTCATTATATATATATATATATATATATATATATATATATATATATATTAGGGTGATTCTTATTTCACGTTTCTCGGATTTGAGAGTCGGGCTCCCCCTAGGATTTACTTTAGTACATAGAGATTATCTTATGAAAGTTTGAACGAAATCTGATAACGTTAAGTGTTTCCTGTACAGACCTAAAAGATATGTAGTAAACTAATAAAGTTTTTTTGACATTCGATCGCCACTCATTTTCTCAATATAAATGCTAATTTCAAATAATCTAGTGCGAAATATAGATATGTTCTCAAATATTTCAAATTATTTTTGTTTTCTTATATATATACAAAAACAAAAGATAAATTAAAGTTATTAAATAGTCATTTTTGGGCTATTTTACAAAAAAGTGACTTTTTCAAAACTTTAATTTCTCGCTCAATTTTTTCAATTAGCCGAATAAACTTCATACTGAATTTTACATGTAGATGAATATATTTTGTGTTTAAATATCCTTTCATCTTATTTTAAAAGATTTAAATTCTGTTTTAAAATTCAAAATAGTTATTTACAAAATAATGTTGAATACATTTTTTATTCATTGATGTTATAATTATTTATTTTTTCATACGGATATTTTGTAGCTCAAAAGAAAAATAATTATTAAAAGATGTTAACGTTTTTAAAACTTGAAATAATGCGCAATGCAAATGTTTATAATTACTCAATTATAGGATATGTTTCATATAAAAATAGCTGTCTTCAGTTAATTGAACTGAATGATGAATCATATTAGTCGAACATACTTCATATTGAATTTTATTCATGTAGATGAATATACTTTGAGCTTAAATATCCTGTCATATCATGTCATCATCCCTAATATTATTTAAACATTTCTTTACAAATCCCTTTAAATATTTATCCAAAATTTCATGTATAAAAATGATAATCTTTTTAAATTATCATAATCTATATAGTATCAAGGATGACGCACATCTTATTTTTGTAAGCAATACAAAAGTTTATGACGTACAAATATTTATATCTACCGGATTAAGTGCTTTCAAAAAGGAGTAGCAACGTGGAATTATATAAAAATAAATTCATATAATGACATCATTACATATTTAAGGCCCTTGGTTATCTGAAGACACTATAAAGAGACAAAGGCCATATATTTAGTGTAAGGAATATCATGAGGAATTTAATGTTTAGTGATAAATGCATAGCGCTTTTTAAAGCTTTATTTTAAGTTAAAAGAGGACATTTTAAAACATATAAATATGCAGTATTTATTTCATTCCTATCACTCATATATTATAACGCAAATATGAGAGAATACTTAGAAAAACTACATGAAGGATTAGTTTGGTAATTTGATTTACTAATTCTGAAGGTGATTTTTTCAAATTTTCGTTTTCCGATAAACTGATCTTTTTAAAGTTATCTAACAATATTCATCAAAGCATTGGAAATATGTTGGAACAAAAAAGTACTTATATTGTAAAGTCGTTCTTGTCATTAAATCTTTGCTAAATGGGAATAATTGTTTTGAACTCACATATTTTCAAAAACTAAAATAATCATTTAGAAACATTAAAGATAGTCAAGAGCAAAAAAAATGCAATCGAGAACTTTCCTTGCAGTTTTCTAAGTATTTCTACCATATTTGCGTTCTTATGTAAACGTAATCAGAACTAAAGCAAGATTAATGAGCTTTAAGTCCCAAGATCTCCGTGGAATTATCTCGCAGCCGCCGCCAGATATGGAGCTCTCACTCTCAAAATCCCTCCATAACCGACAACTCGTGGACACTCGCTTCGAGGGAAATCAAATATTTCCCAACCAAGTCTCTCAGCCATTTTAAGATAATTAAGAAGTTATTAAAATTTATTAGCTATATAATTTTTATGTCTGTTTTAGTCTTTTAATTCAACGCTAACCTTTCATTATTGTAATGTTAATTTTAGTTTGCTATTACCTAAGTCTGTTTTACCATTGTGATATCATTGTATTTATTCTAGTTTCTTCTATTTGGTTTGTTCTTTTGTCGTTGTAATAATTTAAGACTATAATGTCTTATTATGTATTTTGTACGCAACTACTTCGACTTTATTAAAGAACTGAAATACACGAAAAAAAAAAAAGCAAGAAGAAATGTCCATTTAGCATTTTACTTTTTATTTTATCTGTGCACACTTTTTTTTTGTAAAAAACGTAATGACGGAATAATAGGCCGCTTATTCTTTTTTGGGTTGAGCAGAACGCCATCTAGCTGCTGAAATAAAAATATATTTTATACATTACAATTAGACCCATATGTCAAGGAGGTTGACTTTTAATTCTTAAAGTTCGCCTCATGCCCCGATCCCTTTTTATTATGAAAAAACTCTTTTGATGCCAATGATTTAAAGACGTCATCCCTTAAGTGCGTATGAAGATCAAAACAATGAGTGTGCTCATTATTATATCCCTTTTCTGACTAATAATAATGAATGAATGGAAACAGGAGTGTATTTATGTATTCACACTTATTAGTCGCAATAATTAAAATAAAAACTAACGTTAGGAGGAATTTAACAGGGACTAGTGTTTGCATACTAATTACAACCAAGTTATATACACTAACAGTTCTCTTAACTGATCCCCAAAATGATATCATATTATATATTTAAAGTAGTATTCTTTTTTTATTAGTCCAGAGTTTTGAAATAAACACAAATAAAAGATATGCACAAAAAACGGGGGCAAACCTTAAAAATGTTACATGGCTAAACATATCTAAGAAATATTTTTTGTACATTTAATTGATAATAAGATAGACAAAAAGGAGAGAATGATAAAACATTACTTTTTTGGGTAAATCACAAACTTTTCTAGATATTAATTATTTAAAAAATTAAAGTACAACTTTAACCATTAGATGCATGAGTGACTGGACCCTACACTCTTTCATAAGTGGGTCAAAAATGACCCATGTTAGAATCAATGTTTTTATGCCATTTTTGTAATTTTGGTTAAGAATAATCACTTGTATAATATGTAGTATTATATTTAGCGGCCACACAAGAATGATTTCATGTTTGAAATATCTCTATTTTTCACTTTTAAGATTTTGAAAAAGAAAATTACCCAGAACAGCAAAAGAAAAATGTGTCTTGTCTCATCACTGTATGCAGTTCCAGACAAACTACCTGTAATACAAAACTACAATTTCTTAAAATGTATAAAAGGTAAGTTAAAAATGTAAATGGTATTATATCAAAAATATGTTTTGAGGAATACCTGGAATATGAAATATTAACAATTTTTCATTACGAAGATATTTCAAGAAAACAACCTACCGGGTCATTTTTGACCCACTTATGCATCTTAGGATTAAGAGATGTCTTGGGTTAAATTTGGTGTTTGCTTCTGCGTTGGACCTCCGTCGTTATTCAGTTCCTCGAGGAGGGAAAGCTTCCGGTCTAAAAAAATTCAATCCCCCATGGGAGTTTTGAGGAGTTAGTTCTCGCAGCATAGATAATCCGCTGATGCAACATATAGAAGTAGTATTCTTAATACTACTAGCATTATCAATAAGTATTAAGACTTTATGAATAACATCGATTTACAGCAATACATTGTGAGTCATGCCATAGAAATGAGGTTAATTTAACTTCAATCGTAAACAATGTGAGAAAAACATAATATATATATATTATATATAATCAAAGTATCTAATACTTGTGTCCGATCATAAATCAAAGAAAAAACAAAAGTTCTAACGTGAAAAAATAGTCAATTACTTTCTCACCATGCACGAAGTGTTGATACAATATCAGATGTGGGCGAAAGACGTTTTCATGATCCCTTCTCAAAGAGACTTGCATATCAATTATTCCCTTCAATTGAATACATTTAAATTTAAGATCATAGAAATGAGGGTGTCCATTTTACCACTCGTTTACGGAACGAAATTATTTACTTTTAAGTTATATTTCGGCTTAAAAATGAGTTA
This sequence comes from Caligus rogercresseyi, assembly GCA_013387185.1. Taxonomy (NCBI): domain Eukaryota; kingdom Metazoa; phylum Arthropoda; class Copepoda; order Siphonostomatoida; family Caligidae; genus Caligus; species Caligus rogercresseyi. The sequence goes on along the minus strand of CP045898.1, from coordinate 9,783,895 downwards.
TTTTTTCTTCCTTTATTTATATTAGAAGTAAATTTATAAATAAATTAAATGATCTCTTACATAGAGTTAAAGTCACTCGACCCTCTAAAATATAGATTTTGTAAATACATTTTTTTTCAACACAAAAATCCCTTCGTTAAGCATTGTTTGACCTGAAGCTGATGATAAAGGACAAATGGGAAGACATAGAATCAAGTATTAGCATCAAAATATGTGTCCACAAAATTGACAATTTTTTTTTTTTTGGCCAAAAAAAGTCTTATGTAAAAATGTACGATTTCCTCTTATAACATTATCAGGATGATTAAATCCTTAACTCGAACTGTAACTCCTGAGACGATGTATATTTTTTAACATTATACTAATCGATAGGTTTACTTTTAGTTCTCGCAAACTACAAATAACATCAATTTTTACGTGTGCAACTAATTTTTCTTTGTCTATTTGGTTCGATAGAATTTTATCCTGTTGAAAATGACCAAGCATTATATAGTTTAGATTAATTATCAAATCCATACTCACTTGCTTTCTTTTATTTGTTTCATAATTTAAATATTATAAAAGTTATTTAGGAAAGCCTCTTCAAAGGTTTAGTAAATGTGATTGATGGAGGCTCATGATAAAGAACCTTATAATTCGAAAAAAAAAAAACCCTATTTCTTTGAGTTGATGTTTCCACCTCAATCAGTCTTAATGGTATTTTTATTACCCACTCCTTTTCTTTCAACCCATCACGTTCTTGAAAAAGGTATGGTATCTTTAACATAACTTGGTTGTAAATTTGCTCCAATTGGAACTTACAAAGTAAGGCAAGAACGACATTTTGAAAAAAGCATTGTATTTGACAAAGATGTTTTAGTGTAATGTATTATATATATATAGTTGTAATTTTTGTAACTTTTCAGAGTACAACGAATGAGATATGTGTTTAATGATCCCATTTATTGAAGCTACCGTTATAACACACACACTAAGTCTAAATACCAAGCCCAACGGAATAGATAAAAGGGGAAATGCAAAAAACTTAATAAAAAACAGTGACCCAATGTTAATTGAGGTAAAACGCTAAGTTTTTCCTCTCAACAGAACCAAGATATCAATGTTTACTATAGTAATATTTCCCTTCTTCCATTACAATGTGGATCATATAACATTGCTTACCTCAAGTGGCAGCCATTTTAGCTATATTTATGAAGTCTCAGTTGTTGAATGTTTGCATTCAGTTGAGATTCTAGCTTATATAATCCAGTGATCTAAACCTACTACCGCCAATAAGCCCTCAGGTTTCACCCTGTACAATTTAGGATTTCTCCAAGCCCACTAAGCCCTCAGATTCTAGGTAAATGTAACAATTATGACAGTTTGATAGTCCAATATACCTCAAATGGATTAGTCGACCTGTGGACTCATAATTATATCATAAGGAATTTTTAAAATAATGTGTTTAATTGGTATACGGATAAGAACCACATTATACCCACATTTTGATTTTATACCCTACCTTAGTTGACCCGTACTATGAGCAAGTCCTAATTAGAGGTACATAAAATCTAAAGATGGTCAGTGCATTTGATGTAAAAAAAGAAAATGTAAAAGGTGTAATAGTTCCTCAAATCCAGCGGGTTTTATCTATATTTTTAAAATCTTTATTTCAAATTAATTTAAAAATAATATAAACAAAACAAATAAATGTAAAGTCATATTCTTTTTGACTATATGAATGGAATGACTCTGGAACTTATGCCAGCGACTCGGATATAAAAAGTATTCTTTTCTCTTTATATGTTGGTGTCCAGAATTTCCTTCAAGGCGCTTTACCCTAACTTATCACGCTAACATTTATATATATATATATATATATATATATAGATATATATATATATATAATATATATATATACAGTCAACTTCGCCTAAGTCGATTCTCTCGGGACTTGCAAAAACATTCGACTTTGAGAAATTCGAGTTATCATTTTGATTGCTAAGTCGAAGAAAAATTCGATATACAGGGAGGGTGTGTGTGTGCACTCGTTCACATGCAGTCGCAAATCACGAAAAGACTCCTAGAAATCCTTAAGTTTCAATATTTCTCCACTTCAACCATCTGTGTCTGCTTCTTGTAATACACAGTGTGAACGCAGGAGCAGTGCATGCGGGCTGTGTTTTGGAAAGTGAGCGCCCTCTTCGACTTATGCGAAGTTATTTTCTTGTTTATGTATGTGTTACTGTCAAAATCATCGTTCGACTTATGCGAAATATCGACTTACAAAAACGACTGGTACGATTTTTTAGTACACACATGTCAATAGAGAAATAATGGGACTTTTGACTATATTCGAGTTAGCCGACTTTTCGACTGATGCAATTTCGACTTAGGCGAAGTTGACTGTATATAGATATATATATTAGAGAGAGGAGAGAGAGAGAGAGAAGAGAGAGAGAGAGAAAAAACACATATGTAATATATTTCTTTAACTTTAATTAACCTTACCGACAACCACATGCAAACTTATTACTAACATATCAAATACCGACCATCGCCCATGCAGGTTCAGAGGATATTTTTTTTTGTTGAAAAAGAGTTCCAGTCCTTGACAACCCAGATATAATACGTAAAGCATTCCTCAGGTCTTACGCGTGAGTAATCCAGAGAAAAGTTGTATTCTGGGGAATATTATAGACAAAAATAATTGATTTACTTTATAGCGAGCATTATTTATGTATTGTTTATTTTTACTAAATAAAAACGTGTATTTACACTTATGATATTCCTATGAGGAAACGACCGGGTGCCCTATATATATATATATTTTTTTTTAATATCAGACTTGTGATTTATCGTACGACGAATAACAAAGTTTTTGACGAACGACAAGGAAAATTCTTATCGTTCGTCGTACGTTTTTGGCGCCAAAAAAAAGACAAAGATTTTTAATTATCATGGGACAATTTCCTTCCTAAAAAAACGTCATCACTTTTTTCAGAAATTCTTTTCTAAAAAACGTCATCACTTTCAAAATTTATTTCTAAAAAAAATTTCAGAATGGCGAACGACAAACGAACGACGAACGACAATTTTTCGATCGAACGTTGGCAAAACGAACGAATTTTTATCAACAAGTCTGATATATATATATATGTATATGTTTTTTTATTATGTCATAATAGAAGTAATTCATAAAAAAGGTGCAACCGTATCATTTATTTGAATACATTTCTACCTTGAAAGAATTCACAAGAATCTCAACTTTGAGGTTTCATTATGATATTGGCTTAGAAGTGCAGTTACTTGGAATCTATATCATGATAACTCATATTTATGTCCTACACAACCTAAGATCATATTTAATAATAAGGCGATTATGTGATTTAAGCAAGGAGGAATTTTTTACTTGTCTATTTATCCTAAACAAAAATTGACCAATATTGGAGGATTTTTAAAATACGTAAAGTATCCATATTAAAAGAAACATTCTTATTATCAACAATTAAATAAAGTATTTAGTTTACAAATGTACTTTTAATCATTTATGATTTTAGTGACGTCATATGCCATCTATTGCTCTCTTTTTGTTATTTATAAATACAATAACAAGAATGGACTATTGAATGCCAATCAATTAATCAAGAAGAAGACTTATTTTTTTCTAAGTATGTAAAAATCATAGCTTACATTTTCAAATATTTTAAAGCATTCTCATTTGTATATAAATGCATTGAATGCACTACCATGTACATATATACCATTAAGTCTCTATTGACCTTTAAAAACTTTCGTCATGGTTCTTATAGAAAAAAAATCCCTACTAAATAATTTAACAAACAATAATGTTTTCAACATGATTTTTTCTCTTTTCTTTTTTTCGTCATGAGAAAGTCCTCACGATCTTGAACATGGGATAAACATGGACGGTTATATAGTATGTATATATTTTTTTTACAAGTGGGATTGTTTGATCGATAAGTCTTGTGGTTAAAAGCCTTAGTGCAGAGTTGGAACCATTTGTTGTTGAACATCCTCTTCCACAAACTCAGTGTTGTTCAGACCATTTTCATCCTTCATTCTGCACATTCTTGAAGGTAAGAAAATGTACTCAAGAATAACAAGATAGATAACACAATACATCCATATTCCCTTATATAGGTATTTGTAAACAATTGTTTTGTTAAAGTAAATGAATATTATAATGGATTATTTACTCAACGGGAGCAATTACAATAAACAAAACCTCCCTTAAAACCTCTTCAAACCCTCCTTATGTTTGAAAATCATATAATTAATAGATAAACTCATTTATAGTTTTTAAATTGGTCTGTTTTACTCCATAGCTTTTCTAATATGTACTTTTTTAATTGTCCATTGATCACATATTTTTCTAACTACTTTATTAAACCTTTTCTAACTAATTATTAACTTATTTATTAATTGTCTCAAAAATGAAACTACAAACTATATAATTCTTGATCTTTTTTTGTATATTTGGTTCGATAGAATTGCATCCCGCTGTATATAAGTAAGAATGATAGTGCGTAAATTAGTCTATCGAGTCTAGGATCTTATCAATGAGGTAGACCAAAAATGACCATCCCCACTTGGGAGTATTCAAACCTGCGCCCCCAACATTGAGAGTTGAACAAGCCTTAACACACATGGCTTACTTAGCTAACCTGGATAGGAGCTTAAGGGTGATCATCATTAGTTTCATCATTCAGTAGTCTATTTCTAAATCAACAATGTGCAGCCCTTCATCCTTCATGAGTGGGTTGAGAGAAAACAATAAGAATAATAAATATATATTATCTCCTCAATGGCATATATATGGATCCTTGCAATGAACTCGTCCAATTTTATGTATCCCTATGAATTAAATAAGGCAACTTCCAAATCATTCATGGACATAATATATGTTGTGAATGCCCTTGACGATCAATTGATCATTACTATGACGATCAGCCTTAGAAAAAGAAAGAGTACCTTCTTACTCATTAAAATACTTGACGATGTTGCGAGAAAACTCATATAAGCTATGCATTTAAAGGATGCGCTTAACTTAGCTTGCCATGGTTTTACTGCCTATATAATGAAAATACTATCAATATGTGGTATGAATCTATTATATATATATATACATATGTAAATCTTGGATGTTATTTTATATTTTGTAGGTGAATGTTTTGAATCTACATAATATAGTCGTATAAAAAGCAAACTTTTGACATAAGCATGAAGTATATTAGGAGTTATCTCCTTGTCATATTATTATTTTCTTTCCTTTTAACTTATCAGTTAGAATATAGGCACTTGTTATTGAGTAGACTAAGGAACAACAATCAAGGATACTATAAAGACATTTCATCTCATGACTAAGGGTATGAAGCTGATGTGATATTGTTTGTTGTCTTTATGGTATTGAAAAAATCCATGTTCATGTTTGAAGAAAAACATGGAGCCTTCATTAGCAAAGCAGTTATGGATTTAAATAATCACAGTTCAATAGTGCTTTTTATTCGAGTATTTACAATTTGTTCAAATGATTGTTGATTATTTTTACTTTAAAGACAAGAATTGTTCAGAAAAAAGATAAATGAGAGTTTTATGAATATTTCATAATTGTTAAGCTTTTAATCATGAATAACTCAGTAATGGTTTTGCAGTATGAAATAATTGATAATAATGCATATGCTGTATTCAGGTTCTATGGGATATGAATCCTAATCGTCGACTCTCAGTTAAACCTCTTTGTCCCAAAAAATACACGTCTGATATGAAAAATTATCATTATCGTCCATTCTCTATCAGATCCAGATTATGCAACTCTGATATTCTCTAAAACATACACACGATCACACTTGCGGCCGGTCATGCGGGCAATTAGACACTTGGAAAGGGAAATAGAAACATGACAATTAAGTTTAACTTGGATGTAAGTATAATATGATAAATATGGCATTTACATACTTTGTGAAACCAAAAAGTTTATTTAATATGGCTTATGCTGCGCATTGTACAAAAAATAACAGTTCTTCTGTATTAATTAACAAACCATAAAAGAAGGACTTGTTAATTGCATAATGCCGTTAACATTCACATTTGTAGTTACTAAATACAAGACTCTCTTATTTATTTATATAATAATCAATCATTGATGCGATAGCCGTGTGCCTTAAGGCGTGTTAACTCTCAATGTTGGGGGAGCAAGTTCGAATCCCTAGAGGGAATGGCCATTTTTAATCTACCTCATTGATAAATCCTAGGTTCGATAGACATTTTTTAAATGCTATAATGCTTAGTTATATCCTGTCGGATGCAATTCTATCGAACCATATAGGCAAAAAATCACTCATTGAGACAGGATATTTTAAATCTGATGTATAACCGGTGGCGGCAGTAAACTGTGTAAATAATCTATTGTTCTTCATGTAATGTGTCGATTTTTGTCTCTTTGTTTGTACATGTTTAATTATTTGACAGTTTTGCTACATGAAGGAGCAGTTCATGGGTACTATTCATATTGGTATTTCCTGTCTATTGCATTGCTTAAACGGACTTATATAATAGCTATGTACAATTGCTTTAACTGGCGCCAGGATATGAGAGAGTTCATCATACAAAATATTTATTTTAAAAATATATATTGCCAAACACAAGAATGAAAATTTAAGGGAGGGGGTGTGCTCTGTAAAACATTATTCGACTTTCAATATTCAGGGTGAAGATCCGACTCCCGAGAGAGAAGGTCAAATATTGATCCAAACATTCAATTGACCCAAACATGCAATAGAATATCATACAATTATACAATGTGATATAGGTCTAGTGATTAAAAGATAAGCCTTACTATTGAGTATTGACAATAAATTGGAACTACTTTAAATTTCATCCAGATCCATACGTGGATATTTGGGGTTAAATAATACTAATAAGCAGGTTAAAAGAACAATACACTATAACTTCCTCATAATTGTTTTGAAAACAAACATCATGGAACAAGGAATGAAGGATGCCATCCTTGGCTCCTGCGGGGCGCAAACCAACTGTTATCTACATACAAGTATCTTAACTATAACAAGATCAAGTCTTCAATGCCAAGAAGGCTGAGGAGAAGGTCAGCTGCAAAGCCATAACATGAAAAGTGATCAAATCTGCACTTTCCGCTTCCTTGCAGGCCTCGAGAAGTCCATCAAGGCCTCGCCGGGGACTTTCTTGTTAAGGCTGGCCAAAAACCGTGGAGTGAGCGAGCAGCTGATCTCCAAGTTTACACTAATTAGGGCTTCAAGGAACATGTCATACGTAAGGACCAAACAACACATCCTCACAGCATCCATAGAGGCCCCCAGGCTCATCAACAATAGGCGTCTCCTAAATGAACCTAAGAGTCATGGAGCCATGAAGAAAGAAAAATCTTTCCGACGAGAAAACTGGACTGTCGACAGAAGCTTCAACGTCTAGAATGACAGGTGGCTTACCAAGGAAAAGGAGAAGTCTCTGCGTTCTTCATCATAAAGTTCCTCCATGATGATCCTGGGTGTCATCTTTGAGGTGATGCCTCCCTTCTTCTTCAATCCAAAGGAAAGAGTTAACGATAAAATTACTACGAAGTCTTGAAGGAGCTTGTCATCCCCTGGATGAAGGATACGACGGTTGGACGGGAGTTTAATTTCTAAAAAGATCAGCACCCGTACACATCGGCTGACATCAGACCAGTCTCTTCAACTCCAACAACATCACTTTCTGGATCAACTCTCCTGACTTCAGTCCATGTGATTGTGACTGAAGAGGGAGGAGTATAAGGTCAACCACAAGAGCATCACAGCCCTGAAGAGCGTCATTCCACGAGAGAGAGTCCAACGGAAGGCATCAGGGCATGCAAATACTTTAGGGGCAGGATGTAGAAGATGGCGGCTCCTGAGGGGGGGCAGACCCCCCACCGAGTGACGTAGGCCCGCCCACCCACTGAGTGACGTGGGCCAGATTTTTTATGAATGTGCCAACTGTGCCCCCCATAACAATTTATTGTTCCTTATCATATCTAAATTTTTCATATTAATAAATATACTTAAAAAATCTAGTATTAATTTCATACTACTATGTCTATTTATGTTTTTAACGCAAATACCCATTTACCATGGACACCCTCCTGTAGGTTAGTTAAGATTTAAAAATATTATATTACATACTAATTATGTATGCAGGACTTTGGTTTGGCAAGTTTCAGTGACGAACGAACAGTCGAAAGGAAGTAAATACATTCATAGGAACAATTCCGAAGAAATATTATATTTTCAACATGAATCCTCAGCATCAATCTCTTAATGATTGTAACCGTGATTGCATTCAAGCGTCTGAGTAATTAGGGAATCAAAAACATGGTTACTAGGAGATCACAACCTCTTTCTATAACCGCAGCAGCCATTTATGAAAAGAAGATGAGACCTTGACAAATTAATGAATTAAATTTAGGTCTATGAAAGTTTGATATTTTTGAGTCCCGGTTTTCATACATTTATATATTGGAGTCATGATATAGTAGCTAGAATTACTAGGAACATGACTAGTTACAGATTCATAATTAATTTAATCTAAATCTAATAATTGTATGGTAAATAAGAGTTTCAAGAGGAGGTTGTAGTAGCAGAGTTATAGTTCCATGAATTATGTGACCTAATGACTAAGGAGTCATTCACATTGGTTTGATACATCATCAAATACATCGATATATCTCTATATCAATAATAATATATTTGTTATTATTTTGAAATATACAAAGGACCCAGGTAACCCAGGTTTTATCTTTGTAAGGATCCATGGAGAAAGTGAATGAAGAATACATTCATCAATAAAAATGACAGAAAACGTTAGGTATATATATATATATATATATATATATATATATATATGAATTAATCAATAATGGGCTCAAAGCCAGGGGATAATTATATTGGTACACCCTCAATTAAAATGTTAATTAAAACTTAATAATGCGTGTTTTGGGCTCTAAAAAAATCGTGTCATGGAATCATTTTAATAGCTTTATACCTATATGGAGGTCGACCTAAGTTTGAGCAAAGAAATACACATATATGGAGTTCATATAAGGAAAGGAATGCTTCGAAAGGTGACCTATTCAAATAGAAGATGCAGAACACAAAACATCAAAGTGTAATCACAAAATTTAGTTGTGTCTTAGAATGATTATATGTGTTTTTCTTTTAAGAGATACTAATATATAATGTTTTGGGCGATTATGCGTTCAAAATATAGACAAATCTGTTCAAAGAAACTTGAAAGAGTGGTTGCTAATCACAGAAGGCTTATTATATTTTTTTTTTTTTGCAACTAATGCCTAAGTAAGTGTGTAAAATTCATAAATAGATTTAGTTAGTTAGAAATTTATTGCCGATTACAATAGTACATACAAACAATTTCAAAATAGATATTATAATATAAAATTTAATATAATGGCAGAAAAGCAAAAACTAAAAATATCATAATCCGGTGGTTATAACATTATATTAAGGAGACAAATAATTTTTTTAATTACAAAAATCAATGGATAAAATCGTTTAAAACATAGATATAATCCATAAAAAAACAATAGGTAAAATAATCACTTAAAGCTGTGTTAACAGTTTTGAGCTGATGCTTAAAGATTGATGGAATTATATTTTTGTACCTATTTGGTTCGATAGATTTGCATCGGACTGGATATAAATAAGCCCTATAGTGTTAATTTTTATTTTTCCTTTGCGATAATTTTTTTGGGAGGCTGATATCATCGAGTGGCCGTTAAAGATAGGTGACTGCTAACACAGGTTTGACTGTATTTGATCGACTTGGCAAAAAACCACAATTTTAAGCTTTCTTTTTCCTGTTATTATTATTGGATATGTAATTGACAAGCAATAAACATATTTTCCCCAGCTGACAAACTATTTTTTTTTCTTCTGTTCCGTATAGCTACATATATAAAGATATAGAGAACTTATTCCTTCCAATTAGCAGAGAAACATCGTTCAGCTGTATTCTGATCACAATGACGTATTTCTCTTCCTTCCAATAGCAGAGAAACATCGTTCAGCTGTATTCGGGACACAATGACGTATTTCTCTGAAGGATCCAATAGGCTCTCTATGTCTTTATATCTCTATGCGTATAGCCAATAGGATGATCGGTTTAACATCCTTGATGATGGTACAAGTACAAACATTCATTATGTCTCTGAGTGTGAGGGCTTACATATATTACTTACTTTCTTATGAAGGGTGATTTAAAAAAAAATATTATAAAAGGATTATGAAGGCCATCAGTGCCACAAGGATGGGATTCTTAGCTCTGAGTAAAAAAAAATAATGCCCCTTTTCATATGGTAAACGGCTTTTAAAACCATGGACATTCATTTTCTTTCAAAAATCATATTTTAAGGCAGAGTCCCAGTTTGGTATCTTTATTGATATTCATAGTAGGATGAATAAAGAGGGATAAATGATAAATAAATAAATCACCAAACCTTTCATTTATTAAAGGGATAAAATAACAAAAAAAGTCATGATTATGTATATAACTTATTTCTCTCTAACAATACAATATAAAATGACAGAAAACTCATATCAAAATGGGAATTTCTCGTCTCTACAAATTTATTATTAAACAGGAAAAAAAACTTATAATAATTTATCATTTTCCATAATACATGTATGTAGAATATAGTAAAAAGTGATACACCAAAACGCAAACTTTTTTTTCCTGGAAAATAATTTAAATTAATAAAAGACTCTGTTGCCACTCATCCCTATTTATTTAACCAAATATAATTATTTATAATTGTATGACTCAGAAAAATGGAGGGCTAAGCCTTCTGCTTTTAAAGAATCAACACATTTATTAATTCAACAAAGAATTGATGGGTCAACGAAATATGTGATGAGCTCCAATAATATTATTATCCTTCATTGCGTTATTTAAGACGAATCAAATTACTACTTTTTGTACCTATGCAAACGGAAAACTTATATATATATATATATTATTAAGAATTAATGATGCAATTTTCTTGATGTCTATGAAAACAATGCGAATTTTAACTATATAAGACGTTCATGACAACTGCAATTGTTCTAAGAGTAGTGAGTGCATTACAATGACTCATTTTCAATGGGTAATTATCAAACTTGTCACATCAATTGAATGTCACTTGAATATAAGATTGTAATTCTATGAAACGCTACATCTATTTAGATTAGTTTATTTCAAAAACCCAACACTTTTTTTGCTTGTGTGTAAATTTATATATATATATCAGACTTGTTGACGTTCTTGAAAAATTGTCGCTCGTTGTTCACCAAAAGTTATCTTTCATTTTAAATTGAATAGTTTGTCGTTCATCGTTCATTTGTCGTTCGTCATTTTGAAAAAAAAAATTGACGACGAAATATTTCCCATTGTCTATTTTTGGCGCCAAAACGAACGACGAACGTATATTTTTTGTTGTTGTTGTTCATAAAAAACTTTGTCGTTCGTCGTTCACGATTACAAATGAACGACAAATCAACAAGTTATATATATATTAAATTGTTTAATCCTTTAGATTGTGCAACAAATCCAAGTATTTTTTATCCCTCTTGAAACTAAAGTTATTTTGTAAAATATTTTTTTGTTAATTTCTTTTATCCCGCCCGCTGTAGAAATATGTGCAAAGTAATCGAGTAAATAAATCTCCATGGAAACTTAAATTTCTGACTTTATGATGAAGCAAGTTATACAAATGTAAATTTAAAAAGCATTTATAAATTAAAAACGACCTGGCTTTTGAAGAGAAAACGGTAGTTATAATGAAATGTCACGTGAGGGGAAGAACAATAATCAAATTGAAATTAATTATTCACTTTACTTCCTAATGCCTACGTTAAACACGCTGTTCAATAACATGGTAAAATATGATCAAATGCTTGATCTTGGTAGCAATAAGCTACATAATTATTTGAGGCAACGAAGGTCTAATTATGATTAATTTCCGAAACGCTGAATCCATAATTTGTAGTCCTGCCTATGACCGTGATGTTCCTCTTCACGCCTGGATGGGCGATGGCAGGCAAATTTCCTTCTTGGCTCATTGTGCCGTGGCATGCAGCCTGATTGAGGAACTTGAGGTACTCAAGCAGGTGTCTCCCAATCTACTGCTGATAAGAAGAACGCTCTCTCTGTATCAGAGAGAGAGAGAAATAGATAACTACTCTTTTTTTGCGGTGTTTAGCATTCATACATATGTACAAACATACTTTAAATTCATGAGACATTGAATTGATAGTACATACATTTGATGAAGGCCTATTATAACTACTTCTACGCAGTAGCTATTAGTAGACGATATGAACTAATTCTTCTTTCAAATCATTCTACCGAAGCATTGCAGTTATTGTTGTAGTACAGGGTTGGCAATTAATTTTGGTATTATATATACAGTCTGAATCGATACACTCTTTTCGTCTGTAGATGATGTTGAAATAAAACATATCTATTTTTATTTATACTTCAGAGAGGAAAAGTTAAAATGAAAATAAAAAAAAGAAGGGAGAGAAGTGAGGCAAAATACTCTCTCCCTTCTTTTTTTCTTTATCTTTCTATCCAGCTAACAGTAACAGCAGTTACCAAGTGGTAATTGTATATTCTCATATCAAAAGATCAATTTTTTGGGGAGAGTACGTGCAAAGATGTATTTGCTTATATCTCTTAAGGTATAGCAATTTTTAGAACACCAAACATACCAAATGAAAGCTTGGTACACCAGCTTTAATATTTTGGTATACTAAATCATGTCAATTTAATAAGTAGAGAGTTATATGTACATTTAAAAAAACATATCTCGCGAACAAAATGACGCATATAATGGATTATAAATGCGTCAGAGACAAAGTAAAATTTTGAGAGGATACCTTGACGCAAATCTAAGAAACACATTATTTTTTTTTTTTCATAATCGATTTCTTATAGGTCAATACAGGCTCTGAATCATATGATGTAAACTCAGATTGTACTGAATTCTGAATTGATAGAATGCAACCAAGGTCATTTTTGGATTTATCATCTAAAGTTTTACAAATTTAAAAATACTATTTTACTCTGAAGCGAACAAGTCATCTTCTACAGGCGAGTGAAGTTAATTGATACAAAAAGCTATGAAATATATATATATATATATGAAAAGTTAGATCAACTGAAATATAAAATTATTAAATGTATCTAAAACATTTATATACCGGGTGGCGAACCAAATTTTTCATTAAACTTTTAAGGAAAACAATATCGATGATATATTATGAACTAATGAAACGATTCAAAAATTCAAAAAAACACGATGAAGAGTGTACACATATGCGTGATTTCATTCAATGTGACCTCCGTTGTTGGCGATGACGGCCTCGACACGACGTCGGACGCTGGCGCAGCTCTTCTTGATATACTCCTCGGTCAAGTTGTCCCAGGCCTCGACAATGGCTTGCTGTAGCGACGTCAAATTTGCGTGAGATGTCTGGCAGGCATGACTCTCCAATACACTCCAAACAGAAAAGTCGAGTGGGTTTAAATCCGGACTCGAACTTGGCCACATGTCGGCAGGCCAGAAATCGGCCATGCTGGACGACAGAAATCCTGGACTTTCTTGGAGGTGTGGCACGGTGCGCCATCCTGGGTCCATGTGTAGTTGCCGGAGGGGTATGTAGACTTGAGCCAAGGCAGCACAGTGTATCTCAGGACCTTGTAGTAGGCGGCAGTGTCGACTTTCTCTCCAGGCTTGAAAAAGTAGGGCGGCATCTTCTGCCCGTCCCTCGCCACGACACCCAGGCACATTGTTTGCTGTGGATGTTTTGTTCGATAGTGACCTCAACCTGATCTATTGATGTGGCAAGGTATCGGTCGTTTCGACGGTTGACTTCGGACTTGTAGTACTGGAGGACTTTTTGCATCGTTCGAATCGTCTTGCCTTCATTTTGACGGTGAGGAGATGTTTTGGGTCCAGGCAAAAGATTTCATGCCAAGATCGCCATGGACGGCAATCTGGATGGTCTTGTGGTGGACATTAAGCTCCCTGGCCATGCTCCTCATTGAGGTTGTTGGATCATTCTCAATTCGGGTCTTGATGTCGTCCAGGAGGTCCGAATCTCGTTTTTTGTTGTGGCCACCACTTCCTGCTGCACGTGAAGTGCCCTGACTTGTTTCGATGGCCTTCTTCACGTTGTAGGCGGTGCGCTCGGTCACTCCAATGGTCTCGGTAGCCTTCTTCGGGTGAACTCCAGCGCGGAGGAGAACGGACAACGTTTCTCTTTTCGACTCCTGCTTCGACATCGCTGCAATTATCAAGATTTTTTTCACAAAAAAGTTGTTAGTGTTTGTCTAAGCTTTAAGCTGAGACCCTTGAAACCGGTTTAAATCGAATAGCAGCGGCGCAATTTGAACTTACATTTTACTGAAAAATTTGGTTCGCCACCCTGTAGGTATTATTCCACTCGACCTATATGTACAAGCACAGGCAAAAAAGTCCAGATGGAGAACAAGACATTTTACACAAGATACTTGGGATGGCATTGGCAACCTCCCAAGACGGCGTGGACACCGCTTTTCTTGTGATAACTGCTTTGTGAAGCAAATATAAATGGGCCTAGTGATTACATAAAAGGTGACCTAGTCTGGATCAATAATAATCGTATAGAATATCCGGATACAATAATCTATACTGACGGTTTTAAAGACCAAGACGGAAATACGGGCGTAGGATGGGCTATCACTAGGGGTGACATGTCTCTACATCATTCACTGGCGTCATTAAAAATCGATGCATCAGTATTTCAGGCTGATGTCTTCGCCATTTCAAGATCTGTGGAAGACCTTCTGAAACTGAAAAAATCTACAAGGAATATTGTTGTACGATCCGACTCTCAATCGGCAATTGCGGCTCTCCTCAATCACTCACGAAGAGCTTCATAGTCAAAGAATGTAAAGAAACTCTGATAAGAGCAAAAAAGGATATACACATATACCTTGAATGGTGTAAAGGTCACATTGACATAACTGGAAATGAATTCGCCGATTATCTTGTAAAAAGTGGCTGTGAGAGTCAAAATCAAATATGCACCGGAGTACCTTCGAGCTTCGTGAAGAAGGGAGTAGATAGTTTGTTTATCAAAGGTGGAGCAGCCGTCACAAAAACAGCGTAAATATGAAGCACACTCGTCTAATGTTGAAAACTCCTCAACAAAACACGATCAAATTTCGACGAGAGAATATGAAACTGCTCGTTCAAGCAGTCACTGGCCATGGACCTTTTCTCTCGCACTTGAGTAAATGGAAGAACATCAGTCCAATTTGTGATCTCTGCACGGAAGAACCGCAGACTGCAGATCACCTCATAAACAAATGTCCTGCTCTGTCCTATGAGAGGCATGAAGTTTCTCAAGAGGAGGACGAAAACATTAGAATAATTAAATTGATGCAATGTAAAATATTGAAAAATATTATTGTAAATAATTTTAGTATTTATGTAGGAATAAGTATATGTACATAGGTATTATTATTATTATTGTAACACAGATACCCCGTAGTGTGGTTGTGTTCTTTACTTTAGTGTTATATGTGCGTTTTCGTGTGTATGTCTATCGTGGATGATAATAATAAATATAAATAAACAAACAACAAACAATCTAAAACATTTTATTGCAATTTGTTGCAACAGTAAATGAACGCAAAGTTCCTCGGTTCTATTATAATTACAAATAGGTAAAGAAAATAAACTTTTTTAACTGTTATTCCATAACATTATCAACAAAAAATATGAATACCAGTTTTATATAAAATTATTAAGCATAAAATGTGATATATTTTGAAAAGACTGAGAAAACTAGTCTAGTCTAACATAGTCGTGATTTAATTTTTCTTTGAGTAAAGTAAAAAAAAATATAGTTAAAATTTGGTTAAAAAAGGAATTACGATAAATTCATAAAACAAAAACTAAACTTGTTGCATTTTCAATTTGTCTATGGTTTTAATTCTGCTTTATGGATGTAGTTCATGATTATTTATATTAACTGAAAAGGTAGTATGTTATAAATTTCAAAAATGCCTCTTCATGGCAATGCTTTGTATTAACCAAAAATTTAGTTAAAATATAGAAAGAATACTGTTTTTTGTTGAATGTCGAGCTTGAAAAAGTATTGCTATCATTTTGAAAAAATACCTTTTTAGT
This sequence comes from Caligus rogercresseyi, assembly GCA_013387185.1. Taxonomy (NCBI): domain Eukaryota; kingdom Metazoa; phylum Arthropoda; class Copepoda; order Siphonostomatoida; family Caligidae; genus Caligus; species Caligus rogercresseyi. Next base: position 9,767,664 of record CP045898.1, on the reverse strand, counting down.
TTATGTAAAAAAATATCGTCGTCTATAGATCTATAGAGTGTCAATTTATAAAAGGCACTCAGATACGTGTATTGACTCCATTTGTATTAATTACATCATGTGCCAAGACCCATGAAATTTGGAATACTTTTTCATTTATCTAAATTAGGACTGGATCCATATACTAATTTATTGCCAGCCTGCAAAAATCCATTAGGAAAATGTTTATCATAGGTTATATAACTATTTTTGAGAGTTTCATTCAACTTTGACCTTAAGCGTAATATATTTTATGCAAACCAATTTTGTATCAATTAAAATTAGCCCTGCAGAAAATTTAAAGACTATATGATCTAGGTCCGATATATATATATATATATATATATATGTATATATACACTATAAAAAATACTATGTTGCTTAACGTCACTTAAGGTTTTAATTAGTGCTTATAATGTCTTCAGAAAAAAACTTTTTTCGTACAGTAGCTTGATTTCATTTTTTTCTTTCTCTTTAGAGATACATTTTTTGTATTTTAAAGTAAGTAAAATGTAGTATAAATTAGCAGGAGTTTATGAACATTTCAGTAACTCTCATAACACAATATAATTTTTTGTTCCGAAATACTTAGTCAATTTTTTTGACATAATGTACATTAAATATAGTCCCAGAGACCTTCAAGTCCAAGTATTAGTTATGTGTTTTACAGCCATTGACGGACCGAGGTCACATTTACTGTATAGAATATATATATATATAAAACAAGTCTAAGAGACCATTATGTTGAATCATACGCTTCAATAGGCATTACTTTGAACTATTATTAAATATATTCAAAGAGAATGTGAAAGTATATTCTTGAGCCACATTTTTATAAATGTATATAAGTTAATAATTGATTGTATAATATTAGATATCATAAAACAAGGAGTATATACTCGTATTAAATTATCTCCATATTTATAGTAAACGGTAGAAATAAAAAGTGGAAGCGCCGGCTCTTCGGAAGCCTGCTCGACCCTTAATGTTAAGTACACAATCTCACCTCTCGAGAACCTCATTGAAAAGATCCTAGGTTCGATGGACTAATTATAGTGCTTTAATACCTATTTATATACAGTCGGATGCAATTCTGTCAAACCAACTAGGCAAAAATCAATAAACAAATACTAGACAAGGCATAAAACACCAATGAAATTTGTAAAAGAATAAGTCGTTAAATGGAAACTAGCTATTTCCCATCTTCCCATAAAGGTATATATATATATATATATATATATATATATATATATATATATATATATATATATATATATATATATATATATATATATATATATATATGATATGGGGAAAATGGGAAATGGCTAGTTTCTATTTAACGACTTATTCTTTTATCAATTTCATTGGTGTTATATATATATATATACAGACTATTTTCATATAAATTTTGTTGACTGAGTTACCGAGCTTTTACCGGATTAAAGAGCATAAAGTATAAATACCAAGTGTCTCTATTTGCAGTGGTGAAAGATAGCGATTTGATAGCTATTCACACATCTCCTCCGACAAAAAAATAACTAAAATATCTTTAAAGCCTGAGTAGGTCCTAAGCCACCATTTTCCTTTTCATAACGCAAGCCCTTGCAAAAATAAACGTTCTTAAGCAAAGTGTGGGCCTTTGAAGCTACTTCAAAAATAACATGAGAACCTGAGTCATCCATGCCATGAAGCATATTGAATTACATCATGGGAGACGATTATCTCTCTGAACAGAAGGATTCGAGGGAATAAAAAATATAACGTATTTATGACTAAGGACGTTAACATAAAGGGTTTTTACTTTTGTATGGAATAGGTATATTTGCATGCGTCACATTGGCATCATTATTAAATGTTAAAAAAATATTTTATGAGTTCTATCCATTGGCCAGGGATTGTGTGTATTGTATATAAGTAATTATTTTTTTACTGATATTTCTTGTTTTTTTAACAGCAAATTTAATAAAACAATTCCCGTTGAGAATTAAATAACTAAGTATATAAACATTTTTTCATTTTATATATCATAAGTTTCTATTTCCTCAGTTCCTTTTTTCTTAATTTAATCTTTTTTCATTTGATATCATTTTTCCTTTTCGATCCCATTTTGTATATATATATATATATATATATATATATATATATATATATATACATTGTTCAATGTATTTTAATAATTAAATAAATACCTCGTGAAAAACAAACATACAATTGCTTGCAAAATATTATTCTTTGTAATTAGTTTATATATCCTTTATTTATTTATAAAGATGCATCTAAAGTATATTTACAAATGCATAGAAGAAAATACGTCTTTGTCCAAGACATATATTTAATTATTTGGATATTCAAAATGATGCGATCTTTTCAAGCCGCTGAAGCTAGTTATGAAAATGTATATATACTCTTGCATGATTTTAAGAGCAACTTGATATATTAAGCTGATTCAACGTCTGTATTGAAGATTCTCAAAAATATTAATAAATATTAAATTAAATACTGCATTAATTATAATAGTCATGATGCATATATATGATACAGGGGAAAGTTATTCAAATAATGTCTTGAATAAATGCTCTGGGGCTTACAGTCCTTCAATCTTGTCACTGAACATAACGTCCATCACTTAATTAACCTATCCATTAATACTTCCATCTAAAGACAGATCTGAGTATGCACCATATTTTTCATTTATATATCGTAAGAATCTACTGTTAAAAAGCTAAAAAAATTATATTAATATACTTTAGTACATATGTTAATTAATTACCTCCGCCGAAGGAGGTATTGTTTTCACTGGCGTTGTTTTTTGTTTTGTTTTTTCCAGTGTATTTCAGTTCTTAAAATTCCAGAGAAATTACGTGAAAAAACATAAATAGACATTGTAATCTAAAATTAATACTTTGGAGAAGAACGACAACAATTAAAACATAGAATAAAAATTCATCAAACATAAAATGGCACAATATATACTTTAAAAAACGCTTCTTCAATATTTTAAATAATAAATCACTTTGAATATTTCAAAATCCGACGTAACATCTTTAAATGAGATAGGGAACTTGATGGGAAGTATCGTACCTCCTCTGAAGCAAAGGTCCACGAGTCGTTTCGAAGAGACGGAATTTTCAGAGAAAAAGCAGTGTATCTGGCTGCAGCTGATAGCAAAATTGCTCGTAGGTCTGTTGGTTTCACATACTCTCGCTTCGTTAAAGAGCTGGCAATCCGTGCTTTGGCGTTTAACAAAGAAAAGTCCACGGCCTTAGAGTTGTCGGAACGACGTCCTTTTCTTTTTTGAAGCCCAAACAGCACAACTGCCTTTATAATTCCCTCCCCACAACTATCCAGACCTCTGACGTTTAAGGAAACGAATTTCTTCAATATAGAGACAGCCTGACAATCCACAAAGGCATGTAAGGTGTCACTATAAAGTCTCCCACAATCCTTGCAATGCTCCGAAAAGATTATGCAGTTAGAAGAAATTTGTAGTTGGCTTGTGAATGTCCTCCCGTCGTGGATTCCAACTAGGGACTGATTTATTCTCTGCCTCCATGTTTCAGGAAGCTTTAATAAACTGAGAAAGAAATCAGTCAACCCCTTAGTTTCGTAGCTCAAATTGGGAAATGCCATTTTGAGGTGCCACGGCCGTGGCATTAAATGAACAACAGCGGCCTTTCTTAGAGGGAATTTAAACCTTCCATCATCAAATGGATATAATAAGAGACTGGAGTGTATGGATAAAACAATGTTGTTTAGAGCTTTTTCTTCCAAAACTGCGGAATCTCCCAAATTTTTGAAGAAATAGGGTCTCGAGTGATTTTTCCGAATGATGTCCACTGTTGAATCACTGAGAAATTTGGGCTCACACTTCCAAATTATTCTCTGAGCTGCCGCCCAACTTGAGGAAATACGTTGCGTATGGCGTTGGTTTGTTGGTGGTTTGTTTGTTTGTTTGTCAGCAGGATAACTCAAAAAGTGCGGAACGGATTGGATGAAACTTTGTGGAGTTGTTGGAAATGCCAAAATGATTCAATTTTGGCATCTCTGAGTGCTTCTTTAAAATGCAAAATGAGCTAAATACATACTAATAAATGTCGAGGACACCGTTTTTCATCTGACGCAATAATAAAAAGGACCCAAATAAATAAACAAAGTGATTACATCCGAGGCATTCGTGTATGGGTAGATAATGACGATGTCTGCGACCCTGACATAACTATTTATACCGACGGATCTAAAGACGATTACGGAAAAACAGGCTCTGGATGGGCAATTACTCGAGGTGACAAATCACTTTATCAGTCATTTGCATCCCTGAGCAGCGAAGCTACGGTGTTTCAGGCTGAAGTTTTTGCTATAACTCAAGCAGTTGAGGCTGTTCTGCAATTAGGAAAACCCTCAGGTGATGTCAAAATTCTATCGGATTCTCAGTCAGCTATTGCAGCAATTTTAAATCCCCTTACTACCAGTGTTGTAGTGAAAGAGTGCAAGGAAACTTTATTGAAAGCAAAAAGTCAGAAAAATATTCAACTTTCATGGTGCAAAGGTCACAATGATCTGACAGGAAATGAGTTTGCGGACTTTCTTGCAAAAAGTGGCACAACGAGTCAAAACCGAAAATGTGTTGGCATATCTCCAAGTTTCGTTAAGAAGTCCTTATATGATGCATTCTATAAAGCCTGGTGTAGACGTTATTTGAATGAACGGACCATGGCTCATACGCGTGGTTTGCTTGGAAAACCCAACAAGAAGATTGTCAACCTCGACAGACAAAAATTGCGGTTGCTAGTTCAAGCCTACACCGGACATGGGCCTTTTCTGGCTCATTTTAGCAAATGGAAAAACTCAACTGCAACCTGCAATGTTTGCAAGGAAGAGCCGCAGACAGCTGATCACCTCATCAACAGATGCCCTGCACTATCCCAAGAAAGATATGAAGCCATGCAATGCGAAGCCGATAATAATCGAATATTAAAGTTAATGACATGTTTCAAAATGAAAAAAATAATGGCAAATAATTATTGTACACAGTAAAATTCTTATAATATTCCGTAGTAGCACAAATACCCCTTTTGCGTGGTCGTGCTCATTGCCTGTTTTTATTTCTTTTATATATATTATTATTTTTACTCTATTCTTGTATTTTTTTAAATATGTTTTTCTTTTTAGTGTTTTTTTTAATATTATTTTTCCCTGTAAATTATATATATTGGCAAACGGAAATAAAGTCTAACTAACTAACTAACATACTAATAAATATTTCAAGTTAGCCTACTCTGCCAATAGATGTCTCTGTGCTGTGCTCTCCTCTTTGATACTTAAAATACTTAAAACAAAGTTACTGTATTCTTTAAGCTCAGATAAAAATATTATACGAAATTACATTAGGAATACAAACAGGAAATTTTTCGAATTCAAGCTTTTGCTACAGGTCTCCAGGAGCATTACATGGGGCAAAATGTCTTACCAAAGCCAACAGAATTTTAAGTTCCTATATTTCACAAAAAAGTCCATGTGAGTCTCACATAAAACTTGTAAAAATTTTGCTAAACTTTTACGCTCCTATATGGTTTCAAACCAAGTTAAATCCTCTTTTTATTGAAGGCTCAAAGCATTATCAATTCGCCATAACTTTATTACAAGAGATTGATGAAAATTTTGTCCCTTCAATAAAAAAAGTACTCAAGAGAAACGCTTTTTGCCCACCCTGAAAGTTTATTGCTAGAAGGCCTAACCGATAAATAAATGGAAACAAGAATATTTGCCCGGGAAAAAGTTTTGTTTGCAAAAAAGAATATTAAAAACAAAGAAATTTTCAACTACCCAAAACTATCAGTTGTAATTCTAAGAATTTTTTAAATCTTATTGACTGGTCAAATATAAATTTGTCTGTTACTTCAATTGTGACTGAGGAAGATCTTATAAAACAAAAGAACATCCTTTAAAAATTAATAAGTATCCTTGCCATTCACAATCAGTGGAAAGAGCTGTAAAACTAGTAACGGAGGCATCTGCAAAATTTTATGGATATATTCAACGTCATAGATTTATATTCTCAACCATGTGAGGGAGTTACTGTATGAAAATTAAGATGTGAAAAGCAAACTTATTTAAAAATAACTTAAAAACATCAACATGAGTACCCTATTTTTCTTTTTCCTTCTTGAAACTATAAAAGAACCCTAGTAGGAGCTGTTATTAAAAAATGGTTGGTGCGTCAGCACTTATGTTCGTTTATTGGCTCTACATATTGGACGGAAATTTACAAAAATAACAAAGTCATAAATTGATCATAGCTAAATTTTGTAAAACTAGATTTTTTCAAAATAAGTAATAACAAAAAAGTTTTGCTTCATAACAAAACCTTTGAACGCAATTTGGAGAGGGGGGGGTAAGGTGGGGGTCAAACCAAAATCCATTTTTCTACGATCATTTAGTTTCTTATGACGCAACTTTCGCGGGGGATAAATTTTGATATCTTAATATTAGGTTTCTATAATACCCCCTAACATACATCTTTAATGAGAAAAAATTGTAAATATATGTGTACTTTGTGTATGTAGAGAAACGAAGATTCATGCATTCATGTTTCAACATTCTGTGGGAAATATTAATTAGAAGATATAAGCAAAGAGATATTTCACAATAAAGTCCATCCTATTTTCCTCCTCTCTTCTGTATATCATGATTTTTTATGCGGACTTGCGGTTGCATAATTGTTTATACTGGTCTGAATAGAGACTCTTCATATTGTAAGCAATTATTTTGCCGAATTCCATGTACACAGGTATGAAGTAAATATATTTATTATTGTATAAAGATAGATAGTTCAATTGATATACGTTTTTTTAGCCATGATAAAAGACATAACATCATTCTATAGTTATATATTTATTGAGTGTTTCTTGGTTGCTTCCTCCAATAACGTTCATTCTTTACTATTGAGTCGGATATATTATACATAAATGAACAAGTAAACCTTAGCAGTTGCATAAAAAGAAAATACATGAAATATAATTATTGCTTAAAAACTAATTTAAATTATAAGGATATTTTTTTTTCAAAAGTTCATGATAAAAAATGTATACAAAACGTAAAAATACAACATAAAACATTATAGTTCATAATTTTAGCATCTACCATGAACATACTCATTAACTTCTCCAAAAGTAATATTTAAACTATTAAAACATAAACATTAAAATCGAGATGTAAAAGGTTTTTTTTTAATTTCTCTAAAAGTGATTTTAAGGCATCTGGATGGAACGGGACATATTTGACCAAATGAGTTGTCCGTTACCGAAGGGATCCGGAGGTCCAATGCAGCATATCGAGCGGAGGCAGGATATTTTAAAAAGTTGACAATAAGCATCATTTTGATTTGTGAGCCTTTAATGAATGATCTTAACATAAACTAGAGGACTCAGAGAGTGCAAACCTCCGCAGATCCCCACCAAATCAATCACTTGGTCTTTTTGTCATTTGCCAATAGATGTCGCTGTGCTGTGCTTTCCTCTTTGAGAGTACAGCACAGTGACATCTATTGTCAGAGTAGGCTAACTTGAAATCTTTATTAGTATTTAGCTCATTTTGCATCTTAAAGAAGCACTCAGAGATGCCAAAATTTAATCACTTGTTTCTTTTGGCATTTCCAACAACTCCACAAAGTTTCATCCGAATCCGTTCCGCACTTTTCGAGTTATCCTGCTGACAAACAAACAAACCAACCAACAAACCAACGCCAGTGAAAACAATACCTCCTTCGGCGGAGGTAATTAAACGTATTCGAGTACTGCATACACTACTACTTTTGTTTTAGAAAAACCCTGGCTACGCGATTCAAAAACCTTTTGACTTATGTGTAGGGGTAGGAAGAATAAAGTGTTTTTCGAAGCTGGATTGGTTGAGAGAAAAAGAGAGGGAATTTAAAAAAGTAGGCAGCGAATTGTATTAAAGAATCTCCTCACTTGCAGCTGTTGAGAAGTATACATTAATTGAGAGAGAAGAATATCTTTCTTCTCATGCCATTTGACAATCCTTTAAAGGGACTTCTCGTACATCCCATATCAATATGAACTAATACAACAACTACTTATACTCAGAAAAGTGCTATCAATGACTATCGGGCATTGAAAAGAAAGATAAAGTATTACCAAATGAAAAAAATATGTTTATTGGCGAGTTGGACTCCAACATCCCAAATGTTTATACCATAATTACGATCTTAGTTAAGAGTCTTAAACAGATTAATTGTAATTTTCGATGACTATTTATACATTCATTATTGCTCTAAAAATACTGCTTACTCCTAGGAACAATTACAAATATTGATGCATAGCTTTTTCCTGTTGAATGTATTTTTAATGATTGTCAAGCGGAAGTCAACTATTCAGAGGTCAAAAGTTTGAAAAAGAAAAGAAAGTTCATGACATAAAAACTAATTCTTTGACAAATTAGATCTACATGGACGGAGTTATTATTCTAAAAAGATATAAGGTTATCATTGTTTCACTTATAATTTTTTTACTTAATATTTTTGAAAAAAAAAATCCATTAAATGTTAATCTGTAAATGTATAAAAATTATTTAATATTTAAAATTCTAAGCACAATTTTTTTAGAGTAAATCAATCAAAAGTAATTATATACAAAACAACAATTAGAGAAGCAATAACAGGGGGTCTTTAAAACAACTAATATCATTAATTAAAATTATGAAATAATAAAGTCTACTGTTAAATAATATTTATATGTATATCAAGGACTAAAGTTGGATGCAGGATATCAAGGCTTTGGAGGGCATTTTTTGTGGATGCAAAGTCAAATCAATTTAACGTGTTTGCAAAAGTGGCAATTCCGACCAATATCCCAGTGTATCTATTTTTTGGGTATTCTGTATGTGTACATTTTACATTTATTTTCAAAAACCTGACCCCTCATATGATAAGAGAAGTCCCTACAACGTCAATTAAATTGTTTAAAGATGTATCCCCAACTGACATCCCATCTTTTAAAGCACTAGCCTAATACTTAAAGAGTCCCTTTGATTTGGGTAGATAAAAATTCCCTTTGAACTTTAGGCTTGTGTTTCCATTAAAAATATGCAAAACCTTAAAAGAGGTTTCAGATATTGAGAACTCCGCACACACAAAAAACCATGTTCCTAACCGTTGTTTCAAATATTCATAGATACTCTTCATAAAGTAACTTCTTCTAGAAGATCAAGAGTTTCAGCAATGCGTTATTGTATTTGAAAAGTTGATACAAATATACGCTCCTAATCGATGTAAACACAACAGTGATCTCAAGTGAACAGTTATTTTTTCTATAATAAGTTGATGAAAACTAATGTTGGATAAAAATGCTTTAGTGTAATGTTTTTATTGAGAAAACGACCGGGTACACGGCTGTTTTTTGAACAGCTCGGTGTCTAAAAATCACCGGGCTGGGACTTTAACATTTTCGTTCGTCCATAATTTTGAAAGTGACGACGTTTTTTTAGAAAATAATTTTTAAAACTTAAAAAAATATTTAAAAATATTTTGAAAAAACAGGTGATCACTTTTTTTAGAAGTTTTTTTATTTTAAAAAATTATAGGAAAATTATTTTCTAAAAAACAACGTCGTCACTTTCAGAATGACGAAGGAACGAAAATATATTAAAGTCACGGCCCGGGTTTGGCTCGGCCCGGCTTGTAAAATTTAAGTCCCGGCCCGGTTCCCGGCGAAGAAAAATGTACCGGTCGTTTCCTTATATATATATATATATATATATATATATATATATATATATATATATATATATATATATATATATATATATTGAGTTGAGTGAGATCCTTCGAAGATCTATGCCCTTAACTATCGGAACGCAATAAAAGAAATCGTTGCAAGGACACCATAAGTGAATTTACATATTTTTTTGCATGTGCATTTGCATGCCCGTTCTGAAAATTTATTTTGGATGAGAAGCATATAAAGTCTGTTAAAAAATATCTATATGAAATGTCTTGTGAATCAAGTTCCTGAATAATAAAGAAATAACAAGTAATGTTGTTCGGAAGGATTTTTATTTAATAAGTAGGTTTATGAAATTACTCAAGATTGGAGTAAAACCATCATAAATATAGACTTTTGCTAACGTCAATAACTCTTTCCAATATTTATATTATCAATTTAGGTTATTGTAGTATTGGTAAACATTGTATGAATGGAAACAATATATATGTTTACTATCATAATAGAGTAACCATTATTTTTTTGATTTTTTGTACACAATTTTTTTACCATTCATTCACATTAAAAAACTCACAACAAAATTATAAAACACTCTACATCCATGTATTTATAATACTTATAAAATCATTGGGGAGGGGCACCCTGGTACATCCTAATTTTAAATATAAAACGCATTTTAGTTGTTAAAAAATTAATTTTTTCTTGATGTGGGCCAACATAAAAGAAGACAAATTCTCTAAAAGGTAATATCATATTAAAATTCTCATAAAACAAATTTACGAAATGTCCCAGTATTCTGACCATCTCTCCGCATTCCATTAAAAAGTGCCTTAATGTTTCCCTTGTATACCCACAAACCAAAGATAATAGATAATACAAGATGCGCAGAACGCAATGTTTAGATTCCTCTGATTAGAAAAGAAAAACTGAAACGTCACAGATGACGTCACAGTATCTATTTGTTATTAAATAAATCAAAGGTACATTTAAAAACAGTGATAATTTCAAAAGGAAATAAAAATTTGAAACCCGGGAGCTCTCCGGTGGAGGCGGAGCTGCAGAGGACGGCCACGTTGCTCCGGAGCTCCTAGATGCGTGTGGGCTACCAGCCAAAGGCCTCAGAGTCCCGTGCGGTGTTCAGGACTTCCACTTCCTCCCTGATGCTGAAGCTGTGCGTCCCCGGGTGGCTCGTGGCGGGAGGGAGCTTCCGGACGTTATTCCTTTGAGAGCCTTTACGTTCTTAGCTTAGTTGTCCTAGAGGTATTAGATACATAGGCAAATCGTAGATGTGATGACGTCACATTTTTTTTATTGGAAATATCCTTCTTTGTTTACATGAGTTCTGCCCCCCCCCCCCCCTGCCCACAAACAAAACCTTTCTTCAGTGTTTCTCCCATGAGTAGCACAAAGTGTTGATTACTATTTTGTACTTAAACCAATAGAGACAATTGTATAATAAATTGATTGAAGACCATTTATTATTTGTTTCGTAGACGTTCTACTGTATATTCCTCACGTCTTCTCTCAATCTGGCCAATAAATAATTTATTTGCTCCCCTTTCGAGGTAAGATATTCCGAATCTTACTGTTTTCCATCATCGAAATAAAATTATAATAACTGTTCCTTTTATATTTCCAATATGTATATTATCAAATTTAGGTTATTGTAGTATTGGCAAACATTGTATCTATTTACAATCATAATAGAGTAACCATTGAAATATTGATGATAAGAAATGTAAAGAGTGTATATAAAAATCATTAATAATGATATAAACACCCTCTGACGTCACTCAGCGACCCCATGACTCATCAATGCAATCACCCAAGGAGGAAGCTATAAATATATAATCGCAATGCGAAAGAGTTTGAATGATGTAACCAATACGACTTATGGGAATTACGTAACTTTAATTGTTTATATACTCCTTGCACTTGATTGGAAGTTATAGACATGTCTGATCAAAATGTTTTGCGTTGTTCTTGTGTGAGACAGTCGAGTATTGTTTAAGAGATTGATTTGTCGCTTTTAAATTGTGGAAAATGTTGCTACGTCTATTGAAAGTATGTATTGTTATATAGTTTATTTGAAAAAATTACAAATGTAACTGTTCAGCTAGGAAATATTAGCGGGCCTAAAATATTTAAAAGTTGTTAAAGTTATATATATATATATATATATATATATATTATATAATATTTATATATATATATATCAAAATAGTTGATTTATTGTTCATTTGTTGTCGTTCGGGAACACTGAACGACGAACGACAAGGAAAATTAATTATCGTTCGTCGTTCGTTTTGAGCCAAAAAGGCAATGATTTTTTATTTATGGGAAAAATGTCCTCCAAAAAAACCGTCGATAATATTGAATAAAATAATAAACAAAAGATGAACGACGAACGATTCAATTTAAAAATAACAAAGAACGATAACTTTTGGTGAACGACAATTTTTCTCGAACGTTGACAAGTCTGATATACTTATATATACTTTATACTTCATAAAATGAAATATTTAAAAACATATTCAAATACTATTATTAAAAATATTTTTAGGATGATGAGCAGCCTTATGAACAATATAAAACTAATTCAATACATGTAGTAATAAAATAATTATGCCTATCTTATCAGAATTTTAATGACGAAAAAATATTAGATAATGTAATGTAGATTTTTTTTAAATAGTCAGTTCAACGATCAATATTTCCTTTTTATGAATATACATATAGAACGGTTCTTTCTTAGATTGATTGCAGAGCTACATGCGGTGATTCATATAAGGATCAATGTTCATTATTTATTCACAAGAATGAAATATATATAAGATAGATCATCAATAATATTAATTCATTAATCAATAAATGTACTCTGTTGACATATGATATACCTGCCTCAGTAACATAAGCTGTCCAATATTCAATGGATGCAATCCCATCGAACTAAATTGACAAAAACGTATATATATATATATCGTAAGTAAGACGTACCTTTAACATTGGGATCTGCAAGTTAAATGCCGCGTAACAAGTGGCAGTCGATATCCTTATTTTTTCACCATGCAAGCCTTACAATAGAAGCAACGACCTTCTAACAGGGTTGTCCTCTCTACAACTTTCTCCAGCATTGAAAACGAACAATCTGTGTTTAATATCAGATCCAATGTCACCCTCAATTTATTTTTATAATAATCCATTTGTGTGGCGTAGATTATTGCTCCAGCAACTTGAAAAACTCATCATGCGTAGATTTAATAAAAGCAAAACCGTCGCATGCTGTTGATTGGGATGGCAATGAAACTCATTGGTTCTACAGAGTTTCTTTATGCAAACAACTAATATATACTCACTGTCTCCCAAAATATTTCTTCCTTATTCAATGCCGTGCAAATATTTGTAAATTTATTATTATTTCTTACATAGATAAAAGTATCATGAATAAAATACTTTCAAAAGAATTGAAGGGCTTTACTTATCCTTTTAGGATTTTTGATGGACATAAGAACTAAAAAAATGACTAAGTAATTAGATTACGTCTTGTGGAAAAAGCTCATATTCCTCATCATATATGAAATAAGAGATCAAATCATTCATTTTTTGAAATGAAAAACTAAAATATGATTTTTGATGGAATATGGCCTCATCATAGTGATTTGTTTGTCATTAATTACTCAAGCGGATATAGGTAGCAAACTGAGAGAAAAAAATATAACAAAACAATTAGTTTAAATGCAGCTTTTAAATTATAGTTTTAAAATTAAAGAATGGAATATTATTTTGTTTTTGAATTAAATATAAGGAGGGAAAACTAGTATATTTGGTTACATAAAACTCGAATGACAATTGTGAAATACTCCTAAAATTTTATATACATTTCAACTGTTACAATATAATTGGAAATAAAATATTAACCGAAATTGAATACTGCATCTCAGTATCAAAAATACTGTCGTGCTACTTTGCCTTTAACGATACAGTGTCGTTGCTTGTAACAAAAGTAAATGATAGATTTTTTAAATTATGATATTATTAAAAGGAATTAATAAAGGTAGTAAAATAAGGAGTTTATTTTTGTTTGCATCAATTAAAATTGGAGACGAACTCAGTGACCAATGAATGACATGTATACGCCATTTTTCCTTTTAAGAATGAGGGGTTTTGTATACATGGCTAGTCATAAAAAGTAGACCAAAATATATTCAAATTCCAATAAAGGAACATTTAAAAAATATTAAAAACCTTGTATTCACTCATAAAGTATGCCTTATATTATTTTCAGTCTTTGGATTGTTCCAGATTTGTTTTGATAACGTATGAAGGTGTAATTAATAGGTAGGAGTAGATTAAGAACAAGATGAACATAGATTAATAATTCATTTCTTCGATGCATTGTTCAATGTTGAATGCATATTTTAATGATACATCGAAGTGCCTATTGAAGTTTTGACGCATATAAATTTACCTTTAATTGTAAATATGTAAATACTTCAAACTCAAACAAAATATTGACATTTAAACAAATGACTATTTAAATAAATGTCCTTGTAGATACTTCTACATAATTTTGAAAGCTATTATTTCTTTTAAATATTGTACAAGCATCTGTCTCCAACAGGTGATTTCAGAGCTTATGAGTTGTCAAAATAAAGGCCAAGGCTTTTTTTGGGCATGAGAAAGAAGGTTGAGGGTCCTCTGTCCCTTTCAAAGTCATTGGTTTCTTCAAGAAGGCTGCCATTTGAACCCATAGCTGCCATTCAGAACTTAAGGGCTAAAGTTGAAATGCCCATCTGTGACAATTGTCAACTTGGATCCGCGTTGAGTAGGTATTTCATTAGTATGTGTTTAACCCATATTTTCGCTATGGTATGTACATATATGTCAAACATTATTCATAAACATGCTGTGAAGTTAGATTTCCAAACTTCGAAAATACTTATTTTTCAGTTGTAAACTCATTTTGTGCATTTACAATCATAGTGATGATCCCTTTATAGGCTATGGGGATACAACAAAATGATATTCAATATCTTCCTAAGAAGTGGAGTTTAATTATTTTATTAATGATAATATTTAATATTCGAATATCCATTGAGGGAGTTAATGAAATAAATCGATGCTAATGAGAAAAGACACATTATGTTCTGATACATAGATTATTATCATCATGTATCTGAGATGATGTTAACACCTTGACAACCTTAGTGGAGGGATATTGTATATCAATGTACAACTAAGTTTATTTCCACGCTCCTTTTCTTTCAACTCATCACGTGTTAGAATAAACCATTTGGCATCCTTAGTAGTGTTCATCATTTTTTGTCTTATTAAGATATAAATTATTGACCCCAACGTTATCTAAATGAAGTGATTCCGAGCTTTTTCTTCCCTCCCATAAATACAGGTTTCATAATTAGCAATACAGCCACAAACTTATTCAAAAATCCAAATATCAATAGGATGTACCAATGACGTGTATGAAATATCAAATGCTTAAATCATAGGAACTCTAGTGTAAATAAAAAAAATATCAGTCCAAGCAAAACTGGCTTTAAAAGATCGATAAGCATTTTATGGAGGAAGGCGTTTATTGATGACTCAAGGAATGACGCGTAGGTTCAACCTGGAGACAATATATATGATTAATGTAAGTGTATATTATTAAACATTTATACAAAACCTAATTTATGGTGTACCACACAATAAAGATTTCTCATATAACGCGCTATGCTTTATTGTTATATCGTTAATAGTCAAATGCTTACATGTGGAAATAATATAAATTCATTAGTAGGATGTTTTGTAGGGTTATTAAATGAAGGCCCTAATGAACAATTGCTTTCATATATTCGCAATTTTTTTATTTCTATAAAGCACTCGTAGGCTAAAAGACTAACTATGTATTTTCCAATTTAATTAAAGTAGCTGAGAATATTATTACCTCCGCCGAAGGAGGTATTGTTTTCACTGGCGTTTGTTGGTTTGTTGGTTTGTCAGCAGGATAACTCAAAAAGTACTGAACGGATTTGGATGAATTTTGTGGAGTTGTTGGAAGTGCCAAAAGGAAGAAGTGATTAATTTTGGCATCTCTGAGTGCAAAATTAAGGCGCCAAATGAGCTAAATACTACTAAATTTTCAAGTTAGCCTACTCTGCCATAGATGTCGCTGTGCTGTGAAATTGGGTGCCGGGAGCGTGTTCCTCTCGGAATTTCCGTCTAGGGGAACCCTCCCCCGTCTCTCTACGCCTCCCCAGTCGTGAAAAATCCGCGTCGGAAGGCTCATGACGGCGGAGGTTTGCACTCTCTGAGTGTATATATGCCTCTAGTTATTATTATTTTATATATTTCACAGTTCATAAAAATATATAAAAGCACAAAAAAAGAAAATGCATATAAAATAATGTTATTGCGTAAAAACATAATTAAACATTTTAGTTTAAAATTTTAGCATCAAATGTGAACAAACACTTAAATACAATTTTAATAAAATAACTTGACAATATATATATTTATATAAACAATAAACCTTTTATTTGAAATCTTGAATTTGCGTAAAATAATTACATCAGATGCCAAACTCCACTTTCCATCGGTGACAGAGGGAGCTGAGAATGATTCTTATCGTCGCTGCTGCAAAAGTAGACGGTGTTAAACATTTTGAAAAATAATCTTCTATTTGCAAAGCTTAGACTCTGGCTAAAAATTAAATAAATACTTTGTTCAAGTTCCACTCATACCATTAAAAAAATTGAAAACTAATTTTTGAACTATTCTGTTCATTGATGTTTTTATATAAATGTCCAGAATTGATTTATGTTATCTGTATATTTTTATTGCACTTTTTTACTTTAACCATTTAAAAAATCAAAAAATTAAGTAAAAAGCTTTTATATATCTATCGATTATATTGTTATAGAACTATAAATTGATTTTTATTGTTTGTTCTTATATAATTTTAGATTAAAAGTTAATATGTTTATTTCTTAGGCCTTATGTAACTTTATAGTATGTTTTATGATATATAAAATAGAGCTGAGTCTTAATAAAAGGAGAACGGATCAAATTGACTACAGGAATAAACTACATCTTTAAAGTAATTTAAAATATATATATCATTGTCCTCTTCCTCTCCCTTGACCTTCATGAGAATAGTGTTCATTATGAGTCCAGCCTTAATAGTTTAAGAGTTTGGCATTTGTCCCTTTTTTAAACACACAGTTGTCACTATCTTTATTTGAGTTTCAAGTAATGGGATATTGCAAAGACATAACTATATTGAATATTAATAATATTAGGATTGATCTTACATTTCTTTAGATACATTTTATACTTGATATAAATGAACTATATTCAAATACCATTATTTTGGGGTCATAATATCATTTTGTTAGGATTGATGAACAACTATTTAATGATATTATCTAATTAATATATTTATTAATGAAAGAGTTTTGCATATATATATATATATATATCATAATCTAAAATGACATAAATATAAATTAAAACTACATTCAAAGCATGTATATGTCAAAATGTTTAATTGTAAAGCCATTGAAATGTACAGTGTATAAAAATAGTCAGTTCTACGATCAATATTTCCTTTTTACGAATATACCTATGTACATATAGAACGGTTCTTTCTTTAGATTGATTGCAGAGCTACATGCGGTGATTCATATAAGGATCAATGTTCATTATTTATTCAACAAGAATGAAATATATAAGATAGATCATCAATAATATTAATTCATTAATCAATAAATCTACTCTGTTGACATATGGATATACCTGCCTCAGTAACATGAGCTACCCATATCCAATATGGATATATATATATATATATATATATATATATATATATATATATATATATATATTATATATATATATATATATATATATATCATGAAACGACCGGACACTTTTTTCGCCGAGACCGGTATATTTACGTTCCTTCGTCATTCTGAACAAAGTGACGACGTTTTTTTAGAAAACAATTTCCAAAAAAAGTGACGACGTTTTTTAGAAAACATTTTATATAAAAATAAAAAAACATATATATAAAATATATACAAGATCGGCTGATAAGTCCAGAGACTAACACATAGATGGCACTAGTGGATTTGTTTTCATATGACTGTCAGCTAGTACCAACCTTCAAAACATACATGCATAAATATAACAGCTGTCTGACAACTAGTTTGTGAGATATTGCATTTTAAGTGAAGTACTTTTGTTATTGTGAAAAAAAATGGAAAAAGACGAATTTCGTGTGTTATTAAAACATTATTTTTGATGGGGAAAAATACCGTCGAAACTAAAACTTGGCTTGAAGAATGCTATCCGGACTCTGCTCCATCGAAAGCAACCATATGTCGATGGTTTGCTGAATTCAAACGTGGTCGTGTGTTATGAATAATTGTTATGTTATTGTCTGACGTTTGTGTGACGTGTTCTTGTTTATATTGATTGCTTGTATTTGCTGTGTCATTCTATTATAAGTAACTAAAAGCTAAGGAGTTATTCCTACTCCTAAGTATTTGAAATATATATATCACCACAATTTTAGTTACTTATAATCATGGAGGCTGCGTGGAGGCCGAAGACTTTAGACCTCAGTCCTAATTCGCCGGATGCCATGAAAGAGTGGCGGCATTGGAAGAGAATTTTCGAAAATTATGTGGAGGACTACAAGGATAAAGTCCCAAATCTACTTCGAGCCTTAATCGTCTGCGTGAGCCCCAGAATTTTTGAGTTCATAGAGGATTGCGACAGTTATGAGTCCGCCCTGGACAAATTGGACTCAATTTATATTAAAGTCCCGAACGAGGTATTTGCTCGTTATCTCCTCAACATTAGACGCCAAAGATCAGGGAATCTCTTGACAATTTTTTAATGATTTGCAAAGGTTAAGAAGAGACTGTGGATTTAAAGCGCGAACAGCAAAAGAGTGTGGGGATGATGCTGTTCGAGATTCCCTCATATCGGGTCTGAGTTGGCCGAATATCCGCCAGAGGCTTTTGGAAAACACCTCTCTTGACATGGACTCGGCGTATCGTCAAGCTTCTGCCCTGGATGTCGCTCAGAAGAATAGTGAAGCCTATTTTAGTTCCGATCTAACGGTGGCTCTGGTGCCGAAAACAAAAAATGTTTCCCAATCATGCGGGAGAGAGACTTTTTCGAACCAAGTGGAGGAGGAGAGTCCCTTGGCATTAAACGTCGTTAAGAAGAATAACAAAAAATGTTTCTTCTGTGGAACCATTCCATATCATAGGCGAGACGTATGCCCTGCAAGAAATGTCACTTGCTATAAATGTTCAAAACCAGGACATTTCGCCAAGATGTGCAGCTCTAATAATGCGACAGCTGCGGTTAGCTAACTAAGCATTATATTCAATATTAAGGCCACAAATAATAATTTAGTTCAGTTATATTGCAGAGTGCAATATTGCGTGCATTCCAATCACAAAGCTAAATGGATATTCTCTCTATCGGAAGTAATTCATGCACTAAATAGTACAGGTTACTTATGCTAATTTTCCTATATATATATTCAATAGAATACGATCCGTGATAAAAATTGTATTAAAAAATATCCATCGAATACGATCTTATTAAAGAGATTGATGAAAATGACCTTCCCTCTCGGAAGGAATCAAATGTTTGCCCCCTAAACATTGTAGATTGAACTCGCTTCCACTTAGCTAACACACTCCCCCGTGTATTTGTAAGGATGCGGCTACAACTTCATTGATTTAGGCCGTGAAATATTTCATGCTTGCGAATCTTTATTCAAGCCTAAAACGTCATAGCTGAGTCATCCCTTCATACTAGTACAAAGAGGGCTCTTCAATTGACGTCAATACCGCACCTTTTGTATTCAAATTTATTTATAGATGCGAGCATTTTAACGAATCGTCACTTCCCTACAAAGATATTAAGTTGACAATAGACTTGTTTGTTGATAAACTATGAAATATACTAACTATTAACATGAGGTTGCTGTCAATTTTAATTGCTGGGTGTGTGTCGTTTGGTGTGTATATATAGTACTTTAAAATTGAAAATCAAGAGTTGAACATATCTTTATTACTATTGTATATTTATTTAACGGGTATATATTTAAGCCTTATTATATCCAGAAAGACATGCTTTGTGTATTTGCTATTGCTCAATAAATATATCTACATACGAAACATGTATAACAATCATCAATCGTTTTACTTAAAATAAATCTCGGGTTAAAAATTGTAAATTAATATCTTTAAGCACATAACAAACTAAAGTTATGAATTTACCTTCATTTTATTGGTACTAATGTCAAATATCATGTACCATAGCCATGAACTCCACTATTTTGAACTCTAAAGTTCTAATATCGAAGAAACCTACGTTGTGGGCCCTATTCATCCCTAGGAGCAAAGGAGTGTGAAGTTCTCTGTGCTGTGCAAAGGTATGACGCGTTGAAGATTCCTTCTCTTCAGAATGAAGTATGAGTCAAAGGAGATTTCAATATTACCCATCTCCATCCCTCAATCATCGCCGAACAATGTTTATAATTATTGTCCTTATGCATATATATTTTTTGGTAATGAATCATAGTTTTCCTCAACAAAAAAAATATTGACCAAACCAACGCACGCGTGTCATAATACATCATATCATGAAGAGTTTCTAAACAAGCTGTGAAAAAAGCAATTAGAGTACAAAGGCCCCGAAGCAAACGAATCAATCCATCAGTCTTGTTCTTCTATATTGACCTGGCTTTAAGGCTTATTCAAATTGTTCCTTCTTAGATCTCCAAGAAGTACCTACAAAAATACATGTTTTTGAATGACTCATGACTTGAGATATTATTATTATGTAATGCCTTGACATTGCTTAAGTCTTGGAAGAGATGCCTTCTTATTAGATGATGCTAGAAACCTGAGTGGAAATAATTATCCTTCGTGGGAAGAATTTTTTTTTTGCAATTCTATGTCATGTTATGTTGATGCAAGCTAGCAGAGAGAGAGAGAAACTCTTACAACATGAAATCAAATACAAAATATTTACATTTATTTATCTCGACTCTCTAATAAGAATACCAACATAACTCATTTATTAATGATTTAAAAGCAAATATAATTTAAAGTTGTCAAAAATTACGACTCTCGTAAAAAGTTATACATATTTTGAAACAATATTCAATTTAAAATTATAAGCCAATGAGGAGCTCTTTGACAAACCGATTCTCTTAACTGATACATGTTCTAACCAGGCCAATTAATGGGATTACCTCTACCTTAAAGCCAAAGAACAAGATGGCTGAATGCTTAGATGTCTGTTTTGGTGATTCTATGTCTACATATATGTATAAGCCTATCTACGGATTAAAGAACAAAAGAAATGTATAACAATATATAGATGTCAAATTTACTTGTTTTTATTTATAATTAAAATGTCATACTTTGACGATAATAAAGTTTATTTCCTTTGAAATGTATTAATAAAAGAAAAGAACTTTTCTTACGTTTAAATTATATCATAGTTCTTTAAGGAAGATGACATTTAACTCATCCAGCTGTTAGCAGAAACTGAATAGAAAGTGTTTGAGTGTCTCAAGCTGGTTCTATCCCTCAGTGACCTCCCAGTCAGATCTCCTAAAGCCAAAATGCTGCTAAAAAATGTCCAATGTTGCGGATTAACATATAATCATCCAAAATACGTCTAAATATCTATTTTGAGGTGTGAAGATCTACTGAGAGAGAAAAATATTTTCCTAAAGAACAATAAACATCCTTCCATCCCTTTTAATGGACTCCTCCAATAAAGCCATGTACATATTTGTGTCCCAAATAATGATGTTAATTTTAATACAACAAAAAAACAGTTAATTGTATATAATTTTCGTTCTTCAAGATTAGTCCCTCCAGATTGTTAATAGTGTTAAGTATTTAGTGATTTTTTAAAATATGTTAATGTAATGATGTAAAACATTTATAATGTAACCAATTTGATGGAAAATAAATTGTTGTACTGAGGTACCAAAAACAAATTAACATTTTTCCATCCCTTGTGATGGACTCCTCCAATAAAGCATGTATTATTATTTTTTTAAGCAACAGCATGGTCAAGGAAAGAAAGAATTATTATTTTTGTTTTATCCCCTATAATGTTCAATAGATCCTGGCAATAAAAAATAAGAAAATTTATTTTCTAACCTTAAAAAAATGATGAAGTTTGATGAGCTCGAGAGATTTGCCATTAAAGCATTAACAGTTAATTAAGCTTAATAGATCCTTACCATGACAATAAGGCAATAAATAAACTTGTGGTGTCAGCAAATAAAAAAAGACGTTGATTTTTATGTTTGCAAGGATTTTAATCCAAGCAATAATCTTACTATCTTACTTGAATACACAAAAATCGTCTAAATAAGTGGTATTGTATGGACCGGCCTGCTCTTTGGGGCAGAGAGAAGTCGACCCAGCAATTCACTTTCTATATCCCGTTAAAAAAGAGGAAAGAGGGGAAGAAAAGAGAGAAAGAGACTTCGTGACCAGACGAGATCAAGGCGATACAAACGACGGGTCCTCAGAAGAAAAACTTGAGGAAAAATACTCATATTCTTATATTTATTAATACATATGCCTCAAAATGGTTAAATATAAGATACTATTAATATTTTTTAAAGAATTGCTAAGACACAAGCAGTATAAAAACACGGATTATATAACCACTCGCATATTTGGGCGCCTACGGCGCCACTATGTACATATTACATAGGTTTCTTAAAATTGTATCATAGATTTTGTGGAGATAAAATAGGTTTTCTAAAAGTCAAATGAGTTACAATAATTTTCTGTTTTGTAGAAACATTCCTCATAAAAGTTTGACTTTGTACAAAGAATATGTTTTAAGTCACATGGAATGCTTTTTTCTTTTTCTTTTTTCCTCTCTTTACCTTGAAAAGTAGGTAGTAAAATCAGAAAATGTGATTTTCTAGTACATTTCTGGTCCCATCACTTTGCAAATAGTTTTATAAGGTCCGCCTTGACCCAAGGATTCATAGGTAACTTCAAAGTTCAAATGACCTCAGAGTCATTATGATATCAGGGGCGGCTCGCTATTCTGCCCTCGGCATCAAGATTCCAGGGATTTCGGCAGGACGTTGGAATTTCGCGGGTGACCTGGTTAAATTCTTCCCTTCCTGCACCGAGAAGGCAAAGATCGACCTGAAGCGACTTTTAGGTTTTTACAAAAGACTCTGATTTTAAGTTATGTTTACTTTTGTTCATTTACTTTGTTTTATTGTTTTGTATGTGTTTTCTTTGTGGATGATTAATGTGTGATTACTTTTTTTGTGTAATAATTTTAAACTAAAATGTTTATTTATATATATTTATATTTAATTACACAAAATATCAATAAAGTCGAAGAAAAAAAAAAAGTTCAAATCTGACCATAAATGTGGGAGGAGATAGCGTGCGGACATACAGACGGACGGACAGAGATTGGTGAATTATTATATACATAGATTAAAAAATATTTATATTCAATACCCATGACAGCATTTCATTTAAAAAAGCAGCCTTTGCTTATATTGTAATCTCGTATATGAGACAACAAAATAAATGTGAACATTGTGTAAAGTTACTTTGATACGACTTCAAGCTTTAAGTAGTACGTCATCATTTAGCAACAAAATGAGTCCTCCTGATATACACAACATGAAATGCAAAGCCTTTTATTTCGATGACTTACTCATTTGTGGGCTACTTACCTCTGGTGAAGGACATGCATGCATGGTGATGGCATGACAAACATTGTTAAAGGACGTTCATTAATAACATATATTATGTTCTCTCAAGGCTTCGTCACGGATAATTAAATGAAATTATATCATATTTTATGCTCATATCATCTCTTTCTAAAAAACCCTTTTCGGACCAATATAATGTTTAATAATCAAGTTAGAAGAAATAATACAAATTGAGTTTAAAGGTGTTTTAATTGAGATGAAAGGAAAATGGAATCTTTGGCTTTTGGACATAATTACTTGAATGTCAGTTTTTGTAGTTCTATTCCGATGGTTTCATTACACAACACTGTTGAATAAAACTTGTTGTACCGATTGTAACAACCATATTTGTTATATTATAAGAGCTTTTTTGATTTGACATGTTAATTCTCATTACAGAATCTCATGCGTCTGATCCATAGCGATATAAAGACATATAGAGTTTATTGGATTCTTCAAGAAATACGTCATATTGTCCAGTATAAACAAATTTTTATATATCTATAATGATCTTACGATGATGTAGACCAAATTACTTTGTTTATGTTGGGCACAGACTACAGCTGAACAACGATGTTTCTCTTCTATTGAAGGGAATAAGATCTCTATATCTTTATATCTCTACGGTCGTGTTCACATAAATAGTAAGCAATTCTTATATTTATAAATATTTACACTAGCCATATATCGTCTAAGTTGTCTGACTTTTGTCACGGATGAGAGTGCCGGAGAGAGCTCTGAAAATATAATATCGTCCTGTCTCTTCTATTAACAACATATTATTAATTTAATGCAAGAGGAAAAATATGGATCCATATCGAAATGATGTTGGAATACTTTTAAATATATACATTTTTCTCTTTATAACAATATCTGCATCTGATGTTGCTCTCGTTACTTTAGTTTGTTTATATATATATATATATATATATATATATATATATATATATATATATATATATATATATATATATATATAGTGAAGTTAAATGATACAAAAAAGCTATGAAATATGCTAACATTACACACTCCATTTTTTTCTTTGTTTTTACTGAAACTTTGTTTTATTAAAAAATATCAAACATACGTCTGGTAGTAAATTAGATTTCCTTTAAATTAATAATTATTATTGAAGTCTGTAACGTCCACCATTTTGAAGAAATTTGCGGAAAACTATATTTTTACTAAATTTTTAAAACTTTGACATCGTTGCGCGACCTCGTAATGTTGACCGATTTTGTTCAAACTTTGTATGTCGTCTTCTTTTATCACCAAGAAACAGAAAATCCACAATGTTGCTAACATTTCAAACATTTGAAAAATAAGAACAGCCCTAATATATATATATATATATATATATATATATATAAGATAAAATATGAATACAAAATTATAACAAAAGGAATGTTTTCGTATAACGTATTTTGTCACGTCAAAGAAATCAAGGACCCCTCTTACTACTTGATATGACCACTCACATCACCGAGTGAAAAAACAGTAATCAAGCATCATATAAAAATCTAATAAGGTAAGGCCATTTAAGGGTATAAAGATATCCTTGAAACTTATGCTCTGTTTATATTTTCTTAAAGTAAAAGTTTATTTGTCATTTTAATGATGATTTCTCTACATAGACATAGATAAAGTGATCTCTCTTACGCTTCAGTTTTATGTTGAGAACTTTTTGAGATATGAAAACACCACAAAACCTTGACTGCTTAAATGTTGAACTTAATTAACGCTAGATGGAGATTATATGTACTCTTATCTCTGCCATATCACTTAATTTTTGGATGCATAGCATTTGTAAAGATTAACAAATGTTTTGTTTAATATGAATTATTTATTTTGTTCATATGATTTGGCTTGGCAATCTCACACCATTATTATTTAAAACATATGTTATAATTGAATATAATTAAGTGGATATTTGACAATAGTAATATAGCGTTAGCAGCTTTAAAGTGTTTTTTAATGATAGTTGGAACAAGCATTTCGTAGACATGGACACTTCATGGGAACACTTTTTTTTCTACAAACACCCCTTAGACACAGACACTTTTGAAGCAGAGGGGCTTTTCTTAGAAACCCGTTAAAAAATATATACATATATTTTATGTCGCAACTATGTCAAAGAAGGGTTACAAATACCCTGTCTTTGGGGCCCTGAGTTTCAACTATTATAAATGTGAACCCCCGTCAATGGGCATTTGGCTTCGACCGGACACAATTATGGTGTTTTGGGCTTATGAATCACCAGCCAAAGGGCAGTTGGGTTCGCCCGGACACAAAAATTAGTATTTTGGGATAATGAATTTCCCGAAAAGTTTGATCAGATTTCCGACACACACAATAATGGTATTTAAGGTTTACACATTCCCTACCCCCGGGTTTTGATAGCCGTGCGTGTTAAGGCGTGTTCAACTCTCATTGTTGGGGGCGCAGGTTCGAATCCCGAGAGGGGATGGTCATTTTTGGTCTACCTCATTGATAAGATCCTAGGTTCGATAGACTAATTTTAATGCTATAATGCTTATTTATATCCTATCGGATGCAATTCTATCGAACCATATAGGCAAAAAAAAAAGTTATAATTATTATTAAACTATTTAGGACTTACTTATTATTTTGTCGTTTATAGTGATCAACATCTAAAATAATAAATGACTAAATAATCATATGACCTGTAACTTTTAATCTTAAATACAAACCTTATCATTTATATTAATAAATATTATCCTACAAATTAAGAAAAAACATTTATTCCTCACATGAACTCCGATAAAATAATTTTTTCTTATAAAATGTTGAACTTCAGAATTAACTTTCTTTCAACTAATCCAAGAATTGATTAGTATTTTGAAAATGGTTATTCATTGACTTAATACTAAAAACTAAACTTCAATTAATGTGATATGTATTTAACGCATCACGATCTTCAAGTGGGCCACTTGTACACCTGGTCAATGCAATAATAGATTCTTCAATATGGCCCTCAAGCTGGAAGCAGTCCATTGTGATTCTTATCTTAAAAAACAAAAAGCCTCGCAACGAGATCGCAAGTTACAGGCCTGTGTCCTTACTGGTTGCGGTATCAAAGCTTGTGGAACGAGTCTTGTACGACCAACTCGTCGCCTTTGTTGAAGAAAACAGGAAGCTCCGGGGGCACAGTACGAGTTTCGCAAAGGAAGAGGCGTGGATACCGCCTTGGCGTCTATGTTCCATAACATAGGGATGGCGCAGGACAACGGATCAAAGGTTGCCATAGCGGCCTTTGACTACTCTTCTACCTTCGACACGATCTCTCCATCAGCCCTCCTTGACAAACTTCAGTGGATGAAGATAGGGGCCCACACTTTAATCGGGTCCTACATGAAGGGTAGGACCCAACGGGTGTGCTGGAACGGTGCCTTGTCAAAGCCTGTCGAAGTCAAGTTCGGAGTTCCACAGGGATCCTGCCTCGGACCTCTTCTCTTCATCCTCCTCACAGCCGAACTGCCGGAAAAAGTCTGCAAGACCGCTTCAAACTTGGCCGGGCTTGGAGTCTTCCTCTACGCGGACGACGTGAAGGCTGCCACCAGGGCTCTAGAGGAAGACATGGTTGAGTACTCCAGGGACAACGCACTCCATTTGAATGTCGAAAAAACTCAAATTCTGCACCTTAAGAATCCGCAAACCATTGGCACGCTGGGATTGCTAGGGGTCGAGATCGACAGAAATGGGGCGTTCGGCACTCACCATGCCAACGTGCTGAACGAGCTTAGGAGGAGAACCGGTGCAATCCGCAGGCTTGCGTCCGTCCTCCCAAGAGGCAAGCTCCTTAACGAGATTGCAAGAGCACTCGTTATTGGAAAGCTCAATGTCTGCGCGTGGGTCACCCGGCGTTCCCAGGGTTATCAAGACCAGAGCAGGCGCGAACCCGGTGCGGGAGACAACGCTGCGGTTCAGGTCATCCTCAACGACCTGGCTCGAACGTTGAATGGAGTGCGGCGAAGCGACCGGATCAGGGCGTCGGACCTCTTGGACCGTTGCGGCCTCCCAACGGTGAACGAGGTTGTCACCTCCCAATCGGCAATGGCAGTCTGGAAGGTCTCCAATGACCCCACCTTCCAACTCGCCGAACTGCTCGTCGGTCACGACGAAAGAACGAGAGGGGCAGCTCTCAATCTAAAGAAAGCTTCAACGTCGCGGAGTGTGGCCGCCAAGAACATGGCAGATGCCTGGAGTTCATCACCGGACCTTCGCGACGCACAAACTTTAGTGGAAGCACGGCAACATGCAAAAATATTAGGAAGGTGGGCTCGTGGAGCTGATTCCTAGTCGAATTTTAAATCTCGTCTGGGATTGTTTATCCATTTAAAGTACTTATTATTTATTTAAAATTTTATTGCTGTGTCTTTTAAATGTTTATTAGTAGCTCGACAATGGAGCTAGGAATTTTTATAGACGAAGCTTTGTTCTTGAGTTTTAGGTTCCCTGAAATATATCATTACTACTACTACTAACGCTTTAATTATTTCAAAATGTCGTACATTAACTCATAGATGTGGATCTTTCGTAATGACCCCTTTGAAAAAGCTAAACATGATGGCATTGATATGTGTCACCCTTTCTTTACAGAGATGCTGATTTGTATATAATGTGTATATATTTATATACAAGAAATAGACCCTTCCAGAGTCTTCCAGTTGTCCATTAAAATTTAAGAAAAATGCGTGGGAGATCTTCTGAGTAATCATGACTAGTTCTTTTGAAATTTTTCTATATATATATATATAATTCAAATAAACGAAAAATATGAACATAGGAAGGTAATAAGTATCAAATTTCTTGTGTATGAAGATTCAGCACTCGCAAACATATACGTTTTTTCATATTTGCATACAAAGACATTGATGTCACTCCTGTACTCTACTCATAGTGAAGTCATTATATCTATGTATGTACGCCCGTCTTAACCGTCATTAACTGATATGGAGGGAAAAAAGGGATTTTTTGAAATGATAAACAGTATTCTGGGAATAACTTTTAGTTCAATATAATCTGTGGACTGAAGGATGATGAAGTCATACCTTATAAAAACTGTATCTTTGTTCCATAGTTAACGATTTCGAGACAGAGTGATACTATTTGAGGTTTGATTTTAAAAACGTTGGTGTTGATTGATATTCTATGTAAAATATCTTTGAAAAAATATTTTGGTTGATATAAATTCATACTGATCATTGTCTTTTATTTGTTTAGTCTTGTAGGGGATCCAGCATTTTCGTATGCAATAGTTTCTTCTACCTCCTGGTGACTTTTAAGATCATGAGCCAACATTTAGGATTTACTGTTCTCTTATTATAATTCTTAAAAACGAATACCTTGTCTATTGCTAGCCTTATAAAAGTTATCAGTTTAAATTTATCGTTACTCTATTCAATACCTGTCTCGCTAACCTCTATAACCAATAAAGTGGATCAGCTAGTCAACATAAATAGAGGTTATTGATTGGTAAGCAAATCATCAAAATTGATCGTTAAGATGAAATACAGTTTAAAAAAAGTCAATCTGAAATTAAATTATGATTCCCAACAAACAATTTGTTTTACAAAATAACTCAAAGTTATTATTATAATTTAAAACAAATAAAAATTATATATTAGCTAATCTGAATTCAATTATAACATATTTTTAAATATTATTAAAACTGATTTTTATGGTATTTATCTCAAAATCACGATAAATAAAAGTCTTCAGTTAGAGTAAGGTGCTATTTATCGTCATGGACCATATAAAATAATTATTTGTTTGTTTTTGTATAAATATTATTGGGCAATATTGGAAATATATATATTAAGAATCCGTAAATGTCATAGATCCAAGCACATGAGTAAATAAACTTAGTTCTCCCGATATATCATTATGTACCTACTTTAAGCTGATATAAGCCCATCAACAGCTATATGTAAAGTGACGCATTATTTCTTAATACCCATTGGTTTCTTATAATTAATACTCGTCTAGATAACGAGTCATCATCTAGATAAAAGTGTATTAGTATCCTTGCAAATAACCTATAAATACATTACATACGTCATTTATTCCGTTATTTCATAGTTTTTAAACATACGAAGCCCCGCAACGGTTGGACCCCTCCTAACTTATCTGTCCATCTACCTTAATATTCCGCACAAAATGGCAATAATATTTTTGCACATGCTACATTCCCTCTTTTTTCTTCTTTGTCTGGCTGTTAAAGGAATTCATTTTATGTATAGAGGAACAAAAAAAATGAGACTCCCTTTTCAGTAGAAGCTCTACAAATATATGTATACACATATAGCATGTTCACGGGCTTGAATCAATACTCCCTCTGAATAATTTAGTCCCAATTCGCAAAGGAAGGATAATGAATGAGAGCAAGAGAGAACATGTAATATTTTTTTCGGGCAATAATATACGACAAAAAAAATGCATCAAGACTTGCATTTTATATGTTTATAACTATATATATATATTTTTTAAGCATTAAAAATATTGTTCATACCTTCGAGGGCTTTATTTGTATTATTTTTTTGTTATTGGTACTCATTTTGGTATCCATGGCATTTGTACACTTCTCAAAAATAAGAGATATATTAATATATAACTACTACTATTGCTTTAGTGCGTACGAGGTGGTCTTAAGAATTCCTTGCCAGTAAAGGGGCAGCAAAAAAAGCGTGCCTGTTCTCAGGCCGGCGGTTATCATGCCTTCTTCTACCGACTTCGATGTGTGCACACACATATCTGATATTATTCCTCTTATACATAGTATCTTAGGACTTAGTCCGATTCATTGAGTCTTTGCGCACGGTTATATTATTACTATTTTCTACTTATATATATTTAATTTAACCATATTAATAACTTATTTATCTGTGTGACATGAAGCAAAAGTATAAGAAGACCACAACGAAATGGTCCGAGTCCGGGTCTTCAAAGGAGGTAAAGGAGACCAAGAAGGTCACTTCTAACTCCAAGACCACGGTCAGCTCGGCCACAAAGGTCTCCTCAGGAGTGATTTCCTCAGAGAGCAAGGGAGAGCTCAGCAAAGAGCAGAAGGCCCTTAGTGTTGTTGCATCAGATGGCGGTGGAGCCAGGGATTATGCCAAGGGAGGCAGCAAGCCGGAAGGCGGCAAAAAGGAAGTGAGTGATAACAGTAGTAGCAGTGCCAAAGATGTGGATTCAACGTCGAAATCATCATCAGAGAAGTCGAAGTCGAATCATAATAAAAACTCCAGCACCCCTTCTCACAAGAAGGAGGAGAAATGCATATGTGAAATCTGCACTTGTGGGTAAGTCTTATTCAAAAAGGTTGGGGGAAAATATTTTGTATGCCGCTATTTTTGCCTAAGAAGTGAGGGCCACAGGTCGCCCACAAGTAAGGAGAAGATGAAAAAAGGGGAAACTCATTCCATCTCTCTTCTCTCTCTTTCTCAAGGAGACCCATTCTTTTTGAAGGGCCTTCTCACTTCTACTATTTGATGACTCATGATAACATTGACTAATCCTGTTATTCAAAATGCTATCCTTTTAGTTATTTTTAGAGCCCTCATTTGTCACCGTAAGAATCAATTTCACGTGACGTCAGAATGTGACAAATGTAATTCAAATTCTTATTTTTAAAACTCCATTACAGCAGATATGTGAGTCCTTGGCATTGAGTGAATCTATTTAACGACATAATATGGCAAACGTTACTGCTAACGGTCCTTTTATTCGAAAGGCAATCTTTATTTAAAAACAAACATATAATAGTCATTGAAGTACTCTCTTCTGGCGATGAGTGAATTTATTGAATGTGATATAAGTAGATGGCGAATATTAATGTCATTGTTGCTAGAATACTTATTCAAAATAATATAGTTTTGGCTACTTTTCTTTCGGATTGTGGGGATATATATACATATATATGTATGTATATATGAAAGTAACGTCAGAATTTGTAGAATTTTACTGTTATTGTTGCTAGGATTCTTATGAAAAATGAAATCCTCATTACAAACACATTAAAGTATTTATTTGGCCACCTTCCTATGGTATTATATAAAGCTATGTATATATGACATGACGTCAGAGTATTGCAAGGCCAATTACTCAAATGGAATCCTTATTAAATACACATAATAGTATTAATTTATGCATTTTCCTCTGATAGTGTAGGGATATATATATATATATATATATATATATATATATATATATATATATATATACGTGTTAAGTATAAATTCAAATATAATTCTTAATCCAATCTTAGATGATTTATTGAACGTGACGTTAATATACAGCAAATACTTATGTTCATGTGAGTTTATTCACTCCATTCCTTTATTAAGTATTAAAGTAATTATTATAATTTTTTCAATCCAATTTATATATTAAATCCTATGAGACACGTAAACAAAAGCATTTGCGATATTCTGGCGCCATGTTAAACATTGTATAAATTATTTTAAAAATGACTACAGGATTGACATATATATATATATATTTTTTTTTAATGACAAATAATAATATTTAAACTTCTTACTTTGGAAACCTCATTTCATCATATTAAATAGATTAAATAGGATGCCAAAGATTAGCAAAGTTTTGAATATTAATTGGCTATCGAGTCAAGGATTTGACAAACCTATATTAAGAAATATTTTAAACTAACTAATAGTATGTCTACTTCCTTCTTGAAAGAATTCATTTTGAACATATAAGCAATTGGTGGGCTGAATGCAAGCAGCAGCAGATACATAAGTATGATACTAATAATATCAGGTCCTCCTCTCCACTCCACACACACACACACCAAAAAAAACCTACCTACCCACTATGTTTGTGGTTGAAGGTGTGTGACTCATCAAATGCGTGGGCTCTCCAATATTCTTACCTTCCCTTCTGGAATATGCCTTACAGAGCTCAAGATGTGTCTTTAAATGAATATCTGGAGCCTCTTAGAGGCTCTGATGGTCTTTGTAGCCATTGAATTGTATTTGTGGATGTATAAAAGAGTAAATATAAATTATTATTTTTTAGTGCATTTGTGGGAAGGTTGGAATATATATAATGACGTCATTGGGCGAAATCCATTTATTTTATATCTTTATTCATCCTTTACCCTTTCCTATTAAAGGGTTATTGGTAGCGTGAGAGGGTATTATTATAACTTTAAATTATACTTTTATTGATTAAGTTAAATTTAAAATGATTGCATTCGGTAATATATAAGTTATAAAAAGGCATATTAAAATCTATATTACAAAACTATTTGATGGGCGGTTGCCAAATGATAAATTAAGAAAGGTCGCAAATTAACGCTTATGCTATGGGTCAATGTTTATAAAAAAACTATAACGTTATCTTTAAAGATAGTGATGTTATTCCATTGTTCTCATATTTACCCGATAAAAGCTGGGCATTTTAAAAAAGGCCCTTGGAGGCAATCCTGTATTCTCCCAATTTATTGGTTTTTCCAACTTTTATGTATATAGGATTATTAAAACAAAGGTTTTTTATCATTCTATATTTTCCGTTTTTTATCCGACCTCAGATAGTAGAAGAGTCTCTTCATTGAATATTTCATTACATACAAGCCATTATGATGGTGATGAACTTTGACCTCAGAGTAACGAGAGAGAAAAACTGGCATACTTTTTCTTTGAGCTCAAATAGACTTTTACACCGAAACGGATAACCGACCTTTATTTACTGACAATTAATAAAATAAATAAATAAAATGCTTTATCAATACAACTGATCGGAGCCATTTTATGTTGATTAAATACAAAAATAAAACGAAAATACTAAAATGTTTATGTATGATATCTTCATCAATACACCTCTGGTATTTTTATTTATTTATAATTTTTATATATGTATTTGATAATTTATATTTATACATTTGAATAAGGGATTCATTTAAAAAGAATGATATATGTATAATCGTAAAATCGATGTAAAAATCATGAAAAAGAAATAATTGTTATTATTCCTCTAGTATTAAATTTAGTTAGGAGGAGAACAGTGACGTCATTGCTAGTTAAACGTAGAGATAGGATGACATCACTAGAATTTATTGTCGGATTTCCCATTTTCTATTAACCCACTGGGATCTCCATTTTGAAACTATTTTCCGTAATCAAAGCAACACCTGACACTCAGCCATTATTTTCCTTCTCTGTTGATCATACAATTATTTTGTAATGGTCGGTAGGAGCAAATCCTAATTCAATTCTCATAAGTAAAGAAGCAACACAAAAAGATCCCAATGACGTCATTGGGTCGAGGTCCTTCTCATGCTTTATTTATATCATTCCTCCCTTCTATACATCTCTCTCTCTCACACACATTCAAGCAAATAACCTTGCAAAAAAGAAGGAGGAGGAAGCAGAGGGACAAGTCAGCAAGCCCGCGAATAAATTTGTAACCCTGCCTAGGATCCAAAGCTTCCCCTCATTGCCATCACACACACACACTAACAGCTCCAGTGGAGTAACGGATTACTAGAAAAAGACATGTTATTTTATAAATACATATTATTATTATTATTCAAATGTAAAAAGTTGTTTAGGCTGTGTGGTATTCTTTTTATTATTATTTCAAGGATGAGAAGACACTCCAAGGGATGTCGCATGTAACTAAGTTAGCAAAAATCAAGCCTGACAGCACAGGCAAGAATGGGAGGAAAAATATTTCTTCTTATTATTATCATTATTTAGCAAATGATCACAAATCCCAAGGATGATATAGCTACTTCATGAGGGGACAAGGGGGTTAAGTGATAAATTATATGGAGCAGGCCTCTCCACTTATGATTCATTGATGGACAAGATAATCTTATGAAGCCTTGAAAGGCTTCTTGCATTGTTTCGCTTGCACATTTCAAGGTATATAGAATACCAGGTATGTTTATTTCATATTTGCATGGATAATAAACTGATTGTATCTATATATTTTGGAAGATATAGGCGGGAAAATAACATTACAAAATACCGGTGTGACGTCATTAAAAACATCAGTGAAGTTATTTCTATAGGTAATATGAATATATATCCCATTTTCAAAATATACATTCCTATTTATATTTTCCTCACTTTTTCCTTGACGAGAATTTGTTTATTACATTCATTATATAAATATGTATCATAAAAGTTTTAAATATAAATTATGCTTATGCGTAACAAATATATAAGTTTTGCAAATCTTTAAAAATAATGCAATTTCATGCATTAAAAAGTATATATATATATATTTTAAATATAAAATATTTACTTTTAAATTGTCGAATTCATTGCTTCTGGAACTTTAAATCCCATTTAAGGACAATGTAATGGAATGGCTAAGGGAAGATTATAAACTCATGTCCACATCTCGAAAGTGAGAATATTTTAATGATACTCCTCATACGAAGAGTCTATGGATTTATTATAGTTCTTATATGCTAAGATATATAACTAAATGGATGAAACTCAATCGAACCAGCAATGCAAAAGGTCAGATGAGGATCAGATATCTTGAAAACAATTACTTTATATTGTTCCTAATTATATGTTTACTACTAATCTATAAGTCCATTATAAGTGCATAATGATAATATAAATTATATGTTTTTATAAAGCTGTAAAACAATTGCTGAATATCGCTTCATATTATGTATTCATGTCTAGTACATTTTGAGACTCATATGGATAAATATGAAATATTTGATAAAGGTAGTTTGGCAGGGGGAAAAAAGTTTGCAATTAGTTGTTAATCACTTTGTCGGGTTCAATCGCCTATCTCTTTGTCTCTCTCTCTCATTACTTTGATATTCATTGCAAATATATTTAATTTACTCTTTGTCGTTGTTGTGTAACGGTCAAAATGCGTGGCTTCCAAAAGCTCTGCCATGCATAAAAGACCAACAAGGGCAACGTTAAGCTTAGCTGTTTCAAAGTCTATTTGAAAAATTGGAATAAATTATTTGAGTTTTTTAACAAGAGTTTTATAAACATAATTAGTCCATATTTTCCTTTAATTCTCTTTTACAAATAAGAGAATTACGTAGATATAATGAGTCTATCATATTTAATACGTAATACGGACTTTTCTAGATAATTCTTAATAAATGCTCTAGAGAGTACTTCCCGAAACAACATATCAATTATATTTTGGAGAAAATGCAACTTGTCGTATCTCAACTTTATCTCTTATTCAATCCTTATCTCATTTCATCAAGAATTGCATGTGCCTTATATGTGGCTTCAGGGCTTTTCGGAAAAGTTATTTGATTCAATATTGAGATAATTGTTATGTCCTCCTTGTTAAACGAATGTGTCAAATACAATATTGTCCAAGTTTTCTGGAAGTAGTTTACATTTCATGAACTATTATATCCTATCACTGCGTTTGAAAAATGGCTTTACTCATTTCAATAATGATTAATCCTCCTGTTTGAAATATGGTTTCATGCCGTAACAAATGTAACACACACAAAAAATCAACTATGCTATTAATACAAAAGTGAATGAATATGGTTTACTGTCTTAACGTTAGGTTATGTGCTTACTAATATAATTAAGTCTTTGGGTTCATAAATATTGTTTTTATAAAATATTTTTGGTTTATTTATTTATTTTGAATAATCGTTCAGATATATATATATATATATAATTTATAAATATATATGATATATCCATAAAAATCTCTATTACATTAGAAGATTTTGGAATGTGCCAATCGTGGAAAATAAAAATAAAACTAAAGCTTCTTTTGTCTTACGTACATCGTATTACGTTTCTCTGATAATGGATTTATCATAGGGTAAAACACTATTACTATTTTTCATTAATAAAAAGACATATATTAATTGAGTCTTAATCATAAAGACGCAAAAATAAGAAAATATTGCACCAATTCTCATAGTTCTTTTGAACACATAGATTAATTCTAAAAATGACTGCCCTTTGGTGGAAGAAGTTGAGCAATTGGGCTTTGAGAAGAACAAAAAAGCAAATCTTGCAATAATTTAGAGTTATGTCATGATATTTAGATTTCAACTATCAATTTTCTTCCGTGTTTTCATTGACTAATCGCAATTATATAATTTGTTTTCGTCAAAAATCACCAGGTGAAGATTATTTTCATTTTAAAAGATGATTCATACTTTATAAATATTTTTCTTTCCTACTCTTTTGAGTTCATTGAGCATACAGTTATTTTTTATCAAGGTCAGTGGTTGCCGCCATCTATTGAACGGTAATTGTATAGCCAAAAATGGAAAACATTGATAATAAGTATCTATTCTGAAAGGATTAGGTGATATATAAAGTATCTGATAAGTATTTGTATGCTAATTTTATTATGTAATACATTGTCGTCATCAACTCTATAAGAGAGAAAGTGAAGTTGACTCATAGAGCTCTATGGGGCTAATGGATCATGATATTCTCCATAAGAGTCCTTCTTTTAATCAATTAAGTAAATAGAACGGAAGTAAAACAAAAACAATGAATACAAATTAAGGCATTCATCCAGTCTTTTCAGAATGTTCGGATAGCAGAATGGGTCCTATTTCTTCATGATATTTCCAAAAATAAGTGAAAAAAGATTCTTAAAAAATAAATTATTGCAAATATATATATATATAAGTTTATATTCATATATATATATATATATATATATATATATATATATATACAGGAACGGAGTGGGAAGAATTTATCCACCCGGACAATTATGCCCTCGCTGGCCTTATACAGGCCCCAATATGCCATTGGGAGGGTGTCAACGGCCATTTATGTTTCTTGAGGCCAGCGCCCCACCGGGAATAGTCCTGGTACTCCCGCTGGCCACTCCACCCTGTATATATATAAACATATATATATATATATATATATATATATATATATATATATATATATATATATATATATATATATATATATATATATATATATATATATATATACTATAATAAAAAGAAAGATATAAAATTTTGTCCTATAAAAAAAGTTTTGTCCTTTTAGAAAAGTTGTGCTTTTAGAAAAATGACCATGAAGACATCAAGTATGATTTTTAATTTAAAAAAATAGCTTCTACTAAAAAAATGAAGCTTTTAATTGAATTTGATATTAAAAATAGAAAAGGCTTAATTTGGTCGTAATACAAACCCCGTTTTCAACCAATTTATTCAGTCCAATTGACGTTACAAAAAAATAAACTCAGGATTGCCCTGCCAATTTTGTTATGAATTTATATCTGAGGGTACATTCTTTAGTAAAAAAGGGCAAGTACAATGATAAATTAACGCACAATAGGTAGAGATATCAAAGAATGAACAACTTAAATTTAGACTTCCTGCAGATCGCACCCCCCAAAAAGAAATTATTTAAATAATATCTTTTCTTCGATTCTTTAAATTAAAACAACAAATCTTTGACTATATCACAGTTCTTTATTTGTACAAGTTCCAATGCATTTCATAGAGCAATACATTCATTTTGTATTCAATTTAAAAATATGACAGCTCTATTATTCCTCACATAAGCTAAGAAAAAATATATTTGTAGTTTGGGTACCGATAATTGTATTGGTTTATCAGTTTGATAAATATCATACATAATGACATATTAAATATTGAAATTATTGATGTTTACATAATTCCAGGTAATTTGACCAAATGATAAGCACATTTCCTACGAATTATCAACTGCATTACATCTCTAATTTTGACCAAATGATAAGTAATGTATATATAAATTTTCAGAAATATATATATACGATCATCACCCATGCAGAATTAATCAAAGCTTGCCCTCTACTTACCTTACTTTTAAACCATGCGCCTGATAAGTCACTGGATTCAATGACTTGATGATTGAATTAGCTTCAGGGCAGTCATTTGCTATTTGCTGATGAATATACAATGTATATGAACCCAAATCTCCTCACTATTGCTATTGGTGGCTTTCTTTAAAAATTCCTTGTTGTTTTAAAGATTTCCTTAGTTGATTAAAACCTATTGCTGAAAAAAAGTTTTGCTAACAAGTTTTAGTGCATATAGTGATTTTAGGGCGCATAAACATTTTTTTGGCCTATTTAACTTCTTGGCTAGAGTCTTTTTAAGAACTGATAAGGCCATCAGTACTTTCCCACTCGAATATGAATTTCATATTCCTGCTTTTGTTTTTTGGGGTGTATATTTCATACTCGATGTAAAATTATTAAAAAATGTAAATTTATTTTTTACTCATAAGCATAATATTATACTATATTATATACTTATATTATAAATTTGTATATTTTTATTGAACTCTGGAATAATATTATTTAATAACTGAATAATTGGCTGCTACAAAAATAATTTTTCAAGTTCCTCAATATAAAATAAATATACTCCTACAGTACACCATTTTTATTATAAGATTATAACTGTATTTCAACTTATATATATACTCATAAAAATACAATTCAAACTAAATAAAGAACAAAGCCACACAATAAAATATTCACGACATGTGGATGCTACTTTTATAAACACAAAGTTATATAACCATATATAATAGTAATAATAAAATTTGAGAATGAAAATCATTGTTCATATTTCCCTCTTAAAGTCCAAAGTATTTCATGAGAGGCACATAAATAACTTTTTCATAAATAAAATGGAAGCAGAAAGGTTGATCATTCCTTTCCTGATTAGTTTCCTTCTTGCGTTTGGTCAACAGATAATTTGACATCCTTTAAAAAACAACATGATACACATAGTTATTATCTTATAAACACCGTTCTCATACCTCCTTTGAATAATGTTCGATATAAAGCTTTAAAGTAAAGTAGCGCATTCAAGGAAAAAGTAAACAAAAAAAATTGCCAAAATTTTTGGTCATTTTCTTTAACGTTAGATGTCGCTAGTCCATGAAATTACGTCACAATCCTATTTAAAAACCTGTTTAAAGGGGTTAAGTTTGATGATTTGAAATATAAAAGATTAAAAACGTCTCCAAATATAAATAATAAAGGGACTTTGTTATTATTTTCAAAGAGCTCTAGCATCAAAGCAGCGCCCCTTACGGACTAAAGAAGAACTAGAATTTTGGCCAATTCCTTTTGGAAAAAAGGAATAATTTTATGTTATGCATGCGCTACTTTACTTTAACGCTTTAGTTAGATAGAGTTTACACTTTGCTCAATACGATAATAATTAATCTTATATAAAAGGAATAATAGTGGTTGTTAAGTCATAACTATTAGATTGCTCATTATTTGGGCGTCTTCCGACGGCTTCATCTTCCGCGGGGGCTGTTTTCATTCATATATGTTTTTTTGTCAAGGGAGATTATCAAGTATTATAGGGTATTAAGGAGTCTAAGAACATCATGAAGGAGGCCCTCCTACAAATAGAAGAAGAAAACACATATACACACCCGTGATGTGTGAGCAATTTGGGGAAGCAGGAGCGTAGGAGGTTGAAGTGACTAATGATTAGGTGGGAAGAGAATGATGATCATACTACTAATAATGATAAGATCCAGGGAATTGAGGAGTTATAAGGACCCATAGCATTATATCATCCTAAAGGATACAAGCACATGATTAAGTTGCCGCCGGTGTAATTTTTGAAAGAGCCATGGATGAAGAACAATGTTTATTACTCGGTATTCATGTTTTATAAATAAATAAAAACTTTATAATAATAAAAGAAATCAAGGAATTAACTGCCAAATCATCCTTAAGGTATTGCTACCATAAAGGTATAATAATGAAATATTTTAAGCTATCACTTAATAAAGGGAAGATGCCAAATGTGGGACTCGGAGAGAACAAAGCCTTCGGAATATATTCTCAACTTTGTATTTTGTATTCATGTTATGAAAAGTCTTCATAATAATTAATCATAAACATGTTATCAATCACAGATATGTCCATATTGTCAAGAGAGCCGGGAGTTTGAATGACGTCAAACCGGCTAGGCGGGAAGAATAATAGAGCAATAATTTTTGATGACAATAATAATAGAGGCATATATACACTCAGAGAGTGCAAACCTCCGCCGTCATGAGCCTTCCGAGGCGGATTTTACGACAGGCTTAGAGAGAGGGGGAGGGTTCCCAGACGGAATTCAGGAACACGCTCCCGGACCCAATTTCACAGCACAGCGAATCTATTGGAGAGCTAGGCTTCAAAACGGAGGAGTGCCTTGAATTCTGCACTCAGAGATTGCCAAAATTTCAATCACATTTTTCCCTTTTAATTGAGCACTCCAAACTATAAATCATAATTTTTGTTATTTTTCCATTAGTATTTTTATGAATAATCAGTTTATCACAAAGCGTTCATAAACGTCAATCACTCATCAAACTAACAAACAACGCCAACAACAACCTCCTTCGGCGGAGGTAATAATAATATATGACTTTTCACAACCAATGAGAACATTAAAAATATACGTTTTATTTTAAATACTTTGATTCAAGCAATTATTTGTCTTAATTCAAATTTGGTTAATCATTCAAAAGTCTCATTTATATAAATGGCTTATCTATAGTTATTAATTAATCATTTAAAAAAAATGCTAGCACACTCATTGGTAGATCAAATGTTATAGCGGTATGTGTAATTTTTTAGTCCAATCGTATTCAGAAGATTTTTATATACCGATGTAGGCTATATCGACTGTTTTTCTAGATTATTGAAGGACCCAATATTTTTTAAATAAATAAAAGCCTCATATTTTTATGCCACGCATGAGCTCCTTAAATATCTATACATCCTTTTTTTATATGGCGTTCAAGATCTTTTGTGCACTCATATGAGATTCGATGAACCACTCATGATTTCCAATATGACGTCAAAACATTATAACATCCTTTTAAAACTGCACTTGATTTTTATAGTCAATCTCAGAGTTCGGATTTTTTAATAATACCATGATGACCTCCTTTTTTTTTTGTGTATTGAAAAATGTTTGGTCAAGATAAGATATTTTTTTGTACCCTTAGTAGGAGTTTATGGGATCCACAGATGGATTCCAGCATGACGTCATACCTTCCTTACATCCTTTATGATTTTTCATTTCATTTGTCACTAGTGAATGCATAGAAAAACACTAATAATAGCCTTTTAATGAATATAATGGTAAGGCTCGTTTATGTACATATATTAATGAGCTCTTGTTAGCCCCCCCCCCCTATTACGTCATAGCCCGCCTTCATGATTCATCCTCATGGCTTGTGGTGAACCCAGAGTATCAAACCAGTTTATTTTGTTTATTTTCAATCTCCCCCTTCTTTTTGAGGTTTTATGCTGTCTTCTACTTTCAAAAATGGATTACCTGTACCTTGATATATATATATATATATATATATATATATATATATATATATATATATATATATATATATATATAGGTATATATGACTAAGAGAAGGAGTATTATTATACATAGAGATATGTATAATCTTATTCTTAGGCCGCTCTGAACCACATATATACCGTAATTACCATCCATAAAAATACCTATGTAGAAAGAGAGAGTTTATTTATATAATACATTGCAAGGTGACTTGTGTTCGCTCATAGAGGATAAAATACAATAATACATTATTCATAGACTAGTTGTTTCCATGGTATTGAGACCTTCCTTTGGCTATCAATCAGCATTATAGTTAATAGTTCATTAAACATTGTATATTTTCAATTAAATACATCCATATTTATCCTCTCGAGAGGAGTCGAACTTGCACCCTTAACCATTGAGAGTTAAGTCTAGATCCACTGATCTAACGCGACTCCATACTAAAAGCCTTGTATTATGCATAATGATTT
The DNA here is from genome assembly GCA_013387185.1 of Caligus rogercresseyi. Classification (NCBI taxonomy): domain Eukaryota; kingdom Metazoa; phylum Arthropoda; class Copepoda; order Siphonostomatoida; family Caligidae; genus Caligus; species Caligus rogercresseyi. Next base: position 9,725,289 of record CP045898.1, on the reverse strand, counting down.
AAAAGATATGTTATTTGATTATATTGATTTAAAAAAATCTTCTATTTATCAAAATTTTAATTCATATAACTTCTCTTACTTGCTTTTAAGAACGTTGAATAATAAAAAAGAATTCCAATTCATTCCCTAGGTTTGAGGATTTAAGGAATTTTAAAGAAACCACTAAAATTCTACTGTGAGTTCTTAACCGAGATATAAAGTTTATACATTACATATAGTATTTATAAATTATATGTGTAATAGGACTTAGTTGTTGTTGTTTTATTGATTAAAAAGGACATGGATCAAATAACACAATAATTTAAATCTGTACATGTAGTACTAATTTAAAAAATGAGACCTCATTCCATTAAATTGTTATTCTTAATAAGTGAGAAGGAACCAATGAAGATCCATTCTAGTTGATTAATCAATAATAAAAAAGAACTGGTTGTATGAACTTTTTTTGTAGCTGTCCGAAATATGATACATCTACTTGCTTACTGTTTGACTGATAGTTTAAAAATATAGTCTAACTCTTGAACATATATCTATTAATATATAAATGATATGCGTTTAAAATACCTTTACATCTGCGTGGATGGTATTTTTTTATTTTGCCAATACATAATGAGAGCATTTATTTTGTGGCAAAGACCATCATACCATGTCTCATAGGAACAAAGTAATTACAGGGTCTGCCACGTGTCCTGCACATCCCTCTCATTGATTCTTTACAATATTTACTTATGTGTTAAGTCATTTGTTCGCTTCCGCTTCCCTTTTGTAGAGCCGATTCCTAAAATGGATTTTTTTACGTCAAACAGTCGTAGCCCCCTCCCCCAAAAAATTATAGAATTGAAATACATAAAGTATTGATGGCCTAAGATCGTTAATTCGATTCCGCCTTGGACTCAAAGCTCAACTTCAATTCGTACTCTTGAATTCTACCCTCAAACAAACAAACATAAAGTATTGCTACTAAATTACCAAAACATAAACCAACATTATAGAAATTCATTGGAAAAGAGTATTTTTTTTCCTAACATTAACTTTGCACGTTAATTTGATGGTCTAAAGATCACTTTTCACGCATTATGTAACGATAAACAAAATAATGTTTTATAGTAATAAATGCGTAACAAAATACATAAAACTTAAAATTATTGAAAAGATCGTTTAACCAGTTATTGGCATTTTGCCATTGCATAAAATGTATAAAGAATGTATTTTTTATTAAAATACACTTTATTGGTTATTAAATAGAAGTAACACTTATATTTCGTAGAATAATTAAAACACTTCTAATGTCAGTTATCTTTGTAAAAGAATGCACGTTTAATTAGTGGAAGCGTTTGCACTACGCAATCCATAGCCACGGGTCTATTCGATCAATCCCACTGAAACTCTGCTAGTCATGGAGTACGAATTGAAGTACTACGATGTTCATTTATGTTCAAAATCATTGAACAAAAGATACAAAAATATATGTTTTTATAATAGATTTTTATCACTAACTTATTTATAATGTGGATATTAATATGTAAAAATAGATAAATATGCAGTAAAACCCAAAATTTGTAATATCAATTAAAAAATATATATTAAAACTAGAGACATATATACACTCAGAGAGTGCAAACCTCCGCCGTCACGGGGTCCTTATGAGCCTTCCGAGGCGGATTTTTCACGACTGGGGCGGCGTAGAGGGACGGGGGTGGGTTCCCCTCGACGGAAATTCCGAGAGGAAGACGCTCCCGGCACCCGATATCACAGCACAGCGACATCTATTGGCAGAGTAGGCTAACTTGAAATATTTATTAGTATTTAGCTCATTTTGCATCTTAATTCTGCACTCAGAGATGCCAAAATTTAATCACTTGTTTCTTTTGGCACTTCTAACAACTCCACAAAGTTTCATCCGAATCCGTTCGGTACTTTTGAGTTATCCTGCTGACAAACAAACCAACAAACTAACAAACCAACGCCAGTGAAAACAATACCTCCTTCGGCGGAGGTAACTACAAAAAAACAATACCTCCTTCGGCGGAGGTAACTACAAATAAAATATTTAATATATTTAAGAAACATTTTTTGGACATTTAAAACTATATACTGTTCTTATAAAAACAACTTCGAAACATTTTGTATAGTATTTGCATCCGCTATGGGGCATGATGGGCAGTACTTCAATTTACTTTGCGACCAGAGTTCACGAATCATTATGTAGACGTGGGGTTTTTAGATTTAACGCAGTGTATTGTTACGCTACCTGCGATGAGAGTCGTCCTCAATTTTACTGGTAGTATTGGAGTATACAAGGTTGACCTTTCCGCTTTAAGTGCTTTAGAGTTGATAAGGACACTATTGAAGGCCATCGTTCACGGTGAAGATCCATTTTCTCTAATGCCTAACGCTATGCTCGTTTTAATATGTTTCAATCATAGATAAACATAATCAAGAAATGATCAACAACCCCCATTGCTAATGAAAGACAATCACAACTAGAGGACTCAGAGAGTGCAAACCTCCGCCGATCCCCACCAAATGAATCACTTGGTCTTTTGTCATTTCCAACCCTCTACGCACTGTCCCTTAACTCTACATACTGCTCCTTTATTGTTTACACTCTAGAGGTACATGGAAAGAAAAATAAACTGACGTCATCAAAGAGGAGAGCCCATCACAGCGACATCTATTGGCAGAGTAGGCTAACTTGAAATATTTATTAGTATTTAGCTCATTTTGAATCTTAAAGAAGCACTCAGAGATGCCAAAATTAATCACTTGTTTCTTTTGGCATTTCCAACAACTCCACAAAGTTTCATCCGAATCTGTTCCGCACTTTTTGAGTTATCCTGCTGACAAACAAACAAACAAAAACCAACCAACCAACGACAGTAAAAACAATACCTCCTTCGGGGGAGGTAATTATATAATTCGTAATTGAATATTGTGAAAACCCTATTTTTTCATAAATGAAAAAGGCACTTTTTCACCTTCTCTTCAAAAGTCTTTTAAATCCTTCCTCAGGGCTCAATAAAAAAACATCCTATTCTCTTAGCCTTTATAATACAAAAAGGAAGTTAAAGCGAGAGGACAAAGCGTTAAGGAGATATTTATCCATGACTCCGTAATTACCTAAGCAGAAGGAATATACCCCTTCAAGCCATGGCAACCCATGGTCAAAACGCTAAAGACATACATTTAAAAGTCATCTTGTATTATAAAAAAGCACTTAAAAAATGCTTATTCATTATTCCATGAAGGAATAAAGAATATGTTTAAGTTATAATGTAAATATATAAATATATGCATGAAGTTTATTAGCCTAATTGTGGTAAATTAAATGTGCTGAAAGAGAATCAGAAATTGTGTATTTGGGAGCGCCAAAGTGTCAATGGGCTGGTGACAGAATTAAATATGTGCGAGCAAGATTGGAACAATAAATAACAACTATAAAATATATACACTCAGAGAGTGCAAACCTCCGCCGTCACGGGGTCCTTATGAACCTTCCGAGGCGGATTTTTCACGACTGGGGCGGCGTAGAGGGACGGGGGAGGGTTCCCCTCGACGGAAATTCCGAGAGGAAGACGCTCCCGGTACCCGATTTTACAGCACAGCGACATCTATTGGCAGAGTAGGCTAACTTGAAATATTTATTAGTATTTAGCTCGTTTTGCATCTTAATTCTGCACTCAGAGATGCCAAAATTTAATCACTTGTTACTTTTGACATTTCCAACAACTCCACCAAGTTTCATCCGAATCCGTTCCGTACTTTTGAGTTATCCTGCTGACAAACCAACAAACCAACGCCAGTGAAAACAATACCTCCTTCGGCGGAGGTAAAAATGATTTAAAAACGACATACCGAGTTTTTAAACAAATGTAATAAATGATGCGTCCTTTTTTATGAAATTATTGTTCAGGGCAGTAAATGTGAACAAAAATATTCATATATGTATCTTTGCAACTGCCTTGAAGAGTTTTACTCTGTTTCCTGAACATAATTTTAGGGTATTATATATTTACACAGTATAGAATTCTCACAGATTACCGAATAAAATGTTTTTAACCGGAAGAAATTGTGTATTCAGAGTTAATTTCCATTTTTCGGCAATTTAAGATTATATATTTTTTATCATCTTACTCATGAAGACCGTTTTAGTATTTATAAAAAGTTAGAATTGTTACCAGATATTACAATAAATATATTAATAAAAATAAATTGAAGTTCAATATTTCTATTGAGGAACATAGTCTAATAATATAGATTTATCTACAGCATACAATGTGTTACCGGAACGCCGACCATATATATTAAAAGACAAACTGGTCAGGAACAGATTTAATTTAAAAAAAACACACACACAAAAAGTATATAAGTAATTTTGTAAAGACATTTTTTGGAGCAAAACAGACGGGTCATGCATTCACAAACTCTAGTAAAAGGAAGATGTGTAAGGGCTTTAGTACAGCATGTAATACATTGTTCTAAATTATTTTAAAATCTATATAGTAAGAACATGATAGGCAATCGAAGGGCAATAAAATACTAAATAATAAAAAATATATATAGCTGTCTTTTGTCCAAGAATACAAATAAATTAATAGTTTATTCATACCTCAGTCTATATTTATATTTTGACACACAAAACTCTACATGTATGCACTTGTAACTTAATTTATCAAAGAATATGTACATGTCTCCATTTTGCTGTCTATTTTTTTTTTCGAAATGCACATATCATTGAGTGTCTTGCTCCTATACAAGTAGGAACTTATCATTCAGGCCAATGCATTTCCCCTCTTTTACACGAACATACTTTAATAGCCAATATAAATTATATGATCAAAGTGTCTCACATGTGAAGAATCGGATATTCTTTAAAAATATATCCTCATGGGTGTTTTGCTTTTTCTGAAATGATAATAGAGAAGTTCGTAGTTGAAGGCAACTAAGTTAATTTATTATAATATATGTTGCACAAATTTAAACAAGACATAATTATGAACGTAGCTATGTATATACTTACCACTGAATGTAACAAAACTTTTCCAATATTTCAGAGGACAAATGTCTTTTTTTTGTCTGTTTGTAAACGACACTACAAAATTAATCGGATATTTTGTCTCTTTTCATCTCTCTAGAGTAGACATCAGGTATTAATATATACTTTAAACACCTATTTTGGTTGAATAAACATTTTAAAAGTCGAAAAAGCACTCAAAACGATATCCCTGCAGCCACAGTGATTCCTATTCAATTAAGTGAACAAAATAATGCCTGAAATACATTATTCATGTGTTGTAATAGACATGGATGATATCATCACTTTAAAAAGATGTATGAGTCACCATGAGCATTGATAAAGTGAAAAGATATCGACAAGGGATAAGGTCGATTGCTCTTTATACAAGAAAAAATAACAATCTTTAAAGCTTCTACATAATAATTCCAAAGCAAGTGATATGTATTTCAGTTTACTAAAAAAAAAAATTAAAAGTTGTTTTCAAATATTACAATGCTACTGTGGGATGGTTTTTAAAGTCGTCTAATATTCCTACTATAATACTTAGCCATGTTCTTATTTTAAGATTGATTCGTAATTAAATAAATGTTTTTTAGAGGTTAGGTAATTTTGTAGCCTTATTCCTCTTTTCTTAATTATCCAATGCTTAAAATATATACTCACTCTTATACAGGACTCATTTACGTTTAGCGTAGCTACCAAATAACATCAGTAAAGACCGCTGCCCTTCCTTTGTAAGGTTTCTTTCATTTTTTATTGTTTTTGAGAATGATCTCCTTTTTGGCAGTTAATATATATATTATTTGTTCTAATATCAAGTCCAAGAAATGTCGAAAAAGCTTGGTATCAAATAGTGTTTCCATAGTCAAGGCAGCACTTTAATAACTAAAATTTGTCCTTGCGTATCGACGTATGCAATTACTGGATGCACAATAAATCAAAACAGTGCATTGGTTGCCAGCTTGTGTGTTACTTGGTTTAGATATTTGATAAAAAGAAAAAAGGAACAAAGCATAAACATTATATTGGCAGCCATCTTAGTTTTGCCTTGTGAACGAATTTTTTTTTTTGATTAAAAGGAAAAATTCATGTGAAAATCTAGAAGGATTGTATAACATTATTTTCTTACAATGTATATCTGAGTATGCTATAAATTAGTATATTTAATAAATTATACACTTATCAGATGGGTTTGATGGCTTATCATGGACATGTCTAGCAATATATGTAGAAACACAATTGTGAAAATAAGTAAAAGTAAATAACTTATAATCGATAAAACTAGTTACAGCAATTAGAAAATGTTGTTATTTTTTATAAGATACTTAATTTACTTGCCATCCCTGTATTCAACTGATTAATCATGTCTTTTGCTTTTAAGTTTAATATGTAATACTATCCATAGAGATATGACATATAGAGAGCAAAGTCCCTTCGATAGCAAAGAAATATCGTTCAGCTGTCGCCTGTGCCCAATATCAACAAAGTAATTTGCTCTTCGTCATCGTAATTCGATCATACAGATAGACAGATTTGTTTATATTGGGCAATATGACGATTATCTGAAGAATCCAATAAGCTCTCTATGTCTATATATCTCTACGATGTATCCCCTTCATTTTTATCATGGACCTCTACATACAGGAATTCACATACGAGCAATCTCAAAAACTCTTATTTATTTAAAGATACAGATAACTTTAAGTAACTCTTACATAGGGATTTCATTTTAAAAGAAAGTACTGCGTGACATCCCAGTCGATGACTAATTTTCCTTCTCTCAATGCGATGAATTAGGGCATGAACGGATTTTGCTCTAAGGGGTGGGAGAAGGGGAAAAATATTTTCTATGAGATAGGAAGCTTCTTGGATCACTTCACTGTCATCCACTCACGTAATGGAATCCTTTATTTATAGTCAAACAAGATATGTATCTAATGATTTTAATATATCGAATAATAATGAACTGAGAAATAACTCAATCATTCTAGTTTATAGTTAATTAATTTCTTAACAATTTAGATGTCTTGGATATAAACAAATTGATTATATCTCTAATTATAAATACAACTAAAACCATAAATATAAATCAACTGATAAATAACACATAAATAATCAAAGTATTATAAAAGAAAACATAAATCTTTTATTCTTTCTTATTCTTTCGTGTTCTTCATGCACTTATTATACATTTGTGGAAGGTAAAAATGCCTTTTCTTGGTTATGTGACAACGATAGAATGTATCCCTGATTGGCTCTTCAAAAGACGCAACGAAACATATTGTTAATTATTTCGTGCTGTAATGTAAGTTATATCAATGACATATAATGAAATTAGATCTTTCTTCACTTCATAATTCGGTATTAAAAAAAGCAATCACAAATTTATAAGGGGCATTATAGCCGTGTGCATAAAGGCTTGCTCAACTCTCATGTTTGGGGCGCGGGTTCGAATACTCCCGAAAGGGGAAGATCAATTTATGTCAACCTCATTGATCCTAGGTTCGATAGAGTAATTTACACGCTAGATTGCTTATTTATATCCTGTCGGATGCTACAAATTCTATTAAACCAAAATAAAAAAGTACATTTATTAGAAAAATCATTAATTAAATGTCAATTTTGAGCTAATTTCATAATAACATGGTAACCGGTTATTTACACCAAGTAGTGAATTATATTATCAATTCATGTGTATCATGAATCAAGGTGAAATAAATGCTTGCAAACAATAAAGAAATGCAATATTTATATATATAAAAGAAAACACCAAGGTATAATAACAGTCAATAATATGGACTTTACCAAACACTTGCAAATTCTTGAGAAGCAATAACAGTAAAGTCTAACCGTTTTTTAACTGAGGAATTAAGGAACTTATTAAACTTTTATTTTGGACATACAAAGTAAAAGTATAAAATAACTGGTTTGAGTTTATTTAATAATAAAAATATTATTAGTCACCTTTTCACACCCTCATATATAAAATATATATATATATATATATATATACTATAGTTGCTTTTATATTATTTGTTCCTCATTGAAGTACTTCCTGCCCAGCATGAATGAATAATTTGATTGACTGCAGGAGTGGGTGTTGTGGGGGAGAATATTTGTTTCAAATGTATTCTCGTTATTAGGTACACATATGTATGTATATTTGTAGTTGCTGGAGGCGGAAGTTTGTCGGACAAACTTGAACTATGCATTTGTTGAATAATATATATATATATTAATATATATATATATACTATATATATATATTATATATATAAAACGACCGGGTCCCAGCTGTTTTTTTGAGTGTCCCGGTTTTTTAGACACCGGACCGGGACTTAAATATTTTCATTTCGTTAGTCATTCATAAAGTTTTTATAAATAAATTTTCTAAAAATTTTTCTAAAAAAAGTCATCACTTTTTCGGAGAATTTTTTTTTTTGGAGATTCTTTTCAAAAAAAAAGTCATCACTTTTTCAGACAATTTTTGTTTTTGGAAATGCTTTTCTATAAAAAATGTCGTCACTTCAGAATGGCGAGTGAACGAAAATATATATTATGTCCCGGCCCAGCTTGAAATTTAAGTCCCGGCACGGCCCGGGTCCCGGCTAAAAAATGTGTCCCGGCCGTTTCCTGAGATATATTTTATATACAAACGATTATATAATTATTGATCCGTAGAAAAAAATAAATATTTAAATATTAAGAAAATAACAAATTTAACATAATACACACAATATAATCTGAAAATGTAAAAATGAGTAAAATTGTAGGTCCGTATTTTTCGAGATTCAATATTCATTCTGTATGTTTATTTTATAGTTAGTCAATATAATTATATTACCGAAAATAACCAGATGGATGAACTAAGTTTTTTTAATTTAATATAAAAAATGTGTCTGGTTTTTTCTTAGAACGTCAAAAGTTATTTTCTGTATCTAAACAGTTCAAAATGACTTATTAAAAATTATTCTTATTCAATATAAATGTTGATGTCGTCTTAGTGTCGATTTGATGAGTTTGAGGTATGGAGAATTTGAAGGATAAACAGTTTATATTAATGGCATATCCTATGAATATATGTATTAGTTTAGTAAACTTACCAAAAATAATCAGCTTTTATTATATTATCTATTTTCTTTTGCAGGCGTCATAAGTGTAAGCATCGAGCTTCGTCTTCCGGATTAGTTACAGAGAGTACAACATCAACTACTGCTGTTGCTACATCCAGTGTATCCGAGAGTCATCCATCGAGCAGTCTTCATCCAACATGCAATCACAGAAATGGCGAGCAACGTTTCACAGTCCATATCCGCCTGGCCAAGGGTTCCGAGACCTGGCCGGTGGGAAGCAGGGTGAAGAGGCCTTGCTAGGAGGGAGCAGTTCCGAGATGCTCTCCTCAGCGGGCGGGGACCTCAAGAGGAAGCTCGTGGGGTCCAAGTGGGTGACGGTGCGAGAGGAAGGATCCGAGAAGAAGGCAGTCTCCATCGGAGGAATGGGCAACCCCGCCATTCAGCCTCGCAATGCAAACAGCGGGGCTCTCCTGACCCTCACCTCAGAGGCCGATAGAGAGGTTGCAGCCATCAACACGGGGGGCATACATGAACGAACTCCAATCGAGGCGTCCCTCACAACAAAACAGTTCGTCTTCCTCTTATTCAAAGACTTCGCAAAGCCATCCAGATGCAGCAACAACAACAACATACATCTTCTCAACCTCCACTTCGACATTGGAGGTCCACGCATAAATCTGCTAACACAGAAACGATAATGGCGCAATGACACACTAAACATTCGTCGAGATAATCAAAGTAGGTGTCACTGCACAGTAATATACGTAGGGAGTATAATATAATACATAATTGGAGGTATATGATCAATGGCAGTTGTAGCTAAAGTCTCATAAAGAAAAGAGTTAGAATATTGATATGTATTCTAGCGTTCTAGTTTTTTCGATGGAAAAAATCGTTAAATTCATTTATTGTAAAATCAATTAACCTAAAAAACATAGCCCACTACAGACACAGATAAGATCAATTTGGTAAAGATGGGTAAAACTCTAAATATGGTCATGAACATTGGGGGTAATGATGTATCATGACATAAATAATAAAGGTTGAACAGCTTTTCACAGATATTGGGGAATGTTTCCAGTGACTAAAATAATTTCCGCTCATCTTGCACTGTATCCGCACAAACCATAATGTGTATCAATAAATTCATTGCGTCATTACTTTTCAAAACATATTTTTGACTAATATTCTAAAAAAAATTGACATAAGTAGCGTATTAGCTTCAGGAGGGCGTGTCTAAATAAGTTGTTGGTAGTTATGAACAACTTTTGCTAGATGATTAATGATCATGTAGAATATTTATAACTATACCGCCGTCTATTACATTTTAAAAAAATCGTGAAGTAGTGAGTGTTTACAAAATGAATATATATGTAATATACAAACATTTTTAGTAATTTAGTTAGGAGATCTAAGTAGCAAATCGATACCTTATTACATTATTTAATAGTTTACCGCATAAACCTATGCATGAAGGTCCGTTTTGTGAAGTTCATTCATAGTGATGTTTTATGTTCCTTCAAAATTAAGAAGAGGTAATATTTTTATAATTCGTTAGCAATATTCAGAGCCTTAACTCTAATATAGAAATATAATTTGACTTATAAGAATCGAATAATAGTTTATACAATGTTAAACAATGTACCCTCTTGTGAGCAAGTAATATGTTGCATTAACTGTAGTTATATTTTGATTTTAACGCTGCATATTCTTTTAAACCATACAAACGGATTCTTTAAAATATAACAATGCAAAATTAAGTCATAACTTCCTACTATCAAACAAAATTTATATTTTAATAATATCAGAAACCATTCAAAGTTTTATTTTTATGTCTCCAAAGAATAAGATTTTTAAGAAATAGATATTCACTATTATTAAATATTATTTACAGTAAAATAAATTTATGTATGTGAATTGTCCTTTTACACGACAGAAGATAAGCAACTCGAGGGAAATATCGTGAAAGAAGGTTGTCTCTGGAGGAAAATATTTTTAGAACATTTAAATGTTTATGCACTTTTAATGATATTTTTATAATAAAGACAATAGCTACTAAATAGGTCACTACCGGATGATACCAGATTAGGTTCCGGTGAGGTGGGTCTATCTAGGAGCTAAACAAACAAACAAATGTTATGTAAGCATAAACAAAAATTATGGGAGTTACAATTTTTATTTTTTCACTAAAAAGCCAGATTATTATGTTTTAAATAGACATGGGCACACATATTTTATAAATGAAATTTACGTCATATTAAAAATAGGTTACCATTAGTATTATAATATATCATCGCATATGCAATAACAGACAAATTAAAGCAGTAATACTGCTTAATGTCATATTTTCTATTTTAGACAAACATTAATTGTTAATACAGTTCGTTATATATATTTTGAAAATATTCCAAAGACATTATATGAAACATAGATTGCATTGACAAATAAGTTATATGAACAGCATTATTGATATTTCCAAATATGCAAGGATTGAATTATTGAATAAAAATATAGTGAGACCCTGTTCCAAAATATTGAACATAAAACATTATAGTTTAAATTTAATTTTCTTTTATTTCAGGCTACAAAGACGATCATCAGTGGAACGACAGTTAACTGGAGTGTCCACAGGAATGGAAGAGGCAGTAAGTGTCTAGGCAAATTGAACCTTTTTATATACAATTGGAACAATAACATACCTAATTGTGTAATTTTATACACATTTTAAAGATTAGTTCATTTACATGTAAATATATTGTATTTTAGTTTGATATGATTTAAGTTAATCTTCAATCGTATATTAACTAGAGGCATATATACACTCAGAGAGTGCAAACCTCCGCCGTCACGGGGTCCCTTATGAGCCTTCCGAGGCGGATTTTTCACGACTGGGGCGGCGTAGAGGGACGGGGGAGGGTTCCCCTCGACGGAAATTCCAGAGAGGAAGACGCTCCCGCCCCCGATTTTCACAGCACAGCGACATCTATGGGCAGAGTAGGCTAACTTGAAATATTTTATTAGTATTTAGCTCTTTGCATCTTCATTCTGCCCTCAGAGATGCCAAAATTTAATCACTTGTTTCTTTTGGCACTTCTAACAACTCACAAAGTTTCATCCGAATCCGTTCGGTACTTTTGAGTTATCCTGCTGACAAACCAACAAACACAAAACAACAACCAACGCCAGGAAAACTAGAGGCATATATACACTCAAGAGTGCAAACCTCCGCCGTCACGGGTCCTTATGAACCTTCCGAGGCGGATTTTTCACGACTGGGGCGGCGTAAAGGGACGGGGAGGGGTTCCCCTCGACGGAAATTCCGAGAGGAAGACGCTCCCGGCACCCGATTTTACAGCACAGCGACATCTATTGGCAGAGTAGGCTAACTTGAAATATTATTAGTATTTAGCTCGTTTTGCATCTTAATTCTGCACTCAGAGATGCCAAAATTTAATCACTTGTTACTTTGACATTTCCAACATCCACCAAGTTTCATCCAAATCCGTTCCGCACTTTTAGTTTTGTCCCTGCTGACAACCAACAAACAAACAAACCAACGCCAGTGAAACATACCTCCCTCGGCGGAGGTACAATACCTCCTTCGGCGGAGTAATGATACGTTATTTGAGTGGATAGTCTGGAGGAATAATTTTAGACATAAAACGTTGGGAAATGAATTTTTTTTTTCGTTAAGGCCTTTAGTCATTTAACATCTTTAAATTCATTTAATCATTTGCCACTTTTATTTATTTCTCTCTTGACTTTATTCTTTACAATTTTTGGAAAATTTAATAATATTGTTTGTATAGCCATATATAATTTACAAAATATATCTTTTTTGTCATACAGGTGTGTGATTACAATAGTGTTGCAACATATATATATATATATATATATAGTATAAATTAACAATTAACAATAATAATATCACATGAAGAAGGTTGTGAGTTTTTACATCAGCATTATATATTAAAGAATATACAAATCATAATGAATAAATGAGAATGAGCTTCATAAATTATTTTAAAAAGTGACATTTTTGTTTATTTTCCTTATACATATTATTGACGATGGAGAATATATTTTGTGTATAAAATTGAAGTCATTTATTCAAAGTTGATATATACATAGTTTGCCTATGAATAAAAGCAGAACTAAACCACGTCATGAAGCGTAACTCACCGTACTGCCCTGGGAATTGAGGTTCATAAGTGAATAGGTCCTCAATGCTGCAAAATCAAACTATTGTATTTATCATTAAATAATTTGTCATTATAGTTCCTGAAAATAGAATGCATATGGAAATTAAACTACATATACGTCTTATTTATTTTTCATAGAGGCTAAGAGTGTTTTCATTACACAGATCAAATATATTCTTCTCTCTATATTGAGCGGCCTCTATGTTTTTAAGAGTTTCTCAAAATATATAAACACACAACAACTCTAAAAAGTATAGAGAAAAGTGCTTCAATACCTTAAATTAATATATTATTGTTTTAAAATATACGCAATACGACATTTTTAGATATTCCGTTATGTCTAAACAGGATATTAAATGTTTCCAATCCATAATATAAGTATTAGTATATAACCAAAAACCTAGTTGTTAAATACAAGAAAGTGTATCAAAACAATTTTAAATTGTATTTTTAAAATATTATCTCCTTCGATTTATAAAATTTCAATTTTATTTTGTAGCATATAACTAATAGTTTTCTGCTTATTTTGTAATGAAGCTTCGTTGCTCCATTACGGAGGGCCCAATTTTATTGGTAATTAAAGGGATGTTGAAAAATGGCTGGTTCATGACCGATAAATGTCAACATTTAGATGTCTTATATAGTGCTTTCTCTTCTTCATTCAAATATTTATTTAACGCTAATGTGTTCAACTACACTACATTCAATAAAAACAAAGAATAACACGTTTTATAATAATGTTTGGCTACACAACATAAAGGAATAAAATAATTCATTGTGATTTTCTAAATATCAAACACCCTAAATGAAAATATCTTTTTGCCTTTTTTTAAAAATATTTAGAAATTACTCATATACATATATTCGATAACAATCAAATATACTCTTATTATTCGATTCGATGGAATTACTACGTCATCGTAAGTTGATCATAGAGATAGATTCTATCTCTATGATCAGCTTTCGATGACGTAGTATAAATTACTTTGTTTATATTGGGCACAGGCGACAGATGAACGATGTTTTCTCTGCTATTGAAGAGAAAAAGCTCTCTATATCCTTATATCTCTATGGATGGTGTTCATGTTGGTAAATTTGAGTGATGACGTCAGAATGACGTCATACTGCCCATATAAACAAATCTTTCTATCTCTATGATCAACTTACAATGACGTAGATCAAATTACTTGTTTATATTGGGCAATGGCGAATGCTGAACGACGATGTTTCTCTGCAATAGAAGGGAATCAGCTCTCTATATCTTTTACATCTCTATGTTTATTACGAGTCTCCCACTAATATATTATTTTCTATTTTACAAAGGTATTGAAGTCCTTCCCACCGTTTAAAGTAGTAATAATATTCCACATAAGATTTTTCTTCTTCTCTTTATAGCTTTACTCCGTGACTGAGAAAAGGCCTCTGGTGAGCAGTCAAGTTCAACGACCATTCTAAAGAGTAAGTTATGCAAATGCTAGCCTTTGGAAAGCCATGGACTAAGAAACTAAAAATTGAAAAGTTAATTTCATTTAACAAATGAAATCATTATTTACCATTCTTAATTTGCAATTAAATAATTCGTTGGTCCAAACATTTTTTGGTGTTTTAAAAGCCTTGACAATGATTCTCAATAATTAAATCATAGTTTAATTTATTTTGTCACTCAGTAGTTATGTATTCATTTCAAAAACTTTTTAAATGATTGTTCTTGTGTTTTTTATTCCAACTTAGAAGTATGTTGGTATATTTAAAGGTTTTATTCATCAAATTGGTTAGAATATATTTTTAATAACTTTTTACTTTAAATTGCTATTATGTTTATTGTTCATAATAATTTTAGTTTGGTTATTGTTTGTTTTGATGAATTTAGTTTATTTACAAACGGTTTCATTCCAACTAAGAAGTATGTTGGTATATTAAAAGGTTATATTCATCGAATTTGTTAGAATATATTTTTTAATAACTTTTTTACTTAAAATTGCTATTATGATTATCGTTCATCATAATTTTATTTTGTTTTATTAATTGTTTTGATGAGTTTAGTTTATTTACAAACGGTTTTCTGGTATATTACATATTATTTACTAGTTTCTCTCAACTAAGTAAAGATATGCGAATTTTTTAATAGCTTATATTGAATAATTTTAACATTGTTGCTACAAAGTAAAAAATATGATGAGATGACGATTCAGTAGGTTTAAACTATAGATTAACCAATATTTTTCATTTCCTAGATCAATCTTCTTCGATGAGCGTAGAGGAATCTTCCAATCAGAGGCTTGTGCGCCAAAACACATTCACGAAGGAGACAGCGGTAGCAACGTGAGAAGATTGGAGAGACCCAAGAGGAAACCAGTTCATCGAATCGCTTTTTCCAGGGCTCGCATGGTGAGAGGAAAAATTGTCAAGGAGATGGTGGTCAGATATCCAGCTCCACGGAGCAGCAGTAAAGCATAGACCTCTCAGATCTAGGGCAAATGTCTCCAGACCACGAGACACTCTTCAATTGGACACGATGGTGGTGAGAATGCCTCATATCAATCAAGGATAGAAGAACCCGAAGCAGTTCCACGGGAAGAAAGCTGTTCGTAGAGGAACTTGGACAAAGTTGATGGGAAGAAGTTTTTAGAATCTCTTGAGCGAGGCGAAGTCTCTGGGGACAAGCACATTTGAGGCCCAAGGCAGCACTATGGCTTTGAGACCCTCCGACAATCTCAAGCTAGAGGGGGAATTATCTGGGAGAGAATTGAATGAATGGAGTCCTGGAGAGCGATACGCAGTGTCTCAAGAGCAAGGAAATCTGAAGCAAGGAGGAGAGTTCTACGGACGAAGGAGCTATGATGACACATTTTTAAGTCTCAAGGGGGATCGCTATGAGATCGTTCGCCCCAATGATAACCTGCGAATGGAGGGTGATTTCGAGCAACGGAAGCAAAACAAATGGAGGAAAGGAGAGCGCTATGAGGTTAAGAAGCATGAGAGCAATTTAAAGCAGGAGGGTTCATTTAGTGAGCGTACAAAAGAGGCTTGGGCTCCTGGAGAAAGGGCAGAGATCGTTAAACGCTCCGACCATCTGAAAATGGAAGGGCAGTTTGAAGGTTCTAGACGGTTAGAGGAGGTTAAGGTGGGCGAAAAAGCTAATATAATACGGCATGACGATAATCTAAAAATGGTTGGTGATTCTCGAAAAGAGAAAAAACTGCCTGGGTAAAGGGAGAAAGGGTAGCCATGGTAAAGCATGGAGATAATCTTCATTTAAAGGGTGAAATCCTAGAGAACAAAAAGGAATGGGCTACGAAGGGGGAAGGTCGGATATAATTAGGAGAGAGGATAACCTACTACTAGAAGGCACCTTCGCAGAAAAGGAAGGTCAACAGTGGATTGAGGGAGAAGGGCTGAAAGGGTGAAATATGAAGATAATTTAAAACTACGCGGAGATATCCAAGGTCGACAAAAGCAGGAATGGCATAAAATAGAAAAATCTGACATTGTTAAACATCAAGACAACTTGAGAATAGAAGGTGAAATAGAGATGAATAGAAAGGAATGGGCAACTGAGGGCGAGCGAATGGAGATAGTTAAACATGAGGACCATCTTAAAACTGAAGGTACCTTCGAGGGTAAAAAAAGTGAAATCTGGTCTCCTGGAGAAAGAGCCCAAAAAGTTATGCACAAAGATAATCTCCGACCAGAAGGAGATTTTACGGGAAAAGAGGATCAACAATGGGCACCAGCTGAGAGAATAATATTGTCAAGCATTCAGATAATTTACGCTTAGAAGGAAAATTTCAAGGTAAGGAGAGAGAACAATGGATACAGGCTGAGAGATCTCAGCCAATCAAGCATGGAGATAACTTGAAAATGGAAGGACAGATCGAAATCGGCAAAAAAGATGTAGTGGTCCAAGGAGAAAGAAGCGAAATCGTACGCCACGGCGATAATCTAAAAATGGAAGGTGATTTCCAAGACGAGAACGAACAACTTGGGTCAAAGGAGAAAAAGTAGCTATCGTCAAACGCTCAGACAATTTAAGAATGGAAGGACAAATGGAATCTCACAAAAAAGAATGGGCAACCTCAGGAGAGCGTGCTGAAGCCGTGAAGCATTCTGACAATTTAAAGTTAGAAGGATCTTTTACCCAGAAAACAAAAGAAGAATGGAGTCCAGGGGAGAGGGCAGAAATCGTGAGACGAAACGATAATCTAAGGCAAGAAGGAGAGTTTCAAGACAAACCCAAAGAGAAAATGGCAACCAGGTGAAAGAGCTGAAGTGATACGAAGAGGTGATAATTTACGTCCGGAGGGAGACTTCACAGGCAAACAAAAAGAAACGTGGGCTAAAGGAGAAAGGTTCGAACTCACAAAACGTCAAGATAATTTGAAACTCGAAGGAAAATTTCAAGATAGAGAAAAACAGACTTGGAATAGAGGAGAGAAAATGTCAATGGTAAAACACGAGGATAACTTGAGAATGGAAGGAGAGATTGAAACTCATAGACAAGAATGGGCAGTGAATGGTGAAAGAATGGATATGATTCGCTACGATGATAACTTGAAGCTCGAGGGAAATTTTGAAGGTCGTCAACAACAAAAATGGGCACCAGGCGAACGAGCAAATATCATCAAAGAAAAGACAACCTTCAAACCGAGGGTGAATTCAGTGAACGCCCAGAAAATAAATGGGCCCCTGGAGAACGCGCTGAGGTCGTTCAGAGAACCGACAATCTCCGCTTAGAAGGAAATTTTCAAGATCGCATAATGGAAAAGTGGGCTCCTGGAGAAAGAGCAGATACAGTTAAAATGAAAGACAATCTTCGACCTGGGGCGAGTTTCAAAATCGAGAGAAGCATGTGTGGGTCAAGGGTGAACGTGTTGACATCGTTAAACGACAGGATAACTTAAGAATGGAAGGAGCCATTGAAACTCATGCAAAGGAATGGGCAACCAAAGGTGAGCGTGTCGATATTGTGCGTCACGACGATAATCTTAAGATGGAAGGACAATTTCAGAATCGGATGCAAGAAAAATGGGCCCCAGGCGAAAGAGCAGACATCGTCAAGAGAAAGGATAATTTGCGCCCAGAAGGAGACTTCGAGCAGCGAATCACTGAGCAGTGGGCACCAGGAGAGAGAGCTGATAGAGTAAAGCAAAACGATAATCTAAAACCAGAAGGTACTTTGTAGATCGGCAACACGAGAAGTGGGCTCCTGGTGAGAGAGCAGACATCGTAAGGCGACAAGATAATCTGCGCATGGAGGGTCAATTTCAAAATCGAGAAACACAAGATTGGGTTAGAGGAGAGCGTGTTGAAATTGTGAAAAGGAGAGACAACTTAAAAATGGAAGGTGAATTTGAAACTAATAAAAAAGAATGGGCCACAAATGGTGAGAGAGTGGAATTGATTCGTTACGAAGATAACTTGAAGCTTGAAGGAAATTTTTGAAGATCGTCCTAAGGAAACCTGGGCACCAGGTGAAAGAGCAAACATTGTGAGAAGACAGGACAACCTAAGACCTGAAGGTCAATTCCAAACACGCGAAGAAAGAGCTTGGATAAAGGGTGACCGATTTGAAGTAATAAAAAGAGAAGACAATTTAAAAATGGAAGGAGAGATAGAAACTCACAAAAAAGAATGGGCCACGAATGGCGAACGTGTTCAAACAATTCGATACAATGATAATCTTAAGCTAGAAGGTAATTTCAAGACGCACTCAAGAAGAATGGGCTCCTGGAGAAAGAGCAGACATCGTAAAAAGGAAAGATAACCTCCGACCTGAAGGAAAATTTGATGAACGTAAAAAAGATACATGGGCACCAGGAGAGCGTGCTGACATTGTCAAAAGAAAGGACAACTTACGACCAGAAGGTAAATTTGAAGAGCGTCAAAAAAACGAATGGGCTCCAGGAGAAAGGGTTGACATCGTGAAACGCAAGGACAACCTCAAACCAGAAGGTAAGTTTGAGGATCGTCCTGACGAAAAAATGGGCACCAGGGGAGAGAGCTGACATAGTAAAAGAAAAGATAACTTAAAGCCTGAAGGTAAATTTCAAGAACGCCCAAAAGAACAATGGGCACCCGGAGAACGAGCAGATATTGTCAAAAGACAGGATAATCTTCATCTCGAAGGAAATTCCAAGAAAGGGAAAAAGAGTCTTTGGATTAAAGGTGAACGAATGGACATTGTCAGAGAGAGGACAATTTAAGAATGGAAGGAGAAATTGAGACCCACAAACAACAATGGGCAACCAACGGAGAACGTGTTGAAATGGTTAGGTATGAAGACAATTTAAAACTTGAAGGAATGTTTGAGGGCCGCAAAGATGAAAAATGGTCTCCTGGAGAAAGAGCAGACATTGTCAAGCGAAAAGACAATCTCAAACCAGAGGGCGAATTTGAAAAACGTCCAGATGATAAGTGGGCTCCAGGTGAACGTGCAGATATCGTGAAGAGGCGAGATAACCTCCACCCTGAAGGAAAGTTTGAAGACCGACCTAAAGATGAATGGGCACCAGGAGAACGTGCTGATGTAATAAGAGGAAAGACAACTTGAGGCCTGAAGGAAAATTTGAAGATCGCCCAGACGAGAAATGGGCACCTGGTGAACGCGCTGACATTGTCAAAGAAAAGACAATTTACGACCTGAAGGAAAGTTTGAAGAGCGACCAGACGAAAAGTGGCTCCTGGAGAAAGAGCAGATATTGTCAAGCGCAAAGATAATCTTAGACCAGAGGGCGAATTTGAAAAACGTCCAGATGATAAGTGGGCTCCGGGTGAACGTGCAGATATCGTGAAAAGACAAGATAATCTCAGACCAGAGGGTGAATTTGAAAAACGTCCAGATGATAAGTGGGCTCCAGGTGAACGTGCAGATATCGTGAAAAGAAAAGATAACCTCCGACCTGAAGGAAAGTTTGAAGATCGTCCTGACGAGAAATGGGCACCAGGTGAACGCGCTGACATTGTCAAAAGAAAGGACAATTTACGGCCTGAAGGAAAGTTTGAAGACCGACCGGACGAAAAGTGGGCTCCTGGAGAAAGAGCAGATATTGTCAAGCGCAAAGATAATCTCAGACCAGAGGGCGAATTTGAAAAACGTCCAGATGATAAGTGGGCTCCGGGTGAACGTGCAGATATCGTGAAAAGACAAGATAATCTCCGACCAGAGGGTGAATTTGAAAAACGTCCAGATGATAAATGGGCTCCAGGTGAACGTGCAGATATCGTGAAAAGAAAAGATAACCTCCGACCTGAAGGAAAGTTTGAAGATCGTCCTGACGAGAAATGGGCACCAGGTGAACGCGCTGACATTGTCAAAAGAAAAGATAACCTCCGACCTGAAGGAAAGTTTGAAGATCGTCCTGACGAGAAATGGGCACCAGGTGAACGTGGACATTGTCAAAAGAAAGGACAATTTACGGCCTGAAGGAAAGTTTGAAGACCGACCGGATGAAAAGTGGGCTCCTGGAGAAAGAGCAGATATTGTCAAGCGCAAAGATAATCTTAGACCAGAGGGTGAATTTGAAAAACGTCCAGATGATAAGTGGGCCCCGGGTGAACGTGCAGATATCGTAAAAAGACAAGATAATCTCAGACCAGAGGGTGAATTTGAAAAACGTCCAGATGATAATTGGGCTCCAGGTGAACGTGCAGATATCGTGAAAAGAAAAGATAATCTCCGACCTGAAGGAAAGTTTGAAGATCGTCCTGACGAGAAATGGGCACCAGGTGAACGCGCTGACATTGTCAAAAGAAAGGACAATTTACGGCCCTGAAGGAAAGTTTGAAGACCGACCGGACGAAAAGTGGGCTCCTGGAGAAAGAGCAGATATTGTCAAGCGCAAAGATAATCTCAGACCAGAGGGCGAATTTGAAAAACGTCCAGATGATAAGTGGGCTCCGGGTGAACGTGCAGATATCGTGAAAAGACAAGATAATCTCAGACCAGAGGGTGAATTTGAAAAACGTCCAGATGATAAGTGGGCTCCAGGTGAACGTGCAGATATCGTGAAAAGAAAGATAACCTCCGACCTGAAGGAAAGTTTGAAGATCGTCCTGACGAGAAATGGGCACCAGGTGAACGCGCCTGACATTGTCAAAAGAAAAGATAACCTCCGACCTGAAGGAAAGTTTGAAGATCGTCCTGACGAGAAATGGGCACAGGTGAACGTGCTGACATTGTCAAAAGAAAGGACAATTTACGGCCTGAAGGAAAGTTTGAAGAACGACCGGATGAAAAGTGGGCTCCTGGAGAAAGAGCAGATATTGTCAAGCGCAAAGATAATCTTAGACCAGAGGGTGAATTTGAAAAACGTCCAGATGATAAGTGGGCTCCGGGTGAACGTGCAGATATCGTAAAAGACAAGATAATCTCAGACCAGAGGGTGAATTTGAAAAACGTCCAGATGATAAGTGGGCACCAGGTGAACGCGCTGACATTGTCAAAAGAAAAGACAATTTACGGCCTGAAGGAAAGTTTGAAGACCGACCGGATGAAAAGTGGCTCCAGGTGAACGCGCTGACATTGTCAAAGAAAGGACAACTTACGGCCTGAGGAAAGTTTGAAGACCGACCGGACGAAAAGTGGGCTCCTGGAGAAAGAGCAGATATTGTCAAGCACAAAGATAATCTCAGACCAGAGGGTGAATTTGAAAAACGTCCAGATGATAAGTGGGCCCCGGGTGAACGTGCAGATATCGTGAAAAGACAAGATAATCTCAGACCAGAGGGTGAATTTGAAAAACGTCCAGATGATAAGTGGGCTCCAGGTGAACGTGCAGATATCGTGAAAAGAAAAGTAACCTCCGACCTGAAGGAAAGTTTGAAGATCGTCTGAAGAAAATGGGCACTAGGTGAACGCGCTGACATTGTCAAAAGAAAAGACAATTTACGGCCTGAAGGAAAGTTTGAAGACCGACCGGATGAAAAGTGGGCTCCAGGTGAACGAGCAGATATTGTCAAGCGCAAAGATAATCTAAGACCAGAGGGCGAATTTGAAAAAACGTCCAGATGATAAGTGGGCTCCGGGTGAACGTGCAGATATTGTGAAAAGAAAAGATAACCTCCGACCTGAAGAAAGTTTGAAGATCGTCCCGATGAGAAATGGGCACCAGGTGAGCGCGCTGATATTGTCAAAAGAAAGGACAATTTACGGCCTGAAGGAAAGTTTGAAGACCGACCAGATGAAAGTGGGCTCCTGGAGAAAGAGCAGATATTGTAAAAGACAAGATAACCTACATAGGAGGGTAAATTCCAAGAACGTGAAGAAACCATTTGGGTCAAAGGTGAGCGTGTCGAGATTGTTAAAAGAGAAGACAATTTAAGAATGGAAGGTAGATTTGAAGATCGACCTAACGAAAAGTGGGCTCCTGGTGAACGTGCTGACATTGTCAAGAGAAAAGACAATCTTCGACCTGAAGGTAAATTTGAAGATCGCCCAGACAAAAAATGGGCACCAGGAGAACGAGCAGATATTGTAAAAGGCAAGATAATCTTCTATGGAAGGTAAATTCCAAGAACGCGAAGAAAACATTTGGGTTAAAGGTGAACGGGTCGAAATTGTTAAAGAGAAGACATTTGAGAATGGAAGGCAGATTTGAAGATCGTCTGGACCAAAAATGGGCTCCTGGAGAAAGAGCTGACGTTGTTAAAAGAAAAGATAACCTTAGGCCAGAAGGTAAATTTGAAGATCGGCCTGATGAAAAGTGGGCACCTGGGAAAGAGCTGACATCGTCAAGAGAAAGGACAATCTAAAACCAGAAGGGAAATTTGAAGATCGGCCTGATGAGAAGTGGGCGCCTGGCGAAAGAGCTGACATCGTCAAGCGAGAGGACAATCTGAGACCAGAAGGTAAATTCGAGGATCGTCCACAGGAAGAATGGGCTCCAGGCGAAGGGTGACATCGTGAAACGAAAAGATAACCTTAGGCCAGAAGGTAAATTTGAAGATCGACCCAATGAAAATGGGCACCTGGTGAAAGAGCTGACATCGTAAGCGAAAGGACAATCTAAGACCAGAAGGTAAATTGAGGATCGTCCACAGAAGAATGGGCTCCTGGTGAGAGGGCTGACATCGTGAAACGTAAAGACAACCTTCGACCTGAAGGTAAATTGAAGATCGGCCCGATGAAAAGTGGGCGCCTGGCGAAAGAGCTGACATCGTTAAACGAAAGACAACCTTCAACCCGAAGGTAAATTCGAGGATCGTCCACAGGAAGAATGGGCTCCAGGCGAGAGGGCTGACATCGTGAAACGAAAGGATAACCTTAGGCCAGAAGGTAAATTTGAAGATCGACCTGATGAAAAATGGGCACCTGGAGAAAGAGCTGACATCGTCAAGCAAAGGACAATCTAAGACCAGAAGGTAAATTTGAGGATCGTCCACAGGAAGAATGGGCTCCTGGTGAGAGGGCTGACATCGTGAAACGAAAAGACAACCTTCGACCAGAAGGAAAATTTGAAGATCGGCCCGATGAAAAGTGGGCTCCTGGCGAAAGAGCTGACATCGTCAAACGAAAAGACAACCTTCGACCAGAAGGCAAATTGAGGATCGTCCACAGGAAGAATGGGCTCCTGGTGAAAGGGCTGACATCGTTAAACGAAAGGATACCTCCGACCAGAAGGGAATTCGAAGATCGGCCCGATGAAAAGTGGGCACCTGGTGAAAGAGCTGACATCGTCAAGCGAAAGGACAATCTACGACCGAAGGTAAATTCGAGGATCGACACAGGAAGAAATGGGCACTGGCGAAAGAGCTGACATCGTGAAACGAAAAGACAACTTCGACCAGAAGGTAAATTCGAGGATCGTCCACAGGAAGAATGGGCTCCAGGCGGGGCTGACATCGTAAACGAAAGGATAACCTTAGGCCAGAAGGTAAATTTGAAGATCGACCCGATGAAAAATGGGCACCTGGTGAAAGAGCTGACATCGTCAAGCGAAAGGACCATATAACCCAGAAGGTAAATTTGCGTATCGAAAGGCACTCGGAAACGAATGGGCCCCTGGTAGAGCGAATAGATCTGACAACGGGCACCTGGTGGACCACAAAGCGTCAAGGCGAGAAAAGCGACAAGAAGGTAAATTTGAAGATCGACCCGATGAAAAATGGGCACCTGGGTGAAAGATGATATCGTCAAGCGAAAGAAAGGACCAACCTCAAGACCAGAAGGTAAATTTGAGGATCGTCCACAGGAAGAAGAGGCTCCTGGTGAGAGGGCTGACATCGTGAACGAGAAAGGATAACTTAGGCCAGAAGGAAATTCGAAGATCGACCCGATGAAAAGTGGGCACCTGGTGAAAGAGCTGACATCGTCAAGCGAAAGACAACCTTCGACCAGAAGGTAATTCGAGGATCGTCCACAGGAAGAATGGGCTCCTGGCGAGAGGGCTGACATCGTGAAACGAAAAGATAACCTAGACCAGAAGGTAAATTCGAAGATCGGCCCGATGAAAAGTGGGCACCTGGTGAAAGAGGACATCGTCAAGCGAAAGGACAATCTACGACCAGAAGGTAAATTCGAGGATCGTCCACAGGAAGAATGGGCTCCTGGCGAGAGGGCTGACATCGTGAAACGAAAAGATAACCTTAGACCAGAAGGTAAATTCGAAGATCGGCCGATGAAAAATGGGCACCTGGTGAAAGAGCTGACATCGTCAAGCGAAAGGACAATCTACGACCAGAAGGTAAATTCGAGGATCGTCCACAGGAAGAATGGGCTCCTGGCGAGAGAGGGCGACATCGTGAAACGAAAAGATAACCTTAGACCAGAAGGTAAATTGAAGATCGACCCGATGAAAAATGGGCACCTGGTGAAAGAGCTGACATCGTCAAGCGAAAGGACAATCTTCGACCAGAAGGTAAATTGAGGATCGTCCACAGGAAGAATGGGCTCCTGGCGAGAGGGCAGACATCGTGAAACGTAAAGATAACCTCCGACCAGAAGGGAATTCGAAGATCGGCCTGATGAAAAGTGGGCACCTGGTGAAAGAGCTGACATAGTCAAGCGAAAGGACAATTTAAGGCCAGAAGGAAATTCGAGGATCGACCACAGGAAGAATGGGCTCCTGGCGAGAGGGCAGACATCGTGAAACGAAAAGATAATCTTAGGCCAGAAGGTAAATTTGAGATCGACCCGATGAAAAATGGGCACCTGGTGAAAGAGCTGACATCGTCAAGCGAAAGGACAATCTAAGACCAGAAGGTAAATTTGAGGATCGTCCACAGGAAGAATGGGCTCCTGGTGAGAGGGCTGACATCGTGAAACGAAAAGACAACCTTCGACCAGAAGGAAAATTTGAAGATCGGCCCGATGAAAAATGGGCTCCTGGCGAAAGAGCTGACATCGTTAAACGAAAGGACAACCTTCGACCAGAAGGTAAATTCGAGGATCGTCCAAAGGAAGAATGGGCTCCTGGCGAGAGGGCAGACATCGTGAAACGTAAAGATAACCTCCGACCAGAAGGGAAATTCGAAGATCGGCCTGATGAAAAGTGGGCACCTGGTGAAAGAGCTGACATCGTCAAGCGAAAGGACAATCTACGACCAGAAGGTAAATTTGAGGATCGACCACAGGAAGAATGGGCTCCAGGCGAGAGGGCTGACATCGTGAAACGAAAAGATAATCTTAGGCCAGAAGGTAAATTTGAAGATCGACCCGATGAAAAATGGGCACCTGGTGAAAGAGCTGACATCGTCAAGCGAAAGGACAATCTAAGACCAGAAGGTAAATTCGAGGATCGACCACAGGAAGAATGGGCTCCTGGTGAGAGGGCTGACATCGTGAAACGAAAAGACAACCTTCGACCAGAAGGAAAATTTGAAGATCGGCCCGATGAAAAGTGGGCTCCTGGCGAAAGAGCTGACATCGTAAACGAAAAGATAATCTTAGGCCAGAAGGGAAATTCGAAGATCGGCCGATGAAAAGTGGGCACCTGGTGAAAGAGCTGACATCGTCAAGCGAAAGGACAATCTTAGACCAGAAGGTAAATTCGAGGATCGACCACAGGAAGAATGGGCTCCTGGCGAGAGGGCAGACATCGTGAAACGAAAAGATAATCTTAGGCCAGAAGGTAAATTTGAAGATCGACCCGATGAAAAATGGGCACCTGGTGAAAGAGCTGACATAGTCAAAAGAAAGGACAATTTAAGGCCGAAGGAAATTCGAAGATCGACCGATGAAAAGTGGGCACCTGGTGAAAGAGCTGACATCGTCAAGCGAAAGACAACCTTCGACCAGAAGGTAAATTCGAGGATCGTCCACAGGAAGAATGGGCTCCAGGCGAGAGGGCTGACATCGTGAAACGAAAAGATAACCTTAGGCCAGAAGGTAAATTTGAAGATCGACCCGATGAAAAATGGGCACCTGGTGAAAGAGCTGACATCGTCAAGCGAAAGGACAATCTAAGACCAGAAGGTAATTTGAGGATCGTCCACAGGAAGAATGGGCTCCTGGTGAGAGGGCTGACATGTGAAACGTAAAGACAACCTTCGACCTGAAGGTAAATTTGAAGAGCGGCCCGATGAAAAGTGGCACCTGGCGAAAGAGCTGACATCGTTAAACGAAAAGACAACCTTCGACCAGAAGGTAATTCGAGGATCGTCCACAGGAAGAATGGGCTCCAGGCGAGAGGGCTGACATCGTGAAACGAAAGGATAACCTTAGGCCAGAAGGTAATTTGAAGATCGACCCGATGAAAAATGGGCACCTGGTGAAAGAGCTGACATGTCAAGCGAAAGGACAATCTACGACCAGAAGGTAAATTTGAGGATCGTCCTAAGGAAGAATGGGCTCCTGGCGAGAGGGCAGACATCGTGAAACGTAAAGATAACCTCCGACCAGAAGGGAAATTCGAAGATCGGCCTGATGAAAAGTGGGCACCTGGTGAAAGAGCTGACATCGTCAAGCGAAAGGACAATCTACGACCAGAAGGTAAATTCGAGGATCGACCACAGGAAGAATGGGCTCCAGGCGAGAGGGCTGACATCGTGAAACGAAAAGATAACCTTAGGCCAGAAGGTAAATTTGAAGATCG
This sequence comes from Caligus rogercresseyi, assembly GCA_013387185.1. NCBI lineage: Eukaryota > Metazoa > Arthropoda > Copepoda > Siphonostomatoida > Caligidae > Caligus > Caligus rogercresseyi. The sequence goes on along the minus strand of CP045898.1, from coordinate 9,697,967 downwards.
ACCGATGAAAAATGGGCACCTGGTGAAAGAGCTGACATCGTCAAGCGAAAGGACAATCTACGACCAGAAGGTAAATTCGAGGATCGACCACAGGAAGAATGGGCTCCAGGCGAGAGGGCTGACATCGTGAAACGAAAAGATAACCTTAGGCCAGAAGGGAAATTTGAAGATCGACCGATGAAAAATGGGCACCTGGTGAAAGAGCTGATATCGTCAAGCGAAAGGACAATCTAAGACCAGAAGGTAAATTGAGGATCGTCCACAGGAAGAATGGGCTCCTGGCGAGAGGGCAGACATCGTGAAACGTAAAGATAACCTCCGACCAGAAGGAAATTCGAAGATCGGCCTGATGAAAAGTGGGCACCTGGCGAAAGAGCTGACATCGTCAAAAGAAAGGACAATTAAGACCTGAAGGCAAATTCGAAGATCGACCCGATGAAAAGTGGGCACCTGGTGAAAGAGCTGACATCGTCAAGCGAAAGGACAATCTTAGACCAGAAGGTAAATTCGAGGATCGTCCACAGGAAGAATGGGCTCCGGTGAGAGGGCTGACATCGTGAAACGTAAAGATAACCTCGACCAGAAGGGAAATTCGAAGATCGACCGATGAAAATGGGCACCTGGTGAAAGAGCTGACATCGTCAAGCGAAAGGACAATCTAAGACCAGAAGGTAAATTTGAGGATCGTCCACAGGAAGAATGGGCACCTGGTGAGAGGGCTGACATCGTGAAACAAAAGACAACCTTCGACCAGAAGGTAAGTTTGAGGATCGTCCACAGGAAGAATGGGCTCCTGGCGAAAGGGCTGACATCGTGAAACGAAAAGACAACCTTCGACCAGAAGGTAAATTTGAAGAGCGGCCCGATGAAAAATGGGGCCTGGGGAAAGAGCTGACATCGTCAAAGAAAGGACAATCTTAGACCAGAAGGTAAATTTGAAGATCGACCTGATGAAAATGGGCACCTGGTGAAAGGGCTGACATCGTCAAGCGAAAGGACAATCTACGACCAGAAGGTAAATTTGAGGATCGTCCACAGGAAGAATGGGCTCCAGGCGAGAGGGCTGACATCGTGAAACGTAAAGATAACCTCGACCAGAAGGGAAATTCGAAGATCGGCCTGATGAAAAGTGGGCACCTGGCGAAAGAGCTGACATCGTCAAGCAAAGGACAATTTAAGGCCTGAAGGTAAATTTGAAGATCGGCCTGATGAAAAGTGGGCACCTGGCGAAAGAGCTGACATAGTCAAGAGAAAGGACAATCTAAGACCAGAAGGCAAGTTTGAGGATCGACCACAGGAAGAATGGGCTCCTGGTGAAAGGGCTGACATCGTTAAACAAAAAGATAACCTTAGACCTGAGGGTAAATTTGAAGATCGACCTGACGAGAAATGGGCACCTGGAGAAAGAGCTGACATTGTAAAAAGACAAGATAATCTTTATTTAGAAGGAAAATTTCAAGAGCGTGAGGAAAATATTTGGGTAAAGGGTGAGCGGATCGATATTTTGAGACGAGAAGACAACTTAAAAATGGAAGGAGAAATTGAAACACACAGAAAAGAATGGGCAACTCATGGTGAGCGGGCTGAAATGATAAGATATGAAGATAATCTAAAACCAGAAGGTAAATTTGAAGATCGACCTGATCAAAAATGGGCTCCCGGTGAACGTGCTGACATTGTGAAGCGCAAAGACAATTTGCGACTCGAAGGAAAGTTTGAAGATCGTCCTGACGAGACATGGGCACCTGGAGAAAGAGCTGACATTGTAAAACGTAAAGATAACCTTAGGCCAGAGGGTAAATTTGAAGATCGACCCGACGAAAAGTGGGCACCTGGTGAAAGAGCTGACATTGTCAAGAGGAAGGATAATCTAAGACCAGAGGGTAAATTTGAGGATCGTCCACAAGAAGAATGGGCACCTGGAGAAAGAGCTGACATTGTCAAGCGAAAAGATAATTTACGGCCCGAAGGAAAGTTTGAAGATCGACCTGATGAAAAATGGGCACCTGGTGAAAGAGCTGACATTGTAAAGCACAAAGATAATTTGCGACCCGAAGGAAAATTTGAAGATCGACCCAACGAAAAATGGTCTCCTGGAGAAAGAGCTGACATTGTTAAACGTAAAGACAATTTGCGGCCCGAAGGTAAATTTGAAGATCGGCCCGACGAAACGTGGTCACCTGGTGAAAGAGCTGACATTGTTAAACGTAAAGACAATTTGCGACCTGAGGGAAAGTTTGAAGACCGACCTGACGAAAAGTGGGCTCCTGGTGAACGCGCTAACATTGTCAAGCGAAAAGATAATTTAAGACCAGAAGGTAAATTTGAAGATCGACCCGACGAAAAGTGGGCTCCTGGTGAACGTGCTGACATTGTAAAGCGTAAAGATAATTTGCGACCCGAGGGTAAATTTGAAGATCGACCCGACGAAAAGTGGTCACCTGGTGAAAGAGCTGACATCGTTAAACGTAAAGACAATTTGCGACCTGAGGGAAAGTTTGAAGACCGACCTGACGAAAAGTGGGCTCCTGGTGAAAGAGCAGATATTGTAAAGCGAAAAGATAATTTAAGACCGGAAGGTAAATTTGAAGATCGACCCGACGAAAAGTGGGCTCCTGGTGAACGTGCTGACATTGTCAAGCGAAAAGACAATCTAAAGCCAGAAGGTAAATTTGTAGACCGACCACAAGAAGAATGGTCACCGGGAGAAAGAGCTGACATTGTTAAAAGGCAAGATAATCTTTACCTAGAAGGAAAATTTCAAGACCGCGAAGAAAATGTTTGGATGAAGGGTGAGCGTGTCGATATTTTGAGAAGGGAAGATAATTTAAAAATGGAAGGAGAAATCGAAACCCATAGAAAAGAATGGGCAACTCAAGGCGAGCGAGTCGAAATGATCAAATATAAAGATAATCTTAAGCCAGAAGGTAAATTTGAGGATCGACCTGATGAGATGTGGTCCCCAGGCGAACGTGCTAACATTGTCAAGAGGGAAGATAATCTACGTCTTGAAGGTAAATTCGAAGATCGCCCTGATCAGAAATGGTCTCCAGGTGAACGTGCCGATGTTGTTAAAAGGAAAGACAACCTGCGACCCGAAGGAAAATTCGAAGATCGCCCTGATGAGAAATGGGCACCTGGAGAAAGAGCTGATATTGTCAAAAGGAGGGATAATCTAAAACCTGAGGGTAAGTTTCAAGACCGCCCTGACGAAAAATGGTCTCCAGGAGAACGTGCCGATATTGTGAAGCGAAAAGATAACCTTCATATGGAAGGAGAGTTTCAAGATCGTGTCGAGTACATTTGGAGAGAGGGGGAACGGGTTAAATCTGTTAAAAGGGAGGACAATTTAAGACTAGAAGGACAAATTGAGACCCATAAAAAGGAATGGGCAACTAATGGAGAGCGTGTTGAAATAATTCGTTATGAGGACAATCTTAAACCAGAAGGGAAATTTGAAGATCGCCCTGATCAAAAATGGTCACCCGGTGAACGTGCAGACATTGTTAAGAGAATGGACAATTTAAGACCTGAGGGTAAATTTGAAGATCGTCTCGATGAAACTTGGTCACCTGGAGAACGTGCAGAAATTGTTAAGAGAAAGGATAACCTTCGACCAGAAGGTAAATTTGAAGATCGTCTTGATGAAAAATGGAAGCCTGGAGAAAGAGCGGATATAGTAAAAAGGCAAGATAATCTTCATCTTGAAGGTCAATTTCAAGATCGAGAAGAAGTTGTATGGTCCAAAGGGGAACGTGTTGATATCATTAAGCGGGAAGACAATTAAAAATGGAAGGAGAAATCGAAACCCACAAAAAACAATGGGCGACTAACGGTGAACGGGTCGAAATCATCAAATATGAAGACAATCTTAAACCTGAGGGGGCGTTTGAAGACCGTCTCGATCATAAATGGTCTCCTGGTGAGCGAGCTGAAGTCGTGAAACATAAGGATAATTTAACATTAGAAGGAAAGTTCCAAGATCGTGTTAAAACTGAATGGTCTGCTGGAGAAAGAGCGAATGTAGTTAAAAGAGAAGATAACCTTAAGCTCGAAGGAAAGTTTGAGGATAGGGATGAGATTAAATGGGTTAAAGGCGAGAAAGTGAAAGTAATTCGACATGAAGATAATCTTAAAATGGAAGGTAATCTTGAAACTCACAAAGAGAATGGGCAACCAAAGGTGAACGTGTGGATATTGTTAAACATTCTGACAACCTCAAGATGGAAGGAAAAATTGAAGATCGAAAGTTAGAGAAATGGTCTCCAGGAGAACGAGCTACCATCGTAAAACACGAAGATAATTTGCATTTAGAGGGAAAATTTCAGGAGAAAGAGTTGAATCAATTTGTCCGAGGAGAAAAGGCTGAGGTGATCAAATATCAAGATAATTTGAAAATGGAAGGAAAAATCGAAGTTTTTGAAAAAGAATGGGCCACATCGGGTGAACGAGTGGAAGTTGTAAAACATAGGGATAATTTAAAACTCGAAGGAACAATGGAAGACAAGCACTCAGAGTCTTGGACCCCTGGAGAGCGCGCCCAGATAGTAAAATATAAAGACAATTTGAAACTTGAAGGTCAGTTTCAAGATAAGCCAGTCGAAGATTGGTCTCCTGGTGAAAGAGCTAAAATAGTAAAATATGATGATCACTTAAAGCCCGAAGGAAAGTTCCATGGCCGAGAAAAACAGTCGTTCGTTAAAGGAGAAAGGATGGCTATCGTAAAGCATGGTGATAATTTAAAACTGGAAGGAGAAATTGATACCTCACGCAAAGAGTGGGCTACAAAAGGTGATAAAGCTGAAGTTGTGAAGCATGCTGACAACTTGAAATTAGAAGGCCAGTTCCAAGATAAAATCAAAGAAGAATGGTCTCCTGGAGAGAGAGCTCAAATAGTTAAGTACAAAGATAACCTCAAGTCTCAAGGAAGCTTTCAGGACAAAATAAAGGAAACTTGGTCGCCCGGAGAGAGATCCGAGATTGTACAAAGAGAAGACAATCTAAAAATGGAAGGGTCCTTTGCGTCTCGAGAGAGTCAGGAATTCGTAAAGGGGGAACGAGTCTCAATGGTGCGTCATAAAGATAATCTGAAGCTAGAAGGAAAAATAGAGACGAACAAAAAGCAAGGTGCTCTTAAAGGTGAGCGAGCTTCTGTTGTTAAGCATGAGGATAATTTGAAACTGGAAGGCCACTTTGAATCCAGAGAGACGCAGAAATGGTCTCCAGGAGAGCGCGCCTCGGTTGTCAAGCGCTCAGATAACTTAAAATCTGAGGGTGAATTTTCCAAAAAGGATACGCAAGTTTGGAAAAAAGGGGAGAGATCCGCCATAGTAAAGCGCCAAGACAATTTAAAAGTAGAAGGAGACTTTGCTTCACAGCAAGATGGTAAGAGTTGGTCTCCTGGTGAGAGGGCTTCTCCCATAAAACATGAAGATAATCTGAAGCTCGATGGGGACTTTATGGGAAAGACACAAACAATATGGTCCCGAGACTCTCGAGCAACTGTCGTCAAACAACAGGATAACCTACGAATGGAAGGAAAGATGGAAGCCCACAAAAACGAGTGGGCTACTTCAGGACATCGTGCGTCCAAACTTACGCATGCTGATAACCTGAAGATGGAAGGAGAATTTCATGGGAAAAAAACAAGAAGAGGCAATCATCCATTTTAACAAACCTGAGGAATTACGTGCTGAAAGGCGCATCCATCATGATAATCTAAAGATGGAAGGACAGATTCAAGGTAATAAAAACATTTTCTGGGTTTTTTGTAGAATAACTATACTAATTTCGATTTTTTTATTTCAGGCAAGTCCCAAGAATACTTTAAAGGTACTCAAGGTGAACGCGCCTCAAAGGTACAACATCAGGATAACCTTTCATTAAGTGGAAAGCATTCAATGGAACGAAAAAGTTTGACGAGCAGTGTTCAAAAGAAATCGACGACAACAACATCCTCACAAAGCAGTACATCAACCACAACACCTGGCGAGAGATCGAAAGCTTACAAACATAAAGACAATCTGAAGCTAGAAGGTGATTTCTATGGGAACTCCAACAACAACAATAGTTCCTTTAGCCCAGGAGAGCGAGCTTCCGTTGTACGACGTGCGGATCATTTAAAATTGGAGGGAGAGTTTACAGGAAGAAAGTCACAAGAGGGGACACCTCTGAAAGGAGAGAGAGCAGCCATTGTGAGACGCAAGGATAACTTAAAGCAAGAGGGAGCCATGTCTTTTGAGAGCACGGCTCAAAGCGCTTCTAAGGCAGTCTCGCGAGTCAATTACTCACGGCGTTCCAATCAATCATCCATTATGATCGGAGAGGAAGACCAGTCGAATTCCAGCAGCACTTCAGTTAAGAACTCTCAAAGCAAATCCACGAACAAGTCCTCCAATTCCAGCAGCAAGTCCTTAAATAAGCAAACAACGAGCGAAGGCATGGCAAAGAGTATCGTGCAAGAAGGAAGTCAATCCGCCCAACTGACCGCCGTCAACGCCAATAAGTTTGAAAGTAGTCTAAGAGAGTCCTCCGGTGTTCAAATCGGGGTGCAGAAAGATGTCTCTGTGATTGAGAATCATCGACGACAGTCCTCAGCCAGATCACAGTATCAGCAATACCAACAGCAGCAGCAGTTCCAGGAGCAATTTCAACAACAACAGCAGTCCCGACAGCTTGACAATTCACAAAAATGGTCCAACAACCGACAAAATGCAGCTTCTTCTTCTTCCAATTGGGGAACTGCGACCTATACGACATCGACGCAGATGCAGCAACAAAACTTATCCTCCGAGTCCAGACAACAGAGCGGCAGCAAGCGAAGAACGTGGGCGGAGTCCAGTGTGTTCCATGGAGCACCCGTTACATATGCTACCACCCACGACCAAACATGTCCTGCCAACGTTCTATACTCAAAACCTCTCCATATAAATATGAAAGACAGTCCTCTTCAGGACATAAGGTGTTCCTTCCTTCCGTAACTAATTAAGTTAATAAGGAAAAAGGGATATCTCTTTCGTCACGACATAACCCTAAAAAGAGTCTCTCGTAGCCTATTAGTTACTTGAAAATCAGTTTTTTAAATCAGTTTATATATATATATATATATATATATATATATATATATATATATATGATGCAGTGCCTTAGAAAACGTCGACCATCTAGAGCTATCAAACGCCTCTTATGTTTAATTCATATTAAGAAATGCCATCTTTTAAATAGATTGTGATAATTTTTGTCATTTTTTTATTCTCAGGGCCCAATTTTAATTACTCTTAAACTAAAATGACCACAATATTCATTCTCACATCATGTACATCAACATTATACCCTAGGGATGCCCCGAATAAAACATTAATACTTCTTTGCTTAATGACCCCAAACTCATAAAACCCCATCAATATTATTGCGCCCACCTCCCTAAAACATTTTATTGACCCCCCCCCCCCCTCACTAAAACCTATACTTGTTTTGACCTCCATTCCCATCTGACACATTTTCTCATGGATTTTTTTTTGGTTTGACAAACTCGGAATCTGTCGCCAAAAAATACATTCCAGGATTAAAATGTCCTCCAGAAGAATTCTCTTCTCTCACTAAATATTCAATTTTATTATACAAAGCAGCCTCGGAAACTGTCATTTGTATGAATATATGAGTTGTGACGGTGTAAAAATGCTAATTTAATTCAAAATATGATACTTCTATTTAAAAAATCTCGTGTAATTCATTCTCGTTTTATAATATTAATTATTATTATTATGAACTGTGCTATTAATGATTGTATTGTACGTGTCTAACATTCAGTATGGAAATATAATATATATAATATTGCAGATAATATATTATGGCTTTTCTGTTATTTTCTGGTCAAATGACCTTTTCTATGAAACCAAAGCTCTACAATGTTTTAACTCTAAATTGAATGGGAGCTTTCATGTTTTCTATATGATTGTATAGTTGAAATTTTGGATTTGGCATTCAAGATGCGTTGGCCTAAAAGTATTTGTTGTCATTAGACGGGCCCTTTATGACCATGAGGAACAAATGGTATGTTCAGAAAATGGGAACAACAGAAGAATAAAAAAGATTTTGTTTGCCGATCACCATTTGATAAAGTTCAACTCTGTAATAATATTTTAGAACATTTTGAAGGAATGTCATGAGGGTTCGTGAGTTTCGTATTATTTAAGTATTGCGACAAAAAAAATTACTAGTTCCAAAAATAATGACTTTCGAATTCTTAGAATCCTTTACGACAATTAATTCTTATTGAATCATTTGATACAACCAAAAACAATGTTAAGAAATCAACCTAAAAACGATAACTTTGTTTCTTGACAAACGAAAACATAGATAAGGCCTCTTATATTGTACTTTTTTTATTCACCTTGAAAGTATCTTTTCAGTTAGTAATTCATTTCTTTTCTTATGATTTTCAACTCAAATGATTCGTAAATAACATGGAGGTACTTAGTGTTCTTAAATAATGTTCTGCAATATTTTATTCCTACAGTATAAATTAATAGGGCTACTCCTGGTTATTTATAAAACTCAATCAAAAAGGAGTTGGGAATATAAAAATGATAAACAAATGAGGTATAAATATTTTTTCTTCTAAAAAATTGATTAAAAAGGGGTTTTCTCACTACAGTTATTGATCGTATAAAAATACTTGTAGCGTAGAGACACAAGCGTACTAAAATTTTCACACAAAATTTTAATACTTCTTCCGTTATTACAGCCTTTGAAGGACAAGGAGCATATCAAGGCGTTTAGAATTATTTAGGATAATTGACCGTACCCAATCTTAACAAATGATGGAAAAAGATTTTCTAAGACACACAGCCAAGAGTGAATTAATGTTATATTTCATTATTAATAGTTTAACATTATTGACTATCCTTATTTTAACCAATCGTGTTCTAGAAAAAGTCCCAATGGTGTGTACTTAACAGGTTGTTGATTTTTTTGATTTTTTTCAAAAAAATCGAAAAATCGGATTTTTTGATTTAAATCGGATTTTTTTGATTTAAATCAGATTTTTTTGATTTTAATGGTAACCATATTTATGAACCAAAATCTTTTTTCAATGTGTAAATTTTGTCCATACTTTAAATTGTAACTTTTTAAAACATGCCCAATATACATATAGGCCTACCTATTACTCAGGGGAGTTTAAATGCTGTCTTTGATTAAATTCTAGTTGCCTTACTTAATGATTTCATTTTAATAAAGAATGCAAAGGAGTAAACAATAAAATTACAGAACTTCAAAGGCCTTGTAATGAGTCATACTCGCTAATCACGTGACAGTTCGAAATCCAAGCGAGGATCGAAAACTCATGACAATTTTCTACCTTAAAAAATTACTGGGTGGAGCTGCCAACGGCTGATCAAAGATGACTACAAGATGGGTCACTCTCGAATCTAGGACGCGCCAGGTACGATTGGAAAAGGAGGCGCAAGATAATCGGACAATGATAACTCGTTCCTGTAATGTCAAATTTAATTGAGTTTACTTTTTCATTCATATTGTACAAGCAGAATAGAAGCAAATTGTTAATATGTTCATCAAATCTTAAGATAATTAGAAGATTTAGAAGAGCAAGAAGACTGACAATAATAACTCGTTCCTGTAATTGTCAAATGAACTGCGTTAACTTTTCCATTTACATTGTAAAGTAATAAACAATTATTTGATAAAACATGACTTGATTTAATCATTGATTAAAAATGTCTTTGGAAAAAAAAATTAATTTAGATCGCAATCCAAATTGCTTGATTTAAATCAAATAATCCTAATCAAAGCTAATATGATATATTATATGATATAGGCCTATAGTCTGAGGCTATAGATATAATGAAAAAGGCCACTGCTCTACTATTAAGAAGACAGACATTGAAATGTTTGTTTCTGTCATTGTGAATTAGAAGCATAAAAATTAAATATCAATTAATTTATTGAAAAAAAACATGAATTGATTTAAATCAATGATTTTATTGGAAATCCACTTGATTTAAATCGCGATTTAAATCAATGATTTAAATCGGCCTGATTTAAATCAAACAACCTGGTACTTAATAATATGAAAATTAAGGGCATATAAATTAAAATGGTAAAGGTACACAAGAGAGATTAATTTAGCTTCGAATATGAAGAGTTGCTTTTATTTTACAACTAACACAGGCCCGGGGGATGGGTGGGTCTAAGGGGGGCCAGGCCCGGCCACCGAGTGAGTGGGCCTGATTTTTATGAATGTGCCAACTGTGCTCCCCAAAAGCCTAGGCCTGCTGCCGGGCCTAAACTAACATAATGACAAAAATAATTGATATTTTTGTGATCATTTCATACGCATCGAAAAAAAAATAGATAAGGGGATTTTTTTTCCGGTAATATAAACCAATTAAGGGTTAAAGTATGGGGATCAACGTTCAGACTTTTTCTAGGTTTCAGTCTTGAGACGTTCTAAGTTGTGGATGGGCCCTTGGGTTACTCAGACTATATATTGATCAATGATATTACAATAGTACAAAAAATAATAAACTTTTATTGGGCGAAAAAAGCTATGATAGGACAAAATCATATAAAATGCAAAAGCAGCATATATGCAACTTGGCAGTCCTACTGGGCCAACATAATTATAAGCTGAAGGACAGACAACTGACTGAAGGAAAAGTTATATCTCATTAAAAAAGTATATAAAATAAGTATTCTGATGACATCAAAAGATATATGCCAACGTCAGAATCAATTATGCATAAAGGGGTCCCTAAAAATTAGCCTAGTGGCCAATGAATAACTTAATCCGCCTCTCGTCACATGAAAATACGTTTCATCATTAGGACACTAATTGTCCATTTTATCGTTAATTGTGCAAGTATAAAAACCTTAAGGCTCATAGAATTAATTGTTTTCATGGTTTTAATCAGGAAAAAATTACGACTTGATGCTACCTTTGCATATATTTAATTTATTTCATGGAACGGCATTTATTGTTTATTATATGTATATGAATTGATTTATTCATCATGAATGAAAGAAAATAAAAATAAAATTAGTTCTTTAAGCGAGGTTGGGTGATTTGGAGATATAATCAGTTGCGATTTTTTTGTTTCATTTCATTAGTAATGGTTAGTCATTTCCCGGGAATGGTTCATTATTGGGAATCATAATACTTTCCGGGTGAGAATCATATGCCATAGAAAATCTTAATATTTTATTAGATATGAAGCTTGAAAATGGTTTATACGAATAAGTGTCAAATGTTCATATATTTTTTTATCAATTTTTTATATAGTTTTATCAACAAACTCATATAAACATATCTATGAATTGTTTCCACTAATGAGCTGACCCTACTTTCAAAATTATATGCCTTTTTTAGAAAAATATTTTTTTAGGCTATTTAATTTATTATCATCAAATCAAATAGCACTTCTCAAAATTAGAATAGCTACGCTTGAATAATTTAATTTAGGTATTATATTATTCAAAACGTGAACTGTTACGTTATTAGTAGAACCCTTTCGTATTCTACGAATGATGGATGGATGAGAATAAGATATTGTGCGATTTTTCTTGTACATTTTATTTATTTATTGCAATTTATGACAAAATGCGCTAACTTGTTCTGGTCATTAGAGTTTTAGGAATCAGCCAAGCTATTTTTATTGAATAACTTCCCTCGTTATACTTATATTCATCAACCATATGCATATTATGTGTGTATCGATATAGTTCGCTTATCGATGGGTTCAGCAAAACTTGGGTTTAAGTTTTTATCATTGGAACTCCCCATACGCCATACTTTATGGTTAAACATTCAAATCCGTAAAATGGTATAACTATTGAAGTAAACTAACCAGGAATTCATTTCTTCTTCCCTTGATTCTCGATATAACGTTTAGCTTTAGCTTTATAGCAAAATTAGTATATCTTAAAATATTATTTATTAAAACTGTTAATGAGTTTAAAACCTAATTATATTCCTCTCACAATTTCGTTAAAAATGAATACATATCTCTATAGATCCCGTATTGCCCTTCTCGTCCAACCATTCATTTTTTAAGAAATCCCAGCGAGGTAGCCTTACTCATATAGATCAAGAAGAGAATACAAAATAATTTAAAACAGGATTATATATCATAAAATTTGAGCGCACTATACAGAAAATTATTGCCTGAAGTCCCTAATAATAGACATGACGACTTCTGAGGATTTATGATCATTTATGTGCATGTAATAATTAGACGATCAATCTCTCAGATCACCTTCTCCATCATGCACTGATAAACCACGACCAAAAATTATCCAAAGCAGTGGAAAAAATGATTTAAACGTTATATTTTATATAAACGTATCATAACGTTTCGTTATGGTTACATATAAAGCTTACCTAATTAAAGCTGCTGGCTATGCTCTAAACCAAGAGTCGGCAACCCGCGGCTCTAGAGCCTCATGCAGCTCTTTAAAACTGCCTTTGTGGCTCTCTGGAGCCTTTACAAAAACGTTAGAAAATGGGGAAAGATGGTATAGGAAATATATAGGACCAATATGTGCACCGTATGAAGGCTATTTAAGGAATTAAATTTTTTGCGGCTCCAGATATTTTTTGGGTCCGTTATGGCTCTTTCAACATTTTGGGTTGTCGACCCCTGCTCTAAACGATCTAGTAGCATTTTTTTAGATCACCCGTGGTTCCCGTGTGCGATAAAATGAGCGATAAAAATATATATTAACTATATCTAACTTTTTTAAACCTTTAATCGCTGAATCCACACAAAAGTTATTGTTCATCACTTATAACTAGTCCCAAAAATGAGGAATGTGAAAAGATAATGCCTTTAAAAAAATGGTGATACAAATTAAAGATATTTTAAATTAAATCTTGAGTTTTTGATTTTTGTTTGCACTGAATAAATCGACGAACACAATTATGAGAACTCCATTAACACCTCTTTTTACTACGAAAATAATCAAAAGAATTGCTATTCATTAGCTTCTAATTACAATCAAACATTTCTATGTTTATAAAAAGTGTGCATATATGAATTTATTTTTATTAACACAGTTTCAAAACTTCAATACTAAGTGCTAAATAGACCTTTCAATATATGGTTTGTTTGTATAGCTCCTACACCATCCCTACCTCACCGGAACTCAATCCGGTATCAGCCGGTAATAAGACCCTCTAGGAGCTAAACCGATATTATTTCAATATATGTTACAATACGTGGGAAAAAAATAGTTGCATAAAGGAATTTGATAATTATATTAATAATTTTATAAAACAACTAATTCGAACTTCAAATAGTTTGGAGGTTTTATGCGACCACTTCTACTGAGGTCATCTGTTCTTGTAAATGTAAATGCAAACAAAGTTGTGGATACCTTGATGTAATGTATTTAATTGATTTATGAATTGTGGATATTCTCCAATGATGATCCAATTACTTGAACTGCCATTTCTGTTTTTTGAGCTTCTTATGTGTTTCATTGTAAGTAATTATTTTTCATATGATTCAAATATTCCTTCAACCTTGGTAAACTCCTTTATAAACTTTTCCGACAAAATACCAATCCACCAGAAAAAAACAGTTTCTGAATAAAATTAAAGTAATAAAATCTATAGATGATTTTTCTTATAATAAATCATAATAATGAAAATTTACAAAATTATCTTGAGACTAAGTTGATCTTCGTAAGCACTAACCATCCAAATAATTTAATGAATTGATTTTGGTTGAATCTAGTCGTTCAAACGGAATAAATGCAGTTTCTTAAGGGGACTCTTTAGACTAAAGTTCTTCAAGGAATTTTAATTATTTTAATGATAATAAAATGTTGAGGTATCTTTCTCAAAACTTGTTTCTTTTCTTTTTTTATTGTATCATTTTTTCTGCTTGACATGTCAGTTGAATTTGAAACCTTTTGTTCCGTTCTGTGATATATTTTCCACAGATTAATTGCTTATTATACGGTAAGATAAATTGTTAATTAAAATCTACTTAATAAATGATAATTATATGTGTACCGTTATTAACCATCTTTGAAGGAGTTTCATCCTGACAAGTTATTATATTGGATATTTTTCCCTTCTGAGATCGTTACAATACGATGGAGAGCTTGTATCTACAATAAAAATTAATACAACAATTATTCCCTGCTCGTGTCTCAATCTAATTATTTTCCGTAATGATTTATCGTTTTTTCTACTATTTCTGTTCGAATTTATGAAGTACATTAACTTGGGATGTTTAAATTATTTTAGAATATCTCCGTTTATAAGCTGTTATCATGGTATCTATCATTAGATCATCTTCAAAACACACAGGACATAAGTGGAAATGGATCGAAGGTTCCCAAGTGTAGAAACAAATGGACTTTTATATTCAATTAGATCTTCAGACAACCCTATGTACCAACTATGTATAACCAACCAGAGATAATAATATGAAATGCCTTGAAATAAAACAAAATCGAACTGATCTGAGGTAAGGTGTTATCTTTATTGAAGATAGATGATGACTGACAATGAATTGATTAAAAAAAGAAAAACCACCCACTTTTTACCCGTAATGCTCATATTCAGAGAGCAGCCACGCTGACCTCCTGACGTCATAGGCATGATATTCTTAAGGGGATGAAGAAAAAAAGAACATGAAGTAATGGGAGGGGGGGGGGGGGGGGGGGGGAGAAGGAGTTAAATGCAAAATGGCTGGGAAATGTTCATGCAGAGAATAGACACGCTTTCTCCTGGTGCCATAAGGTATGCTGCTAGGATGAAATGCAACAAGTATGAACTTGTACTGATTACTAATGCGAACATGAAATATATTATAATATTATGCTAATATGATAAATTTGACGCGACACTCCCTCCCTGAGACGTTTAACATCTCAATAGAGATGAAGGTATCATAATGAAAGGAAAATTTCATTTTAGGGAAGGTGCGGATCCCTGAGGTGTGAACTAACATGCTTACTCAATTGCAGGATCAAATATCACTAGCATATTTGTCGACTAAGATGTTAAGCGTAATAATAATTGGTAATTGCAACTTTCTCTTACTTTTTATCGCGGCATCCCACTGTATATGTTCAAGATACACACCAACAATCAACTCGATGAAAAGATATCCCCGACTTTATTTACTAGCAATAATCAATAAAGACCAGAAAAAAATATACCCCCAAAAAATCGAGTCTATAACCAATGTATATCTCGAACTAGAAGGTTAATCCTCAACCTTGCCATCCCTGTTACAACAAACCGAAGTCCGATCTGGTGAAGAGTCTTCTGTTAAGGTGATATAAAAATAAACAATAATACTCTCTCCAAAAACCTAATACTAGGAAAAATGAGTATTTTTAAATAGGGAATGCCTGCTTGTCCTTGTCATAGTTTCCATCGAAATAAAAACTCAATCAGCCCTATTCAAGATCAAGAGTTTGGATTCCATGGGGTCGTAAATCCCATATCGAATCCCTGGCAGGCTTGTGGGTTATCGTTCAAAAGTGTTATTCGTTCATCGTTCAAAAATCGTCACGAACGATGAACGAATTCGAAAAAGGAACGATGAACGACAAAAATTAACTTTTAATCGTTCATCGTTCACTTTAATAACTATTATATATAAAATACAAGTATTCATGTAAATAAATCCCACGTATTCCCGTTTAATCTGTTCACATGAGATCAGTTTTTTGCTAAGCATGTGGCATCAAGAGTATGAGTGCAGTCGTAAAGATACTCCATATAGTAGAGTGACTACTTCCCTGCTAGCTTGCCTGAGAGCGCGCGAGTATTTGGTCTTTTTCTGCCTGATTCAAAATACGTCTTTTCAATTCAGAGCAATAGAAAAGGGCGAAAATATTTGCTGGAAGAGGTAACTTCCATGGACGATGGGTTGGATTCGCCTGAAATTGAATCGTCAAAAGGTAATAGTTTCATTTTTTTGGTTCAGAACCATCATCCGAAGATACACCTGATGATGAGGTTAATAGATTTTTAGCTGACAGGACACGAATTTGGAAACTGTTTTGGCCTATAAAAAAATAACGAACGTTTAATTTTTTTTAAATACCATTACTCCAGCCTCAGCACCGGGCTGAACGACTATTCAAAATTCAAAATAAATAATTTTAAGAGACAATAGGATGAAAATGTCTGACCAACATTTCGAAGAACAGCTTTTACTCTGTGTAATAAGAAAGTTTAATTTTGTATAATATTTATGTAAATGTGTCATATTTTAAATATATATAGTAGTGTATATATGTAGTAAAATATATGAAGAATATTGATATATTTATGAAACTTGTGTTTTATTATTGTTTCTTTTTTGTCAACAGACTATGATCATTCGCTGGTATATCATTGACAAAACTGCATAATTGAATATTGACACCTTACATAACAACGCAGTCGTAAGTAAAATAAAGTGACAAACAGAGGACAAAATAAACGTCCCTTATATATATGAACATATATATATATATATATATATATATATATATATATCTATATATATATTATTTATTGTATAATATTTTAAAGTGAACGATTAAAAGTGAACGATATGAAAGTGAACGATTTAATGAACTGAACGATGTAAAAAAATGAACGATTAAAGTGAACTAAACGATTTAAAAAAGTGAACGACCACAAGCCTGATCCCTGGTAAGATTTTGGCCCTCGGCAGATCTGACTACTGCTGAAAATTCCAACATGATTTCATTTGATCCGTGTGCTTCTGTAGACTGAATATAAGTTAAAAAAAGTAAAAACAGTTCAAAGGCGTTTCTTAAAATATTTTATAAGTCTTCTGTAGATTACTTGAAGAATGTAAGATTCCGGGATAGTAATTAATCACACATGCCGCTAAGTTTCCATGAAGTGTCATAAGCAGGTATAATTTTTTGGTCTAAAACTGCAGTAGATATCATAATGGACCTTAATTCAGATGGATTAATCGGAGAGATCCTGTTTTCTAAGTTCAAAGAGTACTGTAGCTTTGTAGTGTTTAAGTACCTTGACATTCCATGCCTTTTACGTTGAAAGAAATAAAATTTTTTAATATTAGTCACTGGGCAGTCACATAGGTTAGTTGTATAGAACTCCAAAGTCTTTTCATGGACATAAAATTTAAGGAGATCGACAACTGGGCGGTGAGTTCCTCTCATCCGGTTCCTTTAATAATTATGAATGTTTTGAGCCGGATCTGAGTCAGCTGTCTACAGATACAATTCTCTCGACGTAACTCAACTTTTAAGGCCCTGGCCTGTCTAAGTAAAGTCCTTGATGTAGCGTTATGTAGTGTCATGATTTTGTTTTCAAAGCGGTTTTCCTTTGCTTGAGACCACAAATTTAAGTGTTAAAAATCATATATTCAGGGGAAACCAGTTTGCGACAAAGATCTGAATGGAGGGAGTGGGAACTAATCATAAATCAATTACCTTTTTGGTTTGCTATGTAATTGGTTTATAATTTGAGTGTTGTAAATTGGTCCAAAGGCCAATTGGTCAAGTGTCACGTTTTTGGTTTCTGACACGAGTTTAAGACTACCACCCCCCAGACAATCACCCCCCGACAATCACCCCTCGTGCTATTTACCCCATTTCTATTCTTTTAAAGTCTGATTAACTATGTTTTCTTTATGACAAAAATTGCATTAGTGTTTAAAACCTATGTTCCTTATATCGGTCATATGTTTTTATATGACCGATATTAGGAAAAATTTTCAAACACTAATACAAAAGAAAACATAGTTAGCTTCATGTGGACTTTAAGGGATAAGAAATGTTATTAATGGGGGGGGGGGATAAAAGCTCAGGGGGGTAGTTGTCGGTGGGTGTTAGTCCAGGGGGAGGGGGGTTGATTGTCTGAGGGTGGTAGTCCTGTTACGATCTGACACATGCATTCCGAACTATTCAAACGCTTCCACACGTAAAATTTAACTCAGAACTAGGGATGCAAAAAGTTAATCGACCAACGATTAATAATCGACAAGATTTTAAACGATTAGAGTGTATTAGTTGCAATTAATCGACAGATCGCACCCTCTATTTTAAGTTAATGAAACTTAAGCATTTGTACCAGTTTTTTAAATCCGGTCTTGTATTCAAACTTCTCATATTAGTTTACAATTCATCGACAGATCGAGCCCTCTATTTGAAGTTAATGAAACTTCAACATCTTTACCGATTTTAAATCCGTTCTTGTATTCAATCTTCTCATAAGTTCTTTTTTGAAATAACTATTTTAATACATCATGAAACGTTCTAGAAGAAGTGCAGTTTGGAATAATGATAATCCTTACCGACTTCTTCCCATTACCGTTGCCGCTGCTATGTTTTCCAGGAAACATAAATTCCTCACGTTTGGACGTGGGAAAATACAAAGAGACGTCATTGGAATAAGATTTAGTATTGAAAGCAAGAGATATAATTTTTATCGCTATGATTGAAAGTCGACATATTAGAAAAACTTCTTTAGAGAATTATAACCCAGTGACGTCAAAGATTATTTCCTATAAAAATAAAGAATTAACCACCCCAACTCCAAAAGATAAACTAGTTCCTTAATCGTGGCGCTGTGTAACGATTAATTGATAACTTGCATCCTACTCAGAACCTAATTAAAAACTTGAGAGCCTTAGACCCAAGGAGAATATAATTAAGGTGAGGCAATTGGGAATCGACGTAGGCAATTGCAGGGCGACAGCTGACTATTTTGTTGTGACGTCACAAGTGCTACGCTTGAATTATTGTTCAGTTTGTATTGTAAAGCAAAATTCCATATTCTCGAGGAAGTAATCGTGTTTGCACCATCCCCTCTTGCTCTAATCCTCAAAATGTAAAATTTTGTACTTCCGACGAAGGATCTTCATATCCAATGTCTGTGGATTGCACGATGCAGAAGATCCCACAGGACTGGCCTATAGAATTTGAAAATCTGCGATCGTCACTTTACTCCAGATGACTTTCAAAGGAATCTTGAGGCTGAGCTTCTTGGCATCTTTGCTAGGAAGAAGCTTAAGTCTCAAACTGTTCTTCACTCTTCATCCCGGATCACCCTCCCCAAGTGTGTCCAAGTCCTTCAGACAGGTTCGTCAAGAAGCCCGTGAACGAAAAAATTGTGAGTTGACTAGTGAGAGGTTTGAAGAACTCTCACTCACGAAAATGAAGATGTCCTGCTACAAAGCTAAGTGCCTCAAACTTAGCTCATCAAACTTTATGGAAACCTTAATTAGAACCTCATTGAAAAATAACTACACAGCGAATTCAAACAAGAAGGTTAATTAATCCTTTGACAATGTTCTATCGTGGCTAATCAAAAGGAGATGTGACTACCGCCCTCATTCTACGGAGGCATATGTACCCAGGCCTTTGAGTGCTTGCGCTCACGGAAACTCCTTCCTCTGCCTAGTCGGCAAAAACAGGAAAAATTCCAATGACTGTTCCAACGAGGGTCTCTCCTATATCGCTGGATACTAAGGAAGTTTAGACCTCCACCCAAATTTGGGGAAACAGACGAGTAACATTGAATGATTGAAGAAACTCAAAGTCCTTGGATTGAGTTATTACCGCCCCTTCTCCCGATTTTTTGAAGTTCTGCCCCTTGGAAAATCATTTCCAATTTTTCATAATAGCCATCAAGACGCAATCGATAAAGACCCCATGTTTTTCTAAAACTTTTAAAGCCACTTATCAATTTATATCCAAATTGGTCAAAAATAAATTATATGCTTTTGTAAAAAAAAAAAAACGGATTTGAGTCAATTTTCTCAATAAGCTACTTTAAATGAAAAAATGCTAATGAAAATTAAGCACATAAACCAGGTTAC
Source organism: Caligus rogercresseyi (assembly GCA_013387185.1). Classification (NCBI taxonomy): domain Eukaryota; kingdom Metazoa; phylum Arthropoda; class Copepoda; order Siphonostomatoida; family Caligidae; genus Caligus; species Caligus rogercresseyi. The sequence goes on along the minus strand of CP045898.1, from coordinate 9,678,114 downwards.
TAGGTAGCGTAATTATATTCATTCTATGTTCCCTCTTTTTTGATGTACATATGTATAATTCTATTATTGTAATTATAAATTCCTCCAAATAAATGAAATTTTGATGTAAAAATATTTTTACGATTTGAAATTATTATTTCCTAATACTTAAAATAATGAATACTAATGATAACTCATTTACATATTTTTTTTTTCATGTAAATGGGTTCTAGGCACTAGCACAGAACAATATTGTAATGAAATATTTTCAATTGAGAGATAAAGTTGAGAACTAATTTCTAAATCATAGCACTAAAAAAT